>CM062812.1:500587821-501787821 GCA_031772625.1 Pinus tabuliformis | reverse complement strand
GTCAAAATGTGCAAGATTACACCCAAGAATTCAGAAAATGGTCTCTAATGTTAGGTGTATATTTGCAATCACAAGACACGTTGCTGAAGTACATAGGGGGATGACACAGTTACCTTAGGCATACTATCATTATGTTTAGTCCCAATAATCTGGATGAGTTGTGTGTGCAAGCCACTCATCTTGAGGGAAGAGGGAAAAACACTCCAAAAGAGGGTAGTAGAAATTCATTTAAGGGTAAAGGAAAATAAAACGGTTTCAAAGGGAAGGGAAAGAAAAATGCATCTATTAAGAAGGAAGGAGAGAAATTAACATGCAATAATTGTTCCAAAGAGGGCCACGATGAAGCTCATTGTTGGAAGCTTCATCCCGAAATGAAACCAAAGAAATTCAACAACAAGGGAAACAAAAGACAACTGCAACCTCTCAACAGGATTTGGGATGCGATTCGAGTGATGAAACTAAAATTATAGCCATGCGTATGAAAGGAAAATTATTCATTGCTAGCACTAGTACCTCAAATTCACATAATGAAACTCCAAATGAAAAGAAGAGGATATAACGTTTTCACATAAGGGTGATCTCAAAACATAGAAAAACTGATACTCAATTCGATAGTGGCTCTCAAGCCTATCTTATGTCTGAAAAAATTATCAAAAGTTTAAATTTGGAAACTATTCCACATCATAAACCATATCCACTTGGATGGGTGTGTGACAATGTACAATCGCAGGTAACTAGAAAGTGTACACTGAAATTCGCCATTACTGCAAATTTGATAGATGAAGTGGAGCTTGATGTTGTGCCATTAGACATATGTGGTATAGTTTTAGGAAACTCGTATCTCTATGAAAAAAATTCTATCTTACGTATACATGAAAACATATACCATTTGTTCAAAGATGGAGTAGAATATATTGTGAGAGCTCATAGCAAGAAACTAAATCTTTCACTTATTAACGTAGGGAAGGTGAGAAGACTAGTGAATTGAAGCAAGAATTTTGTGCTTCTAATGATCAAACCCAAGAATGATGTTCATAATGAAGTTTTTCAAGGTTTTGATTCAAGATTGAAATCTAAATGGGTTGATGTTGTTAACCAATATGATGATATGTTTCAGAAACCAAAAGGATTGCCTCCCAAGAGAGGAATCCAACATGAGATACAGTTGTAGCAAGATAGTCCTCTTCCTAACATTGGCATGTACATGATGTGAGTGATGGAAATTGTACAAATTAAAAAGAAAAATCAAGATTTTTTGGATTAAGGGATCATCAGGCCATCTTCTTTGCCATGTGGTTCACCTATTGTTTTGGTGCCAAAGAAGGTTGGAACATGCCACATGTGTGTGGACTTCCATTCATTGAACAAGATTATGGTAAAGAATAATTACCCACTACCTACAATAGATGATTTACTTGATCAACTGAAAGATGAAAAGTATTTTACTAAGTTGGACTTAAGGAGTGGCTACCATCAAATTAGAATTGTTGAAGGAGACATTTGGAAGACAACATTCAAAACAAAACAAGGTTTGTTTGAATGGCTAGTTATGCCTTTTGGTTTATATAATGCTCCTGCTACCTTCATGTGTGTGATGAATGATGTGTTGAGGCCATTTCTAGATGAGTTTTTTATAGTCTAATTAGATGACATCTTAATTTTCAGTAAATCTCGTGATTAACATGTCATGTATGTTAGAAAAGTACTTGATCTCTTAAAGAAAGAACAGTTGTGTTTAAAGATGTCAAAGTGTGAGTTTGGAAAAAATTCTTTAGTTTACTTGGTATTGTTGGAGGAGGTGAGTTGAAAATAGATCCCTCCAAGGTTGATGTCATTTTGAATTATCCAAGGCCCAAGACAGTTACTGAGGTAAGAATTTTTTTGGGAGAGCCCAATATTGGAGGAAATTCATTGCTAACTTTTCTTCTATAGTAGATCCTTTGCATGCATTAACAAGTGTGAAAAAGGTTTTTCAGTGGTGTTTTGGAGAATTTGGTATCTATGGATAAATACTAATTCCCTAGATAAGTAGCCATATCAATAACAACAATTTAAAGTGTTTAATCTTTTCCTATAAGCAATAGATAATATGAGAGGATAAAAAGACCTACTTGTAGTTCTGCTTTCCTCTCGTCTCCCTTGTATCAATCTTGTCGCTCCTTTTTGTACTTAATACGGTTGAGAAGTACCTGTAAACACAATAGAAAATAAAGAATCGATCAAAGCACATGATCTATTGAATATAAGTGAAAGGAATCAAATACAATTCACACCTATAAGCATTATGAAACAATATAAACATATGGGAGAAAGGTTCAAACACTTTATTGAATAGAAGAAGGAATTACAACCATTGGGGTCTGATTCAAAGCCATTCCTCCAACTTGGATCCAATCCACATCACATCAAAAGCATGACAAACTTGCAACATTACAATACTTGCTTCAAATCCAAATCTCATAGCAACATTATCTCCTTACAATTCAACATAATCCAGCTCCTAATCACTTAGATGAATGGTCAATTTATAGGAATATGAAGGAGGCTTTCTCATAAATGGTGGAATTTAATGGCCTTCCATACTTAGAATTAGTTTGATGAAGGAAGGGATGAGAGGATAGGATGCATCTTAACTCATTCCTCACCCATTTTCAAGCCCATAGGAGTTGATAAGTGAGGGAACCTTCTAGATGACTCCAAAAGATAAGAATATTCCCCAAACCCTATGTGAATTTCACTCAAACTCACCCAGCGTGGGTGAAAGGAAGCCTAAGTGCTCTGTAGAGCACCTTGGAAGTCCCTAAACAAGTCACTCCTTTGAATGCCTCATTCTCAGACAGTTTCATGACTTGAAGACATTCAATTTAATGATGAAAATCCTAGCTACTTAGGGATAGAGCAATCAGATTTCTTTCGATCAAAGACCAAAGAGAAAAATATAATGCAATTTCCCTACACTATTCCTATGAGCACACACAAACTTTTCGATGCAATGTGCATGTATTTCGTTTTCATTTCCTTAATGTGAATATGAGCAAAATGAAATATGCACACACAATCAATCAGTCTTTCATAAGAACAAAGACTTTTACGACAGTTCTAATTCGAAGGAAGAGAAGACTTTACGATAGTTTCTTTCGAATGAATATTAATCAACTATATTCCAACTTTGACTATCGATCGATAATGACAAAGAAAACATTAAGAAACATTAATCAATCAAATCAAAGTTGGGCTAGGCAAGGAGATAGAAATTTGTTCTGTGAGACATAACATTCATTGATCAATCAACAAACAGAGAAAAGTTGGCAAAAACACATTCCAAAGGTGGGAAACTGGCCCTAGGAGGATCAACACAGCCCTAAATGGGAGACAGTGCACTTAGGAGCATTGTCCCTAAGTGAGGGGTGCTCTATAGTGCATTGTTTCCCTCACAAGCCTGCGTTGGTGACATTGATCCATTTCAAGAGGCAATTTGACATAGTTTTGACAAAATTTTCAATGCAAAGATCTGAATTAGGATCTATGAACACAAATAAGGTCTGCAAGGATGTCCCAGGAGGTGGGTAAGCTACTAGGAAAGAGGATCTTCCCCAGGGGAGTCGCCAATTTGTTTTGAAGAATTTGGTATCTACAGATAAATACTAATTCCCTATATAAGTAGCCATATCTAGAACAACAGTTTAAAGTGTTTTAATCTTTTCCTATAAGAAATAAATAAGATGAGAGGATAAAAAGACCTACTTGTAGTTCTTCTTTCCTCTCATCTCCCTTGTATCAATCCTGTTGCTCCTTCACATACTTAATATGCTTGAGAAGTACCTATAAACACAACAGAAAACAAAGAATCGATCAAAGCACATGATCTATTGAATATACGTGAAAGGAATCAGATACAATTCACACATATAAGCATTATGAAACAATACAAACATATGGGAGAAAGGTCCAAACACTTTATTGAATAGAAGAAGGAATTACAACCATTGGTGTCTGATTCAATGCATTCCTCCAACTTGGATCCCATCCACATCACATCAAAAGCATGACAAACTTGCAGCATTACAATAGTTGCTTCAAAGCTAAATCTCATAGCAACATTATCTCCTTACAATTCAACATAATCCAACCCCTAATCACTTAGATGAATGGTCAATTTATAGGAAGATGAAGGAGGTTTTGTCATAAATGGTGGCATTGAATGGCCTTCCATACTTAGAATTAGTTGCATGGAGGAAGGGATGAGAGGATAGGATGCACCTTAACTCATTCCTCATTCATTTTCGAGCCCATAGGAGTTGATAAGTGAGGGAACCTTCTAGATGAATCCAAAATATAAGAATATTCCCAAAACCGCTCAAACTCGCCCAGTGTAGGTGAAAAAAAGCTTAAGTGCTCTATAGAGCACCCTGGTAGTGAAATCAACTGCTCTGCAACACACCTTCACAAGAGCTTACCTACGTTGGTCCCTCTAGAGGCTATTTTTAGATGTCTTCAACTCATGAAACTATCTGGGAAGGAGGCATTCAAAGGGGTGACTTGTTTAGGGCATGAAGGAACTAAAATTAGGGTTTGATGAGCCCTAAAACACTGATTTGGATGATGGGATTGATGTGCCCAAATGGATCTGTAACAAGTGGGAGGAAAACAATAAAAGGCCTTTGATGCATTGAAGGAAAATATCAGTTCAGCTCTAGTACTTTCACTTCCAGACTTGAGACAGTCATTGATCTAGACTAATGCTAGTGACTACACCATGGGTGAAATATTCATGCAACATGGTAAGCCCATCTATTTTCATTTGGAAACTTTCAATGGTTTAGTGATTAATTACCTACATATGACAAGGAATTGTATGCATTGGTGCAAAGTGTGAAAAGGTGGAAGCACTACTTGATGGGATAGGAAACAATCATTCACACTGATCATCAACCATTGCAATACTTGCAATCTCAATCAAATTTGCAGCAATCAAGGCACTTCCTATGGATGGGTTTTCTTCAGCAATTCCACTTGGTAATAAGGTATAAGAAAGGTATCTACAATAAAGTTTTTGATATACTTTCTAGGCTTATTATTAGTGAAACTACTTTACTCAAGCATAATTATGTTTTTCATGAAATTTATATTGAGAAATATGCATTAGACAATGAATTTCGAGATGTTTATGCAAGATTGATTCAAGGTAACCAATTGTTGATGGTGTTGGACCCACCAACATGTCAGGGGATCTCCACGGTAAGAAGTCCCCGTTAGTCCTCAGACCGTTTGGTGTAGAAGTCCTAGCAGTGGGTCGTATGGTATTGCCTTGACCATGGTTTCACACAGAGGCAAGTAAGATGTCTCTATTAGTAGCGAGGGTGTGACAGCTACCACAAGTCAGGGAAGGTGCAAGAATGGTTCTAACACAAGGAAAGTGAGGTGAGTGCACCCTTTGGACACTTGTGATAGCACACGGCTTGGAAGGGAACACACGAGTAAAGATGCATCACAAATGTGAAATAAAGTTAGCAAGAAATCCAAACTGATGGTTAAAACAACAACACATTTAAGTAAGATTCATACATACTTATACATAATAGTCCATACATGCATGCATGAGAAAACAGATACATATATCATTTATAGTAAACAAGATAGTTATAATACAATACGACATATGCATGAAACGTGTTGGCTTTGTTATATTAAGAAGTGTAAGTTCCAGTCATACAATAAATCCATGTCCAGCCACTAGTTCTGATAGTGTAATGTTATAGTCACAACCGCCTGCTCCTCCAATGAGATATACTAGCTCTACACAGTGGAGAAACCAAGGCTCATTACAATACTATCCAAGCTCTCTCTAAGATACTCCTATCAGAAGCTTGGCTGACCAAAAGCCTCTACAATGAGTTATGAGGGACTATATATAGCAAAGGGTGGGGTGACCCTTGACATTCCCCTTTGTGATAGTTCATCTACCCTCATGACTCTTCATCTACTCTATGATTGTTACATCCAACTATCGACACTTGAACTTACACTTGACAAGACATTACATACAATCTACACATGTACCCATCTGAGAAAAAATACGATTGAGCAAGCTTACCAAGGCATCACTATGACTCGGATAACTATGAGAAGACCAGCTCTTCAACATCCTCATGGTTGTCGATAGTAGCGAATTGATGCCAAGCTCACTAGTTTGTGATGGTGTTTGTGTACTTTAAGGTGACATCTTTCTGGAAATGAACTCTTGCCTCCATAGCATCTAGGTACACTACTCGAGCTCCTCTATCCAACTCATCTGATAACATGCACATCATTATCTTTAGTGTGGTTGGACCAGAAACATACTTGTGCATGGTGTCTGCACTGATAACCAAGTCTGGGTTGGCGTGAATCAATTTGTCAAAGTACGAGTCCAGCTACAGTCAAACCTGTGCCTTTGTCTTCACCTGGGTGAGTGTCCCAATATATGGGATCGCATGTGCACACACAACAACATCCATACTCCTGAATACCCATGCATGGGAAGCTTGTAGACTAGTCATGAGCTGTGGGAGATCTTCATAGTTCTGGATATGACTTCGGATGCGTGCCTTCAGCTTGACCTCTCTGGGCTTCATCATCTTAGGCAAGTTTAATGGAGCTCCCTTGTATCTCATTGTCCATGTTTTCATGTAATGAACAACAACATGCACGCTTGATAAGATACGTTCTCTCCTTGCACAACATTGCTGCCAACTGCTGAGATGGACAACTGCCTTATGCATGGTACCAAACTTCGAATATAACACCCGCATGACTATGTCAAGCGACAATAATTCAGCCAGTATTTCTATAACAGATCCATTTGGGCACATCAAATCTCAAAATCCATATCAGTGTTTTAGGGCTCATCAAACCCTAATTTTAGTTGCTACATGTCCTAAACAAGTCACCCTTTCCAATTCCTCCTTCCAAAAAAATTTCATGACCTAAGACATCCAGAAATGGTCTCTTAAGGGACCGGCTTAGGTAGATACACTGCTAGGGTGCTCTGTAGCATAGGTAGATACACTATCAGGGTGCTCGACAGAGCACCTAAGCCCTCTTTAGGCTACGCTGGGTGAATTTGAGTGAAATTCAATTGGGGTTTGGGGAATATTCTTATCTCTCCAAGTCATCTAGAAGCTTCCCTCAGTTATCTACTCCTATGAGCTCGAAAATAGATGAGGAATTCAGAGTTAAGTTGCATCATATCCTCTCATCCCTTCCTCCATGGAACTAATTCTAAGTATGGAAGGCCACTCAATGCCACCATTTATGACAAAACCTCCTTCTTCTTCCTATAAATTGACCACTCATCTAAGTGATCAGGGGCTGGCTAGACTATGTTGAATTTTAAGGAGATAATGATGTTATGAGATTTGGCTTTGAAGCAAGTGTTGTGATGCTACAAGTTTGTCTTGATTTTGATGTGATGTGGATGGGATCCAAGCTAAAGGAATGACTTTGAATCAGAAATGACAGTTGTAATTCCTTCTTTTATCTAATAAAGTGTTTGAACCTTTTTCCATATATTGTGTTCTTTCATAATTCTTATATGTGTGAATTGCTTCTGATTCCTTTCATTTATATTCAATGGATCGTATGCTTTGATTGGTTTTTTGTCTTCTGTTGTGTTTATAGGGTACTTCTCAAGCGGATTAAGTACGGAAAGGAGTGACAAAATCGATACAAGGGAGACGAGAGGAAATCAGAACTACAGGTAGGCCTTCTATCTTCTCATCTTATCTATTGTTTATAGGAAAAGTCTAAAACACTTTAAACTATTGTTTTAGGCACAACTACTTGTCTAGTGAATTAGTGTTTATCCGTAGAAGCTAAATTCTCCAAAACAAATTGGCGACTCCACTGGGGAATAATCCTCTTTCCTAGTAGCTTATCCACCTCCTAAGACATCCTTATAAACCTCATTTGTGTTCATAGATTGTAATTTAGTCGTTTGCATTGAATTTTGGTAAAAAACTGAGGTTAGATGACTCTTGAGTGGCCTCTCAGAAATCAGCGCAGGCTTGGTTAGGGACAGTGCTCTGCAGAGCACCCTTTAGTGAGAGACAGTGCTTTGCAGCGTAGTTAGGACCTCTTTAACTTGCGCTGATCAACCTTAGGGGAAATTTTCACCTTTGGATTGAGTTTTTTACAAAATATTTTCTATTTGATTGCTTGCTGATTGATCAATGAATGTCATGTCTCAGAGAACAAATTTTTATCTCCTTTGCCAGCCCTACTTTGATTTCATTGAATAATGTTTCTTTAATGTTTTATTTTTCATTATCAGTCTATAGTCAAAGTTAGAATACAGTTGATTAATCTTTGTTCGAAAGAAAGTGTCGTAAAGTATTCTTTTCCTTCGAAATAGAATTGTCGTCAAAGTCTTCATTGTTATGAAAGATTGATTGATTGTATGTTTATATTTCCCTTTTGTTCATCATAAAATTAAGGGATTCAAAAAGAAAAACTTGCATTGTTCATATTGTAGTTTGTGAATTCTTGAAAGGAATAGCTAGGGAAATTGCATTAGATGTGCTCTTTGCTCTTTATCAAATATCTTATTGCTCTATCCCTACTAGCCAAGGATTTTCATTATTAAATTGAATGGAGAGAATTCTTATCATATTATTTTCATTTAAGGAATTGCAAACATACATCACGTGGTGAACCTTGAAAGGAAAATTCTAAAGAGGATCAACTTAAAATTTATCTGAATTTAAATAATGGAGCATTGTCACCTAACGAAAAACATTTAGAGGTCTAGGCTAGAGACGTGTTCTGGCTTTGTAAAATAAAGTAGTTGTCACTAACTTGTTTGCATACATCTTGAGTGTGATACCTCATTCCATGTACGTGAGTATATAGTAGTTGTGGAGTACCAAGGAAGGTATGTTTCGATGGTCATTTTGGTATCTTTTCATCAGAACTCAAAAGCCTTTTACATGAGAAATCTAGATAATGATAAGAATTTATAACGAAACATGAGAGATTAATGAAAAGCACTGATAGTTGTCATTTCTATGTGCAGGAGGGAGGAAATACGGGAGGTGGCCATTCCAAAAGTAAAGGCAAGGATGAGCTAACTGCTGTCCCTTTGACGGAAGACCGGAAACGAACCAGATCACAACGAATCAACCCAAGAAAGGACGCGGAGATACCAGCACGAAACAGAAAAGGGAAGAAGTAACGCAGTATTAATGATTCTGCAAATCCCTTAGGATCTGAGATCCTGAGGGATCGCTATTTTACCTATTTTTTGTACCTAGATATCTCCGCCATCTTCCCTATAAAAGGGGCAGCACTGTTGGCTTCAGGGAGGATCTTTTGGGGTGTGTAATTTCTTTTAAGGAAGATCAGGACTATGATCTTTATGTTCGATTGAAGACTTGAGTTCCTGTAATTTTATTGCATGCTTTAATACAGACTTGTTCACTCTTTTATCTTCGAGCCTGGATCTATCTTAAGCGGTGTACCCCTGGAGGCTAAGGGCCCGGCCCTGGAGGACACTTGCTCTTGTATTATTACGTGTGGTTTCCGTGTGGTTTGTTCATAGACGTACTTTGGTAATCTTCTGTGTTTTGAGAATATTCTATTACATGCTCTGTTGTGATTAAGTCATTTCGTGTTCTTGAACTTTATATCGATGCTATGTTATTTTACCAATTCTTTAAGCATTGATTAATCCCTACAGGACACTGTTACTTTATTACAGAATTCTTCACGATTGTGTTTTGCATTATAACAAGTCATCTGGAAAGATTTGTTTTACATGGGTATCGAATGTGACTATTCTTTATTATGAGATACAGTCGTATGTGTTTTAACAGAAGCAGATTAAGTATGGTGTGTTTCTAAGGTTCTATAGTATTGTTCCATCATATAAGATTGAGGGATTGGTGTTTTGATTGGCATGGTTAAATAGAGTTGCAGCTTAAAGAACTCAGTTATTACTTATTTCGATTACTGTTCTATTCTTGAATTGCTGTTCCATTTACCTGCTGTTCCATTTATTTGCTGTTCCATTTATTTGTTGTTCCATTTCAATTTGTTGTTCCATTTCCAGATTGCTAATTTGTTGTTTCTTGAGGACGGACTTAGGCTGTAGAGGACCCCAGCATCTGCTACTTGGTCCCCAGACCTCTGATCTACTCCCGTCAACTATGAAAGGGATGTGTTACTGCTACCAAGCCCTTGGTTGATGTGCTGTTCCATTTCATTATCACCTCTTTTATCTGTTGTTTCATTTCTAATCATTAAGAACGATCCTAGGCTGTAGCAAGCCCAACATCTGCTATTTGGCTCCCAGACCTCTGATCTATTCTCATCATTTATGAAAAGGATGGGTTGTTGCTACCGAACCTTTGGCTGATGCAATACTTGGTGTGATTTAGTCCTTTGAAGTAGTTAAGTTGTAGACTTGCATTAGTTTACTTTCGTAGTTGTAAATAGTTGTACTACAAGCATTACTCTGGCAAATGCTAGCCTAAGACTGAGACACCCTTTGAAATAACCAGACAATCCCAGATTGACATATTAATGTGAGGTAACTAGAGGTGAAAGAGACCCTTTTTATAGCTCTACATTTTGGCGCCGTTGTCGGGGAAGGAGTGTAGCTATTTGTCTTTTTCAGAGTAGTGTACGAACCTGCTAGGGAAGAATTAGGTTTTGAAAACGGAAGGTAAGAACCTACGTGAGGAGCATGTAAAAGCCCTACTCCTTTGCCCGCTTTCCTACAGATTTGTTGTTATCTGCTTAAAATTTAGTAGTTAAATTGAGTGCATGACTAAGCAGAAAAAGCTAGAGAAAAATCCCAAACCGTTAACGAAACTAGAAAAAGCTAAGGGACGGGTGACCCTTGGTCGATCGACATACATAGACAAAATCTATAAGAAAGCCGAATCTCAGCCTTCAGTAGGACCCAGGAAAGTTACTTCCAAACAACCTACTAGTTCCCTTCAGGCCTCAGGCTCACCATCTGAAGCCTTTGCTGAGGTGCATAGTCAGACTGATGAACAAGACTTTCAAGGAATTGAAAATTCTATTCCAGAACGACTACATGAAGGGAATCTAAGCAATCTTTGTGAAGGAGAAGGAGAAACAGGGGAAATTGGGGAGCCAAGATCTCCTCCTAGGATAATTCAGCCATTAAATAGCCCAGACAAGGGGAGCGGGGTAAAAATTATTATTGAAGACACCCTATTTCCTCAGACAAAAATTCCAGATAGAGGAAGTGCTATTAAAATTGTTCCTGTTGAAAATATTCCTCCTCAACCTAGGAATACCCTCTTAGATCTTCCAGAAGGTTATTGGCATATATTTGACCCAATGGCTCAAAATCCGTCAAACACCCAAACCTCTACATTACAATACCCCATAGTGGATTCCGCAGCAAATGCTCCTATGAAAGCAATCCCCCTTCAACACATTCCTACATTTCACGGACTTACATCAGAGGACCCCGATGCATTCTTATTTGAATTTGATGTGCTATGCATGGGATATGATTACACCACTGACCCCCAGAAATTAAAATTGTTCCCCTCCACTTTGAAAGGGGCAGCTTTAAGATGGTTTATGGGTTTAGGTGGTGGAGTTATAAATAACTAGAAACAAATGAAAGAATATTTCCTAAAGAAATATCAAGATTACTGTAGGTCTAGAGAACTGAAAGATGAAATATTTCAGATGATAGCTAGACCAAATGAAACATTAGAAGAATACGTAGAACGTTTCCAGTATAATCTGCAAAGATCCCCTTATGCATCGTTGCCCTTGCCTGATAACGTGTTGAAAGCAGCATTAATAAGGGGCATGAAAGAACAATGGATTGAAACATTAAACATTATGGGGAAAGGGGATATATATCAGGAAAGTTTTGCTGACATAATTGATTTATGTATCAGGAGTTCGAGAGGCAGTACACGAATCAAACCAGCAGAACATGATCGATTTGCACGGGAAAATAAAATTTCATCAGAAGGAGTAACACGTGTGGAAATTGGGAATTTACTTGAAAAATTTAAAACTGATATACTAGGAACACTGACTACACAATTGGACGTTTTGCAGGCTAAGCAAAAACAAATGGAGGCAGAACAGAATTTAGCAATTTTCTTCCCCAGATGTAGGAAGAAGCATAGCCATAAGGAATGCCCACTAGATATAGTTCAGACATGCGCCATTTGCACAAGGGATCACTCTACAGAAAATTGTCCCTCATTACCTGAACTGAAAGCGGTATATAAGGAAGCGGAAGAAGAACCAGAAGCAGTGTATCTACTTAACCAGCGTCGTCAGTGGCAGCCGCGACAAACTGGTATGTTTTCAGATCAGTATCTGCAATACAATACTCAATAGTATAATACATGGCAAAGTCAGTTTCAACCCCCATTTCCAAATTGGTCATCACAGTCATACCCTTCTGCAAACCCGTGGCTAAATCAGACAAGCCAATCTGGCTGGTTGAATCCTCCTTATCCCCCACCATACTGGCAAAACAACCCTTATCCACCTTAATGGACTCCCCCCACTTCACAAAGTTCAAGCTGGCAGAATAACTGGCAGAGACCAACACAGTAGCCAGTAGGAAACATTCCTTTCCCTCAACCTACACTACCAGCTTTACAGCAAAACCCCCAATCTAATCTCAGACCCCAACTCCCAGCCCAGCCCAATCCCAATCCAAATAACAGACTGGTCCAAGCACTCCAAATTTTAGAAACACCAGAAGAAGGACCTGATCTAAGGGAGTGCAATGATCTGCAGTTAAGATCTGGGCGTATCATTCAAATAGAGGGAAACAAAACAGTTCAGATTGAAGATCAGTTACCTAGAGAACAACTATCACAAGAAGAGGATGAAAACAGGCAACAAACTCAGAATCAAGCAACTACATCCTCTCCCCCGTTCCCAGAACATTTAGTCATACCTCGACCTATACAACAACCTAATTTTGACATTCTCGTTGAATTACAAAATTTGTACATAAAAATCCCGTTCCTTCAGGCCATTCAGGACATCCCAATATACTTTAAAACTATTAAGGAACTGTGCATAAAAAGACCAAGAAGGAATGTAATAGATAATCCAAGAGTTCAAGTAGTCGACACTTTATCTGACCTATTATCACGAAAGGAAACACCTATTAAGTATGAAGACCCAGGAAACCCAATAGTAACTGTTCAAATTTATGGCCAAACCTTAACCAATGCCTTAGTTGATCTTGGAGCTGCAATCAATATATTGACCACCTCCACTTGCCAAAAGTTAGGAATTACATCTGCAGAAACTACTTCAACTTTGCTAGAATTGGCTGATCGATCTGTGGTCAGGCCAGAAGGCATATTGCATGATATTATGGTCTCAGTTGATTCCTGGGAATACCCAACTGATTTTCTGATAATAAATCCTAAAACCCGACTAGATGGACATCCATTGATCTTAGGAAGGCCTTGGCTCGCTACCACTGATGCCTACATCGGCTGTCAACAAGGAAACATGATCATAACTAAGGGGGCAGATATTAAGAACTTAGTACTATATCCCCCAGCGCAGCCAAGCATCACAATAGTCAAAACTAATAGGCACCCTGTATCATATCTTACTGACAACATTAGATCTCCATTAACTATACAAGAAGTGCTAGAGTTCAAAAATCAAACAGAAGATGATGCCATCAGTAATTTTATTAGTCAAACTGAACTCACATCTCGTACCCAGTGTCATATGATAAAAGCAACATTTGATAACGAAGTAGAGGAGGAACCTCTGAAAGATGTGCAGGACCATACAATCCCTGTCACATCAGTTGCACATAGTAAAATAGTGGAAATCAAACCTGGGAAGACCTTAAACATTAACGCCAACCTTACACCGGAACAAGAAACAAAACTCATCCATGTTTTAACAAAATATAAAAATGCATTTGCATGGGATTACCCCGATATGAAAGGAATTGATCCTCAATTGTGTACACACCACATCTACATAGAGAATGATGCAAAACCTGTTAGACAACCTCAGAGAAGATTAAATCCTCATCTAAAAGAAGTAGTAAAAGCTGAGCTCCAAAAACTTTTAGATGTTAACTTTATCTACCCTATCTCTGATAGTAAGTGGGTCTCCCCGCTTGTGGTGGTACCGAAAAAGAATGGGAAGTGGAGAATCTGCGTGGACTATAGAGAACTAAATAAGGCAATGCAGAAAGATCACTTTCCTCTCCCATTCATTGATCAAGTATTGGACACTTTGGCAGGAAAGAAATTCTTTTCTTTTCTTGATGGCTTCAGTGGGTATAACCAAATACAGATTGCCCCTGAAGATCAGGATAAAACTACTTTTACTTGTCCTTGGGGAACATTTGCCTACCGAGTTTTACCTTTTGGTTTATGTAATGCCCCTGCCACATTCCAAAGGGTTATTCTTAGCATATTTGCAGATCTAATAAATGAAGGATTGGAAGTATATATGGATGATTTCACTCCATACGGAGAAGAGTTTGATCCAGCATTGGAAACACTAGAAAAAGTCCTACAACGTTGTATAGCTACCAGGCTTTGTCTAAGCCATGAAAAGTGCTACATGATGATGACAGAAGGACTTATTCTAGGGCACTATATTTCAGCAGCCGGCATACAGGTAGACCCAGCCAAAATCCAAATACTTTTGCTTATTCCTACTCCTACTACTCAAACAGAGGTACGTAGCTTTCTTGGATTCTCTGGTTATTACAGAAGATTTATAGAACATTATTCATGTATTGTTGCACCATTGTATGCACTAACTGGTAATATTTATTTCCTTTGGACAGAGAAATGTGAACGTGCTTTCAATGACCTGAAAAAGCTTGTATCTACAGCCCCAGTCCTTCGCGGACCAAACAAGGATTTGCCAATTCAGATATCATCCGATGCCTCAGATACAGCCATTGGAGCGGTCCTTGGTCAGGAGGAGGATAGAAAACCATACGCCATTTATTACATTAGCAAAAATCTATCCCCTGTTGAATTAAATTATACTGTAACTGAAAAGGAATTTCTAGCTGTTATACATGCTATCAATAAATTCAGACATTACATCACTGGATATTCCGTTATCTTGTACATAGATCATTCTGCTATAAAGTATCTAGCAAATAAACCTGTCACAAATGGCAGAATAACCAGATGGATGATTTTATTGCAAGAGTTTGACATTACAATCAAGGATCAACCTGGAAAAGAAAACCCGGTCGCTGATTTCCTCTCAAGAATGCCAAAACCAGTCGATGCAGCAGCAGTTGAAGATCAGTTTCCAGATGAGCATCTCTTTGTTGTTGCTGTTCAAACACCCTGGTATGCTGATGTCACCAATTACCTAGTAGTAGGTAAGTTACCAAAACATCTAACCCCTAATGAGCGAAAACAGATTGTCCAGCGAAGTACCAGATTTTCCTGGATTGGAGGCTATTTGTTTCACACAGGGGCAGATATGAAAATCAGGAGGTGCGTTCGACAAGATGAAATCTTTGATATATTGAAAGCATGCCATGACCAACCATGTGGTGGAAATTTTGCTGATTGTAGGACTGCACATAAAGTATTACATACAGGGTATTATTGGCCCACAATTTTTAAAGATGCAAAGAAATTTGACCAAGCATGTGATAGTTGCCAGAGGGCGGGACGTCCTAGTCACTCAGATGAGATGCCCTTGAAACCGCAGCTAGTCATCGAACCATTTGAGCGATGGGCCCTTTATTTCGTGGGGCCAATCAACCCACCATCAAACCAAAAAACATGCATTCTAGTGGCAACAGAATATGTCACTAAATGGGTTGAAGCGGAAGCCTTGCCCAGGGCTACAAAAGAATCTGTTATACAGTTCCTGCTCCATCTGTTTGTGCGCTATGGCCTCCCTAGAGAGATAATCACAGATGGAGGGCCATAATTTGCTGGAAACAAAATAGCGGCAACACTCAACAATTGTCATGTTCAGCATAAAATGGCCACCCCATATCACCCACAGGCAAATGGGCAAGTAGAAAGCAGCAACAAGATAATAGAAAAAATTCTAACCAAAACAGTTGCATCACATAGACGCGATTGGGCTGCCAGACTACCAGAAGCACTGTGGGCTTATAGAACAACATGGAGAAGCACCACTGACCACTCACCTTACCAGCTTATGTTTGGAAAACAACCTATCTTTCCTATAGAATTTGAAATCTAGACATTACGAACAACACTTGTGATTTTTTTTTTTGCTATTCCTTTTTCAAAAGGAACAGCACTTGTGATTTTTTTACTGATCCTTTTTCAAAAGGAACAGCACTTGTGATTTTTTTGCTGTTCCTTTTTCAAAAGGAATAGCACTTGTGATTTTTGCTGTTCCTTTTCCAAAAGGAACAACACTTGTGATTTTTTTTGCTGTTCCTTTTTCAAAAGTAACAACACTTGTGATTTTTGTTGTTCCTTTTCCAAAAGGAACATCACTTGCGATTTTTGCTGTTCCTTTTTCAAAAGGAACAGCACTTGTGATTTTTTTTGTTCCTTTTCCAAAAGGAACAGCACTTGCGATTTTTGCTGTTCCTTTTTCAAAAGGAACAACACTTGTGATTTTTTCTGTTCCTTTTTCAAAAGGGACAACATTTCAGATTTTTGTTGTTCCTTTTCTAAAAATGAACAGCACTTGAGTGTTTTTGCTGTTCCTTTCTCAAAAAGAACAGCATTTGTGTGTTTTTGCTGTCTCTGAAAGAAACAACACGGTTTGATTTCTGCCGGTCTTTTTCCAAAGGAATGGCATTTGTTTGATTTTATTGAACTGCACCATTGATTTCCACTGCTCCTTTCTCTAAACGAACAACCGTTGTTGTATCTTTCCTTGAAACTGCACTACAGCTTGTTCCTTCTCAAGGATGCAGAGTGCTAATGGTCTTTAGAATACAACTATCTACTTATGTGATGGAAACAAAAGCACAGTATACGGAAATCGATAAATCATAAATCGCTATCCTTATAAGCAACTGCCCTGAATTGATGAAAGGATGTAGGGAAAAGATATGCTTACTTATCACCTTTTGTTGCCATTGTTCTACTAACTCTGTTCTGATTGGTAATCTCTATCATGCTGATTTTTTATCTATTTTAATTATCATTCGCCAATAAGATCAAAGAGTTTATATCTTCCTATTGGGATTTTAAGACTTCTTCCACCATTCCTACTCTTAAGGAGTGCGGAACCACCCTTTGTGTATAAACAGGAAAGGTTCTCTATTAAAACCAAAGAAAAAAAGAAGCAAGCAAAGTAGTTTTGTCAAATTGCAGGATAGGGAGTCTCATTACGAGCAGGCCTACCATGATCATCAGGATGGAAGCGAAGTGGCATTCCCATTAGGGCCACCACACCCGGGAAATGGTCCAAAAGGTATATCAAAATAAATAAATAACCCTTGGAACAAGAGGTCTCACCACGAGCCGGCCTGTCCACTATTCGCTCCTTCCTCGTGAATGGAACTATGACTAACTGGTTACCAAGCCTGCATAGTGGCCTATAGTTTTGACCTCACATAACACTTCCTCGCATACACAAAGGACTATGGTTCTCGGGGTGAAATAAACAACTCTGCCAAGGTTATGGACACCTGTTGGCAGCAGAGCTCTGTTAATGGTATTGAAGTCATAACCTTTATACCAATGGGTAAGGAAATTATAACCTTTGTATCTTATAACGTGATAATTTAATTACCCAGCCATATACCGCATGACTATTTATTACCGCCAATCATTACGGAGATAGTGACAGTGACCGCATGGGGCTCGCTAATTATGGCAAATGTCTATTCCCGAACTTCCATCAACTCACCACAGTCGCTTACGTATTAAAAGCGATTTAACTTTTCACCTCGATCCCAGTAATATGTTGTTTTTGCGGACATCGCATATTTTCATAAGCTGCTCCATAAAGGCCTCGCGGACGAAGCAGACGCTGCTCCTTTATTTGACGGCTGGGACAACCTATCATATTGCGGGGGGGGGGGGAGTAACCTCATTATTCCCCAGAATACGTGTCAGCCTGTTATTCGAGAAGATCTTGTACTTGAGCACATCACGGCTCAACGGTATGATCATTTGCCATTTTTGTTTCTTCTGCATGAATCGCTGTTCGAAGTTATTTCCATTGCATACGCCATTTTATTTAAATTTGAATGAGAAACTCGCCACCAGCTTCTCTGCGTCTTAATAAACAGTTGTTGTTCCTTTGAGAATTTGCAAGTGAAGCCATGGGTGGAAGGTCAGTCTGCAGAGAAACACAGACATTGACTGCTTCAGCTGCAGCCCGAAGAATTCTGAAGAAAGCAGGATGGTTGACCTACCTCAACCACCTGAAGGAGTCTAATGAAACTGTGAAGAAGGAATTTTTACAAAACCTGTAGGAAGAACATTCCACAATCAGAGGAAAATGAATAGAGGTCACGGATGATATAATAGAAAAAGTCACAGGACTACCGGCCACAGGGCCTGTGTGGACAATAAAGAAGGAAAGGCTGCAAAAGATTGTGGAAATCTTTCAGGACGAGGGCCAGAGCTTAACAGTTCGAGGAAAAGGGGTGCTACCAGCAACGCTAGGAGAGCCATGGGCGGAATTGGCGAAAATTGTCTAGAGCTACATTACTTGCGAGGGCAGAAAAGACGTGGTAAGACCACGACATCTAAAACTCCTAGCTGTCTTAAAACAAAAATGTTCTGTGAATTTACCTACATTTCTTAATTCGCTATTGCATGATGTGGCACGAAGCATGAAAAAGGCACAGCACAAAGAATCTGTGGTTAGCCACCACGGATTAATTCATTTGATAGTAAACCATAGTCTTACTGAGCAGCAGAGCAGCTGGAAAGAATTAATTGATATTATTAATAAAGGGACGGTCACGTCTGGACGCCCAGAAAAACGAAAACAAATTGATAGCACACCCCAACGCCCAGAGAAGTGAAAGAAGGATGCTTGCACAGAAGTGCAAGCTGAAAGACAAGCCGATAAACAAGCAGAAAAGCAACTTGAGAAACAACCCGACTCTAGTACATCTGAGCAACCAGCAAAACGTAGAAAGTCGGCACGGCTTGCAGGGTTACAAGCAGAGCTGAAGAAACCTCGGGCTTGCATGAGCCAAGCAATAGAAATTATAGATGAGCAATCGACAGAGACAGATACAGAAGAAGAAAGTAATGAGGACGTAGAATAATCCACAGAGACAGAGGCGGAAGAAGAAAATAGCAGAGAAACAGAGCAGTCCGCCGAGGCAGAAATAGAAGAGGAAGACGAAGAATAGTCAGTGGAAACAGAAACAGGAGGAGAAGAACAACAGGATGAAGAAGAAGAAGGAGACGAGAAAGAAGAAGTTGAGCGGCCCAAGCAGGAGGAAAAAATGGAACAGCAGGGAAGAATCCCAATACAAAACCCGATGGGGGAAGATGAATTGGCCAATATTCTGGCCAATATGGGCGAGTATGGATAGCCTCTGAGTCCATACAACCTCCAGGCTGAAGAAGAAACCCAGGAAAAAGATGCACCCAAGGAAGTGCATACGGAAGAAGCAGAAGTAGAAATTTCACCTGTCCATGATTAGAAGGAAATGAAAAATATTAGGCAGGAACGGCCCGTTCCTAGTCAGAAGGCACCAGAGGAGAATCCGAAGGAAATAAGGGTAGAGGAAGAATCGGCCCAAGAAACAACAGAGCCAAGAAAGGTTCTTACCCCAGATCAGCCACCTCAAGAAGAAAATCCGGAAATTAGTCACACTCCAACCCACGACAAACAGTCAGCTATTCTTTCTGAGAAGTTGATGAAAATAAGGGAATTGCAAAAGGAAAAAGGGACATTGTTAAACGTGATAGTCAGGCTTCGCCAGCAGATTAGGCTTCTAAAAGCAAGACAAAGGGGGGTAGGGACCTCAACAAGAAAAAATTCGGCCACGCCAATAAGACCCTGTAAGAATAAAAGGCGAAGAACCGAGAGCCGTTCCACTACTCAATCCTGACAGAAGCCAAACTATTGTCCCTAACGAAGCAGAAAGACAAACTGCTATTCCATTTAAAAAGGAACAGCAATGGGCTGGAGTTCATGTTAAAATTGAAAAAGATAATAAGGTGGTTCAGACGGAGGCACCACCTTCGGGAGTAATAAGGGTTATGAATTCAAAGCAGCATAATAAGAAACTCCAAGTAAAACTCCCAGCCTCCACAGATGCATGGAAAAAGGACCCAAAAACAAGAACCCTCCACCATCATTTGAAGCAGGCTCAGCAAGAAGCAGAAAAGCTCAGGGAACAAATGGTCCCCCATGGAAAATATGAGGAATTACAGCAGCAGTTAAGGAACGTCAACCTGTCAGAAAGCCAAGCCTTCGAAGGATGGCGAAAGGAGCAAGAGAAAGTTGCCAAGGTAACCCGTAGATTAGATGTAGTTATTAAACAAATGGATACCTTGTGTGCTCTGTACAATGATGCCCTAGCATGTAGAGCTCCTACCAAAAATTATGCCCTGTTTCTAATGGAAAGATACTTACAATTGAAAATTAAAGCCATTAGGGCAGGTGCTCCCATAGAAATTAACACTATAGATGATTTTATAAACTGCTGTAAGCATTATGGGGTAAAAGTACAAAGGTTATTGTGTGAATTTTACCTGCATAACCTTGTACTAGAACAAAAGACCGAGCTGAACCTTGGCCCTTTTGTCGGAGATATTCAATTACAAGCATTCATTTCATTTACAGTTAATCAGATTAAATGGCTCAAAGCCTACAATGCATTTCAGGGACAAGAAAATGGATTAGACCTATGGGTAAGAGCTGAGCCTAGAGACCCGGAACAGTTATGGAGAAGTCATAGAAATCTCATGAGGGCTCCAGGCGTGATTGAAGCATTAGGACCCATGCATGAAGTAATCATTCGGCAAGGGCTTGAATTCTTTTCTTCTATTAAAGACCCTATCATTGAAGCAGCTAAATTTCGATATCGGGTATCTAATCCAAATATTCAACTCCGAGAGCCGTTTAAGTATGAAAATTTTAAGCTTGCTGCTAACCGATTCCCCCTCTATGGTGAAATTGTTTTGAGGGCAGGGCCATCCTGGTTAGGATATAGGTTCCGGAGTCCAATCATTTGGCATCCTGCACCTGAATACCAAGCCCTGTATGAAATGCCCGAAGGCCAGACAAGTCATTTCTTTGATCATCTAGTTTCGCATCATGGGTGTAGGCCCCCACACGAAATTCCATCTCCAGCCTACTCCCTCACTGCTCTGCATGTCAACTACAATGTTTTCATGAGGCCATGAAAAAGGGTAAGCTGGGGGGTGTGTGGAGTACCAAGGAAGGTATGTTTCGATGGTCATTTTGGTATCTTTTCATCAGAACTCAAAAGCCTTTTGCATGAGAAATCTAGATAATGATAAGAATTTATAATGAAACACGAGAGATTAATGAAAAGCACTGATAGTCGTCATTTCTATGTGCAGGAGGGAGGAAATATGGGAGGTGGCCATTCCAAAAGTAAAGACAAGGATGAGCTAACTACTGTCCCTTTGACGAAAGACTGGAAATGAACCAGATCACAATGAATCAACCCAAGAAAGGACGCGGAGATACCAGCACGAAACAGAAAAGGGAAGAAGTAACGCATTATTAATGATTCTGCGAATCCCTCAGGATCTGAGATCCTGAGGGATCGCTATTTTACCTATTTTCTGTACCTAGATATCTCCGCCATCTTCCCTATAAAAGGGGCAGCACTGTTGGCTTCAGGGAGGATCTTTTGGGGTGTGTAATTTCTTTTAAGGAAGATCAGGACTATGATCTTTATGTTCGGTTCAAGACTTGAGTTCCTGTAATTTTATTGCATGCTTTAATACAGACTTGTTCACTCTTTTATCTTTGAGCCTGGATCTATCTTAAGCGGTGTACCCCTGGAGGCTAAGGGCCCGGCCCTGGAGGACACTTGCTCTTGTATTATTACGTGTGGTTTCCGTGTGGTTTGTTCATAGACGTACTTTGGTAATCTGCTGTTTTTGAGAATATTCTATTACATGCTCTGTTGTGATTAAGTCATTTCGTGTTCTTGAACTTTATATCGATGCTATGTTATTTTACCAATTCTTTAAGCATTGATTAATCCCTACAGGACACTGTTACTTTATTATAGAATTCTTCACGATTGTGTTTTGCATTATAACAAGTCATCTGGAAAGATCTGTTTTACATGGGTATCGAATGTGACTATTCTTTATTATGAGATACAGTTGTATGTGTTTTAACAGAAGCAGATTAAGTATGGTGTGCTTCTAAGGTTCTATAGTATTGTTTCATCATATAAGATTGAGGGATTGGTGTTTTGATTGGCATGGTTAAATAGAGTTGCAGCTTAAAGAACTCAGTTATTACTTATTTCGATTATTGTTCTATTCTTGAACTGATGTTCCATTTACCTGCTATTCCATTTATTTGCTGTTCCATTTATTTGCTGTTCCATTTATTTGTTGTTCCATTTCAATTTGCTTTTCCATTTCCAGATTGCTAATTTGTTGTTTCTTGAGGACGGACTTAGGCTGTAGAGGACCCCAGCATCTGCTACTTGGTCCCCAGACCTCTGATCTGCTCCTGTCAGCTATGAAAGGGATGTGTTATTGCTACCAAGCCCTTGGCTGATGTGCTGTTCCATTTCATTATCACTTCTTTTATCTGTTGTTTCATTTCTAATCATTAAGAACGATCCTAGGCTGTAGCGAGCCCAGCATCTGCTATTTGGCTCCCAGACCTCTGATCTATTCTCATCAGTTATGAAAAGGATGGGCTATTGCTACCGAACCTTTGGCTGATGCAATACTTGGTGTGATTTAGTCCTTTGAAGTAGTTAAGTTGTAGACCTGCATTAGTTTACTTTCGTAGTTGTAAATAGTTGTACTACAAGCATTACTCTGGCAAATGCTAGCCTCAGACTGAGACACCCTTTGATATAACCAGACGATCCCGGATTGACATATTAATGTGAGGTAACTAGAGGTGAAAGAGACCCTTTTTATAGCTCTACAGTAGCTCGTCCACATACCTTCTGGTATATAAGGTGGTGTTAAAGTACATAAAGTATATGGGAATGCTCTCACTGTGCGGTTTTGCATTAGACAACACTTATACGAACTGGGCCTCCACATACCTTCGAGTATATATGGGAGGAAAACACTAGGTTGCTATCCATCCTTAGGTAACCAAGTCGGCCGCCTTGTACACTGTGATATATTGAACATAGCATTCAAGGAGATTACCTGCCCATACTTCCAGGTTCGCCGGGAGGTATTCTATAGTTCACAGTTGCTTGGTAAACATTTTGCCTAGATTATCCATTTTTTGTTTTGTTACGTTACTTTGATTGAAATAAAATTAATTAACAATAGATAACATCCCCCAAACTCACTCCTTAGTTGATCTTAGGTTGAACATATGGCAACAAATCCAGAGTCCATCGATCAAGGAATTCCTTTTCATGGGAATCCTAGTCCTTTTCCTCCATTTGAAAATATTGGTGCTCCATATTTGGCTACATTGCCCCTTCCGGGATTTACTATTGGCTTGCCAGTATGGTTGTTTTCAACCTTTTTGGTTCAAAATGTCGTGATTTCTCCGCAATCGAGTACACCTTCAATTGGACAAAATCGACCTCAAGTTGATCCTAAAGTTGACCCTTTGCCTTCTTCCTCCCCTTCTTCCTCTTCGCCTGGTGAAAGTATTGGTATTAGTAACTAGGTGGCTAAGAAGAAGAAGAAAGGGAAGAAGAAGAAGAAGAAGCAAATTCAGCAGAGGTGCAACCAAGCAACCATTTCTTTGAATGCAATGTCTAATGAGAAACCATCCATCAAGCCTCACAAAGCTCAATATCCATGCAAAATTTGTGTAGGAGACCATATTCTTCGAAATTTTCTTGATATTTCTCAGATCTTAGAAGAATGGTCTTCTCATTCACATCATCCTATGTCATCAACTTCTCGAGATCATGCTGGTGACACACCATCAACTAGTGATAGTAAAGTTCATGGAAAGAAGGGTAAAGTTAAGTTTCCTTGTAGGTTATGTGAAGGGAATCACCCCATTCACCTTTGTCCCTATCTGGATGAAGCCAAAAAGGTGTTGGATAACCATCCTGCTTCACCACAGTGACTTCCATCTGGTTACAGGAAACTCTCCCTCAATCCTTCACTAGTTGATGAATTGACTGACCAAAATCAATCGTCGATCAAACCCACTCTCTTTGAAAGTGAATCCTATGAGTCTATACCCGACCTAAATCAATAGGTTGAGGTAACAATTGACCTGATTTCACCTTCAGCTAGTCGTACCTTTCCCGAAGAGAGTGAATATGATTCCACTCAGGTTCTTTTTGTTTCTTTAGATTCTAATGAGCATGGGGGCATTCCTCTTGTTCCATCAAGACAGGAGGAAAATCCTCCCACTAAAGTAACTCAAGGGGTTAATTCTCCCATTTCTACAGTACCCCCTCCAAGTAGTCTGGTCACTTCCTTTAATTGGAATCGACTGGTAGGATTCCATCTTCCTTCTTATGTGCCTTTCCAGATCATAGTACAAGTTTGTAATATGATTGTATCTGACACTATTATAGATGAAGGTGCATCAGTGAGTATCCTTTCCTCAACTGCTTGGCAAGTGCTCGGTTCGCCGCCACTTGTGCTTGTTACCCAGAATCTGTTGGCTTTTAACAGAAGAGCCAGTCAACCATTAGGGATCCTCCCTCAGTTGCCTATTACTTTGGGAGGAAAAATCATTTATCTAAATGTGATGGTAGTGCTAGGCCCTTTAGATTACAATTTACTTCTAGGGCGCGACTATGTTTATGACATGGTAGCTATTGTTTCCACACTCTTTCAAGTGATTTGTTTCCCTCACGAAGGCAAAATTGTTACCATTGACCATCTTTCATTTCCCGGTCCAAATATGGCTCCTAGTCAACCATCTTCCCTAAATGGTCCTTTTGTACCAATGGTATCATCCCCGCCATGGGTTAATTATGTGGAAACTTGTTCCATACCTACATCAACTGACGATAAATTTAGTGATGTTGTACATCATGTACTGGGGGCATTGGAACCAGATCTCTCCTTCATGACCACTTATGAGTTGTGATCAAAGGGTCTATGAGGAGAGTTCCTTGTCTTGTGTCAACCTCGTTAAAAAATGAAACCAAGGAATATGAGGATAGTTCTTTTAGTGTGTCAACCTCATTAAAAAATGATATAGCTCCCATGAGGATAGTGCCTGGTCTTTTATCAACCTCGTTGAAAAATGAAACAAGGAGTACGAGGATAGTTCCTTGTTTTGTGTCAACTTCGTTAAAAAATGAAACTAAGGATATGAGGAGAGTTCCTTGTCTTGTGTCAACCTCGTTAAAAAATGAAACCAAGGAATATGAGGATAGTTCATTTACTGTGTCAACCTCATTAAAAAATGAAACAACTCCCATGAGGAGAGTTCTTGGTCTTGTATAAACCTCGTTAAAAAATGAAACAAGGAGTACGAGGACATTTCCTTGTATTATGTCAACCTCGTTAAAAAATGAAACCAAGGATATGAGAATAGTTCCTTGTGTTGTGTCAAGCTCGTTAAAAAATGAAACAAGGAATATGAGCATAGTTGTCAAGCTCATTAAAAAAATGAAACAAGGTCCGTTGGAGAAAAGTTCCAATTCGAGTCATTGATTAGATCTCATAAAATCCTAGTTGAGTATTTCACTTGATCTCGTAAAAGAACCTTCATTCCATCCACTTGATAGTCACGAATAGTCTACTTAGGTGAGAATAATGAATCTTGGGGGGTATGCACCTAATGGTAAAGTTAAGTTTCCCCGTAGGTTATGTGAAGGGAATCACATCATTCACCTTTTTCCCTATCTGGACGAAGCCAAAAAGTGTTGGATAACCGTCCTGCTTCACTGCAACAACTTCCATCTGGTTACAGGAGACTCTCCCTTTCATCATGCTAGGGGCATGTAAATCAATCTCAAGCATAGTTCTTTGTTTTATTCTTTTGTAAAAATGAAACTGAATCCAAGCATAGTTTTTCTTTTCAAGCTTGTGTAAACATGAAACTACATTCAAGCATAGTTCGCTATGGTTCAAGCTTGTGTAAAAATGAACCCATTTCCTTTTGTAACCATCATGATTTCCATACTATCAATCTTTTTTGTCAGATGAGCCTTGGTTGTTTTCATCCCATCGCCACCATCCCTTTCACTGATCATATGCTTTCACTTGGTTGTTTTACCCTTTTTGAGGAACAGTTGCAATGAGTGGTCGTATTAGCCAACCTCTTCACATAAATCAACATGTTTTGAGAAGTTCCGACATCACCAGAACCAGTTTCTATCCCTGACACTACTCGTTCCTCAAAATGGATTCCTCTTTAAGCTCTTTTCAGACTCTCTAAATATGAAAATATTGTCAAGTGCTTGTCCTTTCCAACTCATTAACAGATTGGAAACAATATCTCTCTTGTATTATTTTACGCTTTTTCGGGCTTGAGAGATTAATTTACGAAAAAGAACTAGTGGATTTTTCTTTTTGTACGTTTTCAAACTCTATAAACATGAAAAGGACTGAGTTATCTTTGTCGTTAAACTCGTTAGAAACATAAAATAGCAGATAAACTTGTCCATCTAGACAAGACCGAGTTTCACCTTCGCTAGACTCGTTAAAACATCAAATAGAGATGGATTCACCAGAAGGGTGAAATTATACAACAAGCATATGTTATCCTCCTCAAGCTTGATAAAAATAAAGAGGTACTAGTCAGCATTGACTGGGGAAAATGGGAAAAAGGGAAAACCACTTTATGGTAGTAGGTCACTCTTGACCATGACACTTTCACTCCATCACCATGACTATTTGGGTTGGGTTAGTAGCTTGATGGTTATCACACCATTGGTCTATCACACCATCCATCACTTTGTTTTGGGTCAATGCTACCATTTCACTTTCATGTCACCGACATGTTCAAGAGAAGTCATCTAGTCAAAATTCATCCGTTGCAATACCATAAACCTTCATTTTCATGATCGCCATTCCTGAACATTGTGTTTTCAGTCAAATTCCATCTCCAAAATTAGTACACTCATTTCATGTCATTGATGTGGGATACATCAAGGCCCTCTTGTGATGAGTTGCTTCTTGTCGACAGCATCACATTATCCAAGAAGTTGACTTAGAAACATCCATTTAGTACGTTGAAGCTTGCATGCATCAATGGCAGGTTTCTTGCTTCTGGTGATAGACATACATCAATGGCCTTCAACTGAAAGACTTTGTATGGTGTTAGACATCAAATCATCTATTCACACCATGCAGAATGTACTATAGTACCTTGAGGATCATTATCATTATCGGTGATTTCTCTCGCATCTGTTAACAGCTTAAATCATTGGCTGGGAATCAGATGGTGTCTTCCCATGTTCGATTTTAGATCACATATTCACATGGTTATACTCATACTTGAGCAAATAGTTGAATGAGATTGAAGACCATGGATATAGTTTCATTCATCAGGGCTGCGATATCAGGAGTACTAAATCATATGTACAATGGCTTTACATTGATAGTCATTCCGATCATGGGTCTATATCTATAGACGACTTTTTATGTACTGTAATGAAAGTTTATAAGATGAGCATGGGTATGCCTTCCCTCAACAATTCATGAAAAATCAAATATCATGATATATGTATTGTAATTGATGCAAGTCACCTTCCACATTGATACCTCCTCATCACATCGTAAAGCATTTTATTGGACATTGGCGTTTTTCTGACTTCATGCTTTAGGGGGCAGTTGTTACAAATCCATTTAGGAACATCAAATCCCAACATCTAGATCAGTGTTTTAGGGCTCATCAAACCTTAATTTCAGTTGATACATTCCCTAAACAAGTCACCCTTTTGAATGCCTCCTTCCCACAAAGTTGCATGACCTAAGACATCCAGAAGTGGTCTCTAAAGGGACTAGTGTAGGTAGATACACTACCAGGGTACTCTGCAGTGTAGGTAGATAGATTGTCAGGGTGCTCTACAGAGCACCTAAGCCCTCTTTAGGCTGCACTGGGCGAATTTGAGAGAAGTAAATTGGGGTTTGGGGAATATTCTTATCTATTAGATTCATCTAGAAGCTTCCCGCAGTTATCTACTCCTATGAGCTCGAAAATAGATGAGGAATGAATTAAGGTGCATCCTATACTCTCATCCCTTCCTCCATGGAACTAATTATAAGTATGGAAGGCCATTTAATGCCACCATTTATGACAAAACCTCCTTCTTCTTCCTATAAATTGACCACTCATCTAAGTGATCAAGGGTTGGCTAGACTATGTTGAATTGTAAGGAGATAATGCTGCTATGAGATTTGGCTTTGAAGCAAGTGTTGTGATGCTACAAGTTTGTCTTGCTTTTGATGTGATGTGGATGGGATCCAAGCTGAAGGAATGACTTTGAATCAGACACTGATGGTTGTAATTCCTTCTTCTATCTAATAAAGTGCTTGAACCTTTTTCCATATACTGTGTTCTTTCATAATGCTTATATGTGTGAATTGCTTCTGATTCCATTCATTTATATTCAATGGATCATATGCTTTGATTGGTTTTTTGTCTTCTATTGTGTTTACAGGGTACTTCTCAAGTGGATTAAGTATGGGAAGGAGCGACGGAATCGATACAAGGGAGACGAGAGGAAAGCGGAACTATAGGTAGGCCTTCTATCTTCTCATCTTATCTATTGTTTATAGGAAAAGTCTAAAAATAAATAAACTGTTGTTCTAGGCACAACTACTTTTCTAGTGAATTAGTGTTTATTCGTAGATGCTAAATTCTCCAAAACAATTTCTTTCTTCAACTCTGCTCGGGTGGATGTTGTAACCAATTCTTCTCCCTGCTTGGTCATCGATAATTCCTTATCCATTCGTTCATTCTCAAATATCAGGAAGCGAACACTCAAGCTAGTTGCTTCAACATATGCTTTGGTAGCATCTGCCAATATAGCTAGATGTCAGACACAATCACTTGTTCCTCACACTGCGCAGGGGATGTGTGATCATCTGATGTTGACACTCTACAAGACTACACAACTCTATGTTGGGACTCATCGAATGAGATGTTGTGCATCTCTCCCTTTGGATTTTCTCCAAGGATTTGAGTGTCTCCTTGGTCGCTCGGGACTTTCTCCACTTCTGGATCCGGTGAAGTTGGTGGATTGAAATTTTGGTGGTGAGGCATGAGGTCAATGTCTTTCTCTAACTCCTATTGCTCCATGTCTATATCCATTTGCTCAAGTGCTTGCTCAATCTCTTGAGAAAAATCTTGCTCACACAATGGCTCACCCTGTCCGCCTGATGCTAGCTGTTTAGATGAGTCGATTACCTATACGGGTGTTGTTTCATCCGTCTATACATGTTTTTCTCCCTGTTGTAGTTGTTCCTTCTGTGCTTCCTTCTCGTGTCTGCGCAGCTCTTGTTCCTTCCATAGTTGCTCCTTCAACTCTTGCAAATCCTTCTCTGTTTCTTCCATTCTTCATTTTTCTCTCTGCCTTTGCGTGTTCCTCTTGTCGCGCTATTGCCTCTTTGCCTCTATTGCTAAAGCTACTTTCTGCACAAGTGTTTCTGCTTAGAACTTGCAGTTTTGTTCCTCCTCCATGCTTTCGACAATCTTCCTCTTGCCCTTGTTTTGCACTGGTATGTTTACCTATGCTGCTATAGCTGGTGCTCTTCGGGATGCTACTTCACGCTGCTCCACTAACCATTCCATGGTGATGTTAACCGGTTCATTGAGCCTAGAGAAGCTATAAAAATATCTCCATGGGTCCTCCTCTACCCAATGACATGCCCTGTGGATCCACTGAAACTGTACTCTCGTGCAATGATATTTTACAAGACAATGCAGGTCATACGGATTGTAGCTTCGGGCATTGAATGGATATTTCTTGATCTCCTTTGCTTCAACATCTACATGATTGAAATTCTTTATCTCGTATAACCAAATTTGTAATGGAAAAGTGGGCCAAGGTTCCTTCTTCTTCTGTTGCGTCCTAGATGAATATCCTGTCGAGATGTGGTATGATACTTCCTGCATGATGATCTTGTCCAAGGAAAACTTTAGTAGAACATTCAGAGGCTTCTCCCTACTGTACATCTGTATGAAGGTGTTAGACAGTGAGGCATCCCAATCTGCTATATCAATCAGTTCCTCCATGACTTCCTTCCACATGCAGGGTGAATCTTGTTCAAATAGCATCTTGTATATTGGGGTGAGAAAATGATCGGATAGTTATTTGATAACTCCTCTGAAGTTGCATTTGGACAAAATCTTACAATAAGTGTTCACAGAAGTCTTCGTCGATGTCCATGCCCACTTCAAGCCCGAGAAATCCTGACAGGCATAGATTGTATTGAAGATGTAAGAGGACATGTAGATTTCTTCTTGCTAACCTTTGGGCAGTTGTCGAGCTCTTGTTATTTGTTCCTTTAGTTGGTGAGCTAACATGTCAGCCCAGTTGCATGCTTTTCCTTCTCTGGCCAGCTGGTCCAACGTGATCACCCAACTCTACCAGAAGGTTTTCATGCTCTCCTGGCCATACAAGAGACATGAAAAGATGACCAAGTATTAATATGCCTTCCACAATATCTTCATCTTTATACTTGGATGTGTTTCATATTGAATTTGGCTGGCTCCTTCACCCAGTTCTTCAATATGTCTCTGGAGTTGGCATTGTTGTTGGGTATGTTGAAGGGTGTCTCCATGGTTATCACTAGCTTCGACATATGATACATTTGTTCATAATCATGTGCCTTGAAGGTAGGAATATCTGTCCTGCTGACACTTCTCAATGTCATCGTCACGAGATCAATGTTCGAGATGATCCAATGTATCATGTTTGTGCATGGGAACATGATATACCTGCATGCAATCCGGTACAAAGTGGACTTGTGGATGTTCATTGTTCACGTAGACTTGGCAGTCTTCGAGACCTTCCCCAAATGTGCCTGCAAATGCATCATTGACATCTTGTCATTTCAGCTTGATGTCCTTGGCTATAATTAGCATGGTGTCTGTCAGTGTCAGTGTTTCACACTGCCATCAGTGATCAAAATATACTCTTTTTCATTTCATAGTAGGAGTCCCATACTAATGAGTTTGCATTCCATTAGGTCATGGATTCAGTAATGGTAGAGTTTACTTCAATTTTCGCTCATGATCTGTACTTGTTGATCCTCTTCCATATATTTCAATCGTGGCTCATGTTTCCTTTGCAATTCATTTCATTAGGTCTTAGGGTTTGGTCTCATTAGGTTTTAGGGTCCCACCATGGTCAAATCCAATAATTACATGCCAATAATAATCAACAAGGACATGAGGATGCCAATAATGATTGGTAAAGCCATAATTTATCATTTTGAAAGCCTAATGTAGTTCTCACCTCAAAACTAGTTTTGAGGTGAAAACAAAGTATTTTGTTTTTATCTTCATTTATGATGTAATTTTATTTTTTCATATGTAATATTGGTTCCCATCTACTCCAAAGCATCTTGTGATGTTTCCAAGCACCTGCCACTGCAAAAATCAAGTCATCTTGAGCACCAATTCACTTGCAAAAGAAAAAGAGAAACAAGCACTAAAACCCTAAATTCATCTTCCACTGAGCTAGGGTTGGCTATGGGGGCAGAGATATCTGAGAAAACGAGGAATAAGGGATTTTAGAAGGTATGAGGCCATTTCTTATCATCAAACATCAGGTCTCCATCATTTGTCGAGAAATCATTCCAAGGGACAAGCCATTCACCACACATAAGGGACGGTTTTTCTTCAAACTGTGTTTCTAAGCAAGAAAAGATGAATTTGACAAAAGTGACAGATTGTTTTGTCCATCATTGACCCAAGAAGAAAAAACTATTTCAGTTTTTACACAAGTTTCATGGTTTGAGTGTGATGTCAAAAACATCATTTGTCTCAAGATGGTTAATGCACCTCTGGAGTGACCTTGGTAAAAATCACTTTTTCTCCTAGATGGAATGACCAAATGACTTTCTTGATGCATCAAATGATAAGTAGACACAAATAGCTTTCCAATGAGCTATCATGAGCCCAATTTGGAGTTGAGGAAGACCTTCAAAAGTTGACTGCAATAGCACTATGCAATTTGGCAGCCTCATTTTGCACATTTTGACCAGTATTGGGAGATTGGACTTTTGATAGGGAAAATGAACTCCAAATTGAAACATTAAAGATGTTATGGAAAGTAGAGTCGACACAATTTCCAAAAGACTATCCTATGCCCAATTTGGACATTGGGAAGGCCTCCAATAGTTGCCTACAAAAGGCACTGTAGTTCTAGAAAGTGGAGCTATGCTCCTAGCTTAGCGCTGCGCTCCTGGAGTTTTTGCCCAGTGTTAAATTACACGTGCACTGCATTTATGGGCCAGTGCTGTGCTCTTATAGGTGGCATTGTGCTTTGATCAGTAAAGCCTAAAAACACTTCACGCCACCAAAATTCATCAAATTTCCTTCAATTTTCCCTTTTGACAAGTAAGTATCATCATGTCTCTTATTGTTTAGGATGTTCATGTCAACATTTTCTTGTTTTTTCATATTTGAAATTAAAACCCTAATTTCTATGGTAAACCCTAGTTTTCCTACTATTGGAATTACAATACAGGTGTTTTCCTCAATGACAACTGACTAAGATGAAAGATCAAAGAATTGCAAGTTAACAATATTGAATTACAGTTCATGCCACACATAATAAAGAAAGAAAGGTATACGCAAGTTCACATTGACCAACTCATGTATACATGTAGGTTCACTATATACAATAGTGCGTATAATGTACACATGCACTTTCACATAAGGAAAGGTGCGTACACGTTGGAAAACTAAGTTTTGGTCCATGGTATTTTGGTATTGGTCCATGGTATTTGGTCCGAGGTATTGACCCCAGCTATTAGGTCCAAGGTATCGGTTCTACGTGGTTTTCGACCATCGTATTGAGAGAGGCCTAAACCTATATAAGGAGAAGAAGATCATTAGGCCAAGGGGCAAGTGTGCAAGTGATGAATATCTGATGAAGTGTGAGATCTAGTATGTTGGTTATCGGTTTGCATTGCTTTGCTTGATCTGAACGAAGGATGCACCTATGCGGTTGATGATGGATGATGGATCAGGGTCATAAGGCTTGGAATGTATTATCATTATGTGGTTTGATCATGGATAGACTAGATCTGAATTATTGACACGTGTTTTATTGTATAAATGTTATGATCTGGGTATGACTGATGTCTGGAATAACTGCAAAGTTATGAGTAAATATTTCCAAATCTGTATGCGGGTTCGCTTTGGTAAAAGTGCGTATACATGCTAGTTCAGCTCATAGAGTAGTATATAGTATGAAGTACGATATTTGAAGTTACAGTTGGATCTGGTTGTTGTTGCAGAATTTTGTGGTCTACTATGTGTTCTGGTGACTGTGTTTTGTTGACAGGGTTTCAGTGTTTCAGTGTTGGGTGATTCAGAGATTGATGATGCAGGTGTAGTTGATGGGTGTGTTGCAGTGGTGATTAATTTTGTGCTTCAATGTTGTTGATGGGTCCAGTATGAAAATTGGATGAAACGTGCCCTTCAGATTATGGTGTTGCGCTTCAGCAGTATCCAGTATGAAAACTTATGAAACATGGTCTCTGGAGGAAGAGAGAGGGTCGTAGCCTTCTGTAGGCTAGCACCTACATACTAGTAAACATATCAACTAGTGCAAGAGGCAGGGGATTGTAGCTCCTTCTAGTAGTAGCTAGAGAATGAGAGATGGTTGTAGCCTTCTACAGGTGGGTGCCTGTGTACTGGTATGAGTCTGCGCCAGTACAAGATTGTAAACAGGTTTTTCTTATATTAAATGAAGATGGCAGTAGATGGTTTTTGCCCCACATTGGATTTACACCTTATATCATGGTGTTCATGTGCGTTTCTTACATGTGATGATATGTTCTGTTTTACTGCACCTGTTTATTGGTTATATGGTTAATGAAGTTCTGATGCACTAATTAAAGATCAACATATAATTGATTAACTGAATCATAAGTTTACTGGATATACGCTAGTTGCATTAAACATAGTTGCGTGTACACAGGGGTTCCATTAACTGAAGTAGCATATATGAATTTGATTATGGAAATGAGAAAGTTATTGGTTTGCTAACACTGATTCATCCCCCCCCTCTCAGTATTATTTCCAACAATTGGTATCAGAGCAGGTCCTTTGGTAGAAGCTTGATCGCTTGAAGGAGATCCGTAGAACAATGGGAAAGACGCTAAAGAATAAAGCACCTCAGAAGAAGAAGACAACTCAAAGGAACTATGACAATAGGAGAATCGATTAGGGAATATGTGGAAGCAACTCTTCAGATTCAAAATCACCTGAGAATGAAGATGAACAAGCAAAGGATATATCAGGTATGAATTTGTTATCCTCTAGTGATACATTTCTCCATCCATTTGAATATGTTGAAAGTGATAGTGAAACAATTGAATTTGCTCTTATGGTGTCGGTCGGATAAATCGTTCTTGCGGACAATACTGATCTCCCTAGTATCAACTGATATCTAGTGACAAGCAGAACAAGAAAATCTATCTTTCTCTAAATATTGCGATTTATAAATAAAAAAGCAAGAGGTGTTTTAGACCCTACCTTAAGTCCAACGCTAGTTTGTGGCAGCCACGCTTCGACCGTCCGAATGAGTTTCCTTTTAAGAACCTGCAAACACAAACAGGCACACATCAAATAACACCTGCATAGCTAATATAATAAATCATATTCATCACGGTGATCAAGGAATCCATGAAATAAACCATAGAAGACAGCTTATTGAGAAAAATAAACTTGATTGTATTAACTTTAAACAAAGAAGAACTTTACAACCTTGGTGCCTTGATGTTGTACAAGCTCCTCCCAGGGTCCAAGCAAGAATCTCCTCTACTTTGACAAGCTTCACACTCTTCCCAATAAGATCAAAAGGTATGTAATCTCTCCTCTCAAGCTCAATTAGGAAGTCTAAATTCCAACAGCATTTACCCTAAAAAATATTCAGCTTTCAACCTCCCTCAGTAACCAGCCCAATGCCTCATTTTATAGTGCAGAGGAAGGAAGTTACAGGTCCATGTATGAAGGGATAGAGTCCTCCTTCAAATGGATAAGCTCCTCACATCAAGGGGTTAGCTCCTTTAGTTAAGGGATGCATGAACCTCAAAGGAGCAAACTTGCCACCTCAAGATTCCATCTAGAAGCTTATAGAAATAACCCAAAGTGAGTTTTTAAGAATATACTTGTGCCTTTTTGAATTTTACAGGGGTCCGCACCCATTACACAGAAACAGAGCGGGCAGGTCTGCAGGGGACATGACCAGTGGGTGCGGGACAACAGGTAATGCTAAGAGAAAGTGTGGAACCATAGTTTTGGCAATTTTTAAGGTCTCTCTCATTTTTCAAGGCTTGACATGAAGAGCTGAGGTTTAAGAATTGCAAAGGAGGAAAGTATGAATGGTGATAGACTCACACTGACTGCAGAATGTCATGGTGACAATATTTTGTGTAACGGATTACCCCCTAAAGTGCGAAGTCTGTAATAGATGAGGATAGTATTTGTCATCTAAGAAGAGTGAAGTACTTTATCATTTCAAGGATCATCCTGTGGAGAGCCTGGTTGGAACTTGTAAAAAACATTCAATACAAAATATATATATGTGATCATATCATCGCTGAGGTAGGCATTCCCATACTCAGATCAAAACTGACTAGAAAAATAACTAAACTACTATGATATAGGAATGATCTTGTAATACATCACAAGTATAGACATATGTAGACACAGTATGGGTGCAGCCATCTGTTTATGAATAGTCCACTGTATAATGAATAACAAAATTCCTCGTAGCCTGGATGGTGGAAACTAGATCCAGGGTCTTGATTTTTGCTTCCCGAACTAGTATGATTCTATCCATGTGAATGAATGTGTCCAAGTCGAACATGGTAGAAACAACTTGATTACCAGTCAATGATGTAAACTATTAACAAGTGTGAGAGAAACCACCAGTAATGTCAATGGCTCTCAAAGTACTCAATACAATCCATGAAATGTGAATAGATGAGTTGATCTCGAACATGTCACGGAATCCTTTGATCAAAGGTCAATGATGCAACCTGTCGTCGAAGGCAAGAAACCTACCATTGAGGCATGCAGATTCCAAGGTGCTGACGATTTCTAGATCATCTTTATAAATAATGAGCTGAAGTCGATAGAAAGCGATCCGTCATAGGCAAGCCCACAACATGGAATCATAGATCAAGTTTGAAGAAATATATTTGCAAGGACTGGCTCAGGGATGGTCAAGATGGATGAAAGATATTTTGCAAATGAATGGTTTATTTGGACTGACCTCTTGAACACATAACGACACTGCAGATGGTTTGGTGACAATTGACCCAAAGCTAATACCCAGAAACCGGCTGAAGACTTTCAATATGGTTTGATTAACTGTTAGGCAAAGGATTTCCCAACCCAGGTGAACAAAAAGTGTCATGTTCAAGAGTGGTTGAATGATTTTCTAGGACACAAAGTATAACAAACATGTTCATTTTTCTCTCTTTTCCCCCACCATTTCTGGCAAGTACCTCTTTATTTTTGACAAGCTTGAGGAGGATAACATTTGCTTGATTATAAGCTCATCCTTCGGATGAGTCCAACTTAGTTTAAAATTCAAACCCTAAGAAGGAGTGGTTTGTTCCTCTTTGTAATTGAACAGGTCCTTTACTGTTAAATTTTAATGAGTCCAGTATAGGGGAAACTCGGCGATTTTTAATTATAGGGAGTCAGAAGAAAAACTTAAGAAAATTCCATGGTTGTCCTTTTCGTAAATTTGTGTCTCCCAAGCCTGAAAAAGTATAAAATAATACTTGAAAGAACCGCTTGAACATTTCGATCAAGGAGTACTTTTCATAATTAGTGTCTCTGATTTGAAAGAGTAAAAAAGCGATCAAGGACACGTCGTTTTATAACCAATATTGAACTTGAAATGACAAAAGTCCGGCAATCTTTTCATGTTTATATGGTCAGAAAAGAGCTGTAAGTGGACTCCAACATTTTTTGTTGAAAATGATCAATTTTTCCTGAAAAATCCAATATTCTGCACAAAAACTCAAACATTACTCATATATGTTTAAAATAAATAAAAATGCATCAAACGGTTACCTTTTTAAAGTGAAAAATAAAGAAATTAAAAATCCATTTATTCAAAAAATCTTATAAAAAGGGCTTTTGTAAATTCATTTTTACTGTTTGACTTCAGAGTGAGAAAAGCGAGCTTTTGGGTAAGAAACTTCCTGTGAAGATTGCGGAAAATCCATCTGTTGGAATCGAAAACCGTCACCTCCAGGTAATCCACATCACTTTAATCTTGCATTTCAACCGTTTGAATTTTGTTTTTAGGCTTTCATTTTGATTTTTAAGAGAAAAATTAGTTTAAAAGACCGCTCACGGGGGTCCGCAGGCATAACATGCGAAACCTGTGGGCCCCGTCTTTTTCCTATAGAGGAAAGAGCCAGGGGCTCATACCTGCTGCTTGGGCAGAGTGTGGACCTACACACTATCCCTAACTGGAGAGTACAGACCCCGCGACATAGGTTTTACAACTTCAATTTTTTCAATTTCCGCCCAGAAACTTTGAATTAAAATGTTCTAATCCACCTTTTCTTTCAATGTAGGATATACACAATGCTCAGTTGGCGGGAACAGGAGCACAAAGATGTGGACCTTGCTGCAATTAATCATCAACCTTCACTAGATGCATTGAAGGCATGCGGGCTATTTAAATTCTGGGCCATACCTGGCATGAGAGCCCAAGTAGACTTTTTGCAATCTGGTGGATAGATGGAATATACAAGACCAGTGTTTCATTATTGGTGGCCACCAGCTTGAAATGGAGCTAGAGGACATTTACTTCTTGACTGGTTTACCCAAGAGAGGTGAACGATTAACTCTATTCGAGACTAGGCCAGGTGGCCAGTCTGTCGATAGTCTCCGACTAGAGTTTTGTAATGACCAAACAAAGAACAAAGGGATTGATATCAAAACCATCTCTCGTCCTGAACTCAAAGTGATTGTATTTAGTGTCACCAAACTCTGCGGAAGCACAGCACTGCATGTGGACACCAGATCCCAAATGCAAATGGCAGTAGACTGTTATCGAGGCACCATCTTCAACTGGTGTGAAGCTGTGTTGGCGAATGTAAAAGGCCAACTGACTAGAGCAAAGAACGGATAACTGAACAACTTTGGATATGGTTTCTTAGTTGTGAGATTTGATCTAGAGAGGGTCCCAATGTTGGTCCCACAGCACCTTTCCGTTGGAGCTGGACTTCCCCGAGAGCCCAAACTGATGCGTTGGGTTGCAGTGATGGCCCGTCATCCTGAGGAGGGTTTAGAGGTTGTTCGATTTCCTCCTGAGTATTTTCGGTTGTTGGAGAACCAACTTTTCACGATTCAGGATTTTCCTTATGCTGGGATGGATTATCATGGTGACCCAGACATGACTCTTCCACTGGGAGAGTAGTGGGATGACTCAGGTAAAATCATTCTCAACATTTTCTAATTTTTATTTTTATTTTGTTTTTAAATCATCTAAAACTTATAGTAAAAAGTTTCAAATGCAGATGTGGGTCCACGGTGACCAGCCACTCTCCGGTGCTATGAGAGGAGACACCTAGCTACAGCAGTACCGACCCCACAGGATGAATCTACAGAGACCCTGACCGAATTGGAAAACCATCTAGAGCGTTTGACAACAGATATTCCAGAGACTAGCATAGATGACATTCCTCTTAGGTTACAGCGCTATGTGATTGGGGTCCCAGGACCTTTCAGGAGGTTCCTTTGTAGGGTGGCCTGAGCAGTGGTTTCTTATCGTGATCATCACCAGTGATAGGATGATCACCTTTTGTAGACTCATATGACATTTTTTATTTTTGTACTATTATTTTTGCCAATCATAAGGTGTTTTTCAACCTATGATCGAAGACGATGTATATTTGACACACTTCTATGCTATGCTATATCACTATTACTGGCTATCTTGTAAAACATGTTATGGAATGTTTTTAAATTTACTGTTTGATTATTTCAAATGTCTACTTAACATTTGAGAAGCAATTGCATCTGCTAATGTATTTAAATATCTTGGAATATGCTGATATTCAATATAGTCAAATTCACGTTCCAAGAGACGAACTCTCAAAAATAATCTTAACAACACTGGATTTCTAGTGGCATAAACTCTATTAAGTTACAATACAACGAGTTTAGAATCTAGCCTCACAATCAAACTCTGAATCCCAAATGAGATGGATTCAGATAATAACTCAATCACTGCACTATACTTTGCAATGTTGTTCGTTGTTTGACCGAGGCTTACCCCATGCATAGATACCAACTCATCAGAGGGTGAATAGATAACCCAAGCTGCGGAAGAAATTTCCGTGTACTATGACAAGCACCATCAGCGAAACTAATGTATGTTTGAAGAGACGTCGACATCTGCAATATCAAAAGTAAAATCAAGATAAGCAAGAATAATGATAAAAACAATCTCTAAACTAAGCACACTTTTCTAATCTAAAACACACCAGCTAGAAAGAAAACTAATCTAACTAAAATCTCCACATCTAGATTTAAGCATAATATCTCTTCAGATAAAGACCATTTTTGGGTTTACCCAAAGAGACACCGTCAAAATCTACCAATTCATAGGCCCCTTTCGCCAGCTTTCGCTTAACAATAAAAGGACCATGCCACACAGGTACAAATTTTCCAGCCCCTAGCTTATTGTTTGCTTGATCGTATAGTAAGACTAGGTCTCCTTCCGAAAAATTACGAGGTGTAACATTTCGATCATACTGAGATTTAATTCGTTTGGCATGAGTTTCGATTGCTAGTGCAGCATCACTTCAATTCTCATCTAGCTGAGCAAAGTACAAAAAATGTTTCTCCTCTTCAGAAGTGGCTGGGAGTAACTCTATGGATATTTGCAATGACTGAATTTTGCATTCAATGGGTAACACAGCTTCCAAACCATAAACCAGTTGCAAAGGTGTGAAACCAGTTGATGTTTTTACTGAGGTTCGATACGCCCAAAGCGCTGAAAATAACATGTTATGCCAATTCGACCTATGAATACCAATGATTCATCAGATCATAATGACTAGAACTTTGTTGATGGCTTCAACCAGACCATTAGCCTGTGGGTAATATGGAGTAGAACTATCGTGACGCAGGCCAAGTTGATCTGTTAGTTCAGTCATCATGATGTTTCGAAAATGACTCCCATGATCGGTAATAATTGCTTGAGGAACACTGAACCTAGTAATTATATGATTGAAAATGAAAATTGCAGCAGTTTTTCCGTCTGCCAAAAATGTAGGCATCGCCTCGGCCCACTTAGTAAAATAATCTACCGCAAGGATGATATACGCATGCCTCCCGGTCGAGTGAGGGTTACATGTAATAAAGTCGATACCCATTTTGCAAAAGGGCTGACGATAATTATAGGGTGGAGAGGAGCAGGTGGAGCACGCATATTTCGATAAAAAATTTGACAATCGTGGCATTTTCGGACCGCGTAGATACAATATTTAAACAAAGAAGGCTAGAAATAGCTAGTGTGCAATATCCTTTGGGCTGTGGCATACCCAGACATATGACCGCCACATGCTCCAGAGTGATAGTCATTTAGAACCTTTTCAGCTTCTTCATGAGTTAAACAACGTCGGAAAACAGAATCCACCCCACAACGATATTGTGTATCCCCAATGATTTTGTATTGTTGGGATTGGTATCGTATTTTCCGTCGCTGAGATCGTGAAATTTCAGGCCAAAAAGATTGGGTTTGGAGATAAACAATTATATCTCCATACCATAGATCAAGAGTACTGATAAGAAACAAGGATTCGTCCGCAATGGGCTCTTCCGCCATAGTTTCAGTAGTAGCACGCGGGAAGTCACACATCAACTCTGCAAAAACTAAATATTTCTTTGACTTGGATTTTTCAAATTCCAAGTCAAATTCCTGCAGGATAACAATCCATTTGGAATACTTGCCCCCTAGCAATTTTTTGGTCAAAATATAGATCATAGGGTTACAGTCAAAAATTACGGTAGTTTTTCGTAGTAAGATTTAATGACGAAATATTTGGACAGCTTGAACAGCTGCCAAGGCCAATTTCTCCACATGCGAATATTTAAGCTCAGTCGGATTCAAAGTTCAACTAAGATAGTAAATCACATGTTCACTATTGAATTCATCTTCCTGAACTAAAACCATCTCGATGGTGGAATGAGAAAGGCTCTGGTCTGCGAAACCAAAGATTCTCGGTTCGATCCCCAGTGGAGTCGCCATTTTGTCAGCCGGATAAATCGTTCTTGCAGATAAGACCAATCTCTCTAGTATCAACTGATATCTAGCGGCAAGCAGAACAAGCAAATCTATCTTTCTCTAAATATTGCGATTTATAAATAAAAAAGCAAGAGGTGTTTTAGACCCTACCTTAAGTCCAACGCTAGTTTGTGGCAGCCACGCTTCGACCGTCCGAATGAGTTTCCTTTTAAGAACCTGCAAACACAAACAGGCACACATCAAATAACACCTGCATAGCTAATATAATAAATCATATTCATTATGGTGATCAAGGAATCCATGAAATAAACCATAGAAGACAGCTTATTGAGAAAAATAAACTTGATTGTATTAACTTTAAACAAAGAAGAACTTTACAACCTTGGTGCCTTGATGTTGTACAAGCTCCTCCTAGGGTCCAAGCAAGAATCTCCTCTACTTTGACAAGCCTCACACTCTTCCCAATAAGATCAAAAGGTATGTAATCTCTCCTCTCAAGCTCAATTAGGGAGTCTAAATTCCAACAGCATTTACCCTAAAAAATATTCAACTTTCAACCTCCCTCCGTAACCAATCCAATGCCTCATTTTATAGTGCAGAGGAAGGAAGTTACAAGTCCACCTATGAGGGGATAGAGTCCTCCTTCAAAGGGATAAGCTCCTCACATCAAGGGGTTAGCTCCTTTAGTTAAGGGTTGCATGAACCTCAAAGGAGCGAACTTGCCACCTCAAGATTCCATCTAGAAGCTTCTAGAAATAACCCAAAGTGAGTTTTTAAGAATATACTTGCGCCTTTTTGACATTTACATGGGTCCGCACCCATTACACAAAAACAGAGTGAGCGGGTCCGCAGGGGACATGACCAGTGGGTGCGGGACTGCAGGTAATGCTAAGAGAAAGTTCGGAACCATAGTTTTAGCAATTTTTAAGGGCTTTCTCTCATTTTTCAAGGCTTGATATGAAGAGTTGAGGTTTAAGACTTGCAAAGGAGGAAATTATGAGTGGTGATAGACTCACACTGAGTGCAGAATGTCATGGTGAGAATATTTTGTGTAACATATGGGTGAGGAAGAAAGAAATCAAATAGAGACAGAATTTAATTTAAGGCTTATGAACAAAATTAGAGATCAACAAGATCTATTGGAAAAAAGGGAATGTGCCTTCAAAGAAGAAGCTAACAAACTAAAAGCTCAACTAGAGGAAGGAAACAAAGTAAGGAAGCAATTCAAGGAAAAGGAAGATCAATGTCAAAAGCTGCAGGATGAAGTGACATCATTAAGAAATGAAGTAAATGAAAGGAGCACAACAATCAAGAAACTTAGAGATAGATCTAGTTACTATGAAAGTCTTGAAGCTAAGATCCTCTCGCTAAAATAAGTTCTTGAAAAATCAAATAAGCAAAATAAATAACTACTCTAAGCTCTTGAAAAACAAGAAAACAAAGTTCTTGAATTAAGACAATAGATGGAAGAAGTAAGGAAAGCTGAAGGAATTATGAAGAAGCAGTATATTGAAAAGGAAGAGCATCATCAGGTCGAGGTAAATATTCTAAAAGATAAATTAGAAGAAAAGGATAAGCTCTTATGATTTCAAGATAGTACTAAGATCTTGTATGATATTCTTAGTAGTCAAAGGTCTCCTGCCATCAAAACTGGTCTTGGTTTTCATGAATCTATTGAAGGTGAATCTAGCTCACAAAGTGAGGCAAGAAACTCTAATGCAAAATCTGAAATGCTCAACAAGGAGATGAGAGATCAATCCCATCAACAACCAAGGAAAGAAATTCTTCAAAGAAATTCTTTTACTCCTAACCATGGAAATGATAGTCTCAAATGAATAATGTTGAATGTTTTATATGTCATAATCTTGGACATGTTGCAGCAAGATGCGGAAGAAGAATGGTTCACACAGAAAGATCATCAACTTGCAGGTACTTTAAGGGATATTGTTTTTCTTGCAATATGCTTGGTCACAAAGCCATTAACTGCTATAGAAGAAATATGAAACATGTAAGATGTTATGCATGCAACAAGCTTGGACATATAGCAAAGGAATGCAGGAGAAAATATCAGGCACAATACCAAAAGGAGAAAACATCATCATGCTCGAAGATATGGAAGAAGAAGGAAGTAAAGTTAGAAAAATGTGGCATGGCACAGTGTACAGACATGACAAAGTTAGGAGAAGCCGAAAGGATGAAAATTCAATGCTCTAAATCTCATACGTAATTTTCATGAAGACACGCCATGTATATACGTGAGTTCGAATTTTCACAATCGCGTATATGTAGGTTTGAGAAAAATGCAGATGGACAGACTCAGAAAAACTAATTTGATATGGATCACACAATTATCTGTTATCTTTTTTGTCGTAATGATAAATGACTATAGTCTTTGGATGTTATTTAGAATTGTTTTTATCCTCACAATTTGTTGATAACTTGATGTATATCTGATTGATGATGATGCCTTGATACTTCTTACTAATATATGTAATGATCAGATCTGACAATGAACAGGTGGAACAAGTTCAGGGGGAGAACATGTTATGCTTCTAATAAAGCATTGTTGGCATTATGTTTAGAAGTCCTTGATAATGATGCTTATATGGCTAAATGATACATCCTGCTATGTTACAGTTATGAGTTGCCCATGATAAAATCTCATATGATTCTTGGGGTCATATAGTTGGTATTCAGATCAGATTTATGGATGATTGTGAATGAATTCTTGATGATGCATATAGTACATATATGTTTCTTACATGGTGTTCTTCATAACGAAAAGGAGAAGTACAAAGCTTGAGTACACAACTTCATTATTTATGAGCCACTCATTTCTTTTATGCTGATGTCATCATGCCTTCAAGGATGCATAAAGTTCATATGGTGCAGTTATGATACAAGATTCCTATAGATCTTGTCTCTCACACGGTTGAGGATCATTTCTTGACAAATGACCATGAGCTCATGGTTTGCTAGATACATATTGACATGTCTTTGATAGATACATGGATGATTACTTAAGTTTCATATTGTTGGTTGGCCAAGAGAATGGTGTTATTGCAGGTCGCATGAAGACATAGCTATTTGATGACATGCCTTACTTAGTCACGATGAGTTCTTACCTTATGATGATAGTTGATACTCACATATGTTGATTATCATGGTTGATGCTTATCATATATGGGATGTTCCCTAGTGATGATACATGGTTAATATATTGAAGGTCCTTGTGGAAAGATCATGCAGTTCTTGATGATGATGTGAAAGATCATGGTGCTTTCACATATGATATGGTGTGAATGATTTTGTTACTACTTGGAGATATGACATACGCTATGTTGATTCATGGAAGGAAACAAAGAAGTTTGATCTTGATGAGATCAAGAGGATGATTTTATATCTATATGCAGACATACTTTGTCACAGGTTGATGATATTCACACTGACATGGACATATCCAAGTTGCTGGTCTGGATGCTATTGACAGATGCTTATGGAGTAGATCATAAATGGTGTATGATAGTTGTTGATGACTATCATGGTCTTGTTTAGATATTTGGTCTCTGTTATAAATTTCATGTATATCATTTGATGTAAAGGTCATATTAAGACCCATGATGTAATAATTTGTCTTTTTCTGCTGTAGTCTTTTGATGAGTCCCTTTTGGTAATATGATGTAAATTGTACACCCACTAGGCATGGGATGAATGATGTAATGTTTCTTTTTTTTTACTTGTATAAACAAGTGATATATTCCCACTTGGTTGGGTGGATGAGTCAAATTTGGTATATACCCACTTGGTTGGGAGATGGATGCATGTATGAGTCATTGGTGATAGGAAGGTCATTTTTGATATATGTATATAATCATGTTCTTCATTTAGAACATTTTCCTTGCAGACTTTGCTTATGCTCAGGGGGAGCATGGAATCGATCATGGGAGCTCAATCAGCACTTCAGCATATCAGAGAATTCAGCATGCACTTAGGGGGAGCATGACCCTTTGCCCTTGATGTCAAAGGGGGAGAGTGACTTGGTGTGGTTGTTGCCATCAAGTCCAAAGGGGGAGATTGTCGGCATTATGATGTGTGTGTTGTACTTGATGGCAACTCACTTGTAGCAGAACAACTCTCTTGTACATGGTAGTTGTGTTAATAGATATGATGCAGGGAAGAGATATCAGATGTGATAGAATACATGGTAGTTGTGTTAATAGATGTGATGCAGGTCAGTTCAAAGGAATCAGTTCATAAGTAATGTATAATGGAAACTCACTAAGATGACAGTTCATAGTGCAGCAAGTTAACATTGCCATCAAGTCCAAAGGGGGAGATTGTTGGCATTATGATACAGGTGTTGTCCTTGATGGCAATTGACTCAGATGAAAGATCAAAGAACTGTAGTTTAACAGTATTGAATTATAGTTCAGGCCACATAAAATGAAGAAAGAGAGGTATACGCAGGTTCACCTTGACCAACTCGCGTATACACATAGGTTCACTATATACAAAGGCGCGTATAATGTACACACACACTTTCACAAAAGGAAAGGCACGTACATGTTGGATAACTAAGTATTGGTCCGTGGTATTTGGACGATGTTATTTTGGTATTGGTCCATGGTATTTTGTCCTAGGTATTGACCCCAGGTATTGGGTCCAAGGTATCGGTTCTACGTGGATTTGAAACATGGAATTGAGAGAGGCCTAAACCTATATAAGGAGAAGAAGTTCATTAGGCCAAGGGGCAAGTGCGCAAGTGATGAATATCTGATGAAGTGCAAGATCTAGTATGTTGGTTATGGGTTTGTGATGCTTTGCTTGATCTGAACCAAGGATGCACCCATGTGGTTGATGATGGATGATGGATCAGGATCATAAGGCTTGGAATGTATTATCATTATGTGGTTCGATCATGGATAGACTAGATATGAATTATTGACGTGTGTTTTATTGTATAAATGTTATGATCTGGGTATGACTGATGTCTGGAATAGCTGTAAAGTTATGAGTAAATATTTTCAGATCTGTACGCAGGTTCACTTTGGTAAAAGTGCGTATACATGCTAGTTTATCTCATTAGATTAGCGTCTATAGTATGAAGTATGATATTTGAAGTTGCAGTTGGACCTAGTTGTTGTGGCAGAATTTTGTGGTCTACTATGTGTTCTAGTGACTGTGTTTTGTTGACAGGGTTTCAGTGTTTCAGTGTTGGGTGATTTAGAGATTGACAATGTAGGTGTAGTTGATGGGTGTATTGTAGTGGTGATTAATTTTGTGCTTCAATGTTATTGATGAGTCTAGTATGAAAATTGGATGAAACATGGCCCTCAGATTATGGTGTTGTGCTTCAGGAGTATCCAGTGTGAAAGTTTATGAAACGTGGTCCCTGGAGGAAGAGAGAAGGTTGTAGCCTTCTGTAGGCTGGCACCTACATACTAGTCAACATATAGACTAGTACAAGAGATAGGGGGTTGTAGCTCCCTTCCAGTAGTAGCTGGAGAATGAGAGAAGGTTGTAGCCTTCCATAGGTGGATGCCTATGTACTGCTATGAGTCTGTGCCAGTACAAGATTGTAAACAGGTTTTTCTTATATTAAAGGAAGATGGCAGCAGGTGGTTTTTGTCCCGCATTGGGTTTCCACCTTATATGATGGTGTTGATGTGTGTTTCTTATGTGTGATGATCTGTTCTGTTTTACTGCACCTGTTTATTGGTTATATGGTTAATGAAGTTCTAATGCACTGATTAAAGATCAACATATAATGGATTAACTGAATCATAAGTTTGCTGGATATATGCTAGTTGCATTAAACACAGTTGCGTGTACATGCAGGTTCCCTTAACTGAAGTAGCATATATGAATCTGAATATGGAAATGAAAAAGTTAGTGATTTGCTAATGCTGATTCACCCTTGCCCCCCCCTCTCTTAGTATTATTTCCCACACCTACCACTCATTTCATAAGCTAAAACCCTCATCCCCACTATTGCTATCCTATCCTATCATTTACTTGTCACTCCCCAAACCCCCTCACTCATACATTTTGCCCACACTTTCATTTACACCCATTCTTCCAAACCATTACCCATAGCACCATACCCATCATGGAGTAGAGATCATTGATCTAGAAAATCAAAATAAAACTTCAGCTCAAAGCATGCTTATGAGGGAAAAAGGTGCACATATTCAAAGGTTGATGGACAAATTGGCAAGAGATAAATATATCATCACATATTTAGAATAGGAGAACAAACAATTGAATGATAAATAGGGCCTCATGGAGCTTGAAATTCTAAAACTAAAGAAGGAAAGTGACAAAGAGGCTCATGTCACTTTGACTCCCATTGAGCAAGAAATTGAACACGATCAGGAAACCTGGCTTGAGAGGGTCAACATGCATCTTGAAGGATTAATTGAGAAGGCCAACAGGGACAAAAAAATGGTCTGCCACATGGCATATCACTACATGACCCACAAAAAAATCTATAACATGAGGATTAGAAAATTGAAGGGAAGGCTAAGGAGATCTCGAAGGGAAAAAATAAGCAAGATAGATTGAGAATGTTGGCTGAAGCCTCCCTAGCCCATGAAAGCAATTGATGGTGATGTCCCATGCCAAATTTGGGCAAATTTTGGAAAGTTTTTGCATTTTTCTCGGAGCATCAGATGGAGAAAATGTTTTGATATTGGGATTGAGGAGGATGAGGACATGCATCTTGGAAATTTTTAGAAGTTTTGGAGAAAATTTGGGTCACCAAAAGGTCCAAAAACTACCAAAAAATGACCTCTCTGCCTCTTTTTGGACACACAGAAGTAGTCTTGGGAGATTCACGTTTTGATGGGGAAAATTACCTCCAAAATAAAAAATTCCCAAGTGTCCAAGAAACTAGGCTTGAAGATATTTCCAATGAGCTCTCATGGGCTCAATTTGTCTAAGTTTAAGGCCTCCAAAAGTAGGTGGAAAGCAGCACCACGCTTTTGACTAGTTTGCCCAAAAAATCAAAATTTCCCCTGTTTTGACTGTAAATTTGTTTTCTCTCTCCTCATGGATGATTTCACTGATGTAATTGATGACATGGCATGTAAATGTAATGGTAAGATAGTTTTATAGGGTAGATTCATTAGTTATAGGTTGTTTTGAGGTGAATGGATGAGTTTCCCCTTTTTTAGAGGCAAGTTGTTTAACTACCTATGTTTCAGTTCTCTGTTTGGAAATGGTTGAAACAACCTCTCTTCTGATGGATTTGACCCCTGAAGGTTAGGATGAGTAGGTTATATGTCTATATTATGTGCTTTTTTGGTCATTTGGTGAGGTTGGGTACTCTTGGATGCTCTGAACTATATTGTACATCATTGTAAGTAGTTTGGCAAGGAAATTAATAAGAGTTGCAGCTATTTTTTATGGGATACCTATGGTATGGTGTTTTTTATAGTTTCTTCTTTGTTATCAATTTGTTTACATGTTTTATGTATGCCATCATCTACTTCACTTCTTCTGAGTGAATGATATCAAGATAGATAGGTAGAATTCATTGTTTGTAGTGCTCTACCTTGGGAAATCTTTCAGTATTTTATGTTTTCTGTTGTTTGAGAAGGATACATGATTTCTCCATGCCCTCCTCAGCACCTCACCAGTCTTAGACATCTCATCTCACTTAGTTTCCAGTGCTAAAGCCTATACCTACCTTACCCCATAGAACACCCTGCATTCTGACCTAATTTCCTGGGCCTAAAACTGCCTAGCTCCATCTGATCCACAAACACCAACAAATTCTATCAAACCCCTGAGCTACTACACCTAGCATAAAATCATGTCACTGATCCAGTCATTTTGATTGAGATCCATAAGGAGAGAGACCTCTCCTGACTTGGTAGGGCTAGCTACCAGGTTAAGCTTGGTTTGTGGTTACCCTGTGAATAGCCTTCTTTTAGCCTAAGGTCAAACCAGGTGATAACATAGTGGCGACCATACTAGGGAAGGTAGTGTTATGTTCCTCAAAAAAATCTATCAAGTTTAGATTTGATTGTTGATGGTGGACAATAATCAAACACTGGAAGGCTGAAATCATTCACCTGGCAACTCTAAATTAGTCTCGAGATCAGATGCAAGGACTCCACTGGAGGATGAACCTGACCAGCAAAAATATGAAATGGAAATATGGAAAGATCAGGTAATCAATTTGAAATTTCATCCAAGACATTACATTCCTTATTATAAATTATTTCATCTCTTTTTCTGAGAATGTCAAGAAGGCTTTACAAAGCATACTATATTGGAGGAAAGATCCTATACCTACATTTGATTCTTTGCCTTTGAAGATTGTGAATACAAAATATTCCCACGCCTTTGCTCTTGATCAAGACCCTTCTTCCAAATCTTGTGATGACCATCTTCAAACTGATGAACCTCAAGAGACCAAGACTGATTCTACACCTTCTGTACATATTCCTATACCTTGTAAAATTCCAAATCGATACAAACCACTCCTCTTACCTCCTATACTCCATACTTTCCCTGAAAATCGTTACCTACATCTACCAAGATTTGATGGTGAATGTGACAACATCATTGCTAAGAGACATGTACTAATTTTGAGCCTTTTCTTGATCTTTATGAGGTTGATGAAGAAGATGTCAGTGTTAGGCTTTTTACTCTTTCTTTGCAAGGCAAAGTCAAGAGTTGGTTCAAAACCTTGCCTGCTGTGAGCATCTCATATTTCCAACTGTTCGTCAAAGTTTTCCTCGACAAGTGGGTGGTCAGAAAAAGCCCTTTCTTGCTTCTAGAAGAATATAACCAGCTGAAGAGACTACCAGGGGAGATAGTGCAACAGTTTTATACCAGGTTTAACCAAGTCTATATTTCGATGCCGGTTAGTATAAGACCTCCTCCTGGATCTGCTCTCTTGCACTACCCAGAAGCCTTTGATTCGGAAATGGAGTTTCAGCTGAGGGAAAGGAACCTTGCGACACTTGAAGAGATGCAAAATAGTGCAGTAGATGTAGAGGCTAATTTGTTGATCAGAAGTGAAAAGCTGATGGAAGAAGAGAGGAAGAACATAGATCCAGAAGAATCAACATATTTAGAGGTAAAGCTTGACATTTTGGTAAGTGGAGTGGAAGAGATGATGCAAAATATCACCACAAGAAATGAGTATGATGTTCAAGACCATGGCTCACTGATTGAAGAAGAACAAGTGGCTGATCCAAAACATTTCCTTTATTATCCAAGTTTTCATAGATCTGATAGTGATTGTTCTATAGATCATCTTAGAGAAGAGACATCTATTGATATGACATGTATGCTTGATGATGTCTTTTGTACTGATGATTTGCCTTAGTTTGATCAGTATGATGATGATTATGTTCTCCAAATAGAAGCTAGTCTTGTAGACAAATCAGCAACTGGTTTGTTGAAGGAGGAACTTCACTTTTAGTAGCTCGAATACAGTGATCAACCGTTGCATATTAGCTATGGAAGTGAGGAGGAAAGTGCAGAAAATTTTGAAGTGAAGGATCTTTGCCTTTCTGTTTTACTTCATTTCAGTTCATCAAAGACAACTTTCGTGCAATCAAGAATCAACCATAGATAAGTTTTGATCTGGACCATTTAGAGGGCAATGAAATCCTTGTTCAAGACTTCTCATATCTAGATTTGCAACCACCGAATGCCATTGAATGTCAGGTTGCAGATGAAGGCTTGGAAGTTGGAACATATGATCAAATGATGCAAGATGATTCCGTACCATTTTGTTTTGAATCATTTCAGTTTTTGAAGGGAATTTTGCATAGTATATCTTCAAATGAGCAGCTTGTAGAAAATCATGCAATCTCATTGGAAGAAATAGAAAATTGGTTGCAATAGTCTTTTCAAGTTTTTCACGATCCAATAGATGATGTGTTGGATGATGTCTACAGTCAAAGTCCTTCTCCATTAGCTAACTATGAGCTTGAAAAAAGGATTGATACAAACTTGATCCTGCAGCTAGTTTCTTTGTCATTTTCAGCAGGAGTCTCATTGCAAAGCTCAGATGAATGTTTGCATTCATGGTATGAGGAGAAGAAAATTAATCCATTAGATGAGCTAAGTCCCAGTGCACATGAATTTCAAGATCCTTATGCAGTATTTTTGGAGTCAGATAGAGCATCCATATTATTCAATCTGGGAAAATTTGGATCTGTTTACAAGTTTTCATGGGAGTTGCATTGTAGTAGTTTTCTCTTCTTTCTCATAAACAAGCACTTGTAGAGAATTCAAACAACATCCAAAATGCTTACTTGGTTGCATTTATTGTTTCATTTCAGTTGATTAGGTGATGAATGAAACAGTTAGAGTAGGTTTTATTGAATAAGCTCCACTTCGAGCGTTTTTTCCAGTTTGTTAGTTATGTTTTAGTATTGAGTTAGTTTTTAGTTGAGTAAAAGTTAGTTTGTGTTTTTGAGTCATCAGTGTTCAGTCATGTAGTTCAGATTGAGTTTTTTGACTTCATGCCCAATGGATAAGGCTACTAGGTCTACGGTGTTCTTGGCACCTCCAAGGAGCTACCATCCCCATTGGAGCCAATGTTAGTGTCGGTGTTTCACACTGCCATCAGTGATCAAAATTTGCTCTTTTGAATTTCATAGTAGGAGTCCCATACTGATGAGTTTGCATTCAATTAGGTCATGGATTGACTAACAGTAGGGTTTACTTCAATTTTCCCTCATGATTTGTACTTGTTTATCCTATTCCATATATTTTAGTCATGGCTCATGTTCCCTTTACAATTCATTTCATTAGGTCTTAGGGTTTGGTCTCATTAGGTTTTAGGGTCCCACCATGGTCAAATCCAATAATTACATGCCAATAATGATCATCAATGACATGATGAGGCCAATAATGATTGGTAAAGCCATAATTTATCATTTTAAAAGCCTAATGTAGTTCTCACCTCAAAACTAGTTTTGAGGTGAAAACAGAGTATTTTGTTTTTATCTTCATTTATAATGTAATTTTATATTTTCATATGTAATATTGGTTCCTAGCTACTCCAAAGCATCTTGTGATGTTTCCAAGCACCTGCAACTGCAAAAATCATGTCATCTTGAGCACCAATTCACCTGCAAAATCAAAAGAGAAACAAGCACTAAAACCCTAAATTCCTCTCCCACTGAGCTAGGGTTGGCTATGGGGGTAGAGATATCTGAGAAGAGGAGGCATAACGGATATTAGAAGGTATGAGGCCATTTAATATCATCAAACATCAGGTCTCCATCATTTGTCGAGAAGTCATTCCAAGGGACAATCCATTCACCACACATAAGGGACGATTTTTCTTCAAATTGTGTTTCTGAGCAAGAAAAGATGAATTTGACAAAAGTGAAAGAGGTTTTTGTCCATCATTTAACAAAGAAGAAAAAAATCTTTCATTTTTTACACAGGTTTCATGGTTTGGGAGAAATTTCGAAAACATCATTTTCCTCAGGAGGGTTAATGCACCTCTAGAGTGACCTTGGTAAAATCAAATTTTCTCCTAGATGGAATGACCAAATGACTTTCTTGATGAGTCAAATAATATGTATACACAAATATATTTCCAATGAGCTATCATGAGTTCAATTTGGAGTTGAGGAAGGCCTTCAAAAGTTGACTGCAATAACACTATGCATTTTGGTAGGCTCATTCTGCACATTTTGACTAGTCTTGGGAGATTGGACTTTTGACAGGTCAAATAAACTCCAAATTGAAAAATTAAAGATGTTCTAGAAAGTAGACTTGACAAGCTTTCCAACAGGCTATCACTCACCCAATTTGGACACTAGTAAGGCCTCCAAAAGTTTCCTGTAAAAGGAATTGCGACTCTAGAAAGTGGCATTGCGCTCCTAGCCGGGCGCTGCGCTCCTAGAGTTTCGGCCCAGTTTTAAATTACACGGGCACTGTGCTTCTAGGCCAGTGCTATGCTTCTGGGCCAGCACTATGGTGTTGTAGGTGGCACTGTGATTTGACCAGTAAAGCCTAAAAACACTTCACGCCACCAAAATTCATCAAATTTCCTTCAATTTTCCCTTAGGGTGTTCATGTCAAGATTTTCTTGGTTTTTCATCTTTGAAATTAAAACCTTAATTTCTATGGTAAACCCTAGTTTTCCTACCACTCCTTTCATAAGCTAAAACACTCATCCCCACTATTTCTATCATATCCTATCATTTACTTGTCACTCCCCAAACCCCCTCACTCATACATTTTACCGACACTTTCACTCACATCCATTCCCCCAAACCATTACCCATAGCACCATACCCATCGTGGAGTAGAGATCATTGATTTAGAAAATCAAAATAAAACTTCAGCTCAAAACATGCTTATGAGGGAAAAGGATGCACATATCCAAAGGTTGATCGAAAAACTAGCAAGAGCTAAATATATCATCACATATTTAGAATGGGAGAACGAACAATTGAATGATAGATAGGGCCTCATGGAGCTCGAAATTCTGAAACTGAAGAAGCAAAGTGAGAAAGAGGCTCATGTCACTTTGACTCCCATTGAGCAATAAATTGAACAAGATCTAGAAACTTGGCGTGAGAGGGTCAACATGCATCTTGAAGGATTAATTGAGAAGGCTAACATGTTGGCATTACGATGCATGTGTTGTACTTGATGGCAACCCACTCATAGAAGAACATCTAACTTAGTTATAACTAGATGAATCTTCAGAAGAGATATCAGATGTGATTGAATGCATGGGAGGCAGGATAGCTCTAAGTATGACAAGTTAGCTTTGCCATCAAGTCTAACGGGGGAGATTGTTGGCATTATGAGAGAAGTGTTGTCCTTGATGGCAAATCACACAGAGGACAGTTCATAGTGCAGGAGGTCAACAACAAGGAATTGATGATCAGACTACAAGAAGGAAGACAAAATATATATACGCAGGTTCATCATGACCAAGCCGCGTATACATGCGGGTTAGACGTTTCCAAGGCGCGTATGCATATACACGCACTTTCATGCAAGGAAAAGCACGTATATGTTGGAGAACTTACTTTTGGTCTGTGGTAGTTAGTCCTCGGTATTTGAACCTATGGTTTTGGACCATAGTATCTCGTCAGACATGTTTATCCCAAGTATTGGGTCCTTGTTATTGTTTATTATGGTTTTGGACCGTGGTATTGTGAAAGGACTAAGACTATAAAAGCAGAAGAAGATCATTAGGCAAGAAGAACCGAAAATTCTTGAATATTTGAGGAAGTATGAGATCCAGTATGCAGGTTATGGGTTGATGATGCATTGCTTGATCTGAGCTAAGGAGGGATCTCACCGATGGATGGAGAACAAGATCTAAGGATAGATTGGGATCAAATGGTTTGAAATAAGCTATCTCTATATGATTGATTATGTTTATTCTAGATCTGTATACTGACGCATGTAATGATCTGAGCTGGGTATAAATTAAGTTTGAAATCGTTGCAAGTCATGTTTGAATATTTATAGATCTGTACGCGGGTTGGCTTTGGTGTAAGTGCGTATGTACGCAGGTTGAGTTCATTGTAGTAGTGTATACCTTTTGAGCTATGATATTTGAAGTTACAGGTGGTTCTGGTTGTTGAAGGGTTCTGATGACAATTTAAAGGTGTCAGTATTCTGCATATCTTGTTTGGTTGATTGTGTTTAGCTTCAGTATTGATGGATGAGAACTAATATTGGATCAGGATCATAATGACTCATATTTATGAGATCTGATGGACTAGATCTGGGTGCTAACACATATATTATCCTTGTATATGTAATAATCTAGTTATGTCTGAAGTCAGGAAGTGCAGCGAAGTTATGAAGAAGTAATTAATGACATATATGCTGGTTCACCTTGATGAAGTTGCGTATACATGCAGGTTCAGCACTTCCAAGTAGCGTATGCACTCTGATGCATAATTTTGATGGTACAATTGGTTTTGATTGTTGTTGCAGAGTTCTTTTGTCTGCTCTATGTTCTGGTGACTGTGTTGTTGAAAGGGTTTCAGTGTTTCAGAGATTCAGAGATTGATGATGCTAGTTTTGTGCTTCAATGATATTTATGGGTCCAGTATGAAAATTTGATGAAACGTGGCCTTCAAATTATAGCGTTGTGCTTTAGGAGTATCCAATCTGAAAATGTATGAAATGTGCTCCTTGGAGGATGAAAGGAGATTGTAGGCCAGTGCCTACATACTAGTACATCGACTAGTACAAGAGTAAAGGGGGTTGTAGCTCCCATCCAGGAGAGTCTGGAAAACGAGAGAGGGTTGTAGCCTGTGTACTGGTATAAGACTGCACTAGTACAAAAGATTGTAAAATGAAGTTTCTTATTAAAGGAAGATAGAGACGACTTGCAGCAGGTGGTTTTCACCCACATTGGGTTTCCACCTTATATCATGGTGTTCATGTGGGCTTCTTGTGTGTGATGATCTGTTCTATTTTACAGAACTTGCTTAATGTTCATAGGTTAATGAAGTTTTGATGCACTAACTAAAGATCAACATTTAATGGATTAATTGAATCATAAGTATTCTGGATATATGCTAGTTGCATTAGACACAACTCCGTATATACACAGGTTCCGTGAACTGAAGTAGCGTATATATATCTAAGTGTGAAAATGAAAAAGTTTTATTGATTTGACAATAATGATTCACCCCCCCCTCTCAGTATTATTTTTAACAATTGGTATCAGAGCAGGTCCTTTGGTAGAAGCTTGATCGCTTGAAGGAGATTCGTGGAACTATGGGAAAAAAGCTTAAGAAGAAAGCAACTAAGAAGAAGAAGACATCTCAGAAGAACTATGACAGTGGGAGAATCGATTGGGGATTAGGTGTAAGAAGCTCTTCAGATTCAGAATCATTTCAGAATGAAGATGAACTATCAGGTATGAATTTGCTATCCTCTGATGTTCCAGCTATCTATCCATTTGGAAAAGATGAAAGTGATAGAGAAACAACTGAATTTGATCTTATGGGTGAACAAGAAAAATATCAAATAGAGGCAAAATTTAAAAGGCTTTCAGATAAAATCAGAGGTCAACAAGATCTATTGAACAAAAGGGAATGTGACTTCAAAGAAGAAGCTACCAAACTAAAGGCCCAACTGGAGGAAGGAAACAAGGTAAGGAATTTATTCAAGGACAAATGTCAAAAGTTGCAGGATGAAGTCAATGAAAGAAGCACAACCATCAAGAAACTCAGAGATAGATCCAGTTACTACGAAAGTCTTGAAGCCACGATCCGCTCGCTAAAGGAAGATCTTGAAGAATTAAAGAAGTAGAATAAATATCTACTCCAAGCTATTGAAAAACAGGTAAACGAAGTTATCAACTTAAAATCTCAGCTGGAATGTGCCTTCAGAATTCGTCAAATGCAGCAGGATCTGAATGAAGAACAATAAAAGGAGATACTCAAACTAAGGCAACAAATGGAAGAAGGAAGAAAGTCTGAAGAAATTTTGAAGAAGCAATGTTTGGAAAGGGAGGAACAATTTCAGATTGAGGTAAATATCCTAAAAGGTAATTTAGAAGAAAAGGAGAAATTGTTACGATTTCAAGATAGTACTAAAGCCTTGAATGATATTCTTAGTAGTCAAAGGTCTCCTGCTATCAAGAATGGTCTTGGTTTTCATGAATCTGTTGAAGGTGAATCTAGTTCACAAGGTGAGGCAAGGAACTCTAAAGAGAAATCTAAAATGATCAACAAGGAGATAAGAGAGATGAGAGGTCAACCCCATCAACAATCAAGGAAAGAGATTCTTCAAAGAAAAGCTTTTGCTCCTAACTATGGAAGTAATAGTCGGCCATTTACTCAGATGAATAATATTGAATGTTACGAATGTCATAATCTTGGAGATGTTGCAGCTAGATGTAGAAGAGGAATGGTTCAAGATCATCACACAGAAAGATCATCACATTTCAGGTACTTTAATGGATATTGTTTTTCTTGCAATATGTTTGGTCACAAAGCTGCTGATTGCTACGGGAGGAATATGAAAGATGTAAGATGTTATGCATGTAACAAGCTTGGACATATAGTGAAGGAATGCAAGAACAAAGGATGGACATCACACAAAAAGGAGAAAACATCATCACACTTGAAGATATGGAGGAAGAAGGAAGTACAGTCAGAAAGATGTGGCACAGCACAATGCACTGAGACACAGCACAACACAGACATAACAGACTCAGGGGGAGGTGAAAGTGTAAAACTTCAGTGTCCTAAATATCATACGCAAGTTTCTTAAAGACAAGTCGCATATATACACAAGTTAGACACTGCAAAATCGTGTATATGTCAGTCTGAGGAAAAGAAGTGGGGACAAGCTCAGAAAAAGGATCGGCTATGATTCAGTCCATTATTTGCTCTATTGGTTAATAGTTACATTCTACTGAGGATGTGTGGAAATGTTTTGATACATGTAAGATGTTTAGAAGTGTTTTTATCCTAATTTGATGATGATGATGTCTTAATGCTTATTGCTGATATATGCATGATCAGATCTAACAGATGGCACAGGTTGGGGGGGAGCATATGCCTTTAATAATGCATTGTTGGAATTATGGTTAATAGTTCTTGGTGATGATGTGGCTAAATGATATATCTTGCTATGATGTGGTTATGAGTTGTCCATGATAAAATCCCATAAGATTCTTGGGGTTACATAGTAGATGTTCAGATCATATTTACATGGTGATCAGGATAAGGGGAAGTACAAAGCTTGAATACAGAACTTCATTACTTGATGATGAGTCTCTCATATGCTGCTGCCATCATATGCATAAAGATCATGATGCAAGGTTCCTATAGTTCTTGGTGCTCATAATTGATGATATAAAGAATTTTTGACAAATGAGGTTGAGCTCAAGATACATAGCGCTGATACATGGATGACTACTCAAAATTGCTTTGTTGGAAATATAATGATGAGCTCTTATCTACATGATGATACTTGGATCATGTAGGCTATGGTGTTTTTCACATATGATATAATGAGAATGATTTCATGATGATGTTTAAAAGGATGAGTTGACATCTATGTTCAGACATATCTTGTTATAGGACATTTACAGGTTGCTGATATGAAAATGGTTGTACGCGAGCTTTATGAGGAATATCCGCGTATATACGCAAGTTTCTGTGGATACAGTCATGTATATGTTGGTTTGAATAAAATCAATGGGCCAGACTCTGGGTGAGAAGAGTCTGATATGGGTCTGTCAGAGACCATCTGGAACAGGTTCAGGGGGAGAATATTAACTTCTAATAATGCATTGTTGGCATTACCTTAGAAGCTCTTGGTTCGTGTACACAAGCTATTTTTGTTAAAATAGGTGCAGAAGGAGAACAAAAGGAGATCATGGTTGTTGATATGAAAAGCGTTTGACAGATGCTGCTGCTATCAGTTATTGGTGACTTTCATAAGTCTTGCTCTAGATATTTCATCTCCATGTCATGTATCTCTTTTAAGGTGTCAAGGTCATGCAATGGCCTATATTGGTTTCCCCACTATTCCTGGGATGAAGATGTAATGTTCTTGCTTTATCATGTGTAAAATTTTGATGTATCCCCACTTGGTTGGGTGGATGAGTCAATTCTAGTATATCCCCACTTGGTTGGGAAATGGATGTATGTATGAGTCCTTGGTGATAGGAAGGTCATTTATGATAGAGTCATGTTCTTCTTGTAAAACATCTTTTTGCAGACCTTGCTTATAGTCAGGGGGAGCATGAACAACACACTTCAGCAGAGCAGAGACTTCAGCATGTACTCAAGGGGAGCATGGTCAGATTGGTACACCTTGGCATATACAAAGGGGGAGCTCATTTAGAGATTTTAGTAGGTACTCAGGGGGAGTATGGTCCGTGGAATGGTTATCAAAAGAAAGAGAATATCTTGGTCCGCCCTTTGCCCTTGATGTCAAAGGGGGAGAGTGATTTGGTGTTGTTGCCATCAAGTCCAAAGGGGGAGATTGTTGGCATTATGTTGCATTTTTTGTACTTGATGGCAACCCACTCATAGAAGAACATCTCACTTAGTTATAACTAGATGAATCTTCAGAAGAGATATCAGATGTGACTGAATGCATGGGAGGCAGGATAGCTCTAAGTATGACAAGTTAGCTTTGCCATCAAGTCCAAAGGGGGAGATTATTGGAATTATGAGACAAGTGTTGTCCTTGATGGAAAATCACACAGAGGATAGTTCATAGTGCAGGAGGTCAGCAGCAAGGAATTGATGATCAGACTACAAGAAGGAAGAGAATATATATATACACAGGTTCATCGTGACCAAGCCGTGTATACACGTGGGTTAGACGTTTCCAAGGCACGTATGTGTATACAAGCACTTTCATGCAAGGAAAAGAACGTATATGTTGGAGAACTTACTTTTGGTCTGTGGTAGTTAGTCCTCGGTATTTGAACCTATGGTTTTGGACCATAGTATCTCGTCAGAAGTGTTGATCCCAAGTATTGGGTCCTTGGTATTGTTTATTATGGTTTTGGACTGTGGTATTTTGAAAGGACTAAGACTATAAAAGAGGAAGAAGATCAATAGGCAAGAAGAACCGAAAAGTCTTGAATATCTGAGGAAGTATGAGATCCAGTATGCAGGTTATGGGTTGATGATGCATTGCTTGATCTGAGCTAAAGAGGGATCTCACCGGTGGATCGACAACAAGATATAAGGATAGATCGAGATCAAATGGTTTGAAATAAACTATCTCTATATGATTGATTATGTTTATTCTAGATCTGTATACTGACGCATGTAATGATCTGAACTGGGTATAACTTAAGTTTGAAATCGCTGCAAGTCATGATTGAATATTTATAGATCTGTACGCGGGTTGGCTTTGGTGTAAGCGCGTATGTACACAGGTTGAGTTCATTGTAGTAGCGTATACCTTTTGAGCTATGATATTTGAAGTTACAGGTGGTTCTGGTTGTTGAAGGGTTCTGATGACAGTTTAAAGGTGTCAGTATTCTGCATATCTTGTTTGGTTGATTGTGTTTAGCTTCAGTATTGATGGATGAGAACTAATATTGGATCAGGATCATAATGACTCATATTTATGAGATCTGATGGACTAGATCTGGGTGCTAACACATATATTGTCCTTGTATATGTAATGATCTAGTTATGTCTGAAGTCAAGAAGTGCAGCGAAGTTATGAAGAAGTACTTGATGACATATACGCTAGTTCACCTTGATGAAGTTGCGTATACACGCAGGTTCAGCACTTCCAAGTAGCGTATGCACTCTGATGCATAATTTTGATCGTACAGTTGGTTTTGATTGTTGTTGCAGGGTTTTGTTGTCTGCTCTGTGTTCTAGTGACTGTGTTGTTGACAGGGTTTCAGTGTTTCAGAGATTCAGAGATTGATGATGTTAGTTTTGTGCTTCAATGATATTTATGGGTCCAGTATGAAAATTTGATGAAACATGGCCTTCAGATTATAACGTTGTGCTTTAGGAGTATCCAGTCTGAAAATGTATGAAATGTGGTCCCTGGAGGATGAAAGGAGATTGTAGGCCGGCGCCTACATACTAGTACATCAGCTAGTACAAGATCAAAGGGGGTTGTAGCTCCCATCCAGGAGAGTTTGGAAAGAGAGACGGTTGTAGCCCTCTGCAGGTTGTAGCCTGTGTACTGGTATAAGACTGCACTAGTACAAAAGATTGTAAAATGAAGTTTCTTATTAAAGGAAGATAGAGACGACATGCAGCAGGTGGTTTTCACCCACTTTGGGTTTCTACCTTATATCATGGTGTTCATGTGGGTTTCTTATGTGTGATGATCTGTTCTATTTTACTGCACTTTCTTATTGTTCATAGGTTAATGAAGTTCTGATGCACTATCTAAAGATCAACATTTAATGGATTAACTGAATCATAAGTATTCTCGATATACGCTAGTTGCATCAGACACAACTGCGTATATACGCAGGTTCCATGAACTGAAGTAGCGTATATGTATCTAGTATGGAAATGAAAAAGTTTTATTGATTTGATAATACTGATTCACCCACCCCCCCCTCTCAGTATTATTTCCAACATAACAAGGACAAGAAAATGCTCCAGCACATGGCATATCACTACATGACTTGCAACAAAATCTGTAACATGAGGATTAGAAAATTGAAGGCAAGGCTAAGGAGAGCTTTGGAGGGAAAAAAGAAGAAAGATAGATTTAGAATATTGGTTGAAGCCTCCCTAGCCCATAGAAGTAGTTGATGGTGGTGTTCCATGCCAAATTTGGGCAAATTTTGGAAATTTTTTTCATTTTTGAAATTTTGTGATTCTTAACACAGGAATTTTGCCCAGAAGTGCAACGCCACCAGCGCTACACTTTTTCCTAGAGCATCATATGGAGAAACGGTTTACATATTTGGATTCAGGACGATGGGGACATGCATGTTGGAAATTTTTAGAAGTTTTGGAACAAATATGGGTCACCAAAAGGTCCAAAAACTACCAAAAAATGACCTCTCTACCTCTTTTTGGACACACAGAAGCAGTCTTGGGAGATTCAAGTTTTGAGGGGGAAAATTACCTCCAAATTCAACAATTCCAAGTGTTCTAGAAAATAGATTTGAAGACCTTTCCAATTAGCTATCATAGACTCAATTTGGCTAATTGGAAGGCCTCCAAAAGGAGGTGGAAAGTGGCACTGCGCTTTTGACCAGTGGCGCTGCGCTTTTGACCAGTTTGCCCAAAAAATCAAAATTTCTCTTGTTTTGACTATAAATTTGTTTTCTCCCCCCTCATGGATGATTTCATTGATGTTATTGATGACATGGTATGTAAATGTAATGGTAATATAGTGTTATAGGTTAGATTCATTAGTTTTCAGTGCTCTACCTTGGGAAATCTTTCAGTATTTTATGTTTTCTGTTGTTTGAGAAGGATACATGATTTCTCCATGCCCTCCTCGGCTCCTCACTAGTCTTAGACATCTAATCTCACTTAATTTCCAGTGCTAAAATCTATACCTACCTTGCCCCATAGAACACCCTAGATTCTGACCTAATTTCCTGGACCTAAAACCACCTAGCTCCATCTGATCCACAAACACCAACAAATTCAATCAAACTCCTAAGCTACTATACCTAGCATAAAATCTTGTCCTTGATCCAGTCATTTTGACTGAGATCCATAAGGAGAGAGCCCTCTTCCGACCTGGTAGGGCTAGCTACCTGGTTAAGCTTGGTTTGTGGTTACCCTGGGAATAGCCTTCTTTCAGCCTGAGGTCAAACCAGGTGATAACAGTGTCTTCATAGATTAGAAAACTTGTAGACACTCACTCAACTGTTGCTCTAGCTTCACTTCTGTTAGTGTCCTTTGATCCTGCTCTCTTGGAGGCCATTGATCCTTAATTGCTGAGAGGCGGGTGAACACATGCTAGATTTAGAGACATAGTGACATCCATGGCAAGAAGCCTGTTAGCTAAAACCAAAGAAAACTTGAGGAATGACATGCAACATACCTGGGGATTAACTGGCAAGGATTGCGTAATTTTTCCTAGGAGGCTAGGAGACTAGCTATCGGAACTATGAAAAATGTAGTACAGGCTATTGGGAGGCTAGTTGGCTACTGGAATTGTGCAATACATAATCCATATTGGCCTGCAAGCTGCTAGAATTGCACAATACACAATTTATACTGGCAATGGTTGCATGCCTAATGACTTCATTTTGTAATTTTCTGAGCCAGCAGTCACTGCCTCTTAGAATTATACAATGCAAGACTGGGGGATAGTCACTGGGCAAAAATGTGCATTTTCTAAGAGTAAGGTAGAGCCTTCCCTCTCAGGATTGCATAGTGTTGTCTTGGTGAGGCAGAGTCCAGGCCAAGGTTTCTTAGACCCGCCGACGGGCAATTGAAAGAAAATGTGAATGTGAATGCCTGGTGATACTGAGTGTAAGAAGGAGTGAATGATCATGCATGCAAACAATGAATGAAAGATTTAGAAAATGGAACAACATGCATGTGGGTTAAGTGAGTCACTAAATTGATGACCATTCATACAAAACAATGCCATGCATGTGACAATAGTGAAATGCTAACGAAAACTGAAATGGTGCTAGTACAAGACAATATGCATGTAAACGAAAGCAAGAATTCACACAAATCAAGAAAACAACACTCACACAAGCCAAAACACAAAAAGTGATAGAAATGTTGTAGAAAATAAATTAAGAGGACTTACCCGTAAATAGCTGATTTGGATGTGTCGAAGACTCCTGGATGTGTTGTGGGATGTCAGAGCTCCAAGATCGATGTGAATAAGTGAGTTCCGAAGTGTCAAATAAATAATCTTGATGCTCAGATGCGCATGCAACAAATCTAGGAAAAAGTGACACTTGGAGGGAAGATTCTAAAACGAACTTTGCATGTAACCTCTAGGTGCTAAAAGTAGCTCCCTAAAATCTAGGGATTCTTTTTGCATGTTTCTTTTTTGCTATTTTGGGAAAAAGTAGTCGATGCATGCAAGTCAATATTTCTCGATCCCGGGTGGAACCGGTCAACCCAATGGCACATGCAACATCTTGCTTGAATGAGGGGAAAATTTGCACATTTCTGGGAGGGAGCTAGGCTAGCTACCCAGAAGGATTGCACAATTTCTAGTATGAGTAGTTGACTGCTACCCAAAATTGTGTAATTTTTGGGCTGAGAAGTCCTGTTGGGATAGATTGAACAATCTTTCCAGTGAGGGTTGATAGGAAGAATTGTGCAATTCTGGAGCCCTGCAAGCTACCAGTCAGGATTGCGTAATTTATGTACGGAAGGCTAGTTCCCCTCTAGAATTGTGCAATTTTTCGAGGGAGCTGCTCATCCTACAGCTAGATCAAGTCTAGAGAAATAACCTATGAGGGGGATGCAACAAGCTATCATGAATAGGCTGGCAATCTACTAAAATCCACTGAAGCTTGTGTACTTAATAGTGAAAGACATGCTGTTGAGGATGGTTGGTAAGGAGGCTCCAAAATGAAGCTAAGGAAAAATTTTGGAGGGTGGTTGTAGCCGATACAACACTTGGTGACACATTGGTAGAACTCTAGCTCTCTGAATGGACCTTATTCATGGAAAGCATGTCTAACACCTCTGGAAGTATTGTTCAGTTCCCAGTTCGTCTTAGTTCCCACACTTGCTTTATTGTAATATGTAGCATCTACCGAGATCTTGGTCGGTTGACACACATTCCAAGCCAAGACAACATATTTGTTTCAATTGGGGTTGTGGGGTATATTGGTGCATAAGAAGTATAGTCATTAGAGTCTTAGTTTCATCTCTGGTGTTTCTCCGCTGCCAGTAGGCCTAGACAGTACCCAGTGGAGTCACGCAGGAACACAAGCATTCTCTGCTTCCAGCAAGCCTATTCAGTACCCCAGTGGAGTTACTTGTATCACCTCCCTGCATAGGAAGCCTTTCTCTTCTTTCACCTTATTCATTTTGAAATTTTGAAATTTTTCACTTTTCATTTTTTTCATTTTCCATAACTATGCACATCACTTATTCATTTCATAGGCAGAAGAGGGATCCTGACTTATTGAGAGAGGAAGAGGTTGTTCCTTCAGAGAATTAGTTTATATATATAACTCTGACATGCCTGTTAAGGTTTTCCCCCTCACCTTACTCTACTTAACTTAGCTGCCAAGGGTTAACCAAAAAACAACCGACTAGAGTAGGTGACACTAGTTAGCACGCAAGAATTGTGTTTTCACCAAGGTTCACTTCGAACAATATGTATTTTCCATCGACGTATCACGGAATAAAGATAACAAGTTCTTACATAAGAGAGCAGGCAACCAAATATTGATAGTTTTACAAGTCCTCTTGTACTTTACCCAGCTTGTTTCAAGAGTCACACACAGTTTCATGCGAAACTAACCTACAAGCGCAAAACAAGAAAAAAACATAAAACAAAGCAAAAATAGAAGTAAATGCGAAAGAAAAGAGGAAATCAAACAAGCAAGAAGACAACCAAACATGTGAGGTAAGTAAGCAAACAACCAAAATCAAACACGACTCCTACTCCTAGGCTAATAGTTCATGGGCCTGATCACGTGAAGTGTTACTTCCAATGTAGTCACCAGTGCATTGGTTGACCCATGTTGGTGAAGGTATGGTTCGTGAGCAAACCGATTGCGCAAACCAGCAAACAATAAATATATAACAATGAAGACAAACACACTCTGTGTTTCAATATGTCCACAGAACATAAGTGAGTGCAAGTACATGACATGCAATCCGTGAACTTCTCATGGTGTTGTGCGACACTACATGCAGTTGTGAGGCATACACATACTCTTGACTATGACATGCAAGCAAATGAAATAAACAAAGAAAACTTATGTCATGCACGTGTGCTTGTAATGTAATATTCCTCCAATGCATGAGCGATGGGATCATGCAATTCGAGTGGAGAAAGTATGACCTATGTGTGAGATTGATCTTCAATGCATACAGATGAGTGATGAGGAGCCTTGGGTGTTTCAACAATTTCCTGATCAGAAGTGAAACCAACCTCAGGACAACAAGGGACTAACATAACCATCAACTTGGTAGTGCCTCGATAGTCTGGGGGGTTTCGACTTCGTCATCAGGTAGATCATCATAAACCGATGGCTTTGAAAAATCAACTGCAATAGAATCATCATCATGATCAAATACGGGAGTAAATAGATCATGACAACTACGATTAGTAAAATCAATTATTTCAACGGCATACTCATGATTTGATGAATCAAAGAAAGGGGTAAATGAGAAGCGAAAAAATTCACCCTCTGTGCTTCCAGAAAAGACAGATGAAAATTCAAGTGGATTTTTAATGAATAATTTATCCTTTCTGTTGTCGAATGATGGACTGACATCCAGTGTGTTCTGTGAGTGATCAAGAATGTGTGCATCTGTAGATGGAGATACACATCCTAAATCATGGATGGCAGGCTCACCAAAGAGGTTAGGGAAGAATGGAGAAGGCTTACATAGAAAGGAGAAATCATTTGCTGAGTGTTAATGCTCAAGCTGCCAGTCATACTCTTCATGAATGGCAGCGTATGTTGCTTGTGGAACACCAACTTTTTCGATGGCCTGATCCTCATTCACAACAAATGTAGAGTCCATAATGGAAGAACACAAGACAATATCGTCTGGAGGATTATCCGAGTACGAAGATGGAGGTTGTAGTACAAAATGGATGTGACAACTCGATGAACTCACAACCAAGTCTATGCGAAAATGAAGTGAAGTAATGTTGGGAGAATGTGACAGTTGAACAGATGTGTATGTCTGTTCTCCCACATCACTCTGCAGTAGTGGAGCTGTTTGATGAGAGGACGACGGACAGTCACTTGTGATAGTGACCATGTCTATCTGTGATTGCGCAGCTCCATCACTGAAGTATGTTGAGCTAGGCTTAGGCTCAAACTTCTTCTTGGGGTGGAATGATTTGTTAAGACGGTACTTGAATCTATCCCAAAGATAAGGAAGTTTCATCTAGATTTTTGGAGCTTGCAATTACAAATCATAGAAGCGCTACCAAAAATCTATAGGCGATTCATGTGGAGCATTCTGTTGTTGTAACAATTTTTGGTCAAGATGTTTTGGATCAAAATGATGGAAAGCATCTTTAATGAGATCACAAAAATGCTCGAGTGGGTGCATGTTGTTAGCTAGTAGGCTGTAGCACCATCGTCGTGGGGATTCGCGAAGTGCGTGTGCAAGCAACAGGCTAGTCGGTTCATCAGAACATCCATCTTCCTCGTCAAGCATGTCAAGGAAGTCATGTAATAACATGGGCTATCCCACTTTGCCTTCACCATAATACGTGAATCTGGACAAGAGATAAAAAAACTCCCTCGTGATGTGGAAAGGTTCGGCATGAGAAAGACATCGTGGAGCGATGAGTGTAACAACATCCATGATAAATGTGCAAAGGTTAAAAATAGGATGAGAGGACACAACTTGTCATCTGGAACTCCTTCTAGTGCCAGAAATGTTGACGGTGCTGGACTCGCCAACATGTCAGGCGATCTCCCCAGTAAAAAGTCCCAATAACACCTCACACCCTTTGGTGTAGGAGTCCTAGTAGTGGGTCGTACGGTGTCGCCTTGACCACAGTTTCACACAGAGGCAAGTAAGATGTCTTTGTTGGTAGTAAGGGTGTGACAGCTGTGGCAAGTCAATGAAGGTGCATTAATGGTTCTAACACACGGAAAGGGGGGTGGGTGCGCCCCCTAGAAACCTATGATAGCACGTAGCTTGGAAGGGAACACACAAGTGAAGATGCATCACAAACTGGAAAGTAAGTTAGCGAGCAATCCAAATCGATGGTTAAACCAACAACACATTTCAGTAAGATTCATTCATACTTATACAAAATAGTCCATACATGCATGTGTAAGAAACCAAATACATATATCATTTAGAGTAAACAAGATAGCTGGAATATAATATGACATATGCATGAAACATGTTGGATTTGTTATATTAAGAAGTGTAAGTTCTAGTCATACAATACATCCATTTCCAACCACTAGTTCTGATAGCGGAACTTACAATCACAATCGCCTGCTCCTCTAAAGAGATATACTAGCTCTACATAGTGGAGAAGCCAAGGCGCATTACAATAATGTCCAAGCTCTATCTAAGATACTCCTATCAAAACTTTGGCTAACCAAAAGTCTCTACAATGAGTTATGAGGGACTATATATAGCAAAGGATGGGGTGACCCTTCACATTCCCCTTTGTGATAGTTCATCTACCCTCATGACTCTTCATCTACTCTATGACTGTTACATCCAACTATTGACACTTGAACTTACACTTGACAAGACATTACATACAATCTTCACATGTACCCATGTGAGACAAAATAGGCTTGAGCAAGCCATGCAAAACATCACTATGACTCGGACAACTATGAGAAGACTACCTCTTTGACATCCTCATGGTGGTTGACAGTAGCAAACTAATGCCAAGCTCGATAGTCTAAGATGGTATCCAAATACTCTAAGGTGACATCTTTCTAGAAATGAATTCTTGCCTCCATAGCAATCAGGTACATAGCTCAAGCTCCTTTGTCCAACTCATATGATAACATGCACATAATTGTCTTGAGTGCATCCAGACCAGCAACATACTTGTGCATGGTGTCTACACTGATCACCAATTCTGGGATGGTGGCTATGTGCATCAACTCATCAAAGTACAAGTCAAGATCTAGTCGGTCCTGTGCCTTTGTCTTCACTTGGGTGAATGTCCCAATAGACAGGATCTCATGTGCAAACACAACAACATCCATACTCCTAAATACTTGTACATGGGAAGCCTGTAGACTAGTGATGAGCTGTGGGAGATCTTCATAGTTCCGGACTTGACTTTGGATGTGTGCCATCAGCTCGACCTCTCTGGGCTTCATCATCTTAGGAAAATGTAACAAGGCTCTCTTGTATCACATTGTCCATGTTTTCATGTCATCAATAGAAACATGCACTTTTGATAAGATACGTGCTCTCCTTTCACATCACTGCTGCAAACCATTGAGATGGAAAACTGCCTTATGCATGGTACCAAACTTGGAATACAACACCCACATGACTGTGTCAAGGGACAATACTTCATCAAGTATTATGTTCTTAAACTCTGCTCGGGTGGATGTTGTAACCAATTCTACTCCCTACTTGACCATCTATAATTCCTTAGCCATTTACTCATTCTCAACTATCAGGAAGTGAACACTCGAGCTAGTGGCTTCGAAATATGCTCTGGTAGTATCAGCCAATGCTGTTGGATGTTTGCACACGTCAGAAACGATCAATCATTCCTCAAACTGCGTAGGAGATGTGTGATCATACGGAGTTGACACTCTATGAGACTGCACAAATTTATGTTGGGACTCATTGAATGAGATGCTGTGCATCTCTCCCTCTGGATTGTCTCCAAGGATTTCAGTGTCTCCTTGGTTGCTCAGGACTTGCTCCACTTTTGGATCTGGTGAAGCTGATGGATCGACCTTTTGGTGGTGAGGCATGAGGTCGATGTCTTGCTCTAACTGCTTTTGCTCCATGTCCATATCCATTTGCTCAAGTTCTTGTTCAATCTCTTGAGAAAAGTCCTACTCCTACGATGGTTCACCCTGTCTGCTTGATGTCAACTATTCGGATGAGTCAACTACCTATATGGGTGTAGTTTCATCTGTCTATACATTTTGCACCATCTGATGTACCTATTCTTGTTGTGTTTCCTTCTCCTGTATGTGCAACCCCTGTTCCTTCCAGAGTTTCTCCTTGAACTCATGCAACTCCTTCTCTGTTTCCTCCATTCTCCATTTTTCTCTTTGCCTTTATGCATTCCTCTTGTCAGGTTGTTGCCTCTTTGCCTCTATTGCCAAAGCTACTTTTTGCACAAGTGGGTATGCTTAGAACATGCAACTTTTCTCCTCCTCCATGTTGCCAACAATCTTCCTTTTTCCCTTATCACACACTGGTATGTTTATCTCTATTGCTGCTGCTCTCCAGGATGCTGCTTCGCTAACCGTTCTATAACGATTCCAACCAATTCATTGGGCCTGAAAAAGCTATAACAATATCTCCATGGGTCCTCCTCCACCCATTGACATGTCCCATGGATCCACTGAAACTGTACTCTTGTGCAGTGATCTTTTACAAGACAATGCGGGTCATACGGATTGTAGCTTCACACATCGAATGGATATTTCTTGATCTCCTCTACTTCAACATCCGCATAATTGAAATTCGTTATCTCGTATAACCCAATGCGCAACAGAAGAGTGGGCCAGGGTGCCTTCTTCTTCCGGTCCAACCTAGATGATAGTCCTACCAAGATGCGATATGATACTTCCTCCATGATGAGCTTGTCTAAGGAAAACTTTGGTAGAACATGCACAGGCTTCTCAACATTGTACATTCGTATGAAGGTGTCAGATGGTGAGGCATACTAATCTGCTATATCAATCAGTGCCTCCATGGATTCCTTCGACATGCAGGGTGGATCTCGTTCAAATATCATCTTGTACATCAGGGTGACAAAATGATCAGATAGTTGTGTGATAAATCCTCTGAAGCTGCATTCGGACAGCATCCTACAATAAATGTTCACAAAGGTCTCTGCAGAGGTCCCTACCCACTTCAAGCCCGAGAACTCCTCATAGGCACAAATTGCATCCAAGATGTAATAGGACATGTAGATTTCTTCTTGCTGACCTTTGGGCGGCTGTTGAGCTCTTGTTACCTATTCCTTCAGCTGGTGAGACAACATGTCAGCCTAGTTGCATGCTTTTCCTTCTCTGACCGGTTGGTCCAACGCGATCACCCAACTTTGCAAGAAGGTTTTCGTGCTCTCTTAACCATACAAGCGACATGCAAAGATCACCAAGTATTGATACGCCTTCCGCAGTATCTTTGTCTTGTAGACCTGCTTGGGTCTCATCCCGAATTTGGCCAGCTCCTTCACCCAATTCTTCAAGATGTCTCTGGAGTTGGCATTGTTGCTGGGTGTGCTAAAGGGTGTCTCCATGGTGATCACTAGCTTCGACATATAATACACTTTTTCATAATCCTTTGCCCTAAAGGTAGAAATATCTATCCTACTGACATTGCTCAATGTCATCCTCTCGAGATCAGTGTGTGATATGATCCAATGTATCATGTCCGCGCAAGGGAACATGGGATACCTACATGAAATCCAGTACAAGCCTGACTTGTGGATGTTCACATAGACTTGGTAGTCTATGAGATCTTCCCCAACTGTGCCTGAAAATGCATCATTGACCTGTTGCCATTTCAGCTTGATGTTCTTGTCTACAATCAGCTTGGTGTCTTCATACATGGGTAGACTTGTAGACACTCGCTCAACTACTACTCTAGTTGCACTTTCGTCAGTGTCCTTTGATCTTGCTATCTTGGAGGCCATTGATCCTAAATTTTTGAGAGGAAAATGAATAACTACTAGATCTGGAGACATAGCCACATGCATGGTAAGAAATCTATCAGCTAAAACCAAAGAAAACTGAGGAACGACATGCAACATACCTGGGGATTGACTGGAAAGGATTGCACAATTTTTACTTGGAGGCCAGGAGACTAGCTGTCAGAATTGCAGAAAAGGTAGTTCAGGCTACTGGGAGGTTGGCTGGCTACTGGAATTACTCAATGCGCAATCCAGATTGGCCTATTGGCTACTGGAATTGTACAATGCGCAATTTCTACTGGCAATGGTTGTAGGCTCAGTGACTGTATTGCGTAATTTTCTAGGCCTGCAGTCACTGCCTCTTAGAATTGTGCAATATAAGACTCGAGGATAGTCACTAGGTAGAAATGTGCATTTTCTGAGAGGAAGGCTAAGCCTTCCCTCTCAGGATTTTGCAGTGTTGTCTTGTTGAGGAAAAGTCCGGTCCAAGGTTGCTCAGACCCGTCGATGGGCAACTAAAAGCAAATGTGAATGTGAATGCATGGCGATACTGAGTGTAAGTAGGAGTGAGTGATCATGCATGAAAATAGTGAATGCAAGATTCAGAAAACAAAACAACATGCATGTGGGTGAAGCGAGTCATCGAATTGGTGACTGTTCTTGCAAAACAATGTCATGCATGCAGAAACAATGAGATGCTAACAAAAACTGAAACAGTGTTAGCATAAGATAATATGCATGTAAATGACAACAAACTTTCACTGAAATCAAGCAAACAACACTCACACAAGTAAGAACAAAAAAATGATGGAAATGCTACAAAAGACAAGTTAAGAGGACTTACCTGTAAATAGCTGATCTAGATGTGTCGAATACTCCTGGATGTGTTATGGGATGTCATAGCTCCAATATCGATGTGAACAAGTGAGCTCATAAGTGTCTAATAAATAATTTTGATGCTCAGACACGGATGCCACAAATCTAGGAAAAAATGACACCTGGAGGGAAGATTCTAAAACGATCTTTGAATGTAACCTCTAGCTACTAAAAATAGCTCCCTAAAATCTAGGGAGGCTTTTTGCATGTTGATTTTTTCTATTTTGGGAAAAATTAGCCCATTCATGCAAGTCAAGCTTTCTTGGTCTCGGGTGGAACTGGTCAACCCAATGGCACATGCAATAGCCTTCTTGAATGAGGGGAAAATTTGTGCATTTCTAAAAGGGAACTGGGCTGGCTACCCAGAAGGATTGTGCAATTTCTCGGATGAACAGCTGACTACTACCCAAAATTTCACAATTTCTGGACTGAGCAGTCTTGCTGGGACAGATCGCGCAGTTTTTCTAGTGAACATTGATAGGAAGAACTGCGAAATTCTGGAGCCCAGCAGGCTACCAGTCAAGATTGCACAATTTATGGAGGGAAGGCTGATTCCCCTCCAGAATTATGCAATTTCCTGAGGGAGATGCTCATCTTGGAGTTGGACCAAGTCCAGAGAAACAACCAATGAGGGGGATGCAACAAGCTATCATGCACATGCTGGAAATCTTCTAGAAAACCACTAAAGCTTGTGTATTTGACATTACAAGACATGTTGTTGAGGATGGTTGGTAAGGAGGGTCCAAAATGAAGCTAAGGAAAAATTGTGGAGGGTGGTTGTAGCCGCTACAACACCAAGTAGAGGAATTTGATTATGATTTGCATGATAACTTGTTGTACCATCTTGGCAAGATTTGTATTCCACTAGGAGAAAGAGTCAACATCATAAGAGAGGCACATACTTCTCTTATTGCTGGTCATTTCGGTGTAAGTAAGACAGTGGCACATCTACAAAGGTATTGTTATTAGCCTCGTATCCTTGAAAGTGTGTCACGTTTTATTAAAGGATGTTCATTATGTGCAGTCAGTAAGCCTAGCAATAGGAGGATAGGATTATACACACCACTTTTGGTTCCTTCACGACCATGGGAGAGTGTTTCTACGGACTTTTTAGGAGGTCTTCCATTATCAAAAAGAGGTGATGATTATTTGTATGTAGTTGTGGATAGGTTCAACAAAATTTGTATTTTGATGCCATGTAAAAAGCAAGTTATCGCTGAACAAACTACTAAGTTATTCTTTTAGAATGTATGGCTGTGTTTTCGATTTCCCACATCCATTGTTAGTGATCAATATTCTTTCTTTGTTTGGAATTTTTGTTCAAGATTGTGTGGATTCATGGACACCAAAGTGAAAAAGAGCGCATCATTTCATCCACAAACAGATGGTCAAATAGAGGTGGTGAACAGGACAATGATACATATTCTTCATGGGTGTTGCAGAAAGCATCCTAAGTTGTGGGATGAACATTTTCACTATATTGAGCATGCTTACAACCAGGCCAAGCACTCTTCAACTCAAACATCACCATTTGAATCATGTTTGGGGTACTTTCCTAAGTCTCCTTTGGCTTTAATTTTTGCAAAAAGGTGTTTTTATTGATGGTCATAGTGATATAGACAAAGCAAGAAGGTTCATTGAACAAATCCAATTGGTACACCAAAGAGTTCAAGAACAACTTGAAAAGAGCCAAGGCAAGTACAAAGCAAGGCATGACAAGCATCATGTAGATCACAAGTTCCAAGTTGGTGATGAAGTTTGGCTTCACATTAGCAAAGAGAGGCTCCAAGGAGAAGGTAAAAAGATAAAACTAATTAGATATGGTCCATTTAGAATTTTGGAAAAGATTGGTAACAATGCCTTCAGGTTGGATTTGCCTTCATATATGCAAATTTATGTTATTATTAACATTGAGAACTTAAGGTTGTATGAGCCTACTTTGATTGAATCTCAAAGAGAAAATGTCCAAATTAATTCCATAGAGTATTTTTCTCCTGAATACCTTGATGAAATACAGTAAGATGCCATTCTTGACATAAGAACAAGGTCTTCAAAATGAGGGAATGTGGATTACCTTCGACTGTGGCTCAAGGGAACAAATCCTTCAAAGGCCAAATGGATTGGGATTGGAAAGGTGAGGGAACTATACCCTCACCTGATGGACAACTGAAAGTGATCTTTTGGGGTCCAAAAGGCTTCCAGTGGGGAGGAATGATCAGGTGTTGAAAAAATATATCAAAATTCAAAATTATCGAATTGGTGTGGAACCTAGAAAACCATGTAGTGCTTGTCATCTTGAATCTGGCACAACTCATTTCGCGAAAAATAGACATCTTATGCTCCTAGAATCAAGCTCTATTCACTTTCCCAAAGAGGCAATTTTTTCAAAAAATTGACAGCCCAGTCAGCAGTCCGTACTGTTGATGTGGTGCTGACTGGGCAGGTATATGTGGCAGTTTGAATTGGTCAACATTTGTTGGCGAATCAAAATGCGTCAAGTGGAATGTTCTTATGGGTGAAATTTTTCGTGATATTATTGGTCGGATTGGTGGCCAACCATAGGCTGACACGTGGCCTGGGTGGAGGTCACCACATGGCAGTTCATGAGATCACCAAAATTTTGGTTTGAGTCTTAGCGGAGGTAGAGGGGGTCAAACCCATGACCACATATCACATAACAAGGCATCCTACCATTATGCCACCATAATGAGTCTTAATAGACTATGGTGGTGACCCTTATTTAAAGTTTAACCAATGCACATTCAGAGGGGGGGCCAGCCTGTGGTTACACCAACACACACGACCATCGAAAGAGAGAGGAGCTGGGGGGCCTACCGGTGGGGGCAGGCCATTGGCCTTAGCCTTGGGCACGTGGCCCCCCACGTGTCTGTAATTTTCAGAAAAAATGTGTTAGTGCACATTTAAAGTGTACGATAATTTCACCGGACTTTCGATGAAATTTTCACTCTATCAGCACATTTTGGGGAAAATTTGTAGGATGGTGCCAGATTTTGGGGAATTTGCGATGCAATTAACAGAATATTGGGAAAGGCCATATCTTCTTCAGTTTTTGACCAAATGAGGAGTAGAAATATGCTACATAGGCATTTTTGGGCATTCAGAAGCCATTGGAATAGGTTTCAAGGCTTTATGAGCATTGTAAACTGATGTATTCACACTTTTAAGCATAATAGAGAGGGCCAAGACATTGGAAGCTGGACCAAGGAGATGTAACGCAAGAGGGGTGAAATCCTTCATCATGTGCTACTATGATACTATTTATGGTGATTCTTATGTCTATTATATGTCATTGTTCAATAATTTGTTTATGTTAATTTGTACATAACATTTACATATAAACACTCAAAAACCCCTGTTCAAACTTGAAAATAATTTCATAAATCCTCAAGAACTTTTAATATAATCTGAAAAGGAATTTTAGCACAACAAAACTAATTTCTCAATTAGATCACATTGGCTATGGATATGGAGTGGATATCCACCAAAAGGATGTGAATACTGCCGTTCTCAATAGTGTTGTTGAGGAGGAAATTTACATAATTCAGCCAAAAGGACTTGAGACATATGATTGTGAGTCACATGTGAGAAGACTTGGGACAACATTGTATGGTCTCAAACATCCACCCTGAGCATGGTACACTTAGATCGACAGTTATCTCAGTGGATTGGGGTTTACAAAAGTGAAGCAGATGCGAACCTCTATCACACTGTGGTAGTTGGTAAGTTGATTATTCTTGTTTTGTATGTCGATGATTTAATATTGACAGGTGATGAGCAGTTGATACTATCTTGCAAAAAGGATCTTGCAAGGGAAATTGAGATGAAATACATTGGCCTAATGCATTACTTCCTCGGGCTGGAAGTATGGCAAGGTGATGGTGACCTGTTTGTGTCTCACGGGAATTATTACTCTAAAATACTTAAGATATTTCACATGGAGAATTGTAAGCCCATGGACACACCTCTAGCTACAAACTAGACGAAGGAGAATACCACTTCAATAGAAGAGGCTGATGCTACCATTTACAGGCCACTTGTGGGGTCTTTGATGTATCTTGAGAACACAATACAAGACATGTGCTATGCAATAAACTAGTTAAGTCAAGCTATAGTGAGGCCTACCAAGCTGTATTGGAATGCAACAAATCATGTGTTACAGTACCTCAAAGGCATTATCGAGTATGAATTATGGTACAAGAGGATAGAGGGAGTGAATCTCCAAGGCTTCACCAATGCATATTAGGTAGGGATTCCATCATACAAGAAAAGTACTATAGGTGCTATCTTCACTATTGGGTCCACAACTATTTCCTTATATAACAGGAAGCAGAGGTCTGTGGCACTAAGCTCAACAGAGGCTGAATATATGGTTGCAATTCAAGCAACATGTGTGGTCATATGGATGAGTAGACTAATTGTGGGTCTTTTCAGTTAGGAGATGGATCCAATAGTGATATCTTTGTAGGTTTTAACCCTATACAAAAATTACCTGCAAACGAATTCTAAAAAAACCAAAAAATGAACAATGGCAAGAGCATAAAACATAAAACATATATACACAGATCTTTCCCCTGGATCCCAAAACCAAGATTACCATATTGATTTTTCATTATCTTCTTTTCAATGTTACAACACATATATATATACATGTCAAAGCATTTATAAACGCCAATCCATTTACCCCAGATTAGAATATATTCATAGTTCCCTTGATTGGATCTACAACATACCATGGGCAGAAAACCATCATGCCCAAAACCATAGGCAAGTTCACCCACCTAATATGGTCCAAAAGAAAAATATGATGTGCTTCCTTGGATGTTCTAGAGGGGGGATACTGCCCCCCTCAAACCCCCTAATAGGGAGGGATTCCACCTACCCTATGACCACCCCTCTAACCCCCTACTTCGCATGTGGAGCTAATCATGGAAAGAATATAAAAAACATAAAAAATCCTCCCACTTGTTGTTTTTTGTCCACACAAGGGGTCAGAATAGATATTAGTCGTTTGTTCGACCCTACAATGCCCATTATTTCTCTACACCGAGAAGACTTCTCAATCCTCACAAACTTCATCAATGCATCTGCAACATTCTTCAAAGTGTCCACTTTTACTAGAAACACCTTTTTGTCCTCAACCATATCCCTCACAAAGTGATACTGAACATCAATGTGCTTTGTATTTGAATGATAATCAGGGTTCTTTTCCCAGAAAATTGCACTTTGGCTATCACAGTCTATCCTTATATCTCACTTTAATAACCCCATACTTAAACACAATCTCTGCAACCAAACTGATTCCTTGCTTACATTAGTGGCTTCCATGTATTATGCCTCTCTAGTTGAAAGTGCCATTGCAGACTGTCTCTTGCTCATCCAACTGACTGCACTTCCAAATAGGTTAAACACATAACCACTTGTAGATATTCTCTTATCCAAATCTTCGGCCTAATCTACATCAACAAAGCCATGGATTTCCAAAACTTTGTCCAATCCTAGTCTTCCTTGGTAGCATAAACCATAATCACTAGTGCCATGCAAATTCTTGAAAGCGCGCTTCACTGTTGTCCAATGCTCCTCCCCTCGTTTTTACATAAACCTACTCAATATTCCCACTGCTTGTGCAATGTTTGGTTTAGTAAAAACAATTACATATAGTAGGCTACCGACTACACTTGTGTATGGAATATGGGACATGTCCTCTTCCTCATGTTGTGCCTTGGGACACTGTTCAACATATAACTTTACACCTACAGGAATAGGAGCCTTCACTAGTTTACTATCCTACATATTAAACCTTTGTAGTATTGTCTCAACATACTTCCTTTGGTTTAACCCAAGCTTCCTCATTGGCCAATCTTGTTTAATTTCCATGCCCAAAATATAGTTTACAGCACCAAGATACTTCATATTGAATTCAGAGTACAATTGGGTCTTCAAATCCTAGATAATTTCTTTTCCATTTCCAATCAACAACATATCATCCACATACAAGACCAGATAAATAACATGGTCACCAATTAATTTAAAATACACACAATGATCCTCTTTTCTTCTGGTGAATCTAAGTCCCCGTATAAATGTATCAAATTTCTGATACCACATCCTTGGTGACTATTTTAACGCATAAAAAGACTTGTTTAACCTGCATACCAATTCTTTCTTTACCTTCACCACAAAGCCTTTAGGTTGCTTCATGTAGATCTCTTCTTCCAGATCCCTGTGAAGAAATGTTGTCTCCACATCCATCTATTCTACCTCAAAATCAAAAGCAGGAATAATAAATAAAAGTAATCTAATAGAAGCTACCTTGGCAACAGGAGAAAAGATATCACCAAAATTAATTCCAGACACTTTGGAATAACCTTTTTCTACCAACTAAGATTTGTATTTATCCACCTTTCCTTCCGCATTCATCTTCTTCTTAAACACCCATTTTATTCCAATGGGTTTCCTTCCATCCACTAGATCCCAAACCTCATTTTTGTCCAAAGATACCATTTCATCAAGCATGGCCTCTTTCCATAGTTTACCATCCTCTGAATCAATAGTAAAAGATAAAGAAAATTTTGAATAGAAAGTAGATGGACTATACCTTTCTAGCTTCCTTCTTTCTCGAATTGATCTTCTCACAGCTGTAGTTTGTGGCTCTTCATCTTCTGATTCCTCTTATGTTGTAGAGTTTGATTCTTCCTCCTTTCGTTCAAACTCTATATTCTCAGGTTCCTTTAGTAGAACTTCATGTTTAATAACATCTTTCACCTCTCTAAGAACCTCAACCCAACTGTACACAACATTCCTTGTTTATGGGTTCCAAATCTTATAACCTTTTTAACCATCGTTATACCCAATAAATATGCACCTTTCATATTTACTATCCAACTTGGTTCTTTTCTCCTTTGGAGAATGTACATATGCATCACATCCAAATACCCTCAGATGTGAAAGAGAGGGTTTCTTACCAGTCCCTACCTCATGTGGAGACTTGTCCTCCAACGCTGATGAATGTGACTTGTTAACTAGGTAACATGCAGTCTTCACCGACTATGCCCAAAATTCCTATCCTAGCCTGACACCTCTAAGCATGATTTTTGCCTTTTCCATCAACGTCATGTTCTTTCTTTCTGTAACTCTATTTTGCTAAGGTGTGTAAGTAGTCTTTTGTCATGTTATACCACACTTCTTATAGAACTCTTCAAATTCCTTCTTGTAAAACTCTCCACCATCATCTTTCCTTAGCACCTTTATCTTCTTCTCTGTCTAGTTTTCCACCAGAGCCTTAAATTCTTTAAACCTATCAAATACTTCAGATTACTTCATAAGGAAATATATCCATGTATTCCATGAGAATACATCTATAAATGATACATAGTACACATACTTACTCAATGATGGAACTAACATATGTCCAAACACGTCATTGTACACAAGCTCTAAAATCCATTTCACCCTCTTAGCACTAGAGGGGAAACTCACCTGATTATACTTCCCATATACACAATGTTGACAAAAATCAAAATCCAGAGAGAAATTAGACATACCTTCTACCATATCATTACCATGAAGTATTCGAAGGCCCTTCTCTCCAATAGGTCCAAGCCTTTGATTCCATAACATGGTCATTTATCTAGAGACCGCTAGATTTTCTGCTACACTTTCAGGAACCACAGAACTGTTGCATCAATCAATAACAGTACTACCCATAAGCTTGTATAGAGTTCTAATATGAACTCCCTGCATCAATGTCAGTGCTCCCCGAACCATCTTGTAGGTATCTTTCATGAACACTATTTTTACATCTGCATCATCTAACTTTCTTACATAAATCAGATTTCTGGACAATGGAAGAATATGCAGAATGCCCAAAACTATTCCAATCCTTCCATCTTACAACTTCGTCTTGACCTTTCCACGTTCGATGATTCTATCCTTCCTGTCATCCCCTAAGAAGACATCTCCACCATCATATTTCTCATACTCGTAGAACCACTCCCTATGGGGAGTGAAGTGAAAGGATGCACTTGAGTCAATCAACCATGCCTCATCATCTACATTTGTACTTTAAGAATAAAGAAAGTACACATTCCTACCTTCAACTGAGGTGGTTTTTGCTTCTATAGAAGGAGCATAGTCATATCCCTTTCCTTTCATAGGAGCTTTAGATCTACAATCCTTTTTGAAGTGCCCTTCCTTTCCACATTTTCAACGTACCTTTATCGGTTTTCTTGGATATTTATATATCCCTCTAAATTTAGATCTCCTACTCAAGGGATTATTTTTGTTTATGTTCTGGGACCATCCTTGTACATACAAGGCATCTCCATTCAGGATCTCCATATTTTTCTCTCAATGTAACAGCCTCCTCCTACATCTACCCAAGAAATTGGCCAACCAGGCTAAACATGGTATGAGAGTGCGATAATATATGATTTGACCTCCTAATTCATGTTAAGGAAGTAGAACCAACAAAAAAAAAACCATACAAACATTCAACATCAACATTGGAACCCTCAAGACACAATCCAACCTTTTAGGAAGCTAGCCCCTGGGTACCACTTAACTTTTGGACTGACCTCTAGATTCTCTCATAGGCCTGCAAGCCAACATCCAAGGACTCTTTTTGTTAGTTATGTGCCAACATCTCTGGGAATTAAGCCATATTTTCATGTCGATAGCCTAGTTCACTCCCTAGAATTGCATGATACCTTCAGAACAGTAAGATAACATGAAAACAATAGTGCTAATGCAATTACTTGAATAAGACATTGGCTGGACCCCTACTAGCCATGATAGGCAAACATATCATGAATATGTAATCTACAGGTGTAAATAACATATCTGAGCATAGGGGTCTCATACTTAGATGAGAATTGCTAAGAGACATTTATTCCTCAACATATTAATTGCCATTTCACCCATTAGGTCATAGATACTACGATCATTCATTTACCAGTAAAAGCATGATGATATCCATACATAAATATGTCATAAAATACATATATAACCAACATAATAGCAGCAAAGATACGAATGAAATCATAGCCATATAAACCACATATAATCCAGTATAATACCCATATAAATACAAGGAGAAATAATCTCATATTGATGATGAAAAATTAAAACTCAGGATGGGTCTTCCACGTTCCACCCGATCGTAGTTGAGCCAAATATCTCTTCAACCATTCATCTCCATGCCATATTCCAAGCATGAATGTGGGATCTCATAGAATGCATTAATCAAAACAATCTAGTGCTTCCTGAGGCCATCCACCTCAGCCCATCAAATAGTGGTTCCACCTCACGATCAGGCATTAAAAACCATCATCAAATTGTCTCCATCCAAGCCTTCCAGGGCTTCAAGAGCATTTGTTCCAACCAAGGCTTCCAGTACTAGTAACTCAACCCACAACTGTCTTCGGGATTCCAAAGGGTTTTTCCAACCAATGCTTCCAGGACTAGTAACTCAACCCAGCAAGGGCTTCTATAACGTTTTTCAAACCAAGGCTTCTAGGACTAGTGACTCAACCCAAGTTGTTACCGAGCTTGAAGATTTATTGTCCAACTAGGGTTTTAAAGGTCTAATAACTCAACCGAATCTAAGGAGACATGAGAATCAACCAAAACAAGAAAAGGAAATAAACCCACAATCTCCATGTATATCTAGGAAATTGAAAGGCCAGGTAATCCACTTTAATCTAGGAAATCCTCCATGCTAGTGATAGATCATGACAACAAATCCACATGCATCTGCCATCCATGCCAAAAATAATGAAGAAAAAATACATGCAACTTGGTACGTGCAAGAAAATCATGTTATGGTTGTTGTTCCTGATGTCCTCTTGCACTTTCCTTCACTTAATTTTCCTTCTTACTCCAAAATCCAAGTATCCCACACCCTCCAAGAGTGCTCCAAGAAAACTCTAAGTCTCTAAGAGTATGAGAGAGAGTGAGAGAATAATAAGATATCTCCAAAACTGAACTAATAAAAGGTTACCAATTGATCCTCAAATGTTGTTTTATGAATGATGCCTCTATTTTCTTCATTTTCCATTATTCTCCTTCATTTTCATCCTCACATGAAACCTATGACCTTTCACTTTGCTTTTCTGCTAATTTCCATTATTTTCATAAATAAATGTGCCAAAAGTTCCATTTTTCCTTTCCAAAGCCTTAGCCATTTCCTTTGCTAATTTCCTCAGCCATTAAACAATCACAATTGATCCCCATCACTAGGATTTGGCCCAACATTCAGCTTGGAATAGGTTTCCCATCAACCGTGGTTACTATTTTTCCCTTTTTAACTTTTATTACATTTAATTTTGAATAGGGATATTATAGAACACTCCTCCTTGGGGGAACACCATCCTCAGTGTTCAGCAACACCTATAACCAAAAAAAAATTGCAAGCAAAAATATACTGTCGATGGAGATTTATAACTTAGCTCGATGCAGTATTTACAATGATCACCCTACTGAAAAGAAAATCGACATGAAAACATAACAACATAACATCATAATGACATGACACCCATATCGCATATTGGAGCTTTATAACATAGCCCATGGCAGAATTTAGATCCATATACATATGTACATATAGCAACATCACCAAAACATATACCAAAGCATATACCAAGACATATACACAAACAACACACCAAAATTGCTTTGCCTCAATCGGAAAACAAGGAAGGATACATAGCCCACATCTGATCTGCCATCTCCCATGTAGCTTCATCAGGCCCAATGTGCTTCCATTGCACCTTAACTTGCTCGATTGCTCGGTTTTGTAGCATGAGCACCTTTTTCTGCAATGTACATTGAGGCTCTAGCTGGAATTCTCCATCTGATTCCACCTGCAATACAGACCATTCAATCACATGATCAACATATTTAACATACTTCTTAAGCAATGATGGATGGAAAACATCATGGACTTTCATTATTAGAGGTAGTGCAAGTCGATAGGGTACTGGCCCAATCCTCTCAATGATACTAAAGGGTCCATAAAACCATGGTGCCATCTTGGCACATGATCTAATTGTTATAGACATATTTGGGCACTGCAAACCCAATCATATATGTCGATAAACCAAGGGCTCTTTAACCCCTAAAAGTGTTGTTCCATACCCTAAAGGATCATGGCCAACTAATTACATCATTCTCCAAAAGTTCCACCTAAACAACCACTCAGAATTGGCCAAAACTGGACCATATTGACTGCTCCACTGCCAGGGTGCGATGCATACTGACTGCTCCATTAGCCAGGGGCGATGCATACTGAAGAGGCCTTCTCTGGGGTGTGATGAGCGAGAATGGACAAATGGCTGAGACAGTTTGCTTAGTGGATGCTCATGGAATCTTCTAGAAACTTATCCTATGACACTTGCCTCTCTGAATTCGCCTAGGGATGAGTAAGAGATCAATGAAATCTCCAAGTTGAACCAAGAACTATGAGTGGAATGACACTAATAAAAAACCCAAAGATGACTCATACCCTTGCAAACATCTATAAATGGATCCCTCATCTAAGAGATCTAGAGGCTGGAATTTTGTAATTTGTAAGGAAGTGCTGATAGTTTGTCTTTGAGAAAGAGCATTGTATTGTTGGGTGATCTTGCTTTTCATGAGGTGAAGAGGGCTTTGATGCTGGGAGGATGATGCTAGATTAGACAGCTGGGTTGTAATTCTCCCTTCTATTTTAATAAAGTTATTTCAGTTTTCCTCCATACAATCATGTACTTGTGAATATTGTTATTTGTGAATGCCATTGTATGTTCAATGTATTTCTGATTCTGCATTGTTTATGATATCATAGAACGAGATGCTTTGATGGTGTTTTGTTACTTTGTTTCTACAGGTATTCTCTAAGCGGTACCAGTATGAAAGGAGTTGCAAGCTCTACCAAGGGGGAGAGAAATCAAGCAAGGAGTCAAGCGGAAGATCCAGGTTGGTCCCTTTGCTTCTCTCTTATCTATCATACATAAAGGAAATCACAAATTTCTTTGATTGTTTGTTTCTAAGATAGCTGCCAATCTTAGTGGGACTAGCAGATTGAAAAGACACTAGTTTTCTCGAAAACAAAATGGCAACTCCACTAGGGAGCGAATAGTTTGTTCTTTTGTTATTGTTGTTTTCTTTATAAACTATAGAAGGAGCCTAAAGTTAGCTAGCTAGCCTTCGAACTGCACTTGCTCTGCAAGAACATAGTAGATGAATGTTGCTTCAGTGAATATTTGGTTTAGTTTATGAACTAAAAATCTGACTTACAATCATTCTAAACACCCTTGTGGTAGCTCAGTAACCTCTTGAAATCATTCCTGTGTACTTTTTTTTTACTGTCCATCATAGCTTAGCTTAAATCACTAAACCCAGCTGCAAATTTGAGCAAAAACCCACCTCAGTTTCGCTCCCTGGCCATCGCACTGTCTATCACTGGAAGCTAGTATGCATCACACCTCCCGAGTGTATCAGGTGAGATGCATCCCCATTTCTATGAAACATAGGTGCGATGACTGAGTAATCCTATTTCGCTCTTTATAAATTCGGGTTTTTTGTCCTTGTTTTCAGCTCTATTTAATTGTTTTTGCTGCTTATGAACAATATCTCATTGTTGAAGCCTTCTTGCTTTACATAGTTCAGCCTCCATTGATTAGGATTAGTAAAACTTTTTATGTATTTGTCCATCACTTACAGTCCTTATTCGAAAAGTTGCTTAAATCGAACTGTCGTTTTGATGCAAAAGTGTCGTAGCTATCATTTTGTGTCAAGAAAGAGAAGTGTCGTAAAGTCTTCCTTCTCTAGATAGTCAATTGAACCTTTTATCATGTATTTTATTTGAATTGTTAAATATTTGAAGTGTCGAAAGCATCTTTATATTCGAAATTGAAAAGTGTCGTTTAGTCTTCCTTTCGTTTTGAAAAGAGATTGTCAAAATGTCACTTTGAAGAAGATAGTTTAGATCTATACTTAGTTTTCCTTGTTGGCATTCTCACATTAAGGGAACGAAAAAAACATACATGAATTTGCATTTGCATTTAGACTGTGTGTGGAAAATGATTTAGGAAAAGTGCATTTAGTGTGTGCTCTTTGCTCTTTGTTTGAAAGAATCATAATCTTCTTTCCTTAGTAGCTAGGATTTTCATTGCTAAAAGGTAAACAATGATTGTTTATCATTTTAGATTGCATATTTAGGAATTTTACATCTACATCACATGGTGAACCTTGAAGGACAAACTTATAAACAAGATTAACTCTAAAATAAATCTCAATGAACTTAACAACGCTTTGGAACCTAATGCAACACATCTAGAGGTTTAGGCTAGAAACGTGTTCTAGCGTCGTAAAACCTAGTAACTATCATTTTCATCAAAGGTTGGGTGATTCCTCCTCTTTGATACGACAAGTGCTACCACGGACTTTTGCTCCCCATACTGTTGAGTATATATTGGGAGATCACAATAGGCTTATATCATTTATCCATAGGAAGTCGCGTCTGCGGCCCTATCGATCGCAATGCACTGAACACAACATTTGGGAAGATTGACTGCCATACATAAGTCCTTGGTAATTTCTCTTTAATTTACCACCAAGGTGTATATTGCAGTTTTGTGATTGGTTTGGTAATCCCTCTGTCTAGATTTCCAGAGTAGTCACTTTCGTTTCTTTTCGACTCCTTAAAAGAAAAGGTCCATATGAGCACTTGTCACTTTAGGATCATTAAAAATCGAAGGGGACTAGAGTCATCTTTAGCTTTTTCTCAACTCTTAAAAATTGAAAAAGAAAAGTTGTGTCAAAGAGTCATTAAAATTTATTTAATATGGAATAACATTTTTTCCCTTAATTTTGAGTTGATCAAGTAATCCGCAATCGTGGAAGAAATTCAATCAAAACCCCGTCGTTCATGGAGACTAGCAAGTCAATTGTCTTTGACTTCGGAAACGAAACCATTCTGGGCAAAATGGTCTCGTTTAACTGAGTCTAACTCTCCTGGTCTATTTGAAACTTGTGTTTCAACATCATCAGAGACTACAGTTACTCTGATCATTTCTGGTACATCTGCCTTTACAAAAGAAATTTCGTAGTTACAAGAGGACATTAGAATTGATCCTAGTGTAACGGTAGACACTTCTATATCTAAAACAACTCCATCTAGAGCTAATCCAAATACTGAAGTTCACTTACTTGAACATCTTGAAGTTGAATTCCAGAATTCAGAAGGTGTCACCCCTCTAGTGTCTGTTATTGCAGAAGCTATACCTTCTTTGGCTCCAAAAATATTTTACGGATCTGGCGGTCTACCTCTCCCACTTGGACTAATTGCCATAGAGGAGATAGTAAAGGATCTTCCATCCAATACTCCATTGCATTTTGGAACTGGGATCCACTTATATCCTTCTATTCCTAAAGTTAGTTCTTTTAATCATCCTTCATCGCAAGTTCCTGTCGAATCACTAGGAAATCTTTTGGATAGACTAAATATTTCTGAGCAACCTTCAATATCTAGGACTGTGTCATCTGATACAACCACAACAGAACTTCCTGCTGCTATTCCTATGATGTTTGCTGGTATACCATCTGTCCCAACTAGTTATCAATCACTAGATGGAGTCCACTTAGGGATTGTTTCGACAACATGGTATGTTCCTATTTGTTCATCCGGAATTCCATTTGTCATTTCTTATGTTGAAACTCAGCAAATTGATCCTGCCTACTAGTATCAATTTGGGCAGTCCAGTCTTCAAAGGCTGATATATCCTTTGAATACGGGATTGCCGCCATATGGAGGGCAGTATGCTTTTTCATTGTTCCCTACTGGAGAACAACCATATGAGAGTTCACAACAAAATTCACGTCAAACTGGAATTACATCCAGTGGTTGGGTACCAATACTGCCTCAATAACTAAGGGTTGTATATTCAATACAACCAGACCAACTTGTGTCGAATATTTCCACTACACTGGCTATTGTGTTTGTGTCGCAAGTACAAGCACTGCTATTATGTGTCAACCTCAAGTCTCTCAAGTTGCAACACAACAGCCTCTTGCCTCTACGACTCAATCACAACCTCAAGTTAGTGCTTCCTTACCTAGAACAACTCAGGCTCAAATGGGTACTATTACTCCACATCTTGGTCAATCATCCAGTATTGGGCAATAGCAAATGGTCCAACAACCATGGCTGGTACAATATCAACAACTGCAATTCCAGCAAACTTACCAAGGACCTGAGCAACAAGGCTTTGTAGGTAATGGACAATTGCATTTTCAAAATGGTTATCAACAACCATACTATAATGGTTATGTCCATCAACCTTATCAAAGTTACCAGCATCAGATACATTATGCTGGTATGCAAAGACCTACTGCTCAGGCGATCCCATCTTATCCTGGGTATGCTTCGCCAAACTTGAATCAACAGTTGCCTTTTGTAGCAACTCTAGAATTACCATATTTGAATTGGCTGACGAATGATCCAATTGCATACGCTCCTTGGTGGCCAGAGATTCCTCATAAACTTCCCTCCAATATTCCTAAATTCAATGGAAATCCAAGTGAAGATCCATCGAATCACGTAATGACTTTTCATTTGTGGTGCTTGTCTAACACCCTAAATGATGATTCGATTAGGCTTCACCTTTTTCAACAAACGCTAACTAGTCCAGCAGCAAAATGGTATATTGAATTGCCTATAGCTTCGTTTGATAACTTCAGTGCCCTTGCCACTTCTTTTCTAACCCACTTTCAGCTACCCATAAGGTACTAAACAGGAACAAAACTCCTTACCAACTTTAAACAGACAACAACCACTCACATATCTAATCATATTCATGAGTGGCAGCATCATCGTCGAATGGTAAAGACATACATTCCTGATCAGCTCCTAGCTGAATGGTTTATTAAGTCATTATTACCCCCAATTACTAAGGATGTGGCGAAGGGAGGAGTTGTCACTGAAGAGAAAGTCATTGCTCGTGCGCAATATTTAGACTTGATCTATACTCAATCTGGCATGCTCTACGACAAAATTCCTGACACTCTCAGACAAGAATTTTCTGTTCCTCCCCCTCCTAAATCAAATAGAGACTCTCATGCCAGTGATGGCATGATTGGTACCTCAAGTACGCAAACCAAAAAGGCTCCATTCGGTAAAGCCCTTGTAGTTTCCAATCAAAAAGCAAATGACAAACCTCTTGCCTCAGAGATTAATGTCATGTCATCTGACAAGGGCAAGGATCCATAACAACTAGGGGTCAAGAAAAAGGGGAAAAATAATAAGAAGAAATAGGAGAATTCACCACCAGAAAAATCTTCTGAAAACCCTGCTGGGAAAAGGAAACCTAGTCAACCACGTTTCATATGTAATGAGGACCACTATACGAGAGATTGTCCACATCGAGCTAAGGTTGCCAAGCTTTTAAAGACTTCAGGTACCTCAGTGGTGTTAACTAATCTGTTTCCGAACCCAGAAACTAATCTGGTTGCTATCGATCATGCTTCCCCATCCCAAGTGGTTATGCTATCCATCTCAAAAAAGCAAAATGATGCTTTGATATCGACAAGGAATAAATATTATGTGAATCCACAGTCGTCAAACAACAAGGCTACAAATCAACCCAGTAGTTCGACAACAACTTCGCCAGAAGTTGTTCCGCCCATCATTCCTGAATTAACTATAAGGCCACCGAAGGGAGAAGTACATAAATCGACATTTAATCCTCATGCTCAAGTAGCACAAAATCATAATATAGTAGAGGATCTGGCTCAAACGCCATCCACTATGTCGATGCTTGAAGTACTGCAGAATTTCCCCTCCCAAAAGTAGGCTTTGTTATCAGCAATAGGTCGGATTGATCCAGCGGATTACAATCTTGTGGCTTTTAACAATAAAGGATACGAACCTCAGTTACCAGCCCAAATCGCTTTCCTTATACAGGTTAAAACCCTCAATAAAACTGTTCATCAAACAATCATTGATGAGGGGGCATCTACTTGTATTATGTCAATGAGTTGTTGGAAAACTTTAGGATCACCACCCTTGTCACAATCATCAACGACATTAAAAGTATTTGATGGAAGAACATACATGCTGTATGGGATATTAAGTAACTTGAAGGTTGAACTGGGGGACAAAACAGTAGAAATTGAAGTTGAGGTCAACGATGGAAACCTCAACTACAATATCCTACTTGGAAGGCCTTGGTGCTATGGCTGCTGTTGTGTCAACATATTTTAGAAAGATTTCATTTCCCTTCCAAGGTGGAATTACAATCATTGACCAAATAACCTTTTTCCCCAATAGTTCACAAGCTATAGGAAGCATTCCATTGATCCATGGAAGTCCTCAATCACTTCAAAATGTCGGAGTAGGTCTCCTAAAAGACCCTTCCTTAATGGGTACTTTTGCCCTCCTGCCTCGAAGTAATCTGGCAGAAGTGGCAACAGTGGAAACCCGTCATATGATATCTTCTACATCATCAAAGATTAAGAAGAACTCTGACCATTTTGGTAGTGTACATCATCGCAAGGTGTTGCCCCCAAGCCCTATAGAATCTTTGTAGCAATCAATTTTCTGGGCCTGGGTGGAGAACCCAAATCAACACTCAGTGAGTATTTAGATAGATATGTCTCTATAGTATGGTACCTCTTTCGATCCTTGGTCTCCTATACATTCTACAAAAGAAGGAATCATTCAGTCAATGATGATAGGAGAGATGCCATGGGAAGATTACCACCATCATTCCCACCTTCAAGATAATAATGAGGATTATTCAAGTGACCTTAATCATCCTTTAGTTTTTTATTTTCTATCAAATACTGTAAATAGAGTGGATTTCGAGCGAAATTTCTCCAATATTGAGGAAACTATCGCCATTAATATCTCGACCAAACCTAATGTTGTAGAGAATATTCATGTTAGCAAATCTTGTTCTCCTTCAGAACTGGAAGTATACTGCACTCTCTTTTGCGAATTCAGAGATGTCTTTGCATGGTCATATGAAGAAATGCCAGGCATTGACTCGAGCATCGTTCAACATGAAATCAAAATGTATCTAGATGTCAAACTAGTACGATAACAACTTCGACCGGTCCACTCAAAGAAAGTCGCTACCATTAAGGTAGAAGTTGAAAAAATTTTGCATTCTGGTTTCATTTACCCTATTCCTCTCACTGATTGGGTATCGAATATTGTTCCTGTGATGAAAAAGCAAGGAAAAATTAGAGTGTGTGTCGATTATAGCGATGTAAATTGAGCGTGTCTAAAGGACAACTACTTTACACCCTTCATCGACTAGATAATTGATGAATGTGTTGGATGTGAAATCTTTTCATTCATGGATGGATTTTCCGGGTACAACCAAATCAATATCCACCCACAGGACTAGTCAAAGACTGCATTTATATGTCCATGGGGCACATTCACGTACCATAAACTACCTTTCAGTTTGAAGAACGCAGGGGCAACGTTTCAGAGGATAATGAACTACGCCTTCCATGACATCAAGCACATCGTTCAACCATATCTCGACAATCTACCAGCTCATTCGCTAAGGCAGACTAATCATCCGTAGCATTTGAGAGCCATATCTCTATGTTTCCGACACTACAACATATGACTCAATCCACACAAGTGTGTGTTTTGTGTCAGTTCTGGTCTTTTACTTGGTTTCGTAGTTTCTAAAGATGGAATTTGACTTGACCCATGTAAGGTTCAGGCAATCCTTAACATTCCTCCACCTTAAAATTTGCTTCAGATTCAAAAACTCCAAGGGAAAACCAACTTTCTAAGGAGGTTCATTCCAAATTACGCTGAACTTGCTAAAGGTTATACGCATCTTTTGAAAAAAGAAGTACCCTTCAATTGGGATCAGGTTGCGCAAGCTTCCTTTGATTCTTTAAAAGGTTCCCTAGTAAAAGCATAATTAATGTATGCTCCTGACTATCAAAAGGACTTTAACCTGTATCTCGCCACTACAGATATGACCATCACCATGGTTTTAGTGCAAGAAGACAATGGAATAGAACATCCTGCATATTATTTAAGCCATAACTTAAATGATACAAAAAGCAAGTACTCCTATTTTGAAAAGCTGGCTTTAGCAACTGTTCAAGCAGTACAGAGATTTTGAAAATATATACTCTTTCGCAAAACTACCATTTTGTCAGATTGCAACTCTATGACCTACATTCTATGACATCAATTACTAGGGGCAAACATTCCAAATGGATAGCCATTTTGCAAGAGTTTGATCTAGAATTCACCAAATCCAAAGAAAATAAATCTCTAGTCTTTGCAGAGTTACTCTGTGACCTCCCATTTTCATCCAATGATTTAACATCTAAAGCATCAATCGTGAATAACTCTATTTCTGATATTGTCAAGTGATCTATGGTACAGAGATATACTAGTCTATCTCCAAACCCAAACTTTTAGGCCTAACACCTCTCACTCTGAACAGCGACGTATTTGATACCAAGCAAAAGACTACATGATCGTTGATGATACACTTTACCATCATGGTGTCGATACAGTTCTGCAAAGGTGCCTCACGCACGAGGAGGCCGAAAAAGCCCTGAATGACTGTCATTCAGATGAGTGTGGGGGGCATCTATCTGGTTACGCTACTGCACAATAGATCTTACGAGCTGGTTACTTCTGGCCCACTATATTCAAAGGTTTCATAATTGCAGTCAGAAGTTTCCATGCTTGTCAGATTTTTGATTGTAAAACCAGATTACCACCTGCACCACTGCATCTACTAGTTTTTGTCGGGCGATTTTCTAAATGGGGCTAGATTTCATGGCATGTAACCCCACCTCGGCCGGGGGGCATGGGTATATTATAGTCGCTATTGACTATTTTACAAAATGGGCTGAGGCAATGCCTACATTAAACAACAATAGTGAAACGGATGCACTCTTGTCTTTTTTGAGTCGAACCTAGCTAAAAAGATAGGTTTCCCTGTAGGTTATGTGATTGGAAGTGTTATCTCACACCATTCACCTTTGTCTACTTGATGGACAAAGCCAAGGGAGTGTTTTGTCAGCTTCGCTGACAAAAACGATCCTGCTTAACTTCAGTGAGTTCCATATGGTTACCTGGAGAGTCTCCATTTCTTGATGCCTGGGGGCATGCAAACCTTTTTACGTAAGCGAAAAATGACCAATTTCATATTTTATCTTTTTATTTTGGTCGTTTCTAGCCTACATAAAAAGGCAATGAGAAATGTTTCTGCAAGGTTCAAGCTCATTAAAAACTAAAGCTGCCACTGAGCATATGTTAACACAAGGTTCAAGTTCATTAAAAAATAAACCCACCTTCACTGAGAAACCTCTGTGATTGCCATACTATCAGCCTTTTGAGCCTTGGTTGTGTTCTACCATCACTCCATCCTTTTGGCCAATCAAATGCTTCCACTTGATTGTTTACCCTTTTGAGGAATAGCTACGATGAGTGGCACTATTAGCCAACCTCTTCACATCACCATATTTTGAGAAGTTCCAAACTTACCCAGAACCAGTTTCTACCCTAAACGCCACTCGTTCCTAAAAGACGAGCCTCCTTTAAACTCTTTTTAAACTTGTTAAATATGAAAAGATCATCGAGCTATTAGCCTTTCTAGCTCGCTAAAGTGATTGGAAGTGCCATCTCTCCTCTATATTTTAAAATTTTCAGGCTTGAGGGATTATCTCATGAAAAAGTTCGAGCACTTGTCTTCTCGGCTCACTAAAGTTATCGAAAACTCATCCCTTTTGTATTATTTTATCCTTTTTCAAACTTAAGGGATTATGCTACCAAAAAGGACTGCTGGAGTTTCCTTTTCGACCCTTTTCAAGCTCTATAAACATGAAAAGGACGTAGTTATCCTTATCATTAAACTCATTAAAATAATAGAGACAAACTTGTCCACCCAGACAAGAACAAGTTTCACTATCGCTAGGCTCCCTAAAATATACCGACAGGTTTGCCCGAAGGGAAAATTATAGAATAAGCATATGTTATCCTCCTCAAGCTTTACAAAAATAAAGAGGTACTGATCAGCAATGACTGGGGAAAAAGGGAAGAAAACTTGAAGAATTGTATTGGTAGCAGGTCGCTCTTGAAAAGGACACTTTCACTCCATCACCATGATTGAGTCGGGTTGGGTTATTCCGTTCACCGGTCATATCACCGTTGGTCCTCCATACCATCCATATTTTGGGGTTAACGCTACCAATCCATCTCAGTGTCGCTGATATGTTCAAGAGAATTCATTCAGAGAATTCACCATCCAGTTAATGCCTCATCCACTACAATGCCTTCACCCTCCATTTTTCATGACCGCCATTCCTGAGCCTTGTATCATCAAATCGTTTTCACCTCCAGAAAATCATTTGCTTCGTTTCGTGTTGTAGATGTGGGATACATTAAGGCCCTCCTACGACAGGTCACTTCTTGTCAACATCAGCTCATTATCCAAGAAGTTGACTTAGAAACACCCCTTTCAGTACTTTGAAGCTTGCATGCCTCAATGGAAAGTTTCTCACTTCCAGCGACAGGTTTAGATCACTGGCCTTCGACCAAAAGATTTTGCGTGGTGTTCGACATCAAATCATATATTCACACCACGTGAATTGTAGTACCTTGAGGGTCATTATCATTATTGGTGATTCCTCTCGCGTCTGTTAACAGCTTACATTATTGGCTGGTAATTAGGCAAGGTCTTTCCATGTTCGACTTCAGAACATCTTTTCACATGGATCGACTTGTACATCAAGTGAAGATTGAATGAGTTTGAAGACCCTGGATCTAGTCACATCTATCCAAGATGTGATATATTCAAGAATATAAAGACATCAAATGTACACAGAAGCCACATAGATGATCATCCAAGCTAAGGGATAATGACTCTACATATAAAGAATCATCAGTCTGCAACTGCAGACAATTATCTATCCTATGTACATGAAAATGAATTTATAAAGCTAAGCAAGGGAATTCTTGCCTCAGCTAGATCATGAAAATAATATGATGGTGATGTATTGTATTGTATCTTATACAAGTCACCTTCCAGTTCGAGTACCTTGGATCCTCATGATAAAGCATTTCACCCGACATCAAAAGATTTACAACCTCATGCTTTAGGGGGCAACTGTTATAGACATATTTGGGCACTGCAAACCCCAATCATATATGTCTATAAACCAAGGGCTCTTTAACCCGTAAAAGTGTTGTTCCTTACCCTAAAGGATCATGGTCAACTGATTACATCATTCCCCAAAAGTTCCACCTGAAAAACCACTCAGAACTGGCCAAAACTGGACCACACTGACTGCTCCACTATCAAGGTGCGATGCATACTGACTGCTCCATTAGCCAGGTACGATGCATACTGAAGAGGCCTTCTGTGGGGTACAATGAGCAGGAATGGACAAATGGCTGAGATAGTTTGCTAAGTGGATGCTCATAGAATCTTTTAGAAACTTCTCCTATGACACTTGCCTCACTGAATTCGCCCAAGGATGAGTAAGGGATCATTGAAATCTCCAAGTGGAACCAAGAACTATGAGTGGAATGACACTAATAAAAAACCCAGAGATGAATCACACCCTTGCAAACATTTATAAATGGATCCCTCATCTAAGAGATCTAGAGGTTGGAATTTTGTAATCTGTAAGGAAGTGTTGATAGTTTGTCTTTGAGAAAGAGCGTTGTATTGTTGGGTGATCTTGCTTTTCATGAGCTGAAGAGGGCTTTGATGCTGGGAGGATGATGCTAGATCAGACAAGTGGGTTGTAATTCTACCTTCTATTTTAATAAAGTTCTTTGAGTTTTCCTCCATACAATCATGTACTTGTGAATCTTGTTATTTGTGAATGCCATTGTATGTTCAATGTATTTTTGATTCTGCATTGTTTATGATATAATAGATCGAGATGCTTTGATGGTGTTTTATTACTTTGTTTCTATAGGTATTCTTTAAGTAGGACGAGTAGGAAAGGAGTTTCAAGCTCTATCAAGGGGGAGAGAAATCAAGCAAGGAGTCAAGCGGAAGATCCAGGTTGGTCCATTTTCTTCTCTCTTATCTATCATACATAAAGTAAATCACAAATTGCTTTGATTGTTTGTTTCTAAGATAGCTGCCAATCTTAGTGGGACTAGTAGATCGAAAAGACACTAGTTTTCCTGGAAACACTAATATGTAAGGAGCTCTTCTTTGGTTTGATTCACAAGTACACTTGTTCCCCAACCTAGAACTCCTTGAACAACCTATTCCAATCTGCATAGTGCTTTTTCCTATCTTGTGTTGCCTTTAGATTCTTCTTGATCACCTACATTTCTTATTCCAGGTCTGCCAATGTGTCTGCTCCAATCAACACCCTATTAACTAGATCACTCCAAATGATAGGAGTATTGAAACTTCGACCATACAATGCCTCAAACAGACTCATCTTCAAATATTCTTGATACCTATTGTTGTGAGCGAACTCTACCAGTGGAAGATACTCTTCCCACTTTCAATGTTGATGCATCACATACATCCTCAACATGTCCTCTAATATCCTGTTGACCCTCTCTATCTATCCATCTTTCTAAGGATGATAAGTTGAACAAAAGGCCAACTTTATGCCCAAACCTGCAAATAACCCCTTCCAAAACTTGGAAGTGGACTTCACATCCCTGTCTGAAACAATATTCATCGAAACACCATGCAATCTAACCACATATCTCATGAATACGTGTGCTACATCGCTAGCTAAGAATGTATACTTCACTAGAATGAAATGTGCAACTCAACCTATCCACAATAACCATGATGGAATCATGTTGGCTCAGTGTCCTTGCAAACCCTGTGATGAAGTTCATGGAAATGACCTCCCATTTCCACTCTGGAATCACAATTGGCTATAGTAGTCCACTTGGATTCTTACACTCTACCTTTACATGCTAACAATCAAAACATCTAGCCACAAACTTTATTACATCGCTCTTTAGGTTTGTCTAATAATAAATCACTGACACATATGTCTTGTCTCTGAATCTAACCAATCCATCTACTATAAGGCAATAGTCCACATCATGTGCACCTATACATGTACTTGTATCTATACCTATACCTCTACGATCGCCTGTACATGTACTTGTACTATCACTTATACATGTACTATCACCTGTACCTATACCTGGACTATGTTGCAAATTACGCATGATCTCCATGTACCTGACATCTTGTAGACCGACCTGCAATATCCTATCCTGTAGATCTATCCTATAGGAGCTCATAGTTGCTGAGTGATTAACCTGTATCTATCTGCTAAGAGAATCTACCACTCTTTTTTCTTTGCCTTTGATTTACCTTATCTAAAAATTGAACTCACTGATTGTGGCCCACCATCGAGCCTTCCTACAATTCAAATTGAGTTTGTCAAATATATACTGCAAACTACTATGATCACTCATCAATGTAAACCTCATGCCCAAAAGATAGTGTCTCCACATCTTCAATGCATGTATAATCATTGCTAACTCAAGATCATGTGTGGGGTAGTTCTGCTCATGTTCATTCAGTTTTCATGACTCATAACATATCACCTATCCATCCTGCATAAGGACTCCACCAAGTCCTTTCTTGCAAGCATCTATGCATACTACAAACTCTTTTTCCAGATCTGTAATCTTCAATACTGGTGCATGTGTCAACAATTGCTTAATATGCTCAAAACTACCCTCACACTCATATGTCCATTCAAACTTGTTACCTATCCTCTAAAATGATGTAATAGGATAAGAAATCTAAGAGAAGTTCTTGATGAACCTCTTCTAGTAGTTTGTCAAACCCATGAAAGATCTCAACTCATCCACATTCTTAGGAGCTACCCACTCCATGATTTCCTTTATCTTTTCTAGATCTACTACAATGCCCTCCTTGGAGAAAAAATTCCCCAAGTAGTGTACCTCAGTCTAAAATAAACTACACTTGTTGAGATTAGCATACAATTGATGCTCTCTTAACAACCTCAGCACTGATGCTAAATTATTAGCATGCTCTTCCTCATTTTTAAAATATACCAATATATCATCAATGAACACAATAAAAAACTTATCCAAATATGGATGCAACAGAGTATTCATCAAGCACATAAATGTAGCTAGAGAATTAGTTAAGCCAAATGGAACTACAAAAACTCATAATGCCCATAACTAGTCTGGAAAGTTGTCCTATAAATTCCCTCCTCTTTGATGTGTACCTGATGATATCCGAATCTTAGATCAATCTTTGAGAACACTATTACTCCCTTTAATTGATCGAACAAGTCATCAATCCCCAGTAATAGATACCTATTTTTGATGGTCACTTTGCTCAACTGCATATAGTCAATGCATAATGTAGGAGTACCACCTTTCTTCTTCACAAACAATACCAGTGCGGCCCAGGGTGATACACTTGGCCTAATGTATCCCTTTTCTAACATTTCCTTTAACTGCAAATTTAACTCAACCAACTCTGGTGTGCTCATCTTGTAAGGTGCTTTTGATGCTAGAGTTGCTCCTGGCACCAGCTCAATAGAAACTTCTACCTCCTTGTGAAGTGGAAATTTTGAAATATCACCAGGAAATACATCCTTTAACTACTGTAAAATTGTGTACCTACTTAACACATTTGCATCCTCAACCTCATTACCCTTATCACTAGAAATGTGTACTGCAAATAACATACACCCTTTCCTGTGACTACAATTTGCTTGAATGGTTGTCACCATCCTAACTGATGTTACTTTCTTCTTTCCTTGTAAGACTCTTGGCTCCCCATTATCATCAACACACTCAATGGATTTGTCATAATAGTCTACCTTGGTTCTATGAATATACAACCAATCCATGCCCAAAAATATACTCCGTGATCCCAACAGTAATACATTTAGATGTGTTGCGGTAGGAATACCATTTAAATCAAATGCACAAGCTCTTACCCAATGATGAACTCGCTTCTTTGTACCTATAACCAAATGCACTAACCAAGATTTTGCATGCAATTCCTTATGCAAACCACACTTATCCACCAAGTCAGGACTAAAATAGCTATAATTAGATCCAGGGTCAATAAAAATAGAAATAGCTCGATCGAAAAGCTTACCGTCCATATCAATGATAGATGACTGGTTCTGTACTTGTCTATTATCCACTGTTGCATAAATACGAGGAATACTTTGCCCCACATCCCCAACTGTTTGTGCCTCTTGTGCATTATATATCTTAGGCCTACAACCCTCTTTCTGCAGACAATCTCTCCTAAGGTGTTCCTCACCACATGTCCAACACTCCAACTAATCGGTGCCCTCACCTCTATGCTACTATTGTGACCTATGTCCTTGTCTAGCTGCATTAAACTTCTTTTACGGCGCCATATTTTTTTTCCCATCTTCATTCTGAGGCCTTTCTCTCTTAGGATGCCATTTACCTTTACCTTTGTCTTTCTCTTTCCATCATTATTGATATGCATTCTTACACTTCGACTGTTCATAGCAATTCTTCTATTTCCAAACAACTTCCTCAAGTGACCGAGAGTCATCATACTCAATTTGATCTCTAAATTCTAATGGAAAACCATGAAAAATCGTTGAACTTTAGCCTTTTCATCTATAATATATGGTAGATACTAGATATCATTTTTGGGATTCAACTGCGTTAAGTAAGTCATTCAAACGTATGACCATTTCCATGAGAGGTAGTCGTAACTGACTAATTTCTCATGATTTTTGAATAGTTCACTTAACGCAGTTGAATCCCAAAAATGATATCTAATATAATGCACTGCGTAAATCCCCCATACTTAAAATTCAAAAAGAGTCAAGGGATCTCTACTTGAATGGTTCATGAGGCACAATACTTGCTAAGGTTTTGCAAATGGGGTAGCAAGCTAAGTGGGCTTGATTGTGGGGAAAAACTCCACAGTTAAGCGCGCTTGAGCCAGAGGAGTTCTGGGATGGGTGACCTCCTGGGAAGTCCTGGTTACCGGGTGCAAGCCCCGGAAGTGATGATTGATGCTATGTGATTCGTTCTCCACATTTCACTAGTTTCAATCCCACTTCTTCACCCCTGTGAGCATCACCCGATGCAATGAGTGCTAAGTGAACTATTCAAAAATCATGAGAAATTAGTCAGTTACGACTACCTCTCATGGAAATGGTCATACGTTTGAATGACTTACTTAACGCAGTTGAATCCCAAAAATGATATCTAATATAATGCACTGCGTAAATCCCCCATACTTAATATGGTAGATACCTCAATACCTCCAGAAACTTGGTCGTGTACTCTTCATCTGTCATTGATCCAATCTTTAGCTCATAGAATTCCTTGGTCTTTCTACCGTAGTACCTTTCTGATAAGTACTTCTTCCTGAAAAGACTCTTGAACTCCCACCAACTAAAGTCATCTTTCTTGATGTCTCTAACCTGCTTCATGTCTTCCCACCAAATGTCTTCTTTACCTTTCAAGTTGAAGATAACTATTCTGGCATTCATGGTATCTATGTACTCATGCAAATCAAAGAATTTGCTCATCCCAAGTATTGAAGCCTATGCATATTTTGGGTTCTTTACATCTCCATCAAAATTAGGTGGCTTTGCTTTATTAAATTCATCCAGTAAGTATCCCCTACCACTCCTCCTATAAGGATGATAACGATGACGATCATAGTGCCTATCTGAATAAGAACTAGAATAATACATGTGTCTATCCCTTCTCCTCTTCGGAGTGTCCAAAAACCTTCCATTTATAACCATGTCATCTCTATTTGACCTGTGACCACCATGCGACGTACTACCATATGCCCCATCAGTTTGATCCTCATGCTCATGGTTTATTTGACGTGGTCCCTATCACTGTAAATCCAACAAACTCTGAAGTATCACTGCATTTACCTCTCCTTGTTTCTTCTAAGCCTGCATCATTATGTCATTATCTGCCTTATAAATCCTTGATTCTTCCTTTAAGCTTCTCATTGTAATTGCAAAATTAGAAGAGTTCCCAACACCATATTGCACTTTTGATTCATAGGGAGAGTATTTTTAGTTATGAAACCAGCTCACAAAAAGATAGAAAAGAGAGATCCACGCCTTAGAATTCAGCCTCTTCGAGGGGGCAACCTCCTTTACATTACATAAATGAACAATTCTTGGATGATACAAATGACAAAACCTCCTTTCTATATATAGGAGTCTAAGGAGTCACAATATAATCCAGCCGACCTAACAATAATAATATAAAGCCACAAAAATAAAAATAGAGGGATTCTATGGGGCACAGAAATAACAATATGGGGGTAATAGGGGCACAACAATATAAATAGGGGGTATAACTACAATAGTAATGGGGTAATCACTAGTATTATAGGGACCCAACATGCCCCTCTCCTTCAAAAAAGTGTTGTCCTCAACGCTTGAGTAGTTTTGGATACTTCTGCATAAAATTCTCATCCTCCCATGTGGAATCTTCAGCGGATAAGTTCTTCCACTTGATAAGATACTCTGAAATTGATCGATTTCGTAGCTGTCGAGTTCTTGTTTCTGTGACTGCTTCCGGTTCCAATATAATTTTTCCTTCCTCGTCAAGTTCTGGCAATATTGTTTGAATTGGGAGCTTGTCACCTATAACCTTCTTTAAACATGAAACATGGAAAACTGGGTGCAATCGAGAAGCTGCAGGAAGCTCCAATTTGTATGCCATAGTACCAATCTTTTGCAACACCTTGTACGGACCATAATACTTTGGTGATAATTTATTATCCTTCTTAGCTTGCTTTAGGGACATTTGCTTATATGGTTGTAGCCGTAGGAATACCCAATCACCTACATCAAAACTTCTTTCACTGCGATGTTGATCTGCCTGTTGTTTCATTCTATTTTGTGCCAACACGAGGTTATCCTTTAAGAGTTGGAGGACTTGTTGTTGATGTTCGATGTGATGTTCCACTGCCTGAACCTTAGAATTTTCTCTTAAATATGATGTGATGGATGGTGGTTGATACCCATAAAGTGCCATAAATGGGGTCATTTTTGTTGCTGTATGGAAGGAAGTGTTATACCACCATTCAGCCAGAGGCAACCATTTGACCCATTGTGTCTGTTTATCAGATACAAAGCAACGAAGATATCCTTCCAAACATTTGTTTACTATCTCAGTTTGCCCATCAGATTGAGGATGATAAGATGAGCTATGAGCTAACTGAGTACCAAGACAAGAAAATAATTCTGTCCAAAAATTTCCAGTGAAAATGGGATCTCTGTCACTTACAATAATCTTTGGGTTTCCATGTAGCTTTTGAACTGTTTCCATAAATGCAGTAGAAACTGTACTGGCTTTAAATGGATGTGATAATGCACAAAAGTGTGCATACTTGGTAAGTCTGTCAACTACCACCATGATGACACTCTTTCCCTCAGACTTGGGTAAACCTGTGATAAAATCCATTGAAACCTCCTCCCAACGTTGGCTTGGAATGGATAAAGGTTGTAATAGACCCGGTGTCTTAATTGTTTCAACTTTATTTTGTTGCAAACCAAACATTCCGCCACAAACTTTTGAATATCTGATTTAAGGCCATCCCAAAAAAATTCCTTCTTAACCCTGTGGTAAGTTTTTAAAAATCCTGAGTGCCCTCCTAAGGGAGAAGTGTGCAATTCCATAAGAATCTTTTGTTTTAGCTGGGAATTCTTACAGAGGTATAAGCGATCTTTGTACCATAACGAATCATTTTTCCAGCTAAATGTATCAGAAGTACTGGAATCTTGTTGTAGCTTTCGAATAAGTGCCCACACTTCTTCGTCATTCTTCCATTCCTCCCTTGCTTCGTTTATCCAATCTGGTTGGATAATAGAAATGGCACACAACAATGCTTCCACATCCTCATCCTTTCTTGAGAGTGCATCTGCCACCACATTTTGCTTCCCTTTTTTGTAGATGATTTCAAAGTCATAACCCAACATCTTTGTGACCCACTTTTGTTGCTCTTCAGAGGATAATCTTTGTTCTAAAAAGTATTTAAGGCTATCATGATCCGTTTTTACCTTGAAGTGTCTTCCCATTAGGTAGGGTCGCCATTTCTTAAGTGCATGGAGTATTGCCAACATTTCCTTCTCATAAATAGCTTTGCTTAAAAACTTTCCCTTGATTGGACGACTTTCAAAAGCAATGGGTCTTTCATCTTGCATTAGAACAACACCAATTCCATTTCCTGAAGCATCACATTCCACAATAAAGGTTTTTGTGAAGTCCGGTGTAGCTAAGACCGGTGCTTGGCACATTGCCTCTTTAAGATGTTCAAAGGCCTTTGTTGCTTCCGAAGTCCATGAAAATGAATCTTTCTTCAATAATGTTGTTAGAGGTGCTGCTATTCTCCCATAATTCTTAACAAACTTGCGATAATACCCTGTCAACCCAAGAAATCCTCGCAGATGCTTTATGGATGTGGGGATTTTCCATTCCTTAATGGCTTTAATTTTGCTAGGGTCTACCTTAACTCCTTCATGAGATACAATATGACCCAAATATTCCACCTCCTGGACTCCAAAGAAACATTTGGATCTTTTTGCATATAATTGTTTCTCCTCCAATAGTTGTAGCACCCTGTCAACATGTTCAACATGATCCTTCCAAGACTTGCTGTAGATTAGTATATCATCAAAAAATACTAACACAAATTTTCTAAGGAATGGTTTGAAAATTGAATTCATCAAACCTTGAAATGTTGAAGGTGCATTGGTAAGGCCAAAAGGCATGACCAAAAATTCATAATGACCCTCATGAGTTCTAAATGCCGTTTTCGGAATGTCTTCAATCTTCATTCTGATTTGATGATATCCCGAACGAAGATCCAACTTGGTGAAGTAAATTGATCCATGCAATTCATCCAGTAATTCATCAATAACAGGAATGGGGAACTTATCTTTAATAGTGAGCTTGTTGAGCTCCCTATAATCTGGACACATGCGCCATGATCCATCCTTCTTGTGCACCAATACTACTGGAGCTGAGAAAGAACTTTGACTCGGTTGAATTATACCAGCCTCTAGCATTTCTGCAACCATACGTTCAATTTCACTTTTTTGGACATAGGGATATCTGTACGGCCTGATGTTTGGAGGAACACTTCCTGGAATCAGATGAATAGCATGATCATGATCACGCATAGGTGGGAGACCTTTGGGAGTCTCAAATACCTTGGAATGATTGTCCAGGACTTTTTGGAGATCTGGAGAAATAGATGATTCCAATGTGGAAACATCTAGCGAACATAATTGTGCAATTACACCTCTTTGCTCCTTTTTTAGAAGCTTTGTCATGCCATTAGAGCTGATTATCTTTCCTGGTTTCCCTGCAATACCCCTTAATTCAACTTCCTTTCCTTCCACAGAAAATTTCATGAAAAGTTCTTGAAAATTAAAAGCTATTGTACCCAAGGATTGTAGCCATTGGACTCCTAGTACAACATCAGCACCTCCCATTGGAATGGAAAGCATTGGGCTAGTCAATACATATTCTCCCATGGATAGCTTGATATTATGGCACTTTCCAGAGCAATTTATTGTTCCTCCATTTGCAATCATCACTTGACACTCTGGTGCTGGATATAGGAAGCAATTCAATTCTTTTGCTACCCTACAATGAATAAAATTGTGGGTGCTTCCTGAATCAATCAACACTATTACCTTTTTCTTCTTGATTTGTCCTTCTATCTTGATGGTTTGAGGAGTGGTAATTCCCGCCAATGCATTACAAGATATGGTCGGATTTATTTGTTCTTCATCTAGGCTTTGTTCCTGGAATATATCCTCTTCTTTTGACCTTTCTTGCTCCTTTTCTTCTTCCTCTTCACAATCTATGTAGAATAATTTCTTCTCAGCACACTTATGACCTTTTGTGTATTTGCTATCACAATTGTAACAAAGCCCTTTTGCTCTTTTTTCTTCCAATTGTTGTGGTGTCAACCTTGTAGGTTGTGGAAGACTATGGGCAACAACACTTCCGTCTTTATAGTTGTGAATGGTATGCTTCCTAGTTGCCATAATTTTGCTTTCCATTTTTCTTGCTAACCTGAATGCCTTCTCTAATGAATCAGGTTCCCAAAGGCGCACATCATGTTGGATATTATCCTTTAAAGACCCTATGAACACATCAATCCTATGCTCCTCTGGAATATCTTTTACCCTTATGTTCAATTTTTGGAACTCCTCAATGTGCTCCATTATTGAACCCTTTTGTTTGAGACTTATCAATTGGCTAAAAAAAGTGTTGCTTTTTGTATCCTCATAATGTGCTATCAATTCTTCCGTAAAAATTGCCCAAGTGATAAATTGTTTACGAGAACAAAGCCATTGATACCATACAAACTGATTTGGTTCCAAATATAAAGTTGCCATACGTACCTTTTGTGTGTTTTGCACATTATTGAGATCGAAGAATTGCTCCATCTGTAATATCCATGTGGCGGGATCCTTGCCATCAAACTTCCTCATATCGATTTTTGGAACATGGTGAGTCTTCGATCCAACATTAGAGTCTATGGAATCATGATTAACATTTCTTTTGTTCTCATCATGAGTTTCCTTTACTACCTTTTCACCATTAGTGACCCTTTCTTGTAGCAACTTCTTCAATTCTTCCATGTCTGTCTTCAAATCTATCTTCAAATTTGCCACCGAATCCTCCATCTTAGCTTCCATGCCCTTTATCTTAGATTCCACGCCATTTATCTTAGCTTCTGTTAGCTTTTGTGAGCGTGACATTTGTTGCACTTGTTCTTGTAATTTTGATATATCATGTAGCATTTCTTCCTCTTCTTCATGAGTCATGCTAGAGCTTTCAGGTTCCTTACTAGGTGTTTGCATTTTCTTTCCTCGGGGCATCAGTTACCGATAATAATGCTTTACTATGCCCTTTGAATTCCGTTAAACCAAGCTTACACAAAAATTAAAAAAAAACTACACACCTTTTTTCACTTTATAGAAGCCTGATATTGAATCTGATGTATCTCTGTAATTTCGGATCATCCAATTCTGAAATTGCTACCTGTAGTAGCCTTCTGTGTCCTCTTTCCAATGCCACAAGTCTGAGCCAAATTGGATTCTCCAAGGAAGAGTTATGTGAAATCTCCCACAGTGACTTGCTTTTAGACTGGTTCAGTAGAGCGAACTTGTACGACGTGCCACGAGTCACTGTTTCAACCTTTGAATCTGAAACACACATACAAGAAACTACAGTCCGTCCTCTTTTTGTACCTTCTTACGAAATTTCAATCCGATCCTCAGAGAGAAAGTTATGACGATTTTCCCCAGGTCACCTGTTTTGAATGTAATTCAGGAGTCTGCAAAAAGACCAACTTCCTCAGATCATATCTCCGCAAATATCGCGCGAAAAGCTCTGAAATTCGGACCCAAGGTTCAGCGCAATTTCTTCTCAAATGGGTTTTTTTTGCGACTTCTGAAACGTCACAGAAAAAAAGTTATAGCGAAAATTCCACGATGACCTGTTTGGAGCAGCGAAACCCTAGAATCCAAAGCTCTGATACCAAATGTTATGAAACCAGCTCACAAAAAGATAGAAAAGAGAGATCCACGCCTTAGAATTCAGCCTCTTCGAGGGGGCAACCTCCTTTACATTACATAAATGAACAATTCTTGGATGATACAAATGACAAAACCTCCTTTCTATATATAGGAGTCTAAGGAGTCACAATATAATCCAGCCGACCTAACAATAATAATATAAAGCCACAAAAATAACAATAGAGGGATTCTATGGGGCACAAAAATAACAATATGGGGGTAATAGGGGCACAACAATATAAATAAGGGGTATAACTACAATAGTAATGGGGTAATCACTAGTATTATAGGGACCCAACATTCTGGCATTCATGGTATCTATGTACTCATGCAAATCAAAGAATTTGCTCATCCCAAGTATTGAAGCCTATGCATATTTTGGGTTCTTTACATCTCCATCAAAATTAGGTGGCTTTGCTTTATTAAATTCATCCAGTAAGTATCCCCTACCACTCCTCCTATAAGGATGATAACGATGACGATCATAGTGCCTATCTGAATAAGAACTAGAATAATACATGTGTCTATCCCTTCTCCTCTTCGGAGTGTCCCAAAACCTTCCATTTATAACCATGTCATCTCTATTTGACCTGTGACCACCATGCGACTTACTACCATATGCCCCATCAGTTTGATCCTCATGCTCATGGTTTATTTGACGTGGTCCCTATCACTGTAAATCCAACAAACTCTGAAGTATCACTGCATTTACCTCTCCTTGTTTCTCCTAAGCCTGCATCATTATGTCATTATCTGCCTTATAAATCCTTGATTCTTCCTTTAAGCTTCTCATTGTAATTGCAAAATCAGAAGAGTTCCCAACACCATACTGCGCTTTTGATTCATAGGGAGAGTATTTGTAGTCAAGCATCTTGCTAGCCATTTATTATTTCTTTCTGCAAGGTATATAATGTCGTCTACACCAAATCACAATAAACCAACATACCTTAGTATAGCTCGGGGAGGGTACCTTGTCTGCAAGGTCAACAAATCAATGTGATACATGTATTACATAATCATGACAACATATAGAAACATAACACATAAGAATATGATCATGAAACCATCATTCTAGCTAGGGTCCACTCATCAATGCATGACATTAACAACAATCCATACCATGACCTCATGCATGACCAAAACCACTACATCATTTTACACTTGATCACATGAAAACATTAACATGCATAAGCAATGTGTAATCAACCATACACATGCATAAACACATGTAATCAAGTATAAATGAGCAATACTCGTAACCAAACCTAAAAGAGTGATACATGTAACCAAATATACAAGAATGCAACCAAACATACAAGAGTGTAACCAAGCGATATATAACAACATGTAACCAGTCACACACTCATGACGATGCACTGCACAATAAAAACATCAAGTTCCTCATGACGATGCACTCCACAATAACAACATCAAGTTCCTCATGACAACATCACTACAACCATGATCAACATAATGCAAATGCAACAAGCACATGGAATGAAAGTGTAATAAACACACATGCAACTAACATGCATGTATGACCAACACACAACCCATCCATTCTGAGGGTGAACCATGCTCTAATACCACTCTATAACACCCTCCTCCCACATCTACCCAAGCAACCAGCCAGATGGGGTAAAGATGCGACGAGAAGCCACTATGATATGATTCGACCTCCTAAGTCATGTTAAGGAAGTGGAACCGATGGAAACACACCATACAAGCATTCAAAATTAGCATTAAAACCCTCAGGAACTAATCCAACGTTTCAAGAAGCCAGCCCCTAGTTCTCACTAAAATTTTGGACAACTTGACCTTTGGACGCTCTCATGCCATGGGCATGATGGTGTCCAAGGACCACTAGATGATCTCACAGGCCTACAAGCCAACATCTAGGGACTCTTTTTGTCAGTTTTGTGCCAGTGTCCCCAGGAATTAAGCCACATTTTCAGGATGAAAGCCCATGTCACTACCTAGAATTGCATGAGATCTGCAGAACAGTAAGATAACATGAAAACAATAGTGCTAATGTAATTACTTAAATCAGACATTGACTCGACCCCTACTATTCATGACAGGCATTTCGTCAAACATATCACAAATACGTAATCTACAAGTGTAAATAACATATCTGAGCATAGGGGTCTCATACTTAGCTAAGAATCGCTAAGAGACATTAATGTCTCAACATATTAACTGCCATTTCATTCATTAGGTCATATATACATTGATCATTCATTTACAAGTCAATACATTATGAGAGGCATACATAGCTACTGTCATAAAACACATATATAACCAACATAATAGAAACAAATATGCCAATGAAATCACAACCATATAAAGCACATAAAATCCAATATAATACTCATAGAAATACAAGGATAAATAATCTCATATTCATGATGCAAAATCCAAACTCGGGATGAGACTTCTATGTTCCACCCGACCGTAGAATGACTTAGCCAAATCTCGCTTCATCCATTCACCCTCGTGCCATATTCCAAGAATGAATGTGGGATCTAATAGAACTCATTAATAAAAACCATCTAGAGCTTCCAGAGTCCATCCACCTTAACTCATCAAATATTGATTCCACCTCATAGTAAGACACCGCAAAACCATCATCAGATTGGTCTCCATCCAAACCTTCTAGGGATTCCAGAGCATTTGTTCCAACCAAGGATTTTGGGACTAGTAACTCAACCCACAACTGTCGTCGGGCTTCCAAAGCATTTTTCCAACCAATGCTTCTAGGACTAGTAACTCAACCCACCAAGGGATCCCAAATCATTTGTCCAACCAAGGCTTATAGGACTAGTAACTAAACCCAAGATGTTATAGGGATTTCAGATCATTTTTCCAGCCAGGGTTTCCAAGAACTAATAACTGAACCCAAGATTAGGAAAGATGAGAACCAACCAAAACTAAAAAAGGAAATAAACCCACAATATCCATGTCTATCCAAGAAATGACAAGGCTAGGAAATCCATTGGCAATCCAGGCAATCCTCCATGCCAGTGACAGATCATGACCAAAAATCCATATGCATATGCCATGCATGCCAAATATAGTGTAGAAAAATACATGCAACTTGTTACCTACAAGAAAATCCCATTGTAGCTACTGATCTCGATTTCCTCTTGTGCTTTCCTACTCTTCCTTTACCTTCTTGCTCTAAAATCCAAGTATGCCACATCCTCCAAGAGTGCTCCAAGAAAACTCTATGTCTCCAAGAGTGCTCCAAGAAAGCTCTATGTCTCCAAGAGTATGAGAGAGAGAGAGAGAATAATGAGAGTGCTCCAAAAATAAATTGACAAAATGTTACCAACTGATTATCATAAGCCTTTTTATGAATGAGGCCTCTATTTTCTTCATTTTCCATTATTTTCCTTCATTTTCCTTCTCACATGCAACATGTGACCTTTCACCTCCCTTTTCTCCTAATTTCCATTACTATCATCAAAAAATGTGCCCAAAATGCCATTTTTCCTTTCCAAAGCCTTAGCCATTTCCTTTGCCAATTTCCTTAGTCATTAAACAATCACAAGTGATCCCCATCACTAGGATTTTGTCCAACATTTAACTTAAAATAAGTGTCCCATCAACCGTGTTTACTATTTTCCCTTTTAAACTTTTATTACATGGAATTTTCACTAGGGATGTTACACTCATCTCCTCCAACAACAAGGATGATAATATTTCATCAAACTTTAAGGTAGTTATATTGCTACCTATAGCAACAACTAGAATATCCCACGAATCTCGTAGAGAACACAACAAACTGATGCACTTATCTTCATCTGAAATTTTAATATCAATAGATAAAAAGTGGCTTACCATAGTATTAAAGGCGTTTAGATGCTCTGTGACCAGGTCTCCATCCTTCATCCTCAGATTATACATCTTTTTCCATAGGAACAGTTTGTTCACCAAAGACTTAGATTGGTACAAAGTCCCTAACTTGTCCCACAAAGCCTTCACCATAGCTTCCCTTGATACATTCAACAATAATAAATCTAAGACTCATAACCATATTGTGCTCTTTGTTTTCTTATCCAAATTCGCCCAATGTTCGACTGACATTGTCATTGGTTTAGTACCTAGATCTACTGCGATCAACTAATCTTTATCCATTAGCAGATCTTCCATCTTGAATTTGCACAACTCAAAACTATGACCATTAAATTTCTTGATCTCTATATTTTCACTGTTCGCCATCTTCTTTCACCACAAGAATGAATCCCTTAGATCTCCCACTGAACAGGGTCTACCATAGGTTCGAGAAAAATCCCTCAAAAGCAAAGACGTCCCCTTGAAGCCAAAACAATTCTCATACCAAGTATAGGTTTTAACCCTGTACATAAATTACCTACAAATGAATTCTAAAAAAAACATAAAATAAACAAGAGAATAAAACATAAACATATATACAAAGAGATTTTCCCCTGGATCCCGAGACTAGGACTACCGGTTTTATTTTTCATTATATTCCTTTCAATGTTACAAAACATATATATACATGTTGAAGCATTTATAAACCACAATCCATTAACCCTGGATTAGAATATAACCATAGTTCCCTTGACCAGATCTACAAGATACCATGGGAAGAAAACCATCATGCCCAAAACCATGTGCAAAACCCATGCACAAAACCATAGGCAGGTTTTCCCACCTAATATAGGGTCTAAAAACAAATGGTGTGTTGCCCTGGACCTCATAGAGGGGGGATATTGACCCCGCTATGACCCCCCTAATGCCCCTGACACAATGAAAGGGGAGCTACCACCCCCCCTCTAACCCCCTACTTCGCACATGGAGCTAGCCGTGGAAAGAATATAACACACACCCAACAATATTGTGATAATCAGAGTTATATTAAGTTATCTAAGAATCAGGTATTTCAAGATAGGTCCAAGCATATCTATATCTAGTATCATCATTTGTAGGACTATGTATAGAGGAGAATTATGTTTCTATAGTAAATTCCCACTGAAGAGAAAGATGCTAACATCTTGAAAAAGGAATTTTCAAGAGGTAAAATAGAATTCCATAGGTGCAGGATAGGGGTGGTGAAAAATCACTTTCTTGCTAAGAGGGAGTGTTGAAAAAATGTAGTAAGAAAGAATCAATTTGACTTTAGTCTTAGTCAAATTGAGTAAATCAAATTTCCACATCAAAAAGACAACTTGGAGGTAGTTAACTAGTGTGACATGGATCTTGTCACTTAGTTAGCTCAATAAATATGAGTTAGAGGGCTTGGAGTTCACTTATGCATGTGTGATTGCTAAAATTTAGCATTCTAATTCCGCTATTTTGAATTGTATTCAGTTAACTAACCTATAACTATTGTTGGAGTCAGTTGAAGGTCAGTGGTGCAGTAGGACAATAATCTAACTTAGATATTTGGTAGTTAACTAATCAACAAGCCCAAAATAGCTAATGCATGCGAGAATTTGAATTCCTCAACTAAAGTGGAGATGACAAGGTAGTGTAACATGAGTTGTATACTATCTTTAGTGTACAGGTGTTGCATGAGGTCAGTAGATCACTCCTTGGGAATTGCACAATCAATTAGGAGGAAATTCCTATATTTAGGGGATAATTTTCTCAGGAATTTCAAAAGGAAATAGGAGGCTTGGTGAGCAAATAATTGGCTAAGCTTTGGCCAAAGCTTCTCATTGAGTAGAGAGAACAATTATTCTTTTGTAGGTTATGCTCAGAGCTAGAGCATGCAGTTGTAATAATTTATTTATTCATCTGATTAATGCAAAGAGGATTGAAGGGTTTTTCCCAGTTGGGTTCCCCTAGAAATCACTGTGTACTTGTTGTTTTTCTTACTTCATGTCAATCCATGTTGTTCTAGATTGTTATTTACATTCCGCACATCAATCAAGTAGAATTTTGTCTCTTGTTTTCAAGTTGAACTATTGAGCTATTGCAATTTCTATCAAAATTCCACATAATGGAACAAGGATTTGATCAGAGGAAAGTATAGTAGTCACATTGAAGGATAAAAGAATAGATGAAGATGGATAAGGAGAAGCATTACAATAAATGGAGATTCTTCATAGTTAGAATCAGCGAACTTGGGGATCATATTACTAAACAACTAATGCCAAAAAAGGATCTTGAACGTGATGAGGCAAAGAAGGAAATAAATCATCTCAAAAGCATGCTAGAAGAGGAAAACATGAGGGAAAGCACCTTGAAAAGGTAACTTAAGGAAAAGGAAAATCCAAATAAATGGAACAAGCAGGATAAAGAACTTGGCAAGAAAATCACCTCCTTGAAGAGGGAACTTGAAGAAGCCAAAAGGAATGAGGAAGTCTTCTGAAATAAAATGAAGCAGAAGGAAGAGGATTACATAAATCATGAAAAAAAATTATAATCTTGAAAGAAAAAGTGGACAAGCTAAATAAAAAATTAAGGAGCTCACAAATTTTGGATGACATTATCAATTTCCAAAGATCACCATTTATCAAGACAGGTCTTCAATATGTTTTTGGTTCCTCATTATGCATGGATGAAGATTTCAAAGAAGAAGATATGTCACATAATGAATATGAAAATAAGCCTCATGAAGAGAAGCCTTAGTCCAAATATAAAGAGAAGTTGCAACTGAAATAAGAAAAGAAGCCTCATGTCAAAGATGAAGAGAATCCAAAAGTCAATTTTTTGCACAAGTCAACCAACACCAGAAGTTGGAAGACAAATTACTCAAGAAGTCAAGTTGATGTATTCAAAATTCCAAATATTCAAGGAACATTCATAAGTGGAGAACAAAAAATCCCTGGATATTCTCAAGGGTGAGACACATTTAGAAGATAATCACCTTATACACCTAGTTATGAAGATACATTGCATAGCCATTGTTATGCATGTTCTAACTATGGACATAGAGATGGAGAGTGCAGGAAATATAGTAGAAGTATTATTAAAGGGGTTTTTAAAAGCACTATAAGCATATTTTCTAGAAGAGAAGACAAATTTGCATATGCCTATGACAACTGAAGTTATAACACCTTTTCTCCATTATTCATACTAGATGTAGAGTGTTATCTATGTCGTAAATTTGGTCATTTTGCATGAGACTGTAAAAGTAGCTTGACACAAACCTAGAACCATGAAGGAAGGACATTCTCTAAGAAGGAATAAAATACCACCATGGTATGGCAAAGAAAACATGGCTCACAGTGAATTCTTGCACAATTGGAAGGCACACTGTCACGGGGCCTATGTAATAAGAGAAATGATGCAGAAAGAGAGAGAATGGTCAAGGGGAGCATATGTAATGGAAGAAATAATGTAGTAGGAAAGAACATTATCAGGGGGGATCTTGTAGAGATGATGCAACAAGTAATGGTATTGTTAGGGGGAGCTATATCACATGGAGATATCGTACAAAGAGTGATCCACCCTTTGCATTTGATATTAAAGGGGGAGAGAATATCAGAAAAGATCAAAGAGAAGAAGCATGAGGTCTAGGGAAGCTTATGCAACATGCCAGGGGATGATCGATGTGTTTACATTAATGACAAAGGGGGAGATTATTGAGTATGTTGTCATTGATGTCAAAGCAAGAGCATGTGTAAGATAAAAAGGAGATGCAAGATGTTGAGAAGGTGTAGGATGTCAAGCAAGTGTAGGATGTCGAGTAGGTGAAGCAGATGCAGGATGTCATCATTTATGTCCTTGGTGTTCCAGTTTTCATAAATGAGATGATGCAGTGATGAAACCCTATCTCTAAGGTTTGGATTCTGTGGATGATGTTCATACCTCACCTTTGATTGGATTTTTAAAGTAGTAAATCATTAAAGTTGTCTTGGAGACCCTCACCATTGGATTCTCTTCATCATATTGATTCTAATAGTACATGGAGCATTTTGTCGGCCCTCACAGTGTGTGAGATATTCCCAATAAAATTCGGTGACCCCATTTCCTGGTCAAAATCCCCAAGGGATGTTGACGATGTGGAATTGTATTATTTATTAATGAAATGGAAAATAAGGATCACCATTGAAAGGGTTAATTTAAATAATATAGGAAAGGGATACAATTTTTATTATGGTCAAAGGGAGAACCCAAAAGGAAATTCAAATGGGTCAAACTTTAGTGGGAATTATTTTGGACCAAAACTCAAATTTTATTACATTTCCCTCCTAAACTATCGTGTCAGTCTACTCTAAAGAGGCCTCCATAAAACTTTATAAACAAAGTCTTATGATCCTTAGGGTGTATCGAATGAATGTTGTCTTCACTCAAAAAGCTAATTTTCTCTATTAACTCTGCAGTCAAGGGTTCTCAAATAAGTTGAAGTTGTGGGAGGGTTTATGAGTCATTTTTATTGGGATTTCATTATTCTTTTGGCTTGGTTTCTATGGGTTCCCTTATTTTCCTTTACATGTGGATTTGACAACTAGTTAGAGATTCTAATATGGAATTGACAAGCTTTTGAGCCTGTATTTTGTGGTTTTTTTGTTTCTCTCAAGTATTCATTGAACCCTTTTGAAACCTTTTGAACTATGTCTGCAACCTTTATTTTGGACTAATTTCTAAGGCATATTAAGGGAAGGAGGAATAAAGATTAAGAACAAGCTCGATGCCTATCTTATGAAGATAAAGTCATTGTCTAGAAGAAATCTGGGTTTATGGGCTTTGGTAATTTGTGATTTTACACCTTTATTCAAAGGTGTAATTTGTGATTTTACACCTGTATATAATATTATATTGGAATTTACATACATAAACCTTCTGATTGTGCATAAAGGTTAATATCAAGGGTTGTAATTTGAATTTGAAAAATAATGTCAGTAGTGAATGCATGCATGTGCCAATTGTGGGTATCTTGGGTGGTAGGGTGGAATGTTTATACCCTTCCCTCCCAGATTAAATTCTTACAAGTGGAATATTTTAACTCAAAATGAGTATATTATTATAATGGTTTCAAGCCTTATTTTTGATAGACCTTGTGCCATGAAGGTAATTTTGAAAGAAAGATAAAATAATATGCAAACTCTAATACAAGCATGCACACACTCAACATAAAAATACATTTCTAAGAAAGATATCTTGCATACACCTTTAATCAATCATAGGTGTGGGATACTTACAAGTACTTCTCTAATTTATATGATCTTGAGACTTGGGCATGACTACCTTTCCTTATGCTTTCATTTTTTAAGCTCTTAACATCCTTGCATTTTGCTATCCAACTTTCATATCTATAATATTTATTCTCTCCCTTGATTTTAATCCCTATTTCCATAATGAAGTAGCTATAAAATCCACCATCAGAGCTCACTTATAGAATCCACCAATGGAGCATATTTGTAAAGGAATGAATTAAATATATCGAAGGAATACAGTTTATTTTCATATTCATCATTAGAGAAGATTGCAAAGTAGCCTTCAATCATTTTCATTAAGTTTTAAAAATAAAATCCCAAGCAAAGTCATATATAAGGTTCACGGTTCATGGTTGTTATAACATATTCCATACTAGAAACAATAATATAGAATTTATGAACGTCCATTTTCATTCATTTTCCTATGAAAACAATTCTTGTGGGCTAGGGAAGAACCATTTAGGGTTTATGACAACATAGGGTTGCAAAACATGTTAAGAGACTATATTTTTATTCTATAGGAAAGCATTTTTCATTAACAAGGTGTATCTATTTCTCTTTACGACAACCCTCCTAACCTTTTATAGGGATTCAATGAATTGGAACCTAACCAAATCCCTTGAATTTGCATCATACCTTACCCATTTCTCATTTAAAATCTTCACAACTTATTCAACATTTAACCAATTAGGATTGAATTTAAAAGGGGTGTTGGATCTAAATCTTGTCTCTCTATAAAACGATTGGAGAGTGATTTGAGCCATGTATTTCTTGCACCTACATCGTGATATTTCTAACCTGCATCAATGGTATTTTTTATAGATGAAACCTATCCAACATTTTGGACACATGCACCTCCCACCTTATATTTTATGAAGTATGTGTATGATTCACTTGTTCAATATCTTGATGTAGGAGCATTGAGAGCATAGTTACAAGTAAGCTAAAAATCTAGGATAAGGATGATGATGATAATGATGTAGGGGTACAAGTTTGAAGAAAAGTGTTATGGTTGATGAATCATGTACAAGAAAATGTTTTGAAATTAAATAATGGATATAGTGGATGAAAACCAATGTATTCTAGTGGTTGGTAGTATTTTCATATGAGTGGATATTAAGGAACCTATTCCAAGGGCCAATTAAAAATAAAGTGGGAGAGAATTAGTAATAACTCCTACTCATGATCATCACTAATCTCTAAGTAATATAATGGTTGTAATAATGTAGACTAATTTTTAAAAATTTAGATATGAACGGAGATTAGGAGAAATGAAGAAAGTTAAGATAAATATTTGGTTGAGAGATTCATGAAAGATTTAAGAAAATATTATTAGAGACAATTATGAGATAGTTGAACCAAGTGTTTGATTTTGAAGTAGTTATTATAGTAAATTATTATTATATGGAGAGAATTTATATATCAAATGAAACATAATATAATGATTTGATTTAATAACAATATAGATATGTCTTAACCAGGGATCTATTATTATTTTACCGTAGTTCATCCAATGGGGTGACCAAGCTATGGGACAAGTGGCGGCACATTGGAGTGTGGAGCCAGTTGGGCCTCCACGCACAGCATGAGTGCCTTAAAGGCTCATTGAGACATGGTCCCACTCTCGCAAGCATTACATAATGTGGAGGTAGTCCATTTGTAGTTGTTGGGTGATGAAGAGGGAGTATTGGGTGAGACAAAGTAGTGTGGTATTGACGTTCTGGCTCAGGCTGTGGCTTGGGGCGATAGTGTAAGACGAGCTCGAGGCAGGTGGATGTGCAGGGCTCGGGGCAGGTGAATGTGTAGGGGACTGGAACCTGCAAACATTTTGGCTGTGGGATCCAGGGGAGAATTGGAGTAGTAGGCGTGATGATGGATACCATTTCAAGGTTGGAGAGTGTGGGTGGCATGCATTCGTTTCCCCTTCCTCACTCTAGTTCTATCTCTAGATAGGGGTTGCTCCTCTAGAGAGGCAGTGCTATGGAGAATTTGGGTCTTGGTCCAATCCTTCGAGCGACTCGTCCACTTCAGAGACTAGTGACATGCCCCCTATTCGCCAACAGATTGTGGAAAGGGATACGAGAATGACGCCAACTGATTGGGGCTCCCTGACACCAGTGCAATAAGAAACGTGTTTTTGTATTTGGTTCATATCCAGCTTGTGTGGTGGGTTGCATGAGGAATCCAAATTCATCCCTACGGTGGTGCAACCAGTGGTGGAGGCGTAGGCTATATGCTGAGGTAGAGAGGGTGCGCTCATAGAGGGGGAGCTGGCCACTGCATGGAAGATCATCTGCAGAAGGGAGTGCCCAGCTCAGGCTTAGATTTGACCAAGATCTGCCATTCTAATGTCGATGTAGCCATGTCCCTAGGTTGCTCCCCGACCCATGTTGAGACGAAGGCCACCTTGGACTCCATAGCAGCCCAATTGAACAATCTCCATCTGAGTATGGAAATGTTGAGGGAAAAATGATATGATGACCAGAATAAACTAGTGGCCTACATCAATGACCTCCAACACATGTAGAACGAGCTCCTGGACTCCATAGATGGCCTTCAGTGGCAGCTCTGATGCAAAAAATACCACCTCCATGCTTTGGAGACTTATGTGGAACACATTGGTTACCACAGGCATGAGCATGATGCATTCTTTTCTGCCCCACCATGACTTCCCCCCAACCCACCCCTGTAATGTGTATTCTTGGATAATTCTCTTTTTGGGCTTCTTTTCTATTGGAAATAATCAACGACACAGGTTGTCTTGGCCTCTTCACAGGCTTAATATTTCTCAGAGTAGGACTCATGTCAGCTCTTAAGCTTGATACTCAGCCTTGTGTGGAAGAAATGGTGTATTTTGATAATCTGGTGATGATCTATTTTGTTCCTGAAGTTATGATAATATAATGCAGTTTTTTTGACCAACAAAAAAAACTACGGATCTATTAAGAATCGAGAGGGATGAAATCTCTTGAGGTGCAAACTTCTCCTCTTTTAGAGTGCAAAACTTGAAAACAGGTTTTCACCTTGAAATATTTAATTTTCCTTCTTCCCTTGATAGATTCGTGGTTAAGATGGATCTATTTTGGTTATATATATATATATATAGCGAGAGAGAGAGAGAGAGAGAGAGAGAGAGAGAGAGAGTAATTAATTTGTCATTGTTTAATTGCATTCTTGAAAGCGTACATCGATTAAACCTTAAAAACCCCTATGGGTGTCTGGATTGTATAGATTGTGTAACTTAAATTTACAAACCAAATAAATCTTTTGCTAAATTTTTTACCAAATTATCTTAAAATGGACCAAACTATAGAATAATGAGATTACTTGAAATGTTTTAATCATAATATTTTTTTTATTCAATTGTTTATATATATATATATATAGTGGACATAGAAATATTTTACTTAAAATGGTTATTGAAATAGTTTATTTATGACACGCATTGAATTGTTTTATTATTATTAATATTTTGTAATGTCACATATTTATTTTATATTTAAAATTAAATGAAGCACACATTTTCCGAATTTTTTTTTAAAAGTGAATGTTTTTTTTAACTTTTAATTCAAAACCCAAAAAAAACATTAACTTTTAGAAAAGAATAATAATGTGAAAATGTGTGTTTCATTTAATTTTAAATATAAGATAAATATGTGGCATTAAAAAATATTAATAATTGCATTGAGAAGTGTATTCTACATCTCATATAGTACGAGGGTGATGTGTAATTTTGTCTGTGCTCAACCTAGATTGACATTGTTTCTTTTAAAATACAAATAAATATTTTGTAATTCTTTAAATTAAAAAAAAACAATATGATTGTATATATTTGGTTAGTTTTAATTAAAAGTATTAGAAAAGATCAATGTTGGCTTTGTTAATATTACAACCGATTGTAGAGTTGGCTTTGTTAATATTACAACCCATTTTCAAGGAGTTGTGGTAAAAATATTCACTCTTACTCTTAGCCATAAGTAAAATATTTTGATATTCATGTGAAGTAACATAATTTTATACAAATTTAGAGAAATAAAGAAATTAAAAGTAAAAATATAGTATATTTTACTTTTGAGTGTGTGGAAGTATCATTCTTATACTTTTTAAAATATTTCAATGCAAGACTTAAATAAACTATTTCAATGTCTATGTTAACTAATTTATTTCAATATCAACTTCATATATAAAATTAATTAAATAATTAATTTTAATGTTAACCATCATAAAATATTTCACTTTCCAAATAAAATAAGTACTTGAAAGTAAAAAAAATCAATTATTTTTAATAAGAGGGAAATGTGTAATTCATTTAATTCTTAATATAAAATTAATATGTAATATTTAAAATTTTTTAATAATAAAAAAATTCAATATGAGTGATAAATAAAATATTTGAATATATAAAATTAAGTAATGTTGATGTGTATTTAAAAATATATTAAGAATGAAAAATTATTTTAATGTTAAAAATGTGTTATATATAAGTTATTCTAATATATATTTAAGATAAAATATTTCAATGTCACTTTAAATAATGATATATATATATATATATATATATATATATATATATATATATATATATATATATATATATATATATATATATATATTCATCTTAACTGTTGATCTAATAAGTACATAGAGAACAAATCTCTTGATGTGCAAACACTTTTTAAAGTTTTGCACTCTAAAAGAGATTTGCACCTCAAGAGATTTGATCCCTTAAGGCGCTTGCTAGATCCGTGATTATTATGGATCTATACTAGTAATAAAAAAATTCAATGTGAATCATAAATAGAATATTTAATTTCTCTCTCTATATAAAATTGACATTGAAATAGTCAAAGGACAAGACCTCAACCGGTAGCTAGCGGGTTTAGTTCCCTTTCCACCAAAGCATATGTGACAAAAATTTGAACAAGTTGAAAATCTTGATGAGTAATTAATATTAGACAAAAGGGGCAGGTTAATTCTAATAATCATGATATTGAGGTGGCCTGTCAGACCCTAAGATGGAAAGAGATTAATTGAGATTCTTTAACATTTTATTTTTATGCTTGAAAATAAGTGAGAGAAACTTTCCAAGATCACCATAGTTATGCCGACTTAACAAGTCAAGAAGGTTGGTAGTGTGACAAATATTTTGAAATTTAGAATGGATATGAGCAAAATCTAGACAATCCAAAATAAAGTATTTTTTTACCTTGAACCCTCTTAGTATTGCATAAGTGATATACTATTTCATTCCATGGTTCTTCAGTAGTTTACCACCCCCCAATTTCACTTTGAAGATCATGAGAATTAGTTTTTAACTTAGCAATGTTCATTTTATTCTTGACCTTATTCAAGACAAACAAATAATTCTAGTTTTCAAGATTGGAGTTGATCACCTCATTATAATATCTTAGTTTCATTTTTCCCTCTAACTCTTTATCACCCCATAACTTATCCTTAAATTTAGAAGTAAAAAAATTTGTAATATTATCCTTATTTTTGAAGATGATCTCCTCCTTATCCCCCAATGGTTTAACCAAGACTAGGCACCCTTATGCCATTCTCACTTGAGCAAAGGTGGTGGTTTTGGCTAGAGTTAAAAGAAATTTTAAGAAACCTACAGGCTTCCATGTTGAATAATTTCATCTTATCCATGATATACCTAGTCATGGTCATGATTTCTATAGAAATTCCTTGTAGATTCAAACTGCTAATTGTAATTTACTAAAACAATAGACTTGAATCTACTCTACTCATCAATAGAAATAATTAAACAATCACGAAATCACTAAGCATACAAGATAAAGAATTCATTAAACACATTACAAAATGGTTTTCTAAGGAAAGCCACTACTAAAAACCCTTGCTATTTGTATATTGCATTAGTCAGAAAATATGAGAAGATTACAATGCTTTTCTCAAGCTCGAGCAACCTTTACACTATCTCTATCTGTCTCATTGATTCCTAGACAAGCCTTGGCCAATACTTAACTGATTTTATTCTTACCTAAGTCCTTATTTCCATGCATTGTTTCCTTGGGAATTAGCTCCCTATTAATTAGGGAAAATCCTAAATATGAATTGTGAAATCCTCATAGGCCTTCCTCTGACTACATTCACCACCTGTACAATTCATATTATTATATAACCGATAGTACATTGTCCCTGAACTCCAATATCAACTGCATAACTCTCAGATCTGACATGCATGAGTTATTTATGAGTGAATCATCAATTAATTGGTTGAACATATGAAGAAACACCCCATTGTCTGACCTCCTACTAGTTCCTCCATCAGTTGGAACTAGTTTAACTAAATTTAACTCAGTTAAACTAAATTAATTAATTACAACTCAAAATAAACTCAAATAGGGCTCCTATGAAGTAGGAGACGCTCTACATGACTCTAGTTAGACCCTCAACTCGAATTAACTAGGCCAACTAAGTCAATTCAACTTAGTTAACTCATACAAGTTGTCTTGTCATGTGGAATTACAATTTTATTCCCAATTTAATTCAAGGACAAAATTAAATCAGGATTTTCTTGTTTCATTTTCAACACTCCCTCTCAAAAATAAAGGGATTATCAAATACCCCAATCCTGCCTCTATGAAACTCAAATTTTCCCCTTGACAGTACCTTAGTTTAGATGTATTCATCTTGTTCCTCTATAGGAATGTACTCCAACAACATGATTCTCCTCTGCACACAATCTTGTAGATGTTGATACTAGATGTTGATATGTTTAGACCAATCATGAAAAAATGGATTCTCATAGAGTTTGACACAACTTTGATTGTCATAGGAAATCATTGTAAAATCCATCTACTAACCAAATAACCCAACAAGAATCTTCCTCATTTATATAGCCTCACAAGTTGCTTGACTAGTAGCCACATACTCCACTTCTTCTGAACTGACTGCAGCTAATCTCTACTTCGTGTTGTACGAAGAAACTATTGATGACCCAATATTGAATATTGCCCCAGATGTTCTCTTCCTGTCGAATGGACTCCCTGCCCAATCTGCATCTATGAAGCCTTGCATATTCACTCCCTTTATCTGTCTGTACCAAAGACCAAACTAAGTGGTGCCTCTTAGGTATCTCAACATGTGTTTAGCTCACTTCTGATAGAGTTTGATTGGCTTAACCATTGTTTGGCTTAGCTTGTTAACTGCAAAACATATGTCCCTTCGTGTGTTAACCAAATACATAAGTGAACCCATGAGTTTTCTGTAAATAGTAGCCTCCACTACCTCACCTGAAGTAGCATCTTCCTTCCTCCAATTCCCTGCTAGGGGAGTCTCCAAGGGTTTGCTGCTCTCCATGTGGAAATTCTTCAGCACCTTGTTGGAATACTTTCCCTGAGTGACAAACATTTCCTCATCTCCTTTCCATACTTCCATACCAAGGAAATAATGCATGAGCCCTAGGTATTTCATCTCAAATTCTCTTGAAAGATTTTATCAGCTTCTCATCACTTGTTAGAATTAAATCATCGACATATAATACTATAATCAATAATTTACCTTCAACCACAATATGGTAAAGGTTCACAACTGCTTCACTTTTGGTGAAGCACAACCTGGTGAAATAGTTGTCAATCCTGGTGTACCAAGAACGAGGTGCTTGTTTCAATACATACAGTGATTGCTTGAGTCTACACACATGTGAATCATTGTTGAAGGTATAAAATCCTTCCAGTTGCTCAATGTACACATCTTCCTCAATCAAACTATTGAGGAATGTTTTTTCACATCCATCTGATGTATCTTCCATCCCATTTGTGCTAAAAGTGCTAGAATAGATCTGATTGAAGAGTACCTTGCTACTCAAGCAAAGGTCTCCTCGTAACCAATTCCCTCCACCTGAGAGAATCCTCTAGTCACAAATCTAGCTTTGTGTTTATCCACACTCCCATATGCTGCTTAATTTACCTTGTAAATCCATCTGGAACTCACCACTAACTTATTTGTTGGACTTGGGACCACTTCCCAAATACTGTTTTTTATAATGGAGTCACACTCCTCTACCATGGCATTAATTCATACTGGTTTATGTACTGCTTCCTCGAATGATGATGGATCAATCTCTACACTCTCGCTCATCAGAGCCATGTAGCTAGTGTATCGATCTAGTGACCTCCTCTTCATGTGTTGTGATGTGGGTTCTCCCACATTCTCTCTAGCATCATGCATCAATATGTCATCCTCTCTTGTGCATTTCCTTCAAACTTTGGAAGTCTCTGCATGAGTGGGTGCTTCCACTCTTTTCTCCTCTGCATGTGGCTACTCTACATCATCCTGAGGTTCTCCCTTTGAAGCTAAATGCTCCTCATCTTCATGTAAATGAAGCTCCCTCTCAAGGGAACATCTCATGGCCTTCTCTTCATCAAAATTCAAATCTCTATGAACCATTGTTATCTTGTGAGAAGGTAGATACACTAGATAGTTGTGAGATGTATCAGTGTATGCCACAAATATGCCCAACTTAGCTATCAGTTCTAGCTTTTTCCTTTCATCCTTGGTAACATGATAGTAAATTGATGAACCAAAGATCCTGAAGTGTGACACATTTGGTTTATTACCCGAAAAATGTTCTTTAGTGTACTCATCCTGAGAATTCAAAGAAGAATTTTGTTTTGCAAATATACATTTGTGTTGCATGCTTCATCCCACAAGTGCAACGATAGGCCCTGATCATGTAACATCGCCCATGCATCTCCCATAATACTCATGTTATTCCTTTCAACCACCCCATTCTTTTGTGGGTTATGGGGTGCTATTAACTCCTGTTGAATGCCTTCTGATGCACAAAAGTTCTTGAATTCATTCGACATATATTCTCCACTGTTATCACTCTTGAGATTTTTCACTTTCTTGTCAGTGTCTTTCTCAAAAAGTGATTTAAATTCAAAAACTTTAGGGAACATCCAATATTTCTTCTACATGAAGAAAATCCAACACTTACGTGAAAAATGATCTACAAATATTACATAATACCTATGCTTGGCCATGGAGGATGTTGAAAATGGTCCACACACATCTGAGTGAACTCTTTCAAGGATATCTTGCGCTCGACTGTCCTATGCATGAAAGGTGGCTTTGGTTTACTTCCTCAATATACACCCTTTGCATGTATCTCTCTACTCTAGTGCACCCTTGGGACATCTTGTAGAAATATGTTGTATGATCGTTAAAGCTTCATGGGGCAAGTGACCCAATCTTCTATGCCACAATTCACTAATGTCTCAGCTCTGCACCTTCCCTTCTTTTGTTCTCAAAGCAACACAATCTTCTATATCCAATTTGTAGAGGTTCTTCAATAGAATCCTGATCTGCTTCACTTGTCTTGAGGCTATGTGAAGAATGAAAGCATTTCCTTTCCTAAATACCACATCGTAACCACGGTCCTCCAACATAACAACTGAAACCAAATTCTTCTTGAGACTTGGAACATACATGATATCTTTGAATGTGAGAGGAGAACCAAAATCCCTCTTAAAAGTAAAAACACTGATGTCAGTCACACTATACCTTCCATCATCTCCCATTTCGATGTGCGGAGGTCCTTCTCCTCCAAGTCACTGAAGAATTCTTTGTTTCTAGTCATATGGAATGAGGCTCCACTCTCTAGATACAACACACTACCATCACCGATGTCACCATGCAAGTAATGAGGGTGAAATCTAATTCAAATTGTGAAGCAAGAGCTTCACTTTCCACTCCTCCTGAGGGATTCTTGTTAGCCTTCTTGTGTGGACACTTCGTGGCATAGTGTCCCAACTCATGATAGTGAAAAAAATTAATCTTTGACAAGTCCTTCTTCTTGCCTCCCTAACTAGAATTTGATTTGGAATGGGATGACTTTAGCTTCCCTTTCTTTTCCTTTCCAACCAAGGCACAATTCTCGTCATCATCATGCTTGGATGAGGATCCATCTCTGGTGTTTCTTCGAATCTCTTCTTGCACCAAGTTGGATCACATGCTCCCACTCTGGTAGCTTCTCTCTCCCACTTACTGAATCTTGGTAGTTGTGCCATCTCTTGGGAAGGCATAGAGGTGTTAGGCTGACCATATCATCTTCAGAAACTATAACACCAACACTTCCAAGCTCATCCTGACATTGGGTGAACTTGGTCAAGTACTTTAGTATTGTTTCGCCCTTCTACATTTTTATTTTCCTGAGCTCGTCCTTCAGTGCCAACTTCCTGTGGCCAATGTTGTTCTGAAATAGGTCTATTAAGGCCTTCCACATTGCATACGGAGTCTCCTTCCCATGGAGTTTCGAGACAATATGATCTAAAACTCCTTCTAGTATGACCTTTCTCGCCTTTGCAAAATATTTCCTCCACCTTGTCAGATCTTTGGCATCAGTTGTTGGACACTCAGGAATATATTTTTGTATGACTTTCTTCAGCCTATTGTCTTCCAACATTTCCTCCATCCATCCTTCCAAGCAATATAGTTTTAACTACCCAAAATGGAATATTCGAGTCTCAATCTGTAGAACAACATCTTGTTGGCTCAGAGGAATGATACTGCAAATTTGATTTCACCTGCAAAAACCAAACTTGTATTCTCCTCTTCTTGAGTGATTTCTGCTCTGATACCATAGAGAAATTTCTTGTAGATTCAAATTTATAATTGTAATATACTAAAATAATAGACTTGAATCTACTCTCACTCATCAGTGAAAATAATTAAATGATCATGAAATCATGAATCATACAAGAGAAAGAAACCAATAAACACATTACGTAATGATTTCCAGTTGAAAGCCACAGCTAAAACCCCCTGCTATCTATATATTACATTAGTCAAAAAATATGTGAAGATTATAATACTTTGCTCAAGCCCGAGCAACCTATCGACTTTCTCTATCTGTATCACTGATTCTAGACAAGCCTTGGCCAATACTTAACCAATTTTTAGCTTTCCCAAGTCCCTAATTCCTTGCATTGTTTCCTTGGGAAATTTCCGCGTATTAATTAGGGAAATTCCTCAATATGAATTGTGTAATCCTCATAAACCTTCCTCTAACTACATGCACCACCTGTACAATTCAAATGATTATACAACTAGTAGTACATTGTCCCTTAACTCAAATCTCAACTAGGTAACTCTCATATTTTACATGCATGAGTTATTTATGAGTAAATCATTAGTTATCTTATTGAACACTTGAAGCAATACCCCACTGTCTGACCTCCTACTAGTTCCTCCATAAGTTGGAACTAGTTGAAATGAATTTAACTCAGTTAAACTGAATTAATTAATTACAACTCAAAATAAACTCAACCAGGGCTCCTATAAAGTAAGAGACACTCTACATGACTCGAGTTAGAGCCTCAACTTGAATTAATTGAGCCATCTAAGTCAATTTAACATTGTTGACTCATACAAGTTGTCTTGTGATGTGGAATTACAATTATATTCCCAATTTAATTCAAGAACAAAATCAAATCAATATTTTCTTGTCGCGTTTTCAACACTTTCAATAGGGGAAATGCTACCAAACTTTCAATAGGGGAAGGCTACCTTCAATCAAGAGGATAGGGGAAGGAGTATTTCCTTTAATATGGAGGTTGTAGGTTAAAAATTTATTTTTGGATCTATTCAATCTTCTCCATGGTTATCTAAATATAATGCAACCCCAAACCTCAAAAATAATCTCTTTAAAGTTGATATAAAAATAAATTTTAACCTACAACCTCTAGATTGAACAAATCCAAAAATAATTTGATATAAAATTAAAGTTGATATAAAATTAAAATATTTTTACAATATTTCATATAATATAAAAATTTACCAAGCACAGTGATAGTGGATTATTGATGCTTTATAATATTTTTAATTAAAACTAACAAAACATGTATATTCAATTTTGTCGTTTATTTAAAGAATATTTTATTTTATTTTAAAAGGGATAAATAACTTTAAGTTGAGGATAGAAAAAATTACACATCTCTTTAGAGTGTAGAATGATCTCATGTATATTCATTTTTATTTTTTATTATAATGTATTAACATTTTTTTTAAATATATATATATATATATATATATAATTTTAAAAATAACATGTCTCATCTTGAAATTAAATATAGAAGAAATTACAGATATATCTTTATATTACGCTGTAAAATACACCTCATAACACAATAATTTAACTTAACTTAAATATAATAACTTAGTATTCCTTGCTTTGCAAATTGAAGTGTGTGGATGTTTTTATAACTATGCCACCAAGGTGTCACCCTTGGATCCATAAAAAAAGAGTGAGAATATTTGTAGGTTCAAATAGAGTGAACTACATGCAGTTGAAAATCGATACGCGAATCAAGAAAGCCAGATAGTGCTACGTTTAAAGATGTACATGAAGGAGGAGAAAGATTCATTGCCTAAATTCTATTCACTGTATTGTGTGTTTGTTCTTAACTGTGTTAAAGATAGAACCATCACTCAAGTCTTAAAGCTTTCTATCTTTGTCAATTACTGATATACAGATTTGAGCAAGTCGTTGAAGCATTCAGTTGGAAGTTCCATGTCAAGGAATTCTTGGGAATAATAACTTCATGGAAATTTCACCAATAATAATCTTCTAATAGAAATTGAGATTTTGTAGTTTTGGTTTGTTATTTCATTATTTTAGTCATTTTTTTTAATGAGGGTATTGTTTTGTTTATTAGGTAATGTGAGTTATGAGATGACTATTATATTAATGATTTGAGTATTATGACATCTAAATCATCAAAATTACTTAAAATCACACTTGATTTAAATCACACCAATCTTTAAACTAATTTTAAAATCAGAAATTAAACCATTGACTTATAATATTAAATTCTACCAAGAAAAAAAGCTATGTCACCCTGTACCGAAGCTGGCGCTCGACTTATGCGAGGACTCGAGCTGGAGCAGTTCAAGGCGTAGAGCTAAGGGATATATATTGAAACTATACGTGGAATATTTAATGATTATTTTGGAGGAATGTAACTGAGCACAAAATCAAGCACACCCATCCAAATGGGCAAGGTCTGGTGAAGAAACAAGTGTGATATCGATTTTGTAATGAGGTATACATTTTTTCCCTCCTCCTTAAAAGCATTATTCATTTTGGAAAGATACCAAACCAGCAGGAAATTCAACCCCCGTTAGACTTTTAGCTTCAGAGAAGTTGAGAAAGGATAATCTAGCATGGAGAAATGATAGAAATAACGTTTCAATTTGGAAGATAAAAGAAAAGTGAAGGTGAAGGCTAGATTATTACATGGAGAACCTGTGTACCTGTGTGCCTGTAGTGCCTATTTGAAGTTTACATATTGGAAATGATTAATAGATGGCCTACAACAATGGTGCGCAAGTATATCTTTTTACTGGCTTCCATACATGTGAAAATAATAAAGATTAAATGTTTTATGTGAAAAGGTGAAACCTAAAATGTGCAAATGACATTAATTAAATTTATGATAAAATTTTATAGCTCATTAAGGGGATGTGTATTGATTTTCATAGTTGAGATAAATTTTGTTGAAAGATAAAAAAATTACTCAAGTTTTTTGTGGTTGAAAACATTGTTTTAATAATGAGAATGATAGGCAAAGTGTTCATAATCTTTGTAAAATAAAGGAAAAGTTACAATGAGAGGTTTGGGTGCACAATTTGTATTATTCAACATTTTACCAAACTAAGTTAAATTATTAGTTAAAATCCAATTGAGAGTTTGGTGTTATGGTAATTTTAAGTTAAATTTATTTAATTTGTCAACATCAAAGTCGTGCTAAATAATGATATTATGATATAATTAAGTTTTTCAATATACTGTTATAGTTTTTTGGTTGTTGGATGAGATGTCACTACAACAAAGAAACATATTTTGTACCATGTAATTTTAGGTGAATGAAAGCTTTAAAAGAAACATGGAAAAGGACTAATAAAGAGAGAGAACCATGTAGACTCCTTAACAGACATAATAAAGCAGAAGAAGCATGGTGGAATAAGGAGAATAATGATGAAGAAATCTTAGACATGAAGACTAGCATAATAAACCAGCATAAGCATGGTGGAAGAAGAAGAGAGAAAAGTAAAGTAAAAAGTAAAATATTGTGTGAGATGCATATGCAATAAACCCATTAAAATGGCATTAAAAAATGCACTTTAATAATAGTCTTGGTCATATGTGCATGTAAAGGTTATGATTATCCTTAATGAAAATTGAAATTATGTACTTGAGTCAATGTTGATATACATTAATTCAAAAGTTTTTGGTGCTATAAAAACCACTTTGTAATGTATGGTTCTTAGGCAAGTGAAACAACTGATGTAATGGATTCTTCATGAGAGAGAACTTTCCAAAGAAAGTGAAGAAGTGGAAATTCAGGAAGACGAGCTTGATAGTGGCCAAAATCATTGATTTGAGGCAATCTACATTTGGAAAAATCATCGATATTAATGGTAGAGGAGTTAAAATAGATTGCATGTCATGAAAAAGGAACTGGTTTTGATGATGTGATGGAGCAAAGAAAATTGTGAAATAGAAGCTTGCGAGAATGAATTTAGAGCCAAAGGAAACTCATGAATAGGAGTCCATGAAAGGTTTTTTGTTCCTTGGTAGTCTGATGTAGGAGCATTAAGATCATGGTTATAGGTTAGCCAAAAACCTAAGATACACATGATGATGATGATGTAGGGGTACAAACTTGAGGACATGTGATGGAAGAATGGCTGATGAAAGATGTACAAGAAAATGTTTCCTAGAGAACCAACAATTATAGCGATTGACAACCCATGTATTCCAGTGGATTGCAAGATTTTCATATAGACTTCAAAAATCGTTATGTTTGTAGATACATATGAAGAATTTCAAGAAAGAAGAAGGAAGAATATTAAAGAAGACAAAATATATGAGTAGATATGAATGATCTAGTTCCAAGGACCAATGAAAAAAAGAGAGGGAAAGTATGATGAATAGCTCCTACTTCTGATCATGAATAATATCTAAATAACATAAAGTGTTGTAATAATGTGGACCAATTCTAAAAATTCTATGTATGAATAGAGATGAAGAGGAATGGGGGAATTTAGGGATGAATATTTGGTTGAAATATTTGTGAAATATTTAAGGAGATATTATTGGAGACAATTATGGAGATGGTTGAACTAAGTGTCCAATTTTGACATAGCTAATATGGTCAATTATTATTATATAAAGGACCATTTGTACATCAAATGAAGCATACTAGAATGATTTGATTAAATATAGTTTCCCTTGAGTTTTGGAAATATAATCCATCAATGTCCCTTGCTTTGCAATTTGAAATGTATGTGTTTTTTATTGTTGTGTCACTAGAGTACATCACATCTACTAAATCTAATTCATTCATCTTGTACCTAAAAAATTAGACAAATTATCCTACCTTACAATCTCCCCTTTATATAGGTGCCTACTCCAAGAAAATAGGACATGCTAAGTACATGATAATTTTTCATCTTGTTATTAAACCCTCTTAGTTTCGATTTGAAATAGGGATAGAAATTTAAATCCATACATCCATGTTGTTTCTTACACCCATATAACTTTTGGCTTCTATACTTCCTCTAATCTTGATAGTCGTGTCCTTTTTAAAGAGATACCCAATACTCTCATGTTCTTGTGATGGCAAAATCATAATTTAATCCTAGAAAGTTATTTCCTTCATTAATGAAATATTTTAAATAAATTTTTAATTGATTTACTTAATCTCTTTCGATGCCCTTTATTGGGTATGATGGAGGAGAGATCCTTTGCAAAGAGATTTAATGAATTTCTCTTATGTGATATCCCAATTCATACTCTTTTCACACTTTCTCCTTTCTACCCTCTGATACTTTAAAAGGTATTTAAGTTTTATTTATTATGCAAAGGCTTTTCAAAATAAGATTATTCTTGATTTATCTCTTAGATACACATCCCCATAAACACCACTTTCTCTTATTTCTCGATGAAATATTTATATTCTCCTCCTCGAGAATTATGTCTCTTTATTATTTTTGAAGGATGGATGGATATTAAGGTTTTAGACCCACATATGAGTATCCTATTCATTTTTTCAAGAGATTCCAATATCCTTATGCCTTAAATCAAAATTACCACTATGACCCTTTACTATTTTTCAAGGATTGATGGATCTTAAGATTTTAGACCCACGTATAAGTATTCTATTGGTTTTTGCAAGAGATTCCTAGAGCCTTATGTTTTAAATCAAAATTACCATTGCTTGAGTGAATGGAAAAGTATAATTTGGGTCAACATCACTTACCAACACTATCTTTATATATATTAATCTCTAAATCTATTGTTCATCCATTTTTTTTATAGTTCTTGATGGGTTTTAGAATGACCAACCCAGATATCTTCACTATATGTTTTTTACCTTTGAATTGTACACTTAAGAACACAATTTTTTATGAGAGGTAATTAGAATTTAAAGATTATGCAAGTGTGTATACCTTGGTTTCTTCGTTCTCTTATATAATTCATGCCCATTTTAGTTCCTTTCTCTTTTTATTAAATATATTTTTAATTTTTTTCCTTCTTTAAAAAACAATGGACCTAATCTTTCACTTTTGTGATATGTTTAACACCTTCCGTGTTAGAAGGGTATTTTTACATAATCTACAAAATTTGTTCAGATATTAGATCTTTTTATAGCACCATTTACTACTATTGGTAGATCTGATGCTCTAGTTATGGCCTAGAGAAGCCCTTCCTTCTAGACTTGGTCCAAAATCTAAAAAATAGTGTTTTGTTTCCTATACGCTACTTGTCCCTATGATAAAAGCATGTACACGCGGGTTAGCATATACCGAACATGCGTACATGTTTTAAAACACTTGAAAATAATAAATTTCCTTAATTTCGGGTAGAGTTCATGGGTTTACCTATTACTCACCTCCTATAGCCCGTGGCCAACTATTTCCCAACTGAAAAAACTAATTTGGAGAGGTATAAATAAAACTCCTTGGGAAGGCCTTAAGGGAGAAGAAAAGATATATTGATATTATAGTTGATTTATCCTTGATCGAGTATGACAAAATCCTTGTGCCTCTTGCACTCCCCAAAGCTAGGAAACCCTTATTTCATCTTTTGAGATATCCTTCATCCTTCTTGAGACATCCTTGTGTATGATGATGGAGGAAGATTGCTGAGGCCAAGAAATGATGGATCCGGAGGACGGTTCCGCTTGGAGCTAGACGAAGACTCAGGTTGTAGTTTTCCACCTTTCTTGTAGCTTACATTAATAAAGAAATGTTGTTATGTTCGTGATATTAAAACGTGTTTATGAATTGACCTATATTGTGACTTGTTTATGAATCTTATATCGATGCATAATTATTCATTCATTTATATGATATAATGTATATAACATGAATATGCTTTACGTTTCTATCATTTTATATACTTTGTTTGAATCATTTACAGGTTTCAAAGGAATCGAGAGAAGGAGAGGGTTTGCACCCTGTGAGATCTACCCAAACATAGGACCTCCGAGTAAGGACACTTCTTCCCAATTCAATAGAATAAGCATTTAAATTGTTTGTCTCAGCATTTCTTGCTATTGTTTTCCCTTCGCTCTATTGGGGTTTCCAACCCAAGACCCTAGGGTGTTATCGCCCACAACAAAATTGGTGACTACACTGGGGATAACATTCTTGTTATTCTTGGTTTAGGTTATTTGTTCTCAATCAGGGTTTGTTTTCTTGATTACTTGCTTCTACAGTGTTATTTGACTTATAAGCTTCCCAAGCATCAAGTCTGATCTTCTGGATTAGGCCTTGATTTTTTTTCTTAATTAAGCCTTCTATACACTTTTTTCTTGGTGTACAGTCGCATATACATGCAAGCTTCCCCAAACAGACTCAGGTATACATGAGTTTCTTGTGTTTGAAATATGTGTGCACGCCTCTGTGTCTTTACATAGTCGCATATACAATTTTTTGAACTATTTTTTCAAATATTGTTGCCTAGTTATGTCTGTTTCTTCGTGAATTATGTCTTTTTCTAGTCATCCACTATCTGAGGAACCTTGTTCTCTTGCAAGTTTTATTTTTCAAATCTCCTTCTTAGTGAAAAGCCTAGTTAGCCTAGGATTTCTTTTTGAGCAAGCTTTTGGTTTGTGTCTTGGGTTCAAGGCTTCTGTCTGAAGTTCTTGGATGTTCTGGTTTTCTAGAACAAGAAATTGATTTCGATTTCATTTGTAACCCAGATTTCAAGTTGCCTTGCTTTGCTTTCCCTTTTGATTGGCCTTGTTGCTTTTCGAGCTTTTTTAGTGTCTCTTTAGCAATTTTGAATTTTTTCTTTCTTGACATTTTGTCGGTTCGCTGAAGTCTTTTACTATTGTTCAGATCAGTTTGTATGAGTTTGTAGTCCTTCTTGTTTCAAGTTTCATTTATTAATGAGTTTTAAAACTTGCAAGGTATAAGGACTCCTCGTGCTTCTTTTTTGATCTTTCGAAATTAGTAGTGTTTTTTGTGACCTCAAAAGTTTCTTTAGTTTCCTTAAAAGAAGAAAAGACAAAACATTTCTTTTGATTTTCTTTTTTCCAATATTTTTGTTTTTTGGTTTCTTTTGTTTTGTTTATGAGGAATTGTGATCATTTTCAATTTGTTTTGCTTGGTTTTGAGGGAAATTTGTTATTAAAAAATTTCCCTCTTTATTGTCAAGTTGTCTTATTGATCTTATAAAGAAACACTTTTTCTTCTTGTATAAGAATCCATGCACCATCATTATAGTTTGCATTGTAGACATTTTAGTCTTTTTGTTAGTTTTTGAGTGTGTGAAGCGTTTTTTCCTAGAAAAGGAAAAATTTCCTTGTACAAGTTTATTCATAGAACTTTATAGAATTCTCTTTTCATCGAAAGAAAATAACTGCATGCATATAGTTAAGTTTCTATTGTTTTGTTTTGCATCAAAACATCATTAGTTTCACCCTCATTTAGCCCATGACTTAAAGAACAACCCTCTAAAATAAAGAGAATTAATAAAAATAACTAGAACTTTTTAATTTCGGGATTCATTAACAAACATCAACAAGTTTAAGTTCTTTAGGGCCTTGGAATAGGTGAGAGGGCAGTTAACTCTCCAAGGTTGCTCAAATTATCAAACATAGAAGTTGAATAATGAGTGAAATCTAGTGTCATTAGAAAGACTGGGAAACCTCCGTGACTGGGAGTTAAGCATGAGGGAGAGTGAAAAGAAGGAAGAGAGATACCCCCTCTCCTACTTGTTGGATCCCGCATCGCAATTGTTCCGCGTGGATTTTGATACGAACTGGTTCCCATAGTTGCCTTTCCTAGGGATCACATAGGTGGCTATAGAGGGGAATCCCGTGACACCTGAGGCAGAAATTGCATCACATTCATTAGTACTTCTGGAGGGTACCCTTGCAAAGCTTGGGTGGTTGCACCGAAAAAGTATTTTATTGGGATTTCAGCGTAATTGTTTTTGTTACCTTCGCTAGCAAGCCTAAGCTATAATTATCCCAAACTATCTTCAGAAGGTCCCTTACTTCACTTTCTTGTATTTTGGTGTCCAGCCCTCATCACCCGAAGTGGAAATACTTGGAATTTGCTTGATTGGTTGCATCTTTAGGGACTTTATAGTCGAGTGATCTTTTCTCTTTGTATTTAGTTGGCTTTAGGTATTTTTGTCTTGTCACTTTTGATCTTATATTTTGAGTGACTGACCTACCACTCCATCAACCTTGAAAGGCCGTTGATCATTCTTTTTGAAAGTTGTGGAGTTTCCTCCTTAAGGGCAAAGGTTTTGATTATGCATGTCTCTTCCTTGGAAAGTCATTTGTACATTCCCATAAGGAAAGGATCTGTGAATAAGTCTGGTATGGCCCATATTCTTGTGGAGACCAACCCAGGTACCCTTCCAAAAGGGGATCTTTGTGTTTTTCCTTTCTTTGGAAACGTTTGTACCCCCTTCATGGCCACTTTGAATATTCTTGGATTGAATGTTGGACTACCAGTTTGGCTGTGGTCCACTCCAAATATTCCTGATGTTCTTGAAGCTTCTCAGATGAATGCTTTATTTCAAGGGCATCAAATGGGTGTTAATTGTTCATCTTCTTTAAAAGAGATCTAGTATTCCTCTTTCTCCTCCCTCTTGTAATAAGAGATCTAAAACGAAGAGAAAGAGAAAGACGAAGAAGAAGAATAATTCTATCCATTCATCACCAACCTCTACTAGTGATGTTGGAGATCAGCCTTTAGCCACTGCAAGTCATGCTAGGAGCAGAAGTCTAGTCACCGCAATTCATACTAGCAAATCATCACCAACCTCTACTAGTCATTTTGGAGATGAGATTTCAACCGTTGCAAGTCATGTTGGGGGCATAAGTCTAGTCATTGCAAGTCATACTAGAAAAGCATCACCAACCTCTTCTAGTCATGTTGGAGATGAGATTTAAGCCGCTGCAAGTCATGCTGGGGGCATAAGTCTAGTCATTGCAAGTCATACAAGAAAATCATCACCAACCTCTGCTAGTCATGTTGGAGATGAGCTTTTAGTCGTTGCAAGTCACACTGAGGGCATAAGTCTAGTCACTGCAAGTCATACTAGCAATGGGTCACATACCTCTATGAGTCATATTTATGTTGACTCACCTGCTTCTATGAGTGGGCCTGGGGGCACAAGTCTTATCTCTCTAGGGAAGGAGTCACTAACCTCTGTGACTCATGTTAGGGACTTTCCACCAACCACTTCTAGTCATGTTAGCGGAATGGATGTTGATCAGAAACCTAAGCGTAGAAGTCTTGTAATATATGTAAGGGAGACCATCTTACTCATTTATGCCCTGGTATTCCAGAGGTATAAAGGATATGGTCTGAGTCTGAAGGTTCTTCTACTCCTGAATTGATTGTGGTTTCTCAATAGTCTCATCAACCATTGGTTGATAAAGTGGTCGAGCCAGTGCAATCTCTAGTTGATTACACTCCTCTTTTGGGGGGTGAAGTGCCTAAAAACATAGTCTATTTGATTTCTAGTACAGAGTCTTTTGGTATAGGGGGCATTCCGTTTTCTTCGAATGTTCCCCCTCAAAGTTCTAGGAGTGTCTCCTTTGATTGGGATAGCCTTGTCGAGCCTCATCTTCCTTCTGCTGCACCTTTCCAAATAAAGGTTAGAGTTAATTCCACAAACGTCTATCGATGTATGGTGGATGAAGGATCCTCTGCAAGTATTATATCCTCTTTAACATGGAAAGCTTTGGGTTCTCCAAAGTTGCTGACAACTAATAGTCAGTTGTTATCCTATGGTAGAAGACCTGGTGAATCTACAGGTGTTCTGCCTCAATTTCCTATTACTTTAGGTGGGAAGGTTGTTTTTATCAATATGATGGTGGTTGATCGCCCTTTAGACTTTAATATGCCACTTGGGTGTGATTATGTCTATGCTATGAATGTTGTGGTGTCTTCACTCTTTTGAGTGATGTGTTTTCCTCATAACAGGAATATTGTCACTATTGATCATCTTGCATCTGGTAATCACCACCGTAATTCGAATTTACTACAGAATACCGCTTAGTTCTTTCCAAGTGTTCAAGTGGACTCTACCCCGCCTCGGGTGAATTATGTGGCATTGAATCCTCGGTGTTCATTTACTTTTGAGAAGGATCTTTTGAACTATTATTTTCCTTCTTGGGACTTGGTCCTAGTAGTTAACCAAGTGATTCCTACTATGGGGACATGGGACCCCTCAATTCCGTCTTTTGATCCTTAAAGTTCTCGTGATTTCTTGGAATTTGATTTGCCTTCATTGGAGGAACTTTTTGAAGCCATGAGTTTTAACTACCAAAGGATGCCTTGGCCTGAGCCCCATGAGGGGCTTGTCCTGAAGAACTATTATGTGGAAGCCACAAGGCTGCATGGTTCCCTGTACCATATTACACATATAAGGTACAAATTTTCAAGTTTTATATTCTATAACAGAATATTTTATCTGGAGTTTATATATGGGATGTATGAACTTATTGTCTAGTATTCCTACTTATGTCTATGGAACTTGGAAGACTTCTCCTTTGGAAATTTTTATGGTTGATCCATTCTGATAGGTATTGGTTCTCTAAACTAACATATAGGTTAGGGAATATCAATTTCTGCTGCATTTTGCATACTAGCCTCCATACTGCGATATTTTTTTCCATAGGGTCAACCCCATCATGTCTTGATTCACAAACCATTTTAACTCCTTGACTTTTAAAACTATGACGTGATGGTAGAGCCAACTTTTACATGGGCACCCTAGTTAGATCCTCACTGACATATGTTGCCCATGCTACTATGTTGAGTAGGTTCAGGAATCCTCTTTAGTCCCACCATGACTTGTGCATTAGAGACTCATTCTCATTCTTCTTTTCTATTTTCTGGCTTTATACCCAAGAAGCTCCTTTGTGTTGAGTTGTATTGTTGCATTGCATATTGACAATTTTCACCTTTTGGCATTGAGCCAGCTTCACTTGGACTCGTGTTTAAGCAACTTTTCAACCATGTCTTCTGCAAAATCAACCTTGCAATCACTTAGCCTCTACAACTTGATGCACCCTTTTACCCATGTAAAGAACATTCCTTTGAGTGTCATTAACCAGTCTCGCCACCTTGCATTGAGCATAGGAATGTTCCCCTCCTAGGAACTAGAGCATCTGCTTTTTCGACATTCGTTCTTTCCATTGTACGATAGCATTATTTTATTCTTTTTTTAGGATTCAACTAAATGAGAAAGACAAATATATATATATATATATATATATATATATATATATATATATATATATATATATATATATATATATATATATATATATATATATATATATATATATATATATATCCCAAAAAGAGCGATAACGGGACATTATTTCCATGTTTGATGGCAACTAGAGTGAGTTGTGTCACCCTTGAAAAAAGCACTCAAAAGATAAGTCTTTCCTCCATTGGGATGGGCTTTAGTTTGACTTAGGAGAGCCTTAACTTTTTTATTAAGTTAGTACTCCTTCGATTGGTTATCTCTTCCAATCATATGGAGAGTTTCCTTATGCCTCTTGCATGACAAACTTATACAAAGTTATCATATGTTGCGTCACAGTTGAGTCATACTTTTGTTCAAGGGAAGTAAACCTAAGTCAACCTCTCTGCAGTGTCTCTTAACCTATTTTTCAGTCGACCATCCCTCGTTGTTAGCATCATGTTCGTTATCACATCAGCTATGTTGGTCCTTTTCTCGTGCTGGTTTGAGAAGGTCTTCATTGACTTCTGCTGGCGAGTCTTACTCTTATCGACTACAACAAATTTCTCTGAGGGAAGATCTAGAGCCGCACCCTGGACCTATTTTCATTATTGATAGGTCACCTTGTGCTCAGCATCGATCAGTATCATGGGTCTTTGACTTAGTGGTTTCCCTTGTGTTCGACGTCAACTTTCATTATCACACATTAGGATTTATGGAGTGCCTTGGTTTCCATTTGACCATATTGGTGGATTCCTTCCCTTTGTGTCAGCCTTCATTATTAGTTGGTTCAAAGGGTTTCTATCGTGCACTATCTACATCTTGTGTGCACCAAAAACATGCTTCAGTTGGGTTATTACATCTTTATTCGTCTGATTCCTTCCACATTATTGGCCTACGGGTTACACTCATGCTAGATTGATGAAGGATTCCTTAATGCCTTCCTTCTAGCAGTTCTTTTCCCATAAACTTCAGCTCATTGCTCTGGGAAAGATATATAGAGTCCATTTGGCAGTACCTTAGGGTTTGCAATCATCAATGACAGATTCCTTCGCTATCGACAGTGGGAAAACATCATTGTCTTTTGATTGATAGAGTCTTTAGGTGTTTGACTACAACTCATTTATTCGTACTTGTTAGATTGTACTGGGTACGTTGGCTCTCATCATCATTATTGATGAGTAGTCTCTGTTTGTTAACGGTATGCATCAATGACCATTAATCAAACAATTTCTCACATGGTCAACTTCAGATCATTTATTCCCATAGTGTAGAAATGTACCACAACAGTCAGTAAAGACCTCGGGTTTGCATCTACATTTCTTGGTTCATTTGTCAGTTGCTCCTGTTTCTTCTAGTCGACACCATCCACCTTATATGTTGCAGTTCCTTACAACGACATACTATATGTTGGCACTCGAGTTGCAGTGTAGTACCATTTATTCCACCATTTGACTTGGTACTTTTTGGATCAGCTTTATGACTTCACTGATCAGCTTCATACTTCATCTTTATATGTGATATTCAGACATATACTTTCTTGGTTATGATCGGGCGATCCATTATGTATCTTTAGTTCCTTTATATGTGTATACATATTGGATCTGATTTTATACTTGACATGTAGACATGCTTTACTATCAATGAGCATGGGTATGCTGCCTTAGACAATAATTTCTTTCTGATCTCTTTCATTGGTTTGGCAGGTTGAGTTTTGGTGAACTCCTCCTCAGTCTCAGCATGATTCCATCTACACACTTAATACATTTCGGCCATCATGTACCCCTTTTGACCTCATATATAAGGGGTAATTTGTTATAGCACCATTTACCACTTTCGATAGATCTGATGCTCTGGTTATGGCCTAGGGCAACCCTTCCTTCCAAACTTGGTCCAAAATCTAAGAAGAAGTGTTTTAGTTCCTATATCCTACTTTTCCCTATGATAAAAGTGTGTACACGCAGGTCAGCATAAATCCAACCCATGTACATGTGTTAAAACACTTAAAAATAATAAATTTACTTAATTTTGGGCAGAGTTCATGGGGTTTACCTATTACTCACCTCCTATATCTCGTGGCCAAATTGTTTCCAAACTAAAAAAACTAATTCGAAGATGTATAAATAAACCTCCTTGGGAAGGCCTTGAGGGAGAAGAAAAGAGATATTGATATTATAGTTGATTTATCCCTGATCAAGTCTGACAAAATCCCTATGCCTCCTGCACTCCCTAAAGCTTTAGGAAAGCTTTTTTTCCTCTTTTGGGATAACCTTCATCCTTCTTGAGATATCCTTGTGTATGATGATGGAGGAAGATTGTTGAGGCTGGGAAAGGATTGATTCGGAGGACGGTTCCACTTGAAGCTGGAGGAAGACTTAGGTTGTAGTTTTCCACCTTTCTTGTAGCTTACATCAATAAATAAATGTTGTTTTGTTCATGATATTAAAACGCATTTATGCATTGATCTATATTGTGACTTGTTTATGAATCTTATATCGATGCGTAATTGTTCATTCATTTATATGATCTAATATATATATCATGAATATTATTTACATTTCTACTATTGTATATGCTTTGTTTGTATAACTTACAGGTTTCAAAGGCTTCAGGAGAAGCAGAGGGGTTGCACCCTGTGGGATCTACCCAAATGTAGGACCTCCACGTAAGAACACTTCTTCCCAGTTCAATAGAATAAGCATTTAGATTGTTTTTCTAACCATTTCTTGTTGTTGTTTGCCCTCTGCTCTGTTGGGGTTTTCAACCCAAGACCTTAGGGTGTTCTCACCCGCAACAGATCTCATTACCATTTCAATATATTTTAGTATACTTTCTTTTTAAGTTCAATAAGAATTTGTATCAGATATTTGTGGACACTTTTTTATATGAGTTATCTAGGTTTATGGTTTGCCCTATGTTTTAAATTGTCCTCCTTCAAATATCTTGTTTGATGATTCTTTAAGAAGAAGATTGGGTAACTCCATTCACACCATTTCTTTTGAAATGGCTTGTGATCTTAGATCAAAACATGCACTCCCTCAAATTATAATTCGAATATTAACCAACCACTTGTCATTATGTGAAATATTTGTGAATACCCTTAAATTGGACCCCAATACATTTTCATCTATTTATTGTTTATTCACCCATTTCTCTATCATGAAATCTGCTTATTGTTTATCCACCCATTTTTCTACATATGAAATATACTTATTCACTCATTTGTCTAGCCCTTGCTTTTCATATATTTATTGTCTATTCACCCATTTCTCTACCATGAAATCTACTTATGGTTTATCCACCCATTTTTCTACATATGAAATCTACTTATTCACTCATTTATCTAGCCCTTCCTTTGTTGATACTTGTTGGATTGATAAATGGCCATTCCAACCTCACTTGGTTGTGGGATTCTATATCTTAAAGTTCTAAACTCTAGTGTATGAATAATGTGACTACTAATATTATTTCTTTTCCTTTAGAAGAATTCCCTTAATGACATCAAGGGAATTATTACCCCAAATCTTGAATTCATAAATGTTTCATTTAGAATGCATAACCATGTCATGCTTGCCATTGCTATTTTTTTAGTTCCCTTCATCACATTTTTCAAAACCTTTTCCTTAGCATCTATTTACCCTCCCAACATTGTTTTTTGATTGAAATCTTTGTATCTTATTGTGACAAATAATTTCACACTAGAATGGTTAAAACTTGAATCTAAGTTGAATTTAGGCTTCTGTGGTCCATATCAAGTATTATGAGACAAGTATCTTGGCATAAATCACATGATAGAGCATTTGTCAACACGTTTCGAACCAACTAGTGTGGTTCATCGTCAGGACAAGTTGAAGAATCAGAACTAGCTTGCATATTAAATAGTCAAAGCAGAACATCCAACGGCTATATTTCTTGACCAGGTAACGACTATATTGACTAATGGCTAATTTTGACCAGGAAACGGTTAGTTAGGACTGGATCAGGGGCATGACCTTTATTTAATTAAGTAAAATCAATTGATTATTAAACCGATAGTTAGTTATATTCTTATTAAAATTAAAGTTAAAGGGACAACTTTATAAACATAATTATAAATATATAATAAAATAAATAAATTATAAAATAAATTAATTTAAATTAATAGTTAGTTAAAAAGTTATAAATATTAGAGTAATAAATTGTTAGTTATAAAGGTTTTTAAATATGTATATACATAGTTTGTTATATCATATAGTCTCATGGCCAAGAAGAATTGGATCTCTTCTTCCAACATCTCAACAATCAATCCGCAGCCATAAAGTTCACCATGGAACAGGAAGTTGATGGTTGCCTCCCTTTCCTTGATATTCTTATTTCTAAGAATATGGACGGTTCCCTCTCCCACCAAGTGTTTCGAAAGAAAACACATACGGAGCAATATCTTCATGCCAGTTCACATCATTTCCCAGCTCAAAAGTTGGGCATTCTCAACACTCTCGCTACTCATGCCATAAGGGTCTCTGATAATAAAAGTTTCGAGAAAGAGAAATCCCATCTCCTTAATTTCTTTGTCGAGAATGGTTATAGCAGATTCCTAGGTCAAAAGGCTTTTCTCAAAGCCTCCAAAAATTTGATTGTTAAAAAAGAGCCTAAAGAACGAATCCAAGGGGTCCATCTTCCCTATGTTCAAGGGACAACTGATAAGATTGCAAGGATTCTTAGGAAACATAATGTTCCCTCAACCTTTAGACCTCTTAACACCCTTCGTAAATCCCTCCATTCAGTTAAGGATCCTATCGATCCTAAGGACATGAAGGGGGTTTATATTATTCCTTGTTCCTGTGGGATCCCCTATATTGGTGAGACTGGGTGTTCCATTAATCAAAGGATTAGTGAGCACGCAGCTGATCTTAGGCATAGGCGAACCAAGTCTTCCGCTCTTGCAGAGCATGTAGAGAAGACCAATCATCATGTCTGTATTGAAGATGCCAATGTTATTGCTAGAATTTCGCAGTTCCATCACCGAAAATTTAGGGAAGCCATCGAAATTGAGAAGAGACCTAGTAATCTCAATAGGGAGGACGGTTGGAAAATCAGTACTTGCTATGTCTTTTCCCACACCTCTTAGTTGTTTCCTCCCTGTCCTGCTCCCCCTCTCTTATTAGCTTGTTCTTTATTTCCCCCTTGATCATAGAAAATTTTAGGGGCGAATGTTCGCCCTTTGGCAAAATTAAGGGGTTTAAAAAAATTTTGTGGGCAAATATTTTGTATCATAGTACATTTTTACAAATCACCTTAAATAGCCCACCTTATTTTAAGGGAGAGGGTAAAAAAGGTAAATTTAGCCCTTTCCCATTTTCAAAAATAGATTTTATTTAAGTGAATCCATTCGCCCATTTTCAAGAATAGGTTTTATTTAAGAGAATCCTATGGGCCAAATACCATATTTATAAAAGAGGTATGGTAAATTAATAAAAATATAAATAAATGAGAGGTATGGTAAATAAATAAAACATTTTTTATATTTACTCCATAAGCTACCTTATATACATGCAAGGGTGTAAACAAATAAAAATATAGGTAAAGTGGAGGTATGGTAAATAAATAAAAATATAAATAAACTAGACGTATGGTAAATAAATAAAACCTCTTTTTATATTTAGTCCATAACCCTCATTCTATTTATGAAGGCTCAAGAAAGAGGTTTTATTTAAGTGAATCCTATGGGCCAAATACCATATTTGTAAAAGAGGTATGGTAAGTTAATAAAAATATAAATAAACGAGAGGTATGGTAAACAAATAAAACATTTTTTTATATTTACTCCATAAGTCACCTTATATTTACGAACACTCAAAAAATGTGTTATATTTAGGTGAAACCTATGGGAAAAATACTATGGGACAAATACCATGGACTAGATTGTTATTAATACCATGCAAAAAAACATTATTAACCCTAATTTTAGTATTAATAAAAATAAAAATGGCACATGGTATTGACCCATGGTATTCACCTAGAATGTAGCCTATTTAAATGGGGGAATTAAACCAGCATAGATCCATCTTTACTCTGGATCTACTAACCCCCGAGAGGTATATAGAGTGAAAAAATATTTGATCCCTCTCAGGGTGGATCAAGAGTAAAAAGGAATGTTGTAATTTAATGTATGTTAAACATTTTAGCTTGGTTAAAATAAAAAATAAAATAAAAATCAACTATTAATTTTATTAATTTTTATAAATTACTAATAGTAATTTTTAAGCTCCAGGTTTATGATAACCCATGGTATTGACCCATGGTAATACCAAGATCTTACAAGATTTTATAATTGAGTAAAATATTCGCCATGCCTAGTGAGAGATTCACCAAAAAACTATATATACATATTATATTATTGATAAAATTGCCTTCCATTTTTCCTATATACCATGGATATTCGCCCATTTATTATACATATAAATTTAGGGGGGGTTCTTAAAATTTTCCCTGCCCTTAATATCCTCTAACCTCTTTGACCCTCTTCAGGGTTATTATAAGATATTTTACAGGATTTTTAAGTTATAAGTACATGACTTTATTAATTAAATATTATTATGGTAACACTATTATATTGTTAATAACAATACAATAAATCTTTTCAAAGCTCTAATTAATATCCCCTAAATAGACTATTAATTAATTTTTTCTTACCCCTAAAATTTCTCTAATATTTTTAATAACTTTTATAAATAAATATTAATTTATTTTCTATTTTTATTTTTATTAATTTATTTTAATATATATTTAGAATTATAAGTTTATAAAATAATCCCTTTAAAAATTAATTAATTAATTAATTTTAATAAAAATATAACAAACTATGTATATTCATATTTAACAACCTTTATAACTAACGATTTATTACTCTAATATCTATAATCTTTTTAACTAACTATTAATTTAAATTAATTTATTTTATAATTAATTTATTTTATTATATATTTATAATTATAAGTTTATAAAATTGTCCCTTTAACTTTATTTTAATAAGAATATAACTAACTATCAATTTAATAATCAATTGATTTTACTTAATTAAATAAAGGTCATGCCCCTGATCCAGTCCTAACTAACCATTTCTTGGTCAAAATTAGTTGTTAGTCAATATAGCCGTTACCTAGTCAAGAAATATAGCCGTTGGATGTTCTGCTCTGACTATTTAATATGCAAGCTAAATTTGATTCTTCAACTTGTCCTGATGATGAACCACACTGGTTGGTTTGAAATGCATCGACAAATGCTCTATCATGTGATTTACGCCAAAATACTTGTCTCATAATACTTGAATCTAAGTTTACAAAGGATTTTTCAGCGAAGATCACATGAGACATCATTTGTCAACGCGTTTCGAACCAAACAGTGTGGTTCATCGTCAGGACAAGTTGAAGAAACAGATCCAGCTTAGCAGGTTAAATAGACAGAGCAAAGCCTCCAACGGCTAAAAAGACAACAGCTACTTTTGACTAGGTCCAGGGATCAAAAACCCTATTATTAACCTGGGGGGCTAGTCCATTAAATAAAATAATAATATGATAAAAAATATTAATAAATAATTAAAATAATTAAACGGTTATGTATAATTCCTAATAATAGTTAGTTAAAGATAAATAATAAAATTATATCTAGGAGAGAGAAAAAATAAAAAATAAAAATAAATAAATAAATAATAAATAAATAAATAAATAAAAATTAATCTAGAGAGGGACGAGTCCCTTAAAAATAATATTATGATAATAGTTAAATACCAATATTAATAAATAATTAAAATTTTAATAAATAATTAATTAATTTTTAACAAAGCAATTAGGTCCCATCAGTAACTAAAAATAATTCAGAATTAAAATTCTATTTAATTATTAAATATAATTAAAATTATATAAAGTTATATTAAAATTAAAATATAATTGAAATTATATTTAAAATTATATTTATATTAAAATTATATTTTAGAATTAAAGTTGTATTATCCCAGGGGACCAACCCCTTAAAATGATTTAATGATAATATTAAAAATAAATAAATAAATAAATAATAAAATAAATTAAAAAAATAAAAATTAAAAAATTAAAAAAAATAAAAATAAAAATAAAATAATAATAATAATAATAAAATTTATAAGTTAAATTAAAAAATAAAAAATAAATAAAATAAAATAATACTAATAATAATAATAATTCAGAATAATAATAGATAATAAATACGTAAAAAAAAAAAAAAAGACTAGGACGAGAGTGCTAGGACCCAACACCAACTGATTTTCCAGCCATCATCTCTATTGAGATTACTCGGCCTCTTTTCAATCTCAAGCGCCTCCCTAAATTTCCGATGATGGAAGTGTGAAACCTTAGCAATAACACTAGCTTCCTCAATACACACATGATGATTGGTTTTCTCGGCGTGCTCAGCTAAAGCGGAAGACTTAGTACGCCAATGCTTGAGATCTGCTACATGCTCACTAATCCGCTGATTAATGGAGCGACCAGTTTCCCCAATGTAGGGGGTCTCACAGGAACAGGGGATCAAGTACACACCTTTCATATCTTTAGGGTCGATAGGATCCTTCGCTGATCTGAGGGACATGTGAATGGTGTTCGGGGGCCTAAAGGTCACAGGGACATCATGTGACCTGAGAATCTTACCAATCTTATCAGTAGTCCCCTGAACATACAGAAGAAGGACGCCAGGAACTCGCTCCTTAGGTTCACGATGAGACAGAGAATTCTTCGAAGCTTTACGGAAAGCCCTCTGACCCAAGAATCTACTATAACCATTCTCAACAAAGACATCAAGGAGATGGGATTTCTCCTTCTCAAAACTTTCCTTATCCGAGATCCTTAGGGCCCGCGTAGCCAGGGTATTGAGAACACCCATCTTTTGAGCCAGGAAATGATGGGAACTCGCATGAAGATACTGCTCAGTATGCGTTTTCTTCTGAAAAACTTGGTGGCCGAGGGAACCATCACTATTCTTAGAAATAAGAATATCGAGGAACAGAAGGAAACCATCGACCTCCTGCTCCATGGTGAACTTAATGGCAGAGGATTGATTATTGAGATGATTGAAGAAGAGATCTAATTCCTCTTGGTCGTGAGGCCAGATAACATTGGTGTCATCCACATATCTTCTCCAAAGCTTTGGCAGGAGCCTGGAAGAGTTTAGAGCCTTGGACTCAAAATCTTCCATGAAAAGATTAGCAACAACAGGGGAAAGGGGTGAGCCCATGGCAACCCCGCAGGTTTGCTCATAGAACTCTCCCTCAAAATAGAAAAACGTAGAAGTGAGACAGATCTCCACTAACTTAGCAGTGTCAGGATCTGTTAGGCGGTTGATCACCTCCATGGCCTCACCAATAGGGATGCAAGTGAATAGGGAAACAACATCAAAACTAACAAGAATGTCCCCAGGGTCAAGCTTAATGTCCTTGAGCTCCTTAATGTAGGAAGCAGAGTCCTTTATGAAGGACTCAGTACGACCAACCAAGGGCTTAAGCTTTAATGCAAGGAACTTAGCAAGGAGGTAGGTAGGACCACCAATGGTGTTGACAATGGGCCTCAGGGGAGCCCCCTCCTTGTGAATCTTGGGGAGACCATAGATTCTAGGCGTGATTAGGTTGCTTTCAATGAGTTTATGGTGTAGGGAACTGAATGAGCTAAAGGATTTAATGGCAAGCGCCACCTTCCTAGCAACCTTCTTTAACGGATTCTTAGGAAGCTTTTTGTAACTACCACAATTATTTTTATTTTTTAATTTAACTTATAAAATTTATTATTATTATTATTATTATTATTATTATTATTATTTAATTTATTTATTTATTTATTTATTTATTTATTTTTTTAATTAATATTATCTTTAAATCATTTTAAGGGGTTGATCCCCCTAGATAATATAACTTTAATTCTAAAATATAATTTTAATATAAATATAATTTTAATTATATTTTAATTTTATATAATTTTAATTATATTTAATAATTAAATAGAATTTTAATTCTGAATTATTTTTAGTTAAATTGCTTTGTTAATTTTTTTTTTTAATTATTTATTAAAATTTTAATTATTTATTAATATTGGTATTTAACTATTATCATAATATTATTTTTAAGGGACTGGTCCCTCTCTAGATTAATTTTTATTTATTTATTAGTTTTCTATTTTTTTTTTTTTATTTTTTTTTATTTTTTTTTTTTTCTTTCTCCTAGATATAATTTTTATTATTTATCTTTAACTAACTATTATTAGGAATTATTTTTAGGTACTAATCGTACATAACTGTTTAATTATTTTTATTATTTTAATTATTTATTAATATCTTTTATCATATTATTATTTTATTTAATGGACTAGTCAAAAGTAGCTGTTGTCTTTTTAGCTGTTGGAGGCTTTGCTCTATCTATTTAACCTGCTAAGCTGGATCTGTTTCTTCAACTTGTCCTGATGATGAACCACACTGGTTGGTTCGAAACGCGTTGACAAATGATGTCTCATGTGATCTTCGCCGAAAAATCCTTTGTAAACTTGATATGGATCACAGAAGCCTAAACTCTACTATTGAATCTAAGTTATTAAAATACAATTAAATATATTTAAAAATCATTGAAATTATTTTATTAATATAATTTTAATAAATATAAAAGTTATATATATAGGCGAATCAGTAAATTGGTGAAATATATAATTATTTTTTAAAATAAATGTTTTTTATTTGAACATATATAGAGAGAGTATGGAGAGAGTAAGGAACTACTTCCTGACCATTCAGGTTATTGCTTTTGCTTCTCTATTAGTATGGAAATTAGTTTTCTTGCCAATATTATTTAAGTTAAATATATATATATATATATATATATATATATATATATATATATATATATATATATATATATATATATAATCTTGGAATAACATTAAAACTGCTCAAATTCGCTAAAATCTCATTTTGTTTTAATGTAAGAAAATAAACGTATACCTCAAAATTTAAAGGGATCTGATAAAAATGAGAGTACAACATTTTCAAACCGATTTTCCTAAAACCCAACAGGGAATTCATGGAATCACAAGTTTGAGTTGTAAAATCTCCATAATCTGAGTGCCCCATATGTTTTTTAGAGTGTTGAATCCATATATGGAGTCAAAAGCCCATTTTAAACAATAAAAATTAAGGTTTGGCCCAAAAAAATCTCATTCCAGCCAAAAAGTCCAAATCATGGCATGTCTAGAAAACGTAAATTGAAAGTACACCAACAGAAAATGATATAATTCATTTAATTATAATAAAAATAGATTATGTTCAAGCTTCTTAATCACTATTTTTTTTTTTATAGAACTCATTATTTTTAAAAAATATTATTATTATTAAGTATGTTCATAGGTATGCTTATTTGAAATAGGTGTTCAAAACTTGTTGGGGGATTTAATTGTTGATAATTCTCTTTCCCGTATGGATAAGTTGGTTTTAAAACTAAAGATGTTGAAGAATTTGTTATTGGTTCCGAGAAAGATAAAAGGAAAGCTTTAGAAAGGGAACTAGTTGAGATTGAAGAGGCATATAATTTGATTTGCAAAGATTCTCTTTTTGAAGTTTCTTTTTTAATATCATAAAGAAGAATTGATTGAACTAGAAACAAGAAAAATACAAGAAGAAAGTCGGAGATTGAAAAGCAGAATGATTTGGCTCAAAGAATGAGATGATAACACTAATTTTTTCCATAAGGTAGCTAATCAGAGAAGAATTCAGAATTCTATATGGGATTTGGTTGGTGGCTTTGGCGGTAGAATTTTTAATCAATTGGAGCTAGAGGAAGTTGCTAAAACATATTTCTCTACTCATTTCAGTATTACCTAAAAATGAAAATTGTGTTTCTTAGTTACAAGTATTACAAAATTGCCCAAAGTTTTTTCAAAGGAAGACTCTTCAAAGGTTAGGGCATAGGTGCCTTTAGAAAAATTGGAAAAAGTTTTAATGAAGCTTATGAAAGATAAAATTTCAGGGTCAGATAGTTGGCTGGTATAATTTTTTCAAAGTTTTTTTTCTTTAATGGGAGAGGAACTTCTAGAGGTAGTTGAGGAATCCTAGTTATAAGGAAAAATGACTGGGGCTTTGAGTGCAATTTATATTGCTCTTATTCCCAAAGTCTCAAGACCTAATTCTTTTAATGAGTTCAAACAAATATCCTTATGTAATCTGATTTATAAGCTCATTACTAAAATCATTGCAAATAGGATAAAACTAAAACTAGTAAAGACAATTTCACTAGAGCAATTTGGGTTCCTAAAAGACAGACAAATTCATGATGCAGTTGGGGTGGCTCAAGAATGTTTTCATTCTATCAAAATGAAGAAAAAAACTTATCTTGTTTTCAAGATGGATTTAGAGAAGGCCTATGATAAGGTGATATGGTCCTTTCTTCATCTAATTTTACTACAGATTGCTCTAGATTATGCAGTGACTGAGTGGATTATGGCATGTATATCTTCAACAAAATTTGTTGTCCTTGTTAATGGTAAACCTTCTAGTTTTTTTAAGAGTTATAGAGGGATAAGGCAAGGTTGTCCTTTATCACCTCTGTTGTTTCTCATTGTAATAGAAGGACTAAGAAAATTGATTGGTAAGGAAAGAATAATTGGTAAGATTGAAGGAATTAAAGTTGCTTCTCAAAAAGTGGTAACACATCTTTTGTTTGTGGATGATGTCTTATTATTTGGCTCTGATTCAGTGAAGGATTGGGAAGATTTTAGCAAAATTATTAATCTCTTCTGTGAGGCCTCTAGATTAGTGGTTATCCTTTCTAAATCCTCCTTTTATCAATATTTCATGAATAAGTAGGATTTAGACATCATTAAAAGTTTTATGCCTTTTGATGTTAAACCTTTAGAAGCACGGAAAATTTTGGGGGCTAATATTCACAAGTAGGATAATTTTCCATTCTTTTTCCAAAAAAAAATTCGCTAATTTCCATTTTACCTAAAATTGATTCGTCGAAATTTTATAGTATAAAACTATTTTACTTTAAAAGTCACCAAAATTTTATATAGATAGTATATAAAATTATTAGAAATTTGAATATTTTTACAAAAGTATCCTCAAACATGTTACATATTTCATATTGTAGATTGGTGAGATTCGCCAAGTTCTCTAAATTTTAAGATCAATTTCCATCGTTAAAATTTTCCCCATAAACTAGAAGGAGGTTTTAAATATCTAGGTTTCTTTTTACAACCTAAAGCTATAGGAAAGAAGATTGGCATTGGCTTCTAAAAAAATTGGAGAAAATAATTAATAATTGGATGTATAGATGAATTTCTTTCAGAGGTTGTTTGGTCCCTGTAAAGGCTATTTTAGATTTTTTTCATGTTTATTAGATGACTCATATGAAGGCTCAAACAAGCATCTTAAACTCCGTTGGACAAAAAATGGTCATTTTTCCATGGCCCGAAAAGAAAGTGAAAGAAAAAATTCTCCATGTTAGTTGGGAACACATTTCTCTTCCCAAGAAACTAGGGGGTTGGGGTATTAGGAACTTGTCTTGGTCTAATCAAGCTTTAAACTTAAAAATTCTTTGGAGGGTATTTTTTGGGGAGGGTCTTTACTAACAAATTATAAAAAGTAAATATTCGAAGAATAAGTCAGTTATTTCTTAAATAAAACAACCACCAAAGATTGGGAGGAATGTTTCTATAATTTGGAGAAGCCTGATGCACTCTTACAAATGGTTAGCTTCTTGGCTAGCTTGGAAAATTGGAAATGGGAGACAAGTTTTCATTGGGAGGGATCCTTTTCTAGGAAGTAGAGATTCTTTTTTTATTTTTGAAGATCTCATTAATTTTTTGTATTTAAAATGTATCTTTAGATTGGCTCAAGTAAAAAATGAACAAATTTTTAGTTGAATCATATTGGCTTTCTACTGTAGATTTGGGATTACAAGGAACACTTGCATTAGAATGGGACAATTATGTTATGATACTTTCTCAAGCAGGGATCAGTTTGTCAAATTCAAATGATGAAATTGTGTAGAGTTGGAATGTAAAAGAAGGAAAGGTAACAACACTTTCAGCATACAAAGCCATTTCACATTTCTTAATGCAAATTCATCTTGTGAAGTGGTGGTATTCCCTTTTATGGAAATGGCATAATCAAATGCTTTAGTTGGCTTGTTCTTCAAAGGAAAATTCTTGGGATAACTTACAGAAAAGAGGTTTCAGGGGACCAAATATATGTTATATGTGTCAATTAGATGGTGAATCCATTTCTCATCTATTTATTTTCTTCCCTTTTATAAAAACAATTTGGAGGACTTTGAAAGTTAAGTTATAGTTTAAGTGAACCTCAGAAGGATTAGACTTCGAAGATAGTCTTAGGAAGTGGATTACGGGAAACAAAAAAATTCAACCCTTTGTTTCTTTACAACCTGGGGAATTTGGATTTGTAGGAACCAGAGAATTTGGATTTGTTTCTTCTTGGAATTTTTTGGATATGACAAGAAAAATTATTAATCTTTATGATAGTCAAAGGACTATTTCAGCCTGAACTTTTTGTTCTAAGTATGTCAGCTTTGTTACAGCTTTAATCATTCAATGTCTTTTCACAAAATTGAGACATTTGTTTATATGTATATAAGTTGTTATGAGGTTTGTTGGGTTGGAATTTGTATCATCTTGACATGAGATTAGATGTCTAGAAAAAGTGTTTAGAAAGTTTAGAAGCCATATTTTGGCCTTTGGAACTTGAATATGTATGTAACTTTATTTCTATCTCATGAATATCAAGTTTTTGTGTTTTTTCTTTGTGAAAAAATAAAGGCCTTGTAAAATTTTAATTCAATTATGTCACGATCCCATCGATAAATATGTAATGTAAAAAAAAAGAATTTACACATGGCTTATTTACTCTAATCCACCCATCTACTCACGAAGGGAAACATATATTCAAAGGCATCATTAATAAGTGTTATGCGCTATGTCATGTAACCAAACCTTAACAATACATGCATTGTTCTTTTATGGTTGACAACCTAATGTTAGGTCACGGTCGGATTGTCACCGGATTGTTTCCTAACCAGCTCCGGCGCCAGGTGTTTGCCGGAAACTTAAACTATCTCACCAACCCTTTGCCAGGTGGCATAAATCCAGCGTGAAGCCATGTGACTTCTCGGTTGACCCGCTGAGGGTTTTCGCGCCAGGTTTCCGCTTGAATGGACGATGGAGATTCATTCTTTGCATCTGAGGGCTCAGGTTCACCCAAGGGTTTGGTGGGTGATACATATACCCCCGAGTCTTTTGGGTTTGGTTCATTTGTGCAAGACTGGTGAGGCCGAATACCTTCCCAGCACGACGGTCCTCCTCTGCAACGCCCATCAGGTTTCTACCTCTCTGCTTCAGGTAATATACAACTATTGCCACCATGCATATTGTCTATTCTTCAGCTGTTCGTATATGTGAATACAACACATTCTATTTTTCAGAACTTATTGGTTTGTATTGACTGCTCATGAGCTCATTACGGTGTGTTGTTAATGTGCAGGTGGGTTCACATCGTCGGCCTTCTACCGCTTACGGATAAATGTGCTGTCTCAAGCATGCACAGGTATGTCCCCTTACCGATGATTAATGATTTTCTACTATTTGCTAAAGGTTTACACAGCAAGATTGGATTAGCATCGACCTTTGGCCAGAGAAGTGTCTCATGACGCTCTCTGTTTTATGTGTCTCAGGTTCTGCAATCGTTCCAAACCCTAGGTTACGATTTGCAGTCGGCCACATCATGCCGGGACCTGTATTTCATTTAATTTATTAGGGCTTGGGTAGATTGTAGCTCCTGGCATACATACCGATTGTTATATGTACATTTGGTTAAGGGTTTACGGCCTCGGTGCCCGAACTAGTTTGAGTTGAAATCTGTATATTTGCCAAATTGTTTTCCATGCTTTTTAAATGTTTAATAGGACTTCTCAGCTCGTCGTTATGCTTATGAAGATTTATAAAGTACCTATCGGTCCTCTGGTTTTTCATTACACAATGTTTTTGCCGTACCCATTAGGGTTAATCATCTGGTTTAATGTTATTATATTTCCTTTATTCCTCAATGGATACGCTATTTACTTTTCTATGCTTTGTCGATTTGTAACGAGGGCCGTCATTACCTTATACTCCATCAATCTGGTTTATGATAATATGCCTTCAGCTCGTTTAATGCTAAGTTTAATGTTATTTCTCTGATTAAAAATGAGTTAATCCGCTATAGGGTTTACTAAACAGACAGATGCATGGTTTCGTTACATGGTTTATTATACAGTCGTATGCCTTGAATCGTTACAAAGTTATTATGCAGCCGTATGCATTTGATTCATTAGAGGGTTAATACGCATTCGCATGCACTGAATCATTACAGGGTTTGTTAAACTATCATTTGTGTTTGATTCGTTATATATATATATGGCTGTACCACCTCAGAGTACACAGCCGTTTACTCACGACTGTGCTGTGTTCTATACTGATACAATATTTAACCTTCAGTTAATGTTTGCAAGGGTTTACCGGTGCGTCTAGCCGGCGTAGCAACATGAACACAGTTGATTGTTTTTCGTACATGTTTTAAATTATAATGATATATTCAAACCCTCGATACAGGGTTTAGCTAGTTTCTTGTTTACTGTACTGCTTTGTTATCAATATTAACGGCACTGGTATTTCGATTATGCTACTCTACTGTTCTGACAATTTCAAACGCACCTTTTACTGTTCTGGCTAGGCGCCATGCCGTAGCTAATAACCGTGCCATGTCATACTGTTTATTTATACTGTATATAGTTATCTAGCACAACCACAATGGTCTTACAGCAAATAATTAACTCATCACTGTTTTAAATAACTAATTACCAGGTGTTTATTTGAGCTGTACGTACTGTTTCTATTTACAGACAACTACTGTTATTTTCCCTCTGCATCTAACTAGTTAAGAGAGACTCAGATTCAACAATATTCTATCTATAAACTTCAGTATTCTGTTTACCGTTGTCTAATTTGTCAAAGCTCGTACCTGGTCAGTCTGTTACAGGAGTTCTGACTTCAAAATTTCACCTGCAATCATACTTGCTCTTATCCTCCCAACCTTGAGATCCACGTCACGTTGGATTCTCCCCCCGATCCGTCTTGCAGGCCTGTAGCCCTCAACAAGACTCATGCACCCCTGTGCTTGGGTTATCTGGTCTTTACCAGACTTAACCCTATCTTTCTTTCTCTTTCCTCTCTTGGAATCTTTCTTCCCCCTGTCTGTCCCAACAGCCCAGGGGTTTTCCTTCCCAGGACTTTTCCTGTGTGAGAGGTAGTTTTTCAGTTTCATAACTGATTCTTTTCTTTTAAAAAAAAAATCCTCCATCAAGAGGCTGCCAGCATTTCAAGATATATATATCCAAATATATTAAATTTCATAAATCAATAATGTCATACAGTAAACAATAATTACAAATCACATTAGTTTCTTACCACAGTAACATTCTATATTAACATGTTACCCGGGGTCATCACATCTCCCCCCCCTGGGATTGGACATCGTCCCGATGTCTATTCCCTTTAAATAAGTCTGGGTAAACTTTTCTAATGATTTCCTCGTCTTCCCAAGTAGCCTCCTCCGGCCCATAGTGCTGCCACAGCACTTTAACTTGGGTAATAACCCGTTTCCGCAGCCGCACTTCTCTCCGGTCGAGAATGCTCTGTGGTTCGACCAGAACCTCGCCTTCCGGTTCGACCTGCAGACAATTAATATCTTCAGTCAGTTTCTGTTGAGTGTATTTGCATAATCAAAGCAATCGGATTAATTCTTACCCGAACATCCTGCCATCTGATCACATGTTTAGGGTCGTATACATATTTCTTTAGAACAGAAACGTGGAAAACATTATGAATCTTAATGTGACTTGGCAAGGCGAGTTGGTAGGCCACCGGCCCCACTCTAGCCAAGATCTGAAAAGGTCCAAAGTACCGAGGAGCCAGCTTGGCGCATCCGCTCCATTGCAGTGTGCTTCTTTTGGCTTGGATCCTCACAAACACATGGTCACCAACCTGATATTCCTTGAATCTTCTTTTCCTGTCCGCAAAACTTTTCTGTCTGTCTTGTGCAGCCTTTAAATTGGCACGCACCCTTTTCACCATGTCTTCCATTTCTTTAAGCATTTCCGGACCCAAACTCAGCTTATCCTCAGGTCCACTCCAACTTGAGGGTGTGCGGCATTTTCGCCCATACAGGACCTCAAAGGGACTTAGCTGTGTTGACGTGTGATATCCGTTATTATATGCGAATTCGACCAGGTGTAAATACTCTTCCCATTGGTTTGGTTTCAGCATCACATACGCCCTCAACATATCTTCCAACACCTGATTCACTCGCTCAGTTTGACCATCGGTCTGCGGGTGATAGGCCGTGCTAAAGTTCAGCTGAGTTCCCAACTCAGCGAACAATGTCCTCCAAAAAGTGGATGTGAACTTTACATCGCGGTCTGATATAATTACTTTCGGCAGTCCATGCAATCGGAACACATTTTGCATAAAAAGATGAGCAATTTGCACCGCCTTATAAGTGGACTGCACAGGTATGAAGTGTGCCGCTTTACTCAACTTATCAACCACCACCATGATGGAATCATTGCTTTTCTTTGTTCGTGGCAACCCGGTTATGAAATCCATGGAAATGGTTTCCCATTTCCACTCCGGAATAGGCAAAGGCTGTAACAGCCCCGCCGGATGCAGATGTTCTGCCTTAATCTGCTGGCATTCCAAACACCGCGCCAAATACTCAACTACCTGTTTCTTCATTCCTGGCCAAAAATATTCCTTCCTAAGTGCAGTGACCATCTTTTGGTATCCTGGATGGCCAGTGTAGTGGCTGATATGGAACTCGTCCAAAATCAGGTTCTTAAGGTCATTCGAGTCAGGTACATACAATTTTTTATTAAAGTACAGCATTCCCGCACCATCTAGTGTATATCCTTGCTGTAATCTTCCATTAGCTGATTGTTGTACCTGCTGTTTTAATTGTTGGTATTCAGCATCTTTACTTGCTGCTGTTTTTATTTGCTCAATCAGCGAGTTCCGCCATTTGCTGACTGAAAGTTCACATAAACATTGTACCTTTCGACTTAATGCATCAGCCACCCGGTTTTCTTTGCCTTTTAAATGCTTAATCTCGAAATCGAATCCACTTAGGAAATCTGCCCAACGACCTTGTCTTGCATTCAGGGTAGGTTGGCTGAAGTAATTTGTCAAACTGTGGTGATCTGTTAACAACAGAAATTTCCTCCCCAGGAGGTAATGTCGCCACATTTTCAGCGCATGAATAACAGCTGTTAACTCTAGATCGTAAGCAGAATATTTCTGCTCATGCTCTTTCAGTTTTCTCGATTCATACGCAATTACTTTCCCTTCCTGCATTAACACTCCTCCCACACCCTCCTTACTTGCATCGGTACACACCACGTAATCCTTATTAGGATCAGCTATACTCAAGATGGGTGCGGTGGTGAGTAAATGCTTCAACCGATCAAAGCTCTGCTGACATTCCGGTGTCCACTTAAATACCTTCCCCTTTTTCTGTAAAGAAGTGATAGGGTAGGCTATCCTTGAGAAACCTTCCACAAATCTCCTGTAATAGCCAGCTAGTCCCATAAAGGATCTGATATCAGCTACATCCTTGGGTATGGGCCATTCCATAATAGTCTTTATCTTCTCAGGATCTACTGCAATTCCTTCTTTAGTAATCACATGGCCCAAATATTGGATTTCCTCCTTGAAAAAGTCACATTTACTAAACTTAGCGTATAGCTGATGTTCTCGAAGAGTTTGCAACACCACTCTAAGGTGTTCTTCGTGTTCCTCCTGGGAACGAGAATATATCAGAATATCATCGATAAATATCAGCACGAATTTGTCCAAAAACCTGTGAAACACGTTGTTCATCAAACACATAAAGGTGGCAGGTGCATTGGTCAAACCAAAAGGCAACACTACAAATTCGTAGTGTCCGTAGCGTGTTCTGAAGGCGGTTTTGGCAATGTCCTCTTCTTTAATCCTGATCTGATGATAACCAGATCGCAAATCGATCTTGGAAAATACTTTTGCCCCCTTCACTTGATCAAAGAGTTCATCTATCCGAGGCAAGGGGTATTTGTTTTTTATCGTGAGCTTATTCAGCTGACGATAATCTATGCACATACGGAGAGTTCCATCTTTCTTTTTAACAAATAATACTGGAGCTCCCCATGGTGATACGCTGGGGCGGATATAGTTCTTATCCAACAGCTCTTGCAGCTGCATTTTTAATTCTGTTAATTCAGGAACGCTCATTCGGTATGGTGCCCGTGACACTGGTGCTGCTCCTGGTGTTAGCTCTATAGTAAAATCTATGTCCCTTTTAGGGGGCAGTCCTGGTACCTCTTCAGGAAAAACATCCGCAAATTCTTGTACCACCGGAATATTGTCCAGTGCAGATATTTTATCTTTCTGGTTTGCATATCCAACTTGAATGGCGTAAATCTGACATTTCTTTCTGAGACATTTAGCTAGCTGGGAAGCAGTAATAGGTCGGATCCGTACAGGGTGTTTAATCCCCTGCAACTCCTGCTGATTCCCCAAATCATCCTTATAATAGATGGTTTTGGTCTTGCAGTTTACCAATGACCAATGTTTTTCCAGCCAATCCATACCAATCAGGATGTCGTAGGAACCCAATGGAAGTACATTCAGATCTGCTGTTATTGGCTGTCCAGCTATGCTTAAAGAGCAATTATTAATTTTGGCTAAGACTCGTCTCTTAGCTCCCGTAGCTAGCTGTACCAGCCATGGATTCCTGAACCTTTCAGTTGGTAACTTACACTGTTCTACTAATTTTGGGCTAACATAACTTAAAGTAGCTCCTGGGTCTATAAGAACAGCTATAGAAAGATTTGAAATTTTACCTTCAAACTCCACCATGGTCGGCTGGTATTCCGCTTGTCGATCATCCAAGGCTGCGTTAATCCTGGGTACGCTGCGCGCCACTTCCCCAACAGTCGATGCCTCGTGGATCTGTGATATCTGATCTACTCCTTTACGTTGCGGGCAGTTCTTCACATAGTGCGGTCCTCCACAACCCCAACATTGGACTGGAGGTCTGGTCATCCCTTCAATATCAGACCTGGCAGGTGGTTCACTAATTCTGCTTTCACTTGGCTTAGTTCGGAAAGTACTCTTTGTTATATTCCTGTTAATCTGCCCCTTACCAGCACCCTTGCTGCCATTACCACGACTCCCTTTATTATTACCAGCAACTCTGTTACCCTTTCTTTCATTCCATCTTTTGTTTGAAATGTCTCCTTTCTGTTTGTTCTGCTGGTAACAGATTCTTGCTTTACGAATCGCCTCATCCATTGTTCTGGGATTGTCAAACTCAATTCGTTCTCTTATATAGGCTGGTAAGCTGCTCACAAATCTCTGCACCTTAGCCTTCTCCTCCTTGATATATGGCACATAGCGAAGCAGGGAAGTGAAGCGGTTTATGAACTCGTCCATAGACTGCTGTCCTAGCCGTAAATCATGGAATTCCCGTGCCTTCTCATCATAGAAACGCTCGGTTAGATATCTCTCCTTGAAGTATTTCTGAAACTTCTCCCATGTTATGTTCTGCTCACTCACTCCTTTTACAATCTTAGTTTCTTCCCACCAAAGGGTTGCCTTGCCTTGTAGCTGGAAGATGGCCAGCCGTGCCTTCAGATTCTGATCATACTCATACAGCTGGAAATACTTGTTCATGTTGATTAACCAAGCCTCTGCCGCTTCTTCCTGCTCCCCATCGAAATGTGGAGGTTTAATTTTCCTGAATTCCCCTTGTAATTCCATTTTCTGTCGCTTTGAGGTCTGTTGCTCTAATACGTTGTCAGAATGATCCTCCTTTTCCTCTGAGATTTCAGGTGCAGTTGGGTAATTTCGTTCTTCAGTTGCCCTTTGCTGTTCTGCACTGGGGTTGGCTAACGGTGGATTTTGTCTATCTGACAAACTCTTCAGTATTCTTTCCTGCTCCACCGTCAATCGCGCATTGTCTTCTCGCAGACGTGCCATCTCATTTTTCAGTTCTTGAACAGTTTCTAATATCGCCAGATTGGTACTGCGTGTCTCCTCACCAAGCTGTACCCACAGCTCTGGATTTTCCCGGAGAATGCTGTCAGCTCCCTGCATTTCCTCTACTTTTATTGTTGACTGTTAGCTGATTCTCTTTCTGTAATTGCCTCCTAATGAATAAACAAGAAAATCAGTTAGCTGAACTAACTCTTCCTTATATATATACATAAGATGATTTCCATGCGGCTGGATCTTACTGCTCCAGAGGCCACAGTATTGAAACCTCTGCTCTGATACCACATTGTCACGATCCCATCGATAAATATGTAATGTAAAAAAAAAAAATTACACATGGCTTATTTACTCTAATCCACCCATCTACTCACGAAGGGAAACATATATTCAAAGGCATCATTAATAAGTGTTATGCGCTATGTCATGTAACCAAACCTTAACAATACATGCATTGTTCTTTTATGGTTGATAACCTAATGTTAGGTCACGGTCGGATTGTCACCGGATTGTTTCCTAACCAGCTCCGGCGCCAGGTGTTTGCCGGAAACTTAAACTATCTCACCAACCCTTTGCCAGGTGGCATAAATCCAGCGTGAAGCCATGTGACTTCTCGGTTGACCCGCTGAGGGTTTTCGCGCCAGGTTTCCGCTTGAATGGACGATGGAGATTCATTCTTTGCATCTGAGGGCTCAGGTTCACCCAAGGGTTTGGTGGGTGATACATATACCCCCGAGTCTTTTGGGTTTGGTTCATTTGTGCAAGACTGGTGAGGCCGAATACCTTCCCAGCACGGCGGTCCTCCTCTGCAACGCCCATCAGGTTTCTACCTCTCTGCTTCAGGTAATATACAACTGTTGCCGCCATGCATATTGTCTATTCTTCAGCTGTTCGTATATGTGAATACAACACATTCTATTTTTCAGAACTTATTGGTTTGTATTGACTGCTCATGAGCTCATTACGGTGTGTTGTTAATGTGCAGGTGGGTTCACATCGTCGGCCTTCTACCGCTTACGGATAAATGTGCTGTCTCAAGCATGCACAGGTATGTCCCCTTACCGATGATTAATGATTTTCTACTATTTGCTAAAGGTTTACACAGCAAGATTGGATTAGCATCGACCTTTGGCCAGAGAAGTGTCTCATGACGCTCTCTGTTTTATGTGTCTCAGGTTCTTTAATCGTTTCAAACCCTAGGTTACGATTTGCAGTCGGCCACATCATGCCGGGACCTGTATTTCATTTAATTTATTAGGGCTTGGGTAGATTGTAGCTCCTGGCATACATACCGATTGTTATATGTACATTTGGTTAAGGGTTTACGGCCTCGGTGCCCGAACTAGTTTGAGTTGAAATCTGTATATTTGCCAAATGGTTTTCCATGCTTTTTAAATGTTTAATAGGACTTCTCAGCTCGTCGTTATGCTTATGAAGATTTATAAAGTACCTTTCGGTCCTCTGGTTTTTCATTACACAATGTTTTTGCCGTACCCATTAGGGTTAATCATCTGGTTTAATGTTATTATATTTCCTTTATTCCTCAATGGATACGCTATTTACTTTTCTATGCTTTGTCGATTTGTAATGAGGGCCGTCATTACCTTATACTCCATCAATCTGGTTTATGATAATATGCCTTCAGCTCGTTTAAGGCTAAGTTTAATGTTATTTCTCTGATTAAAAATGAGTTAATCCGCTATAGGGTTTACTAAACAGACAGATGCATGGTTTCGTTACATGGTTTATTATACAGTCGTATGCATTTGATTCATTAGAGGGTTAATGCACATTCGCATGCACTGAATCATTACAGGGTTTGTTAAACTATCATTTGTGTTTGATTCGTTATATATATATATGGCTGTACCACCTCAGAGTACACGGCCGTTTACTCACGACTGTGTTGTGTTCTATACTGATACAATATTTAACCTTCAGTTAATGTTTGCAAGGGTTTACCGGTGCGTCTAGCCGGCGTAGCAACATGAACACAGTTGATTGTTTTTCGTACATGTTTTAAATTATAATGATATATTCAAACCCTCGATACAGGGTTTAGCTAGTTTCTTGTTTACTGTACTGCTTTGTTATCAATATTAACAGCACTGGTATTTCGATTATGCTACTCTATTGTTCTGACAATTTCAAACGCACCTTTTACTGTTCTGGCTAGGCGCCATGCCGTAGCTAATAACCGTGCCATGTCATACTGTTTATTTATACTGTATATAGTTATCTAGCACAACCACAATGGTCTTACAGCAAATAATTAACTCATTACTGTTTTAAATAACTAATTACCAGGTGTTTATTTGAGCTGTACGTACTGTTTCTATTTACAGACAACTACTGTTATTTTCCCTCTGCATCTAACTAGTTAAGAGAGACTCAGATTCAACAGTATTCTATCTATAAACTTCAGTATTCTGTTTACCGTTGTCTAATTTGTCAAAGCTCGTACCTGGTCAGTCCGTTACAGGAGTTCTGACTTCAGAAGTTCACCTGCAATCATACTTGCTCTTATCCTCCCAACCTTGAGATCCACGTCACGTTGGATTCTCCCCCCGAGCCGTCTTGCAGGCCTGCAGCCCTCAACAAGACTCATGCACCTCTGTGCTTGGGTTATCTGGTCTTTACCAGACTTAACCCTATCTTTCTTTCTCTTTCCTCTCTTGGAATCTTTCTTCCCCTGTCTGTCCCAACAGCCCAGGGGTTTTCCTTCCCAGGACTTTTCCTGTGTGAGAGGTAGTTTTTCAGTTTCATAACTGATTCTTTTCTTTTAAAAAAAAAATCCTCCATCAAGAGGCTGCCAGCATTTCAAGATATATATATCCAAATATATTAAATTTCATAAATCAATAATGTCATACAGTAAACAATAATTACAAATCACATTAGTTTCTTACCACAGTAACATTCTATATTAACATGTTACCCGGGGTCATCACAAATTATTAATAATTATTAGGTGGATGGTAGGAATATCCACAAGAATTACATTTCCACTTAGTTTTTATTTATGACATTGAATCCTTATTACTTATTTTTACTTTATTATATTTCTCTTGTTACATGATTTTTTAAATGTATATATCATTTAACTTATATATTAATTGAGAATGTCTTTCGGATTAATCACATCATTAGGATTTGGTCAACGTTTTGAACCAACTAATGTGATTCATCATCACAACAAAGGATAAGGATGAACCACATTACTTGGTTTGAAACTTTTACCAAATCCTAATGATGTGATTAATGTGAAAGACATTGTCATTTGCAATATGGATCACAAAAGTCTAAGATCTAACATTATATATTAATTATTCTTATAATAATAATAATAAAATTATAATTTAGTTAACTTAAATAAATTTTTTTAATAATGATAATATGAGATATATTATAAGATAAGTGTAATGAAACCTAATATAAATTGATGCCTATTCACATTTATCAACCATTTAAAATATATAACTATTATTTTTCTATACCCTACAATGATAAATCATATTGTGAATGCCATATTTTAATTAAAAAGCACTTACAACTACAAGGATAAATGTGTAGCACAATCACTTTTAAATACTAAATGCATAATAAAAAATTTCAACTTATTAAAAATGCCAAATTAAATTGACAAAATAAATCATAGTCACTTTTTTTTTAATGTCATCATTAGAATTATAAGAAATTTATATTATCACCTTTTAAACTACACTAAGTTGAGGTGAAGCCAATGATTTACTCACTCTTGCATGTTATCATCTAAATTCTATGCAAAGAGTTGGTTGAAACTCTCCCAAAAATAAAATTATACGAAATTTATCATGATCACCTTTTTAACTACACTAAGTTGAGATGAAGCCAATAATTTACTTACTGTTGGATGTTATCATCAAAATTCTATGCAAAGAGTTTGATGAAACTCTCTTAAAATAATTTAATTCTCCGGAAAAAACTTCCATTTCCACTTAATCTTATTCAAATCAACTAATTTATACCTCCTTATATAAGGGAAATGAATAATACTCTAGAAAACAAAAGCTATGAAATTCAAATCAACTCATTTATGATGGGAAATGAATAATACTCTAGAAAACAAAAACTATGAATAGTAAATACCAGAGTTACCAAGTTGGCTCGTACTGAGCAAAAAATGAAATACATGGAAAAATAAGTTTATCTTGATATGAAACGGATTTGACTTATGCATGTGTGGTTGATCCTAAGTTTTATATTAAAAAATAAAAAGTAATAGTTCTATTTTTTAAAATTTTATATTAAAAAATTACAATTAAATTATAGAAATGTTATATAAAACAAAAATAAAAAACAATAGTTTTTATATTAAAAAATTATATAAGTTGTATATTAAAAAATTGTTGTTAAATGATAAGTTTTTTACTAAAATATTGTAAATAAAAATAAGTTTTGTATAAAAGTAAAAAATTTAAAACTCATTTTTCTATTTTTGTTGGATGATATCAATTACCATAGTTATTATGTCCAGTGTTAAATAGAGGATTAATGTCTTGGAATTTAATTAGAAGAGTAAATACATGTTGTTGAATAAATTTGGACCCATTAATAATAATCATTGAGACATAAATTTTGAGATATGTGAAGATCGCTTTAAATCTGCTTTTAATATCCAATGTCTTATTATGTACGTTGAGCTTCAGATTTGAGACTTTTATTTATGTTATTAGATTTTAGTTACATGTTTTTTCACTTTGCAATACTAATAAATTTGATGCATTTTGTCTTTCATTATATTTTAAGTATCTTATATAGACATGCAAGGTAAAATTGGAGATAGATAAATAAGAGTATCTTTATGAGAAAAAGATTTCATGAATTTAAGTTTTAATAAATTTTCTTTGGATGATCTTATACCATGCAAGGTGAATGTTGGAGAAAAATAAACGATAGAATCCTTAAAAGAGGAAGATTTAATAAATTTTCTTTGAATTTTTTAATATAATCATCGTAGTTTAATTTTTAAAAAATTTGAAAAAAAAAAATAAATAATATGTTAATCTTTTAAGATACATATTCTCTAATTTTATATTGGCAATTTTTTTCTCTATCAATTCCAATTTGATAACTATGCTAAATACCACGCCATGGCATTGCTGGAATTATTCCCTAACGGGTGGATTCAGCCCCATTCCCATGCATGTATACAGAAACCCAACTGATTTTAACGGATTAGTCACAACTAACGAATATATATTACAAATTCTCTGGATATACGTTGATTGTGTAGAATAAAACACCGATCTCTTACTTTTTAAATCTTGGCCCCATTAGCGTCTCGTCGCCTTCTAACAGGGGAATCGAACCCAAACCATACACTACGGCTTTAAATTGTGAAAGGTTACGACTTTACGCAATTTTCAATTCTTCTGTGTGGATTGATACCACCTCTTCAGAAACTCGCAGTGCACTTGACTTTTTAAAGCTTTATTCGGAAAGCAGGTTCATCGCCATCCAGTCAAACATTCAGATTATATGTAACAGAAAAATTCCGCACATTAAGTGGAATATGTGCGTGGAGCCACTTGATTTAAAGCGTCTACATACATTGAACATCATGAAAATGCCTTCTGTCTCGCTCCAACCGCCGACCACTGGCCGTAATCGCGTCCAAGGGAAATGAATCTTACTCCAAAGCCTGACGTTGTGAATCGGACGCCACGTCCTTGCTTGCGTTAGCTTCTTTTCGCCTGTGTCGCAGGAATGGAATCAGATTTGAAAACTATTCCCTTATGGGGAGAGTTTCAAATCCGAAACATCTTTTATTTATTTAGTTTATTTATTTAAATATATATTTAATAATTTTCATATCTAACTATTAATTACTTTAATATTTTTGATAACTATTTATCCATTTAAATTACTTTATTTTATAATTTATTTATTTTAATATTTATTTATAATTATAAATTCATATAATGGTCCATTTACTTTTATTTCAATAAGAAGATAACTAACTGTAGTAACTTTTTTAATTAAATATAGGTCTTACCCTAATCTTGGTCCAATACCTACCATTTAGTCGTTGTCAATATAGCCGTTACCTGATCAAGAGATGTAGCCGTTGGATGTTCTGCTCTATCTATTTGATATGCAAAGCGAGATCTATTCTTTCAACTTGTCCTGACGATGAACCACACTAGTTGGTTCTAAACGCGTCGACAAAGCTTGTCCTGACGATGAACCACACTAGTTGGTTCGAAACGCGTCAACAAAAGAATTCTAATGTGATTTTCGCCAAAAAAATCTTCTCTCATCTTTTAAATTTGATGGTTTGTTTTGATCAAAGAACGAAACGCGTCAACAAAAGAATTCTAATGTGATTTTCGCCAAAAAATCTTCTCTCATCTTTTAAATTTGATGGTTTGTTTTGATCAAAGAAAGTAGATTGGCAGAGAATATTTTTTTTCTCCATTTGGCAAGCAAATCACCTCAAAGTTTACAAAAAGGGGAGATTCCAACTTTAAAGCTCTCCAATTTGTAAAAGGCATCTCATTCTAAAATGTCATGATTTTTTTTAAGTGATTCTTTAAGTTGTTTGTTTATTTTATTAGATTATATGTTTATTTATCGCTCATATTTATATTATTTCTGAGTTTATCAAAGGGATCAAATCTCTCAAGATGCAAATCTTTTTTTAGTACAAAACTTGAAGAAAAAATTGTACCTCTAAAAATTTAAAAGTTAAGTTAAAATAAATCTTTATTGATTTAATTATTAATAATTAATAATTATAATTAATATTTTATTTTTAATTTAATTTAATTTTTATATAATTTCATCTAGTCAAAATGTTTTAATTAATAATTATAATTATTAATTTTATTTTTATGTAATTAAATGGAGTCAAAATATTTACATAACATAACAAGACAACACATTATAACATATAACATATTTTTCTATATTATCTTAAAAAACTAATCCATGATTTTTCATAAATTCCATTCAAATATAATTATAAAAAAGTATGGTAAAATTTGGTACTTTAAAAAGCATGTGAAAATAATTAAATTTAAAAGACTAAATTTTCAAATAATCCATCATTTGAAATAAATGTAACAATAATCCTCAACTTACTATTCTAAATATAATAAGCCTTTTAAAATATCTAAAACTTATATTTATTAAACAATTAATTTATGATATATATTTTAATAAAAAACAATATTTATAAAAATTACATTTTATATTTATTTCAGAATAAACCATTAAAAATTTTAATATAATTTCAAATATAACAATAATCTCAACTTACTATTCTAAATATAATGAGCCTTTTAAAATGTCTAAAACTTATTAAATTCAAATAGTCCATCATTTGAATAAATATAACAATAATCTCAACCTACTATTCTAAATATAATAAGCCTTTAAAAATGTCAAAAACTTATATCTATTAAGCAATTAATTTATGATATATATTTTAATAAACCATTTAAAATTTTAATATAATTTCAAATATAACAATAATCTCAACTTACTATTCTAAATATAATGAGCCTTTTAAACTGTGTAAAACTTATATTTATTAAGCAATTAATTTCTGATATATATTTTAATAAAAAATATTATTTATAAAAATTACACTTTGTATTTATTTTAGAATAAATCATTTAAAATTTTAATTTAATTATTAGTAATTATTCTATGGATAATAGAGATTTAATTTTTATGAAAAATGCTAGAATATTCATAATAGTATGTATGGATCAAGGTTTAGATTTAATTAGTTATGCTCTTTTAATTAATTTATGTCAAAACAATTAATTAAAGAAAATGTCATATCACCAATTGTCATATTAGGCATGTTGTATTGGTAAGTTATGGTAAAGTTATTTAGAAGTTCAAAATTTCCATGATAAAGTGGGGTTGAATTTCCATGGTTAAGAATATTCTTACATGTTTTTTAAAATGTATATATGTTTAACTCAAATATTATTTTTTTATGATTAATAATTATAATAATTTAAAATAAGGTTATAATTTAGTTAATTTTTATGATATTTTTTGAATGTGAGATGTATCATGTGATACATGTTCTATGCTTATTATGAATTAATGTCTACCAACATTTACCACCCATTTAATTTATATATAGTTGAGCTAGTAACCCATGAGGTGTAGACCAATTGGTTTAGTTGGGGTTAAGTCTCCCGCCAAGTCGCCTATTCAAACGTAATGGGGAAGAGTTGAGTATCGAAATCACTTTACAAGAATTATCCCAAAAAGCTTCCATCCTGAATCAAGATGCTTCCATCTCCCGAGAGGTCTCCATCCTAGACCAAGTCTAGCCCAATTTTATGAATAATCGGTTTTATTCTATCTCATCTAATAAATAAATTAACTCCAACTTAAATGTTTAATGTTCCTATTTTGAAATTACATAAAGAATAAAAAATCAACACGTTTCAAACTTAGATCTAAGTTCATCATCAAAACTAAAATAAAAACAATTAACCAAAATATATAAAAATCTCACAAATCAACTCATTTAATTCTGAAAATAAAATCTTACTATTCCTCTCGATCTTCAAATTTTGAAACACACAACTATCATTAACAATTTTTTTTTTTTTTCAAAATTCAATGTTTTGTTCTAGCCGATAAATTTGGCTTCCATGTGAAATGCAATGCAATATAACATGGTCAAATAAAATTATCACAGCCCCCTCATTAAAGACTAGATCCCTGTATTTTGACTCCGACATCTGGCCAGCCGCAATAGCGTCCAAGGGGGATGAATTCCATTCCCAGAAGGTTACGCGTGGACTCAACGGCTTCGGGCTCCGGTCCTCCATGATACAGCCAAGTTGCGAACTAATTTCAACGCCGTTAAATCTCTGACGTTGCCAATGTTTCGTGGACAAGTCGGAAAGAAAGAAATTATTTTAATGACGGTGGAGGTTTTTTTACGTTTTTTTTCCGGAGTGTTTTTCAGTTAATTGTAATCTATTTTGTAGTGGTAATTTTTTAGTTTTAGTAATGTGTAGAAATCAGTGTTCGCATTTAATTTATTCATATATTTAGAAATTTATTTTAAATTATTAAATTGATTATGTAATTAAAATATTTGTCATCAAAATTTAAAAAAAAATAATAATTTATTTTCTAGAATTTAAAATATTTAAAAAATATAAATTTAAAAAAAAAAATATTTTAATAATGATCCTAATTAATTTTTACTAAAATTAATATAATTTATTAAACCTTAAAAAAATAAAAAATATATACGAAAATAAATTATAAAAATTTTAATTTTAATATTAAATTTACAATTATTTTTTATATTTACATTTGTAGAAGTTAATTATCAATAATTATTAAGTGGATATAAGAGATTTAACCTCTACAAATACTTTAAAAAATTGTGTAGTATTGACATCAAAGATTGAAATTTATCTCAAATATGATTATACTTTTTATTGTTTTAATTAAATTGAATAATTAAAAAAAAGTCATATAAAATGAGTTATATTATTTTGGGTATGTGATTGAATATGGCGTTGGCCCATAATTTGTAATTATAAAGTCTATAACTATTCATAATTTTGTAGGTTTAAAAATTTCATTGAGAAAACCTAAATGAATTTTCAAGGTTAAAAATCTTGTTACGTATTTTTTTAAATATATATATTTAACTAATTTATTAATTCTTTTTATAATTAATAAAAATAATTTAAAATAAATTTATAGTTTAGTTATTTTTTATGTTATTTTTTTAATATTATAAAATGTATTTCAATATTTATTATAAATTAATGTTTATTATTATTCGCCAATAATTTAATTGTACTAAATATTTTTCAAATGATCTTTAACCAATTTACACTGACTTTTAGATTATCGTTTAAAAACTTCTTGGATATATAATTTCAGGACTTTTACTTCCTTTACATCCGCCCTAAGTGCAATACATATGGAATATTATATGGAATATCTTTTATTTGAAATAATATTTTTTCAAATACAAATAGGGAATCACGAGGTTTGTGGGAGTGTTGAATAATTATTATGATTTAAGAATAGATTGGTAAGATGCGACACTCCCATAGTTACATAGGTATACAGTGAAGAAAAAAAAATTATAAACAGTACAAGCATTTAACTGATTCGATATAAATTTCTTACTCGGAATTAAACCTTAAGTCTTATCATATTTTAATTACACAGTTTTTGAATGTGTAGTAAATACCTTGTAGATGTATTAAACCCTTGAACTTGGCTATGGTTCGGTTTTCGATCTAATACTAAAACTAAAGTCTCCATGAGCATTTGTGCATGACACCTATTACTGACATCGATAATTACTGTGCTTTAATTCTTCCGTTCCTCCCACATTGCATGTATCACATTCTGATATGTTTATGGTCTTATCGTTCTCTGCTCACACTTAATCCTTGCTTTGCCCTGTTTGACGTGGCATGGGCAGATGGAACTTCGGTGACTGCAACCTTGGATACCTCACCTCATCAACGGAGGAGGAATAGAGAGGCCAATCCAACAGCCAGGCTCCTTCCAGGAGGCTTTTCTACCGCCTCACCGCGGATGCACATCATTCTTACCTCTACTATTTTGCGATTGACTCTGTTTATTTGTTTCTCCTTTGAACTGCTAGCACTCAACGTTGATGGATGGCAATGCATGAGGGTTATGAGTGTGGAGCTAAGGCTTCCTTTGGTGCTTGGTTTGCTCTGCAACATACCAAGTTTGTGCTCCTCCCCATTTGGTTGTTAGTGCTTATCGTTATTTTTGTTTACACAGCTCGCTTTCTATGCACCGATCGATAATCTCGGCTTCTACTTGCAGGGAAAAAAAAGGAGATGGAGCTGGGGTTTCCAGAAGCTTCCAAGTATGCAACCCTTCCTGCGAATCATTGTTGGGCGTTTTGTCCCAGGTAAGCATTCTATGAAATTGAAAGTTTGGGCCGAGGGCATGGAAGAACCCTAAAGCTTTCTAGAAATTTCACTCTAGTTTTGGAAATACAGTTTCTTCTTTGTTATTATAGCTTTGTATTCTCAAGCATAGGCCTTGATAGTGTTAGGGTAGGGTTTTCCTATTGTACACTGAGGGCTCCCTGTGGTCCTGCATTTGGAGGCCACATCGGAGTAATTTCCTCTTGCTGCTCATAAGTTTGTAATTTAACATCGGCCATGGCCTAGCCATTCTGGGTTATTATTCACTATTTTCTAAAACTCAGAGCTTAAAATGTTCACCTTTATTTATGAAGGGCCATGTGTTTTCCTAACAGTTACCCTGGATTTCAGTTATCTACATATAATCGTTTTTTTTCCTCTGCTGTCTAGAATTGTGTTGGGATTGATATCGCAGTTTGAATGCATACTTCTGTTCGTCCCTATATAGTTATTTTTCCTGCAATCATTCTTGCTTAGGTATATAATTTTGTTGTCTTTCTACGATTGTGATTAAGCTGGTTCTGTAATTATTGATTGTCTCTGAAGCGGGATGGACTATTGTTCCAGAGTTTAACTGCCTTCCTTACTTGAAGTTGTAGTTGTTTTCTGTTATTCCATGCGAGTTGTATGTAAGTTTTGTAACCAAGGCAGGCAACCATTTTCCACTTCTATACATGAATTCTACCAATGCATCATTTTACTCCCGCGTTTTCCATGTTATTGGTTTGTTCCAAACAATTACTGTTTTCTCTTCCTATAAAGAAGACTTACTATAATTTTACTAGCATTCTTGTTTTTCATAGCAACGAGTCTTTTTTTGTTTAATTTTCTGAGTTTCATTTGGGACTGAGAACCTAGTTACAAATTGGGGTTTATCACTACAAAACAGTATCAATGTCTTTCTGGTTTTATTCGTAATAGTCTATAATAGACTTGTCATGCTCACATGATTTTTATAATAAACATTAAATTCTATACAAGCGTCCCAGTTCCCTTTTTGAATAATTTTAACAGATGTCCCAATCTTACGGCCGCTCTCCCCTCCTATAGTGCACAGGATGCTACATGCATTTTCAGCTAGGTATGGTATCACACCCAAATAAGCGAGTCAACTTGAAACCAAACTCTGGCATTCCGATATATAAAGAGTTGGTGGAACAATATTGTTCATGTGTATTAGAGTTTTGTTATAAAAGCTTATTACAACAGGTAGCATGCACGTTAGGGCCATCACTAAAGTTTGTTTTTTCTCCTGTACATTAGAACCATTGAATGCCTTCAGAAAAGGTTAAAGTTCCAAATTCCATTTAATATTTAAACCCCGTTCCTCACAGACTTCATTTGTAACTGTAATAATTCTAATGTTAACAATTTCAACTATAGATAAGAATTACAACTCTTAACTGTTTACTAGCACAATAAGTACCTATTCATTTATTTTGCAGCCACAATTTCCAGATAAAAACTATAGCTCTTCACTATTTATGAGCACAATAAGTACCAAATCAATTTGTTTCAGCAACTACAATTTCCAGGATAGTTCGCTTACCTGACTCCTGCTAAGAAAGTAGTGCACCTTTATGGATGTTCTCCTTCATTATCATCTGTCTTTTGTTCCACCCAACCATGAGATATGTCCTTCTCGACTGTATCTCCCCCCATGCTTACTTTCAAGGTCACTATCCTCTACAAGTTCGTTGCACACAATGTGCATGCTATCTGGTCATCACCTTACTTAGCATTTCATTCTTACTGTCTAACCTTTCAGCATGGTTTTTCCTCCCCTCACTCCTTTTTCTTGGAGCCTCACACTTAGGGGAGGTAGTTAGGGTTGCATTTCCAGCAACTGTCTTTTCCAACTTCCCTCCTCGGAAGTTGCCAGTTCTTTTAATGCTTAAAACATTTTCCATTACCAATAATTAAAAAAATTATTTAATTCAAATAACCATCATCCTTCAATTTGTTTTTTTTTACTATGGTAAATAAAGTGTTTACAATATTTTGGGGTATCACATCTCCCCCTCCTGAAATTCGACATTGTCCCGATGTCTTTCAGTTATGAACAGCCCTAGGTAAGCCTTTTTCATGAGTTCAACATCTTCCCAAGTGGCCTCATTAGGCCCAAAGTGCTGCCACTGCACTTTAACTTGGGTAATAGCCCACTTCCGTAGCATTACTTCTCTCCCGTCGAGGATGTTCAATGGTTCGACCAAGATTTCTCCTTCCAGTTCGACTTACAACATGCAACATCCTAAGTCAGTTTTTTTAAAAGAAAACATTTAGACTGAACTACCAGAGATAATTCTCACCTGTATATCTTGCCATCTGATTACATGTTTAGGATCATAAACATATTTTTTTAACACAGAGACATGAAAGACATTGTGGACTCATAGGTGACTTGGCAGAGCGAGCTGGTAAGCCATCGGCCCAATTCTTGCTAAGACCTGGAATGGTCCACAAAATCGAGGTGCCAACTTAGTGCACCCGCTCCATTGTAGTGTGCTCTTTTTGCTCAAATTCTCACATACACATGATCACCGACTTGGTACTCTTTAAACCTCCTTTTCTGGTTAGCAAAGTTCCTTTGCCTATCCTGAGCTGCTTTTAAATTAGACTGTACCTTCTTAACCATTTCCTCCATTTCCTTAAGCATTTCGAGTTCCAACATTAATCTGTCTTCTGGTCCACTCCAGCTTGACGACGTGCGACACTTCTGCCCATACAAGACTTCAAATGGGCTCATTTTCAATGATGTATGATAGCCATTATTATATGCGAACTCGACCAAGTGCAGATAATCTTCCCACTTGGTCGGTTGCTGCATTACATATGCCCTTAACATGTCTTCCAACACCTGGTTCACCCATTCTGTTTGTTCGTCATTCTAAAGGTGATAAGTTGTACTGAAATTCAGCTGAGTTCCTAATTCTCCAAATAATGTTTTCCAAAAAGCCGAGGTAAATTTTACATCACGGTCTGAGATTATTGTTTTAGGTAACCCATGCAGCCTAAAAATATTCTGCATGAAGATGTGGGCAATCTGCATCGCTCTAAAGGTAGATTGCACAGGTATAAAATGTCTTGATTTACATAATTTGTCCACCACCACCATGATGGAATCGTTATTTTTCTTTGTCTTGGGCAAACCCGTTATGAAGTCCATGGATATGGTTTCCCACTTCCATTCTAGAATGGGTAATGGTTGTAATAGCCCCGCAGGGTGTTGGTGCTCTACCTTAATTTGTTGGCACTCCAGACAACGTGCCAGGTACTCAACCACATCTTTCTTCATGCCTGGCCAATAATATTCCTTTCGGAGTGCTGTAATCATTTTCTGATATCCTAGGTGTCCCGCATAGTGACTTTTATGAAATTCATCCAAAATCAAGTTTTTAATGTTGTTTTGATAGGGTACATACAACCTATTATGATAATACAACATTCCAGTAGTACCTATAACATAACCCTATTGTTTTTCCTTGCTGTTGGAGTGTTGTACTCACTGTTTTATTTGTTGATATATAGTATCTTGTTCTGCGACTTGTCTAATTATCTCTTCGAAGGGGTTTTTCCATTCGCTACAGGAAATCTCATCTAAACATTGTAATTTCCACCTTAAAGCATCCACCACCCGTTTCTCTTTCCCCTTCAAATGCTTGATTTCGAAATCAAAACTGCTTAGGAAATCCACCCACCATGCTTGCCTAGCATTTAAGGTGGGCTAGCTAAAATAATTGGTCAGGCTATGGTGGTCTGTCAATAACAAAAATTTCCTTCTCATAAGATAATGTTACCACATTTTGAAAGCGTGAATGACAGCTACCAACTCTAGATCATAAGCGGAATATTTTTGCTCATATTCTTTTAGTTTCCTTGACTCGTAAGTAATTATCCTTCCTTCCTGCATCAACATGCCTCCTACACCTTCTTTGCTTGCGTCAGTGCACACCACATAGTCCTTACTAGGATCAGCTATACTTAGAATGGGTGCAATGGTGAGCAGATGCTTAAGCTGCTCAAAACTTTTTTTGGCATTCGGGGGTCCACCTAAAAGTTCTTCCCTTTTTCTATAAGGAAGTGATAGGATAAGCTACTCTCGAGAATCCCTCTACAAACCGTCTGTAATAACATGCTAAACCCATGAAGGATCTGATGTCTTCCACATCCTTTTATACTAGCCATTCCATTATGGTCCTTATTTTTTCGGGGTCCACCGCGATCCCTTCTTTAGTGATTATATGTCCCAAATATTGTATTTTTTCCTTAAAGAAATCGCACTTGCTGAACTTGGCATATAACCAGTGTTCTCGGAGGGTTTGTAGTACCAATTTCAGATGCTCCCTGTGTTCTTCCATAGTTCGGGAATATATCAGTATGTCATCAATAAAAATCAGCACAAACCTATCCAAATATTGATGAAATATGTTGTTCATTAAACACATAAAAGTTGTGGGCATGTTGGTTAACCCGAAGGGTAGCACCACAAACTCATAATGTCCATATCTTGTTCTAAAAGCAGTCTTAGCTATGTCTTCCTCCTTAATCCTGATTTGGTGATACCCTGATCGCAAATCAATCTTGGAGAATACCGTTGCCCCTTTTACTTGATCGAAAAGTTCAACAATCTGGGGTAAAGGATACTTATTCTTGATCATCAATTTATTCAACTGATGATAATCCACACACATACGAAGGGTCCCGTCCTTTTTCTTAACGAACAATATTGGGGCTCCCCAGGGGGACACACTGGGGTGAATGTAGTTTTTGTCTAACAGCTCCTGTAACTGCATTTTTAGCTCTGTCAATTCTGGTGTGCTCATTCTATAAGGTGCTAGGGATATCGAGGCTGTCCCTGACACCAATTCGATAGTAAAGTCTATGTCTCTTTTAGGTGGCAGTCCAGGAATTTCTTCCGGAAACACATCTGCAAATTCTTGTATCATTGGAATGTTTTCCAATAGGGCTATTTTGTCTTTTGAGTCAGCATAGCCCACTTCGATGGCATAAATCTGACATCCCTTCCTAATTAATTTTGCTAACTGAGAAGCGGTTATTTTCCGAACCCACACTGGCTGCTTAATCCCTTGCATCTCTTGCTTTGCTTCAAGCTCATCTTTGAAATAAATAGTCTTTGTTTTACAGTTGACTATGGACCAATGTTTTTCTAACCAGCCCATACTAATTAGAACATCATACGAACCAAGGGGAAGCACATTTAAATCTGCCACCACTGGTTCTCCTGCTATCTTTAAAGGGCAGTTATTGACCTTAGCAAGCACTCGTCTCTTTGCCCCTGTAGCCAGTTGTACTAGCCAAGGGTTCTTAAATTTAACAGGTTGCAATTTACAATGCTCTACAACCTTAGGACTAATATAACTTAAGGTGACTCATTAAAACAGTTACAGTAAGGTCTAAAATTTTACCTTCGAATTCCACCATGGTCGGCTGGTACTCTGCCTGACGATCTTCTAGGGCAGCATTAATCCTAGGTAGACTACATCCTACATCGCCGATTGTCGATGCTTCGTGGATCTAGGAAACCTGTTCGATTCCCTTCCATTGAGGACAGTTTTTAACATAGTGAGGCCCACTGCAACCCCAACATTGCACTAGAGGCCTTGATGTTCCTTCACTGTCTAATTTTACAGGTTGTTTGCTGATTCTAGACTCATTGGTTGGCTTTGACCTGAGCGAATTTTTCTATACATTTCTACTATTTTTCCCCTTGGAAAAACCCCTGTTACCACTACCACGATTCCCTTTATTATTTCTAACCAGCTTGTTACTTCTCCTATCATTCAATCTTTTACCTGGATTTTCTGCCTTCTGTTTGCCTTGCTGTTAGCAAATCCTGGCTTTACGTATTACTTCATCCATTATCTTTGGATTGTCAAACTTAATCCTTTCCTGCATATTCAAGGGTAAACTACTAACGAACCTCTGTACTTTAGCCTTTTCCTCTCTAATATAAGGCACATAACGAAGTAATGAAGTAAAACCTGTGATAAATTCATCCATGGTTTGCTGTCCTAGTCGCAAGTCATGGAATTCTCTTGCCTTTTCGTCATAAAAACGCTCGGTTAGGTATCTTTCTTTAAAGTATCTTTGAAATTTCTCCCACATTATGTTCTGTTCGCTTACTCCTTTTACAATCTTCACTTCTTCCCACCACAAGGTGGCTTTTCCCTATAATTGGAAAATGGCCAACCATACTTTGAGGTTGTGGTCGTACTCATATAGCTGGAAGTATTTATTCATATTAATCAACCATGCTTCAGCTGCTTCCTCCAATTCCCCATCAAAGTGTGGTGGTTTGATCTTACGAAACTCCCCTTGCAACTCTATCCATTGCCTTTTTGAGGTGTGTTGTTCGGAGGCATTATCAGATCGCTTTTCCCAATCTTCCTCCCTTCCTTTCAACTCTTTGGGTTCTGTGTGGTGATTTCGCTCCTCCGACACCTTTTGCTGCTCAGCACTGGGATTCAGTGGTTGCTGATTTTGTTTGTCAGATAGGCTCTTTATAATCATTTCCTACTCCAGAGTTAACCTTGTGTTATCTTCCCACAATCAGGCCATTTCATTTTTCAACTCCTCTACTGTCTCTAATATTGCAAGAATCGTATTGCGAGCCTCTTCTCCAAGTTGTACCCATAATTATGGGTTATTCTCAGGGCCTATTACAGGTCCTTGACCCGCCACAAACCTACGTGAAACACTGTCTACTCTTCTCATGCTGGTGATCTGCTGCTTCCCTGTTCTTAACATAAGGTAAAAGTAACAGAGGGAGGGTTAATGCATTAACTGTTTAATATATATATATATATATATATATATATATATATATATATATATATATATATATTACAACATAGAAATGGGAATAAAATGATTTCACTTTATCTCTTTTGTTTTATCTTTTCCTCCAGAGGCCACAGTGTTTGAAACCGGGCTCTGATACCACTTGTGACACTCCCATAGTTACATAGGTATACAGTAAAAAAAAAAAATTATAAAGAGTACAAGCACTTAACTGATCCAATATAAATTTCTTACTCGGAATTAAACCTTAAGTCTTACCATGTTTTAATTACACAGTTTTTGAATGTGTAGCAAATACCTTGCAGACGTACTAAACCCTTGAACTTGGCTATGGTTCGGTTTTCGATCTAATACTAAAACTAAAGTCTCCATGAGAATTTGTGCTTGACACCTATTACTGACAGCTATAATTACTGCACTTTAATTCTTCCATTCCTCCCACATTGCATGTATCACATTCCGATACGTTTATGGTCTTATCATTCTCTGCTCGCATTTAATCCTTGCTCTGTCCTGTTTGATGTGGCAGGGGCAGATGGAACTTCAGTGACTGCAACCTTGGATACCTCACCTCATCAATGGAGGAGGAATAAAGAGGCCAATCTAATGGCCAGGCTCCTTCCGGGAGGCTTTTCTATTGCCTCACCACGGATGCACATCATTCTTACCTTTGCTCTCTTGCGATTGAATCTATTTGTTTGTTTCTCCTTTGAACTGCTAGCACCCAGCGTTGATGGATGGCAACCCGTGAGGGTTATGAGTGCGGAGCTAAGGCTTCCTTTGGTGCTTGGTTTGCTCTGCAACATACTAGGTTTGTGCTCCTTCCCATTTGGTTGTTAGTGCTTATCGTTATTTTTGTTTACACAGCTCACTTTCTATGCACCGATCGATAATCTCGGCTTCTACGTGCAGGAAAAAAAAGAGATGGATCTGGGGTTTCCAGAAGCTTCCAAGTATGCAACCCTTCCCGCGAATCATTGTTGGGCATTTTGTCCTGGGTAAGCATTCTATGAAATTGAAAGTTTGGGTCGAGGGCATAGAAGAACCCTAAAGCTTTATGGAAATTTCACTCCAGTTTTGGAAATACAGTTTCTTCTTTGTTATTATAGCTTTGTATTCTCAAGTGTAGGCCTTGATAGTGTTAGGGTAGGGTTTTCTTGTTGTATGCTAAGGGCTCCCTGTGGTCCTGCATTTAGAGGCCACATCAGAGTAATTTCCTCTTGCTGCTCATAAGTTTGTAATTTAACATCGGCCATGGCCAGCAATTCTGGGTTATTATTCACTATTTTAGTGTTATGAAACCAGCTCACAAAAAGATAGAAAAGAGAGATCCACGCCTTAGAATTCAGCCTCTTCGAAGGGGCAACCTCCTTTACATTACATAAATGAACAATTCTTGGATGATACAAATGAAAAGACCTCCTTTCTATATATAGGAGTCTAAGGGGTCATAACATAATTAGAGCCGACATAACAATAATAATGTAAGGGCACAATAATAACAATAGTGGGCTTCTATGGGGCACAATACTAACAATATGGGCACTACATGGGTACATCAATATAATAAGTGGGTCGTACTAATAACAATAAGGGGTTACACTAGTAGTATAGGGGCCTAACATGCCCCTCTCCTTCAAAAAGCGTCGTCCTCAACGCTTGAGTAGTTTTTGATGCTTCTATATAAAATTCTTGTCCTCCCATGTGGAATCTTCAGCGGTTAAGTTCTTCCACTTGATGAGATACTCTGAAATTGATCGATTTCATAGCTGTCGGGTTCTTATTTCTGTGACTGCTCTAGTTTCCAATATGATTTTTCCTTCCTCTTCAATTTCTGGCAATATTGTTTGAATTGGAATCTTTTGCAACTTTTGAATAAGTGGCCATACTTCTTCGTCCTTCTTCCATTCATCCCTTGCTTCGTTTATCCAATCTGGTTGGCTAATAGAAATAGCAAAAAACAATGCTTCCACATCCTCATCCTTGAAGAGTCTTCCCATTCTGTAAGGTCGCCATTTTTTAAGTGCATGTAGTATTGCCAACATTTCCTTCTCATAAATAGCTTGCTTGAGATGTAGTAGTAAAAATACCCAATCACCTACATCAAAACATTTTTCACTATGATGTTGATCTACCTGTTGTTTCGTTTGATTTTGCACCGAGGTGGCGTTATCCTTTAAAAGTTCGAGAACTTGTTGTTGATGCTCGATGTGATCTTTCACTGCTTGAACCTTTTTCTTCTTGATATGTCCTTCTATCTCTAGAGTTTGAGGAGTGGTAATTTCTTCCAATCCTTTACAAGATATGGTCGGATTCATTTCTTGATGCTCGATGTGATCATTCACTTGTTGAACATTTTTCTTCTTGATATGTCCTTCTATCTTGATAGTTTGAGGAGTGGTAATTTCGACCAATGAATTACAAGATATGGTTGGATTCATTTCTTTTTTCTCGATGTGATCTCTCACTTCTTGCAGCTTTTTCTTCTTGATATGTCCTTCTATCTTGAGAGTTTGAGGAGTGGTAATTCTTGCCAATGCTTTACAAGATATGGTCTGATTCATTTCTTCTTTCTCTGGGGTGGGATCTTGGCTTATATCTTCTTCTTTTGATGTTTTTTGATCCTTTTCTGCCTCCTCTTCATATTCCATGTAAAATAATTTCTTCTCAGCACACTTATGACCTTTAGTGCATTTTCTATCACAATTGTAAGAAAGCCCTTTTTCTCTTTTTTCTTCCAATTGTTGTGGTGTAACCCTTGTAGGTTGTGGAAGGCTAGGAGAAACAACACTTCCATCTTTATAGTTGTGAGGGGTATGCTTCCTGGTTTCCATAATTTTTCTTTCCACTATGTCACAAAGCCCTTTTACTCTTTCCAATTGTTGTGGTGTTGCTCTAAAGAAGGTGTTGCTCTTTGTATCCTCATAATGTGCTATCATTTCCTCCGAGAAAATTGACCACGTAACAAGTTTTTTACGAGAACAAAGCCCTTCATACCATAAAAATTGATCCAGTTCTAAATATGAAGATGCAATACATACCTTTTGTAATAGTTGTACACCATGTAGATCAAAATATTTCTCCATCTGAGGTATCCAATTTACCGGATCCTTACCATCAAACTTCTTCATCTTGCTTTTTCTTGATTTTAGGAGCTCGATCTTGAAACGACTGTAACTCTATACTTTCAGATCGTTAAGTGCTGAAATTGTGACTTGTAGTAGCCCTCTATGTCGTCTTTCCAATGCCACCAGTCTGACCCAAATTGGATTCTCCAAGGAAGAGTTATGCAAAATCTCCCACAGTGACTTGATTATAGACTAGTTCAGTAGAGCGAACTTGTACGATGTTCCACGAGTCATTGTTTTGACCTTTGGATCTGAAAAATGCATTCAAGAAACTACAGTCCGTCCTCTTTTTGTACCTTCTTATGAAATTTCAATCCGATCCTCAGAGAGAAAGTTATGACGATTTTCCCCAGGTCACCTGTTTTGAATGTAATTCAAGAGTCTGCAAAAAGACCAACGTCCTTAGATCATATCTCCGAAAATATTGTGCGAAAAGATCTGAAATTCGGACCCAAGGTTCAGCGCGATTTCTTCTCAAATGGGTTTTTTTTGTGACTTCTGAAACGTCACAGAAAAAAGTTATAGCGAAAATGCCACGATGACCTGTTTGGAGCAGCGAAACCCTAGAATCCAAAGCTCTGATACCAAATGTTATGAAACCAGCTCAAGAAAAGGTAGAAAAGATAGATCAATGCCTTAGAATTCAGCCTCTTCGAGGGGGAAACCTCCTTTACATTACATAAATGAACAATTCTTGGATGGTACAAATGAAAAGACCTCCTTTCTATATATAGGAGTCTAAGGGGTCATAACATAATCAGAGCCGACATAACAATAATAATGTAAGGGCACAATAATAACAATAGTGGGCTTCTATGGGGCACAATACTAACAACATGGGCACTACATGGGTACATCAATATAATAAGTGGGTTGTACTAATAACAATAAGGGGTTACACTAGTAGTATAGGGGCCTAACACGTAGAGCTTAAAATGTTCACCTTTATTTATGAAGGGCCATGTGTTTTCCTAACAGTTACCCTGGATTTCAGTTATCTACATATAATCTTTTTTTTTTCCTCTGTTGTCTAGAATATTGTTGGGATTGATATCGCAGTTTGAATGCATACCTCTGTTCGTCCCTATATAGTTATTTTTCCTGCAATCATTCTTGCTTAGGTATATAATTTTGTTGTCTTTCTGCGACCATGATTAAGCTGGTTCTGTAATTATTGATTGTCTTTAAAGCGGGATGGACTATCATTCCAGAGTTTAATGGCCTTCCTTACTTGAAGTTGTAGTTGTTTTCTATTATTCCATGTGAGTTGTATGTAAGTTTTGTAACTAAGGTAGGCAACCATTTGCCGCTTCTGTACATGAATTCTACTAATGCGTCATTTTACTCTCGCGTTTTCCATGTTATTAGTTTGTTCCAAACAGTTACTGTTTTCTCTTCACGTAAAGAAGACTTACTATAATTTTACTAGCATTCTTGTTTTTCATAGCAACGAGTCTTTTTTTCTTTAATATTCTGAGTTTCATTTGGGACTCAAAACCTAGTTACAAATTGGGGTTTATCACTACGAAACAGTATCGATGTCTTTATGGTTTTATTCATAATAGTCTATAACAGACTTGTCATGCTCACTTGATTTTTATAATAAACATTAAATTCTATATAGGCATCCCAGTTTCCTTTTTGAATAATTTTAACAGATGTCTCAATCTTATGGCCGCTCTCCCCTCCTATACTGCATAGGATGCTACATACATTTTCAGCTAGGTATGGTATCACACTCAAATAAGTGAGTCGGCTTGAAACCAAACTCTGGCATTCTGATATATAAGGAGTTGGCAGAACAATAATGTCCCTATGTATTAGAGTTTTGTTATAAAATCTTATTACAACAGGTAGCATGCACGTTAGGGCCATCACTAAAGTTGGTTTTTTTCCTATACATTAGAACCATTTGAATGCCTTCAGAAAAGGTTAAAGTTCCAAATTCCATTTAATATTTAAACCCCGTTCCTCATAGACTTCATTTGTAACTGTAATAATTCTAATGTTAACAGTTTCAACTATAGATAAGAATTACAACTCTTAACTGTTTAATAACACAATAAGTCCCTATTCATTTTATTTTGCAGCCACAATTTCCAGATAAAAACTATAGCTCTTAACTGTTTATGAGCACAATAAGTACCAAATCAATTTGTTTCAACAACTACAATTTCCAGGATAGTCTGCTTACCTAACTCATGCTAAGAAAGTAGTGCACCTTTATGGAGGTTCTCCTTCATTATCATCTGTCTTTTGTTCCACCCAACCATGAGATATGTCCTTCTCGACTGTATCTCCCCCCGAGCTTACTTGCAAGGTCACTATCCTCTGCAAGTTTGTTGCACACAATGTGCATGCTATCTGGTCATCACCAGACTTAGCATTTCATTCTTACCGTCTGACCTTTCAGCACGGTTTTTCCTCCCCTCACTTCTTTTTCTTGGAGCCTCACATTCAGGGGAGATAGTTGGGGTTGCATTTCTAGCAACTGTCTTTTCCAACTTCCCTCCTAGGAAGTTGCCAATTCTTTTAATGCTTAAAACATTTTCCATTACCAATAATTAAAAATATTATTTAATTCAAATAACCATCATCCTTCAGTTTACTTTTTTTTTTACTATGGTAAATAAAGTATTTACAATATTCTGGGGTATCACATAAGATCTTTTACTAAAAATAATATATTTTCAAGGCAATGTAGGAAAGTATGAGTAGTGTGGAAGGATTGAATTATAATTGTAATTTAGAATATTAATAAATTTCAAAAAAATATATTGATGTTTTTTTGAGTTATTAATTACTAATAAAGTGATTATGTTGGTAACTATCAGGAATAGAATTTGATAGGTAAATTATTTGTCATTGAATGATTTTCTTATCAAATATACTTAAAATTTTTCTCTCTTTATTAACATTTTGGGATAAAAATGATTGAAATGGATATTAGAGTTGCAAATCGTTAAATTTAATGGGTTTTTATTTTTTTTTTAATTCTCACAGTGATAACTATGAAAGGTCAACTACATAATTGATTCTTCAAAATATATTTGTTTGTCTTAGACAATCTTTATTGAGTTGGATAAAGCAATTTAATAATTAAAAACAATTTTTTGTTTCATTGAACCTTTTGAGGCTGTAATATCATTAAAGTCATCTCGAGAATCCAATTACATTCTTTAATGGCCTCTTAGAAGTCCAAAAAAGTAAGAATTCCATTGTAATTTCAATGGCAATTATGCCTCCATAATAATTAATGTAAGTATGTAAATATGGCTAACACAATTTAGAGGGTAACTACATCACCAAAATGGTTGTGGTAAAAAACAAAAGAAAAAAAAATGGGGTGGGTTAGCTCTAGAAGCTATTAGGTGTTTTATCTATGTTATGTGTGTAAGAATATGATATTAGGCCTCCAAAATAGTTCTTGACAAGGATAAAGAATGGCATGGCTTAGTTCTAGGTGGAATTTCCACGTGATATATATATATATATATATATATATATATATATATATATATATATATATATATATATAGTTTAACCTAAAAGGCCCAAAATTAGGGATACTTATTAGTATTACCTGTTACAATGCTTTAAAGTCTTAATTATAGTCTTTTGAGCATAAAAAAACCCAAGTGTTATGTAATACCCTTCTCAAACTAGTTGCAAAATACTTTCAAGATACCTACAACAATGCCCAATTTAATAAGAAAGACCCATGACATCCAACACTAGAAGCAAAACAAATATCCAATAGAAATTAAAAAAGACTTCAAATTCTCTGAGGCTAGTCTATTGTCCTTGAACTCCTATTTTGAAATCATGCACTCTTACAAAAAAAGGGCTTCCTTAAACAACTTGTTTGCTTGTATATTTGATCCTTTATAAATATGCGTGAAGGAAGAAACTTCAATCAAACTTCTTAACCCTAGTACTCTATTCATTATAGGATTTAAAGAAAAAAATTAGTTTTGCATCTTCTAATTGCCCAATCCATAAGAAGCTTTAAATACACTATAACTTGATGTGTTCTTAATCCTTATTTGTAACTACTTTTAATCGAATTCAAAACTAAAGTTCACAAATCTATTATTACACACATAATGAACATCATATTAAGAGAAAAGATGGCATGGATTTAAATAAAGGAGAGCCCTAACACCATATTTACCGGGGGATCATTAGCTTGCCCAATTAATGAATCCCCAAGCAATATCATGATAAATAGTGATATTTTTGGATCCTAATATGTTTCGCAAAGTGATTCTTTTTAGTTCCCTCAAATGACACTCTAATCATATGAATCAGTGGTCCAGTTGAAAATGTTTCCTTTGAAGATCATTTATTTTTCCTTGAAATCCATAAGCCCTAAAGCACAATGCATGCCAATGTTGCACATTGGAACAAAGACCTGCCATGATGGCAATCCTAAAAATTGTCCATCAAAGAAGATTTATACTACTTATTCATAACATTTAAGGAATTCACGACTTGAGGATTTATTTCTACACTAATTTTGAAGAAGATTAGTGCAAAAAAGATGATATTTAAAGAGCATGTAGGATTCCATAGTCCAGTATCATAATGGTGTCCATGTTCAAAAACATCCTTATGCCTAAAACCCTTCAATTAATAGTAAATCTAGTTGATCCTAAAAGCCTTAACCCCATAAAAATATGCCTCAAATATCAGGTTCTTCTTCTTACATGGTATTTGTTATAAATAAATTAAAGGCACCATAATCTTATCATCACTATCTCCTATTATTGCAAATATATTTATGGAACACATTGAAATTAAGGCCATCAACTCTTAGCACCTCAATCCTAAATGCTAGAAATTATATGTGGATGATACCTTTGTGGGTTGGTCCAATGAGATTCCTTCCCTTCATTCCTTCCTAAACCACCTCAACATCTTATCCCCTCACATCCGATTTACTATGGAATTCGAAGAAAACTCTTCTTTACCATTTTTGGATGTCTTAGTCTCTAGACTACTTGATGGTTCACTTTCTCATCAATTGTTCCAAAAAAAATACCCACATTAGACAATACCTCCATGCCCATACCCATCACCATATAAATAAAAAATATTCCATCTTAAAGACCCTATTTAGTAGGGTTATTCACATTTTTAATCATTGGTTCCTCTCTAGAGAAAAATCACATCTAATTAAATCCCTTTAGAAAGATAGATATTCCTCCTTCCAAATCAACAAAGATTCCCAAGTAGCTTGATTCTCTCCCTCTCAACATCCTTTGACCCCCCCTAAAGATATGGTTTCGTTTCACTATATAAAAGGCACCATTGATAACATCCCTAAAATTTTAGCCAAGAAAAAAATTAAAACTCTTTTCAAAGCCTACAAGAATTTAAAACAATTATTCAAATATCCCCAAGATCAATCTAATCCATTGTCGGGCCCCGGGGTTTATGAAATCCCATGTTCGTGTAGAAATTCTTATGTAGGCCAAACTAGTAGATCCATTAAAGCCTGACTGAAGGAACATATAGACAATATTGCTCATAATTTCATTCAAAATATGCCCTTGTTGAGAACTCTTATAAATCCAAGAACCTTATATGCTTTGACTAAGAAAAAATACTTAGCCCCACTCCCTTCTATTCCATCCTGATCATTTGTGAAACCCTCATAATTAAAAAGCACCTAAATAACTTTAATTGTGGATATGGATACAAGTTAATCCAATCATGGAAGCCTCTCATTCAAAACTTTAATCATTCATATTCCCCTCCTATCCCTCTTTATTTTCTAATTAATTTCTTAATCAATTATCCCCTCACACCTCTTCCAAATTTGATGTTTTTCAATGTTGCTTTCCTTGCATTTGGTTATCATGTTTCAGTTTTACACTTATTTTAAACTCAACCCCCCTAATATTATAATCTTTTCGCCCTTATATTGTATTCCCACCCCCTATTAAGCCACCTATACAAAAAATTTGTGCAAATCATTTCACCACCATAAATATCCCTCCTCGGAAATATTTAATGACTATAAATAAATTAAGATCTTAAACATGTAGGTGGGGTCCCCAAGAGAAATAAGTAGTATCAATATCATTGGCATAATTTATTTTTTGTTTGGATACTTGGAGCTACAAATAAGTTTTGTCTTATCCTACATATGGTTGTATACATAGCATATCATGATTCAAAGAAGCTAATTATTTTTTTAATATTAACAAATTTGTGGTGTCAAATTTGTGATTCCCTCATATGAATTTTATGTGTTTACAAGTTTAAAGAATGTAGGCCCATTATCAGCATACACCAAAAGGCATTGTCCCTCATAAAATGATCATCACTCTTGATGACAACTTGCAATTGCAACTGAAAGGGAAGAGATACCATTATTCCATTGAGCTATTGAATGTCAATATATATACATTTTCCTTGCACCCTATATATATATATATATAATTAATAAATTGGACCGTGGGTAGGAGGTTTTATTATGTGTGTGTGTGTGTGAGGAATAAACATAGTAAATATAGTTCCATAATTTTCTACATTGACAGATGTGATATGAATACACACCCTGTGTATCATGCACAAATTTTCAATCTCAATATTAAAATGCAACCGCCAACTTCATAGTCTCGAGCCTCAAGACCACTAATGACTCTCATCCCTAATCCATGTAGGTTTACATGTATGTTGCGCTAGCATGGAGAGAATACCAAGATTACTTGCATGAATCTACCTATTCCTGTCATAGATGATTAGTGTACATGGTGTAGATAGACCACGATTTGGTTGTTGCGGCCTCAATTAACTACATCCATGCCCCAAAATAATATGGAGAGTGGATCACTATTAAGTCCCGAGAGTGGCAAGAGTTAGATCCTTGAAAACTGGGAAAGTAAGATAAACGGATGGGGAAGAAATTTTGTTAACCCTCTCCTTAAACCATCATTCCAAAGAAAACGAAGCTTTGTATTGAGAGGCAAGTCTTGTGCTACAACAACTAGGGAAATCACTTGCAACTGATTCAACTAATACAGGAGTGGTTTAAATTCACAAACTTTAGGTATGACATGCAATGGTTTCTTCTCTTTGGTTCATAGTTATAAGTGCAAAATTCTAATGTGTGGTTTCTTGGTTTGAAGTATTGTAATCAGTTAATCCCTCTCATCATTTTTCTAACCATTATTTCTTTTTTAATTCACCTCCTTACATGCACTAGACTTACCCTTATCCTCTTCCCTTCTCTCAGAGTATGCTCTCTTCTTACTTATACATGCAATATGAATCCCTTAATCCATATGATTCCTAAGCTTTGTCTACTCATGCATGGTATGTTCAAGCCATTTGGGCCTGTCCCTAGAGCACACCATTAGGTAATCTTAGGAATATCATATCTAGATCGCACTAAATGACTTGATAACTAGTAACAGTCTCATGATTTTTTACATGGAATAACCTAGGCAATAACGAGCCTAAAGTAAAAATTCATACCCCTATAGTATATGACTGCATATGTATCATCCCTCACTCCTATCATGTCAAAATAAGTGACTGGTATTATGTTTTGTCCCTCCATATGTATAAATATAACACTTTGCCTCCTAAGATATCATATTCTAAGTAATTCTCAAGTCGTCTCACTCGATAAGAGTTAAACCATAGTCTTAGCCACATTTTATTTTCAGTGTTCTCCTAAAAGTTCTGTTTCCCTTTGATTCAGTCACACGCTTCATGGTTACATATTGTTATGGCCATGTTGTCATCATAACATTTGCACCGATCTAAGTCTATAACAAGGGTAAAACGATCATGTTTTCTTTAAACGGTGCATAAATTACGTACATGAAAGAATGGCTTACATACATACAAATTAAAATATTCTCCCTTTTGCCAAACCATCTTGGTCAATAATCAAAGTTTTGATGGGTCGTTTTCTTTGTATGACCATAAAAGCCTCACTTTTATATTAATTGAGTAGAAGTATTGCTTCATAATTATATTTTAAATTGATCTCTTCTCAAGCCACACCCATTCACTGCTTGTCAGCCTTCACATTTTCTATTCTGAAATATTATTGCAGGATAAATGAAATTTTGTTTTGTTCGCCCCCTCGAGCTTGTGCCCACTCGCCTACTTGTGGTGCATAAATATTCCAAAGCAGGTTTCCGTTACATAATGTAAGCTTCTCCATCTCATGCCTCAAGGAATTGATGCCCTTGTAAAAATATTTATATATATGTATGACCCAATTCAGCCCTGTATATCGGCAAAACCATCCCCTCCATACCACACATAACATTTGTCATCTCCCACTTTGCAACAATGTTCCCTATCCCGACCATTCTTTTTTTTTTTTTTTTAACCACATGGTGAATCGGTAACTATCAAGTCTAATCCACGGGAGACCCAGGATCAAACCTCATTGCTGCCACTATAACACCAAGAGCATAACCAACCACCTGCAAGTCGGGTATACTAAGATCCTATGGTTTTAGCAAGAGCACACCCACGGTAGGGGGGTCCGCCCCTCTAGCCGCCACCACAGCAGGTCACTGTACTCAATGAGATTTGAACTTCAGACCTCTCGGGCTTCGCCCATGTGTCTTACCGTTAAACCATTCTTATTATAAGTTGAGAAGTAAACAAATGGGCACATAAATTGTTATTGTTTCCCACATGTTTATTGACTCTCTCTGCTCTATCTCACATATAGATGTTTTATATATGTTTATGGTTATTATTGAAAATCATTATATATATATATAGTAAGTTAATACTTTCTCAGACACACTCTAAAACAGGATATATATACCTTTTTGATAGATGCCACACGATTTATGCTTAATCGATGACTGGTGCTCTTATTAATTCATTGTTTACGTATTCATCTGTTCATGGTCTCAACGAGTAGTTCTTACAGGCATCAACATACTTTTTTTCCTATGACATTGCCATACCCACACAATTGTCCTAATTATGCTTGCCTTGATTGCATGCATGCAATTCGTTTCCCTCTTATTATATGTTTCTTTAGTGATTGTATACAAGGGCTCTAACATTATAGAAAACATGACCCTAGATTTTTTTTTTGCAATTAGAAATATGATAGTTGAATAATAAATTACTTTGATTACAATCGACATGAGCTTTTCCAACAGAGGTTTAAGGGGAAATAGAAAGGGGTATAATAATAGGACTAATATGACGTGGATAGAAAATATAAATAAGGTGGGAAAGAAACCTTATCACTGGGTTGGTCCAAGCATAGATCTAGAGCTTACTTGAGTTTCTTGATATTATGGTTTTTACCTTACTTTACTTACTTTATTTCAGACTTTTACATTGGTATATTTGGGGAACAGTTTATTACATTCATGGTACATATTTTGATGACGATATCATAGGGGAGATACAAGATGGTTTTATATGTGTGATTATACATATATGTTAATGGATGATTATTCATTTTATGCACATGATTTTTTTTTTTTTTTGAATACGACTAATTCTATTATCATACAAAACAGAGATACATATAGAGTACAGTGGGCAAGGCTATGAAGATTTACCTATCAGCCTTCTTCTTGCCCTGATTACAGTTCCAAAATTGAGCAAAATCAAAAATTGGAATTCGATACTCGGCCACTGAAGACACATAGACTCTGAACAGACACCAGGACCATGGACTGACCCAAACAAAGACAGAAAAACACATGAACAATTACATCCGACACATTGACATAGATGCCGATGCCACTTGGCAGAATCATAAACAGAAAACCCAAGAAAAGCAGCTTAGGTTACCGGGAGCGAGCTCATTCCTCATCGGTGGTATAGGGCACCTCTTCTACTCGGCACCCGAAATGGAGAGAATCATCAGAGTCTGAGAGAGGGATGACCGCGCCAGAGGTCCCCTCCTGTGCTGGCCTGCTTGGACCAGCAAGCGCTGAAGGACCGGCAGCAGGGACGCAATCCTTAGCTGGGCGCGCGAGGTCAATTCTGAACTCTTGTTCAGGGGCCAGACGAATAGTTCCTGCCCTAACTAGATGGCACGCGATGGGGGATTCCTCTCTACTGTAGTGTTGCCAATCCGGTAAAGGCTCTGCCCCTTGCACAGGATGGCTTGCTGCAATAATTGTCTCTGCCTCCGTGCTTTGAGAGACTCCAGGCTCAATCATAATGGAAATTACCAGAGTAGAATTGGCTTGAGGGCAAGGGAGCCTATACCTTAGCGTGGGAGGCTCCGTCTGACCCTCCTCTGTTCGAGTGCTTCTACCAGCACGTCCACCACCTTCCTCATTGCTTCCTTGGAACCTCTGAGGCACTGACGTAACTTCAATGGAGGAGGAAGGCGAAATGTGGCCTTGCCGCTGCATGGAGGCCCTGCCTCTGGTTCCCCCTCGCCTGCTGCACATGCGCGGCCTTTCCCTCTGCATTTCTGGCTTTTCCAAATGCACCCTCAAGCAGGCACCCGGAGCTTCTTCAGCGCTAAGGACAAACACATTCTCAGCGCAGTTGCAGGGCGTGCTCGTCCCTTGCCCTGAAACCGGCAAAATGCACTTCGATTCCTCGCCCTCTTTCTCGTCTGAGCGCTGCAGGGCATCAACGTAATGCCAACCCATATTCCTCTGCAGAACAAACCCTCTCCTGTTAAATTGCTCCATTGCACCATTAGCCAAGCAGCTCGCGCGAGCTGAGAAGACAGGCATTAATGCCTTCAGCCGTCGGACTGCATGTGGGTTGATATCCTGCCTCACCTGGTACTGTCTGTCGTCACGGGCCTGCCACCTACCCACGTGACCGCTAACGCCATCAACACGTCGCTCCTGCACCCGCATCCGGGACATTTTATGCACATGATTATTGTGATGGTGGTGTTAACAATAGTTTCATGTCTTGAATTTATTATGGAGTTACAAGGTTAATGTGGATATTTCATGAACATGTTCGGGGAACCCACCTACTTTATAGAATTAAATTAATTTAGAAAATAATCCTTCCTAAATTCCTTCTTTGATTAAAAAGAAAATACATTTATCTTCACATACAATTATTTTAAAAACAATTTTTCCCTGCAACTACCAGAGAGATATAAAACTAGACTGAAGGCAAGAAAAGAAAAAGAAAAAAAACTAGGGAGGAGAAAAATCCTTTGAAGAGTGACAAGGAGTAAAGTTAGCTCACTAATATTCTGGTCCTTTTTTTTAAGAAACAATGTTGTCCAGTCTTATCAAAAAGATCTCATTATGCCCAACGCTATATTTTACTTTACTGTTCGACATTCTAATGTCTATTGTATGTCTTTTGTTAAATTTGTAGACATTTTTAAAGCAAATTTTGGTCTTGATTTTCACAGAAATCAATAGAAAAAACAAGTTGTACTTACATTTTGGTCAACAAAATTAACATTCTTGTCAACTAAAATTTTAGCATGGTTCCTCCAATTAATTTTCTACATGTTTCTTGATTTTGAAGGCAAATTTCTCTAATATTTATGGTAGAAAGTTGTTATTAATTTTTATATCACATTTTGAACATGTGCATGTATGGTCATATTGTTAATAGGGCATGACTTTTAAGAAATCTACTTACAAAATGACTTATTTATTTTCTTTAATTTTGTTTTAATTCCATTTGGATAATGTACAACAATATACAACAATATATGTGTTTTTCTTCTAGCTTTTTTTCTTCATTATACCTTTGTAATTAATTTTCTTAGATTTTGTTGTACAAAGTTGCCATATCTCTTCTTCTTTCTTTTCATTTCTAAAAATATATTGTAAAGAATTGGAACATAACTTATGGCCATTAAACCTTGAGCCTAGTCCTATTATCTCACAAGCATAGTGAGATTTGAGGGTGTCGACCCTTATCTCTTCTCATAACAGATTTTTGGTTTAAAATTTGTTAAGTTAATTGTCCTTTAAATTTATTATTTGGACATTTTCCTATATTATCCTTGTTATTTTTAAAGTTTTGCAATAATTGTTCTTTCTTCCCTTTTCTTTTTATTTCTAAATTTTGAATTAGATATATTAATATAATAATTCTATCTTATATCTATTCTTGAATTCAGTTCCCATTGATCCCTCTTTTGCCTCTCGAATTAATAGAAATAATTTTGTTGTTCCCATTGATCCCTTTTAATGTTTAATAATTTCTTCACTTACTAATTTTTTTAATTATTTAATCTAATTAACTAATCTAGCTGACTAATTCATTATAATTTATTAAATAATTATTTTTTAATGTGATCGATAATAATTTATTTTCTTCAATTTCTTAGTCAAAATTTAGTAATGTGGTTAACCAATGAGCTTTGAAAATCGAATGTTCCTCTTACCTCACCTCACATCTATATAAAACTAGTTGCATTATTTTCTAATCATTTTCCTTCATTTGGTCCCTCGGGATGGGTGGAGCATCCACTAGAAAATTTGGACAAATCTTTGCACCGCATACATAGTAAAGATCTCCAAAAAAGCATCTATTACTAAAGATGATAATTGTTTCATTGTGTACCTTGTAAAATATGTGGCAACTAGGGTTTTTCCAATCTCACTTTTGTACATGATCCCAAGTCAGCATCTTATTCACCAAAGCCATCTAAAGGAATATTATTGACTTTAAAGGATTTCCAAGTTTCCATATAACCTCCCACGACTACACTTTTTCCCTTCTCAATTCTTCTCCCATGCTTGCTTTGCAACATGTTTTTGTAGTCAAGATCTATGTTGTTTCACTTTTAGATCATTTGACTTCAATTCTTTGTTTGAGAGCCTAATAGCGCTATGTTTCAACATAGAAACTCTACACACACACACATTAGAAAAATGTCTTCAAAATTGTCCTTTTTTAGAATATTTGAAAGGAGGAAGGCTAAATCACTAAAGATAATAATAGTTTATAACTTGTAAGGTCTCACCTAGACTAGAACAAGAAACTTCATGATAATCTCCAAATTGAAAACATAAAATTCAAACTAATTAAACTAACCCACTAACCTAGTTTGTTTAAATATTAAAAATATATAATATTAAACCTTGTTTACTAAACCATTTTCTTAAATAATAATAATTTTTTTGAGATATTAATGGCTCTCATGGTCCCTGAAATAAGTTCATGGTACATCAATAAATTGGGCAAGGGGAGATTATCCTTCCCATGTATTAGAAAATGTAACTATGTTCGATCTTCAATAATGTACTTGATTCATTATGTAATGTAGTTGTCAAAAGAATAAAGAAAAGAATTATTATTATTATTGTGCCTTATTAAAGCATGGGTCTCATGCTTAGGTCACCTTGTTTTAGGTCAAAGTCCCCATTGTGGACCTCTAGGATTTATTCTGAGTCTATAGAGTTATTGTACATTTAAGGAGACCCTTCTTGGGATTTCGAAACATGTAAAACGATTAAATATTGAGTCAAATATGAATTATGTAACCTCCACACAATGTCAGCTTAAGAGAAGATCAAGTTGGCATAAGAACCCTATTTGACCCCACAAGAAGCCTATAAAAGGAATATCGTCAAATTCATTTGGAGCATCATTCTCTCACAAGTTCGAATACTCTTGTAGCTGGGAAGAAGTGTGAAAATCTCTTGTTGCTGGGTAGAAGTGAGAAGTTCTATTGTAGTTGGGAAAAGGTGTGAAGTTTGTTGCCAGTAAGCCAAAGTGAATGTGAGTTTGGGGAAGTCTAAGGAGAGAAGTAAAATTGAAATTTTGGTGTCTCTCTCTCTCTCTTTGTTTTGTGTCCTCGATTGTGAGATCAAAGTCTTCCAAGTTTCATTGTTTCCATAAGCTGTCAGTTGTCATAAGTTGCTTCATAATCGAAGTTGTTGGGAAGAGGTTGAAATTATGAGAGGCTAACTTGGTGTGGAGGGATGGTCTGGTCTTGTTCAAGGGTGAAAAGTCTCAAAGAACACTATTGGAAAGGAAGAATTATCTTGACTGGGTTTTCCTCTTGAGGGGGGTTTTGCCCTTGCCATGTGCCTACATCTGGTGTTTGTTGTTTTATGTGCTGCTGCTTTTGGTAATTGCTTGATGAACGAAAGAAAGAAGTTATAAATAATCGTAATAATAAGAAACATCACAAGTAATTATCAAGAACAAGAAAATATTTACTACCTTTTTTTATTTTCTAACATGGTATCAGAGCTTTGGTGAAGAAGGAAGAAAAAGGAAGTCTCAAGCACTTGATCCATTCTTATGTATTATATTCAAGGAAGATGTATAACTCAATCAAGGGTGAGAACAAACTTGAAGGAGCCTCTAACTTTAGGTCCTAGAAAAGGAGGCTTCACCTAATCCTTGAGAAGCACAAGGTGCTAGACTTGGTAAGAGGAAATGTAAAGAAGCCTACACAAGAAGCCAATGATGTTGACAAAGTGAAATACAGGGAATTAGAATTGGTGGCCATGACTGTTATGGTAGAAGGGGTAAAAGACAACCTTGTCCCATGCATAGCCAACATTGATCATGCTCAGGAAATATATGAAGCCCTGTCAAAGTTGTTTACTATTAAGAACATTGGTCAAGTAGCATGTTCGAAGAATGAGATGAGGACTACGAAGATGAATAGAGAAGATATTGTGGAAACCCTTTATGAAGATAGCTAGACTTAGGGATGATCTCTTGGCCATTGATGAGATTGTTTCAGACAAATAACTTGTGATCATTTCTCTATTAGGATTTCCACCCTCTTGGGGTGAATTTGTTGTAGGTCTCAATAGCTAGAAGGTATCTCTCACCTTTGAAGAATTATGGACCGTCTGTAGTAAAGAATAACTAAGGATCTCTATGGTTACCAATCCTGAAGGAGTATCAAATTCTTATGTTTCTCATCATAAAGGAAAGATATCAAAGGGACAGAGGAAGAAATTTGGCATTTCCAAGATAGAGTGCTATCAACGTCATAAGAAGGGTCACTACAAGAGTTAATGTCCCAAGAAACCAAAGAATAAGAGGAGAGGAAGGGATCAAGGCAACCTTGTTGTAGAAGGAGATTCAAAGAAAGTCAAGCCCTAAGAACTTTTTTTTTTTTGTGTAAATCAACAGTTGTATATTATATCATAAAATTACATAGGATACAAAAAGTTTGTATGCACAGACAGAGAAAGCACTTCCATCTAGTTTGCCCAAAATGACTGTTAACACCAGAACCTGCATCTTTAGAACTCGAGACTAACCACACAGGGCTGCCTAACAAGGGACACAAACGAGAAGAGCCAACCATCCAGGGTTGCTTGACAGAAGACATAAACGAAAGAGGGCCTGGAGGACCTCAAAACTACGACATAGATAGACAAAATGAGAGAAAACCAAGAAAACAAGAAGCCATTACAGCTTCAAAATCACATAGTCTTTGCTGGTTTCACTTGGGCCGGCCATTGCAGTCTCGATAACGGGCTGCGGAATCCTTTGAGGAGTGGGGCACTTCACCATGCTGATGTCAGTTTCCTCCGTCGGGATGTCCACAACAACATTAGTTCCCTGTCGGATGGAGAGCTTAAGGAGATTGATGAGGACTCCTAGCTTGTGTGACAGGATTCTGACTTCCTGAGTTAACGCACTGATGTTGAACTCCATAGCATCTAACTTTGCTGAATTCTCGGTCAAAACGAGTGAAATGGCCTGGTGCGCTTTCTTGATTTCTTTTGCCTGCATGCTGAGCGCTTTGGCCAGCATGGTCTTCATACGCCACATTTCACTCTAAGTTCTAACGTATTGCGTGGCTCTGGTAGTCGCTGTGCCTGGGTCCGATACCCAGTCCATTTCTATCTCCAAAGCCTGAATGTCCATCTGTTCTTCTTCCTCAATGACCGCAGCTTCAAGCTCTTCAATTTTCCATTTTTCTTTCTTGGAGATCCAGGTCTCGTAAGCCTCACAGGATTTTTTCAGGTCCCAGTTAGCAGACGCATTATGACTGCCCTCACGAGCCATAGTGTTATTGCAGGTGTTGGCGTGGGTGGAGGAGATAGTGAACTTCCTAACAGCACTAAGATTGTCAAGAATCGAGCAAGGAGAATGCGATGTTTTGATTTCCTGGTTGATTACCTTAGTTATAGCTGAAGGTCGAATGTTCTGGATTGAGATCTCCCACTTCGCCTTCTGAGATCCGCAGTTCCTGCCATAATAACTCCCATTTAGATTTCCCAGCTCCTTCTCATGATGCCGATCCAGAGCCATTACTCTGCCACGCTTGAGGCTGCTGGTTGAAAGCCAGGTGTCCTCACCTGCTTCTTGTTGATTGTGTCGATCATACTTTTTGTTGATTGTCCACCCCGTCCGATATACTTTGTCCTTGTGGATGATTTTCCACCCTTCCCCAGGTACTCCATGGGCCTGTCGCCCATTGTACCTTTGTTTGGGGTTAAGTATATTGTTAATTTTCATAGGTTAATAATGAGCTGTATCTTGCAGCCTGTCTTCCACTCTTGACTCTCTTGTAAGATCTTGCCTTGAGATGAGAGTGCATTGATTCCTAAGCTCATCTTCTGTGACGTCTTGCCAACAAGTGTCAATGATCTCCATCATATGATCGACCGCGTGGTTGGCAAGGCAGTCCGCTAAGACATTTGTTTTCTGCCTAACTTCCTGTGGAACAATGCTACTGAGGGAGGAGAGATGTTTCGCGATGAGCACTATAACCATGGCTAATTTCTAGTGCTTTGTAACTTTCTCAAGCCGAGTCCCATTTTACATTCTCGTCACTGCATTGATGGCCAAGAGGGAATCTCGTTCCACTATTACAAAGCCTTTACTCAGACGAATAAGGATTTGCAGCCCCTGTTCGAGGGTTGCAAATTCTGCTTCATTGTTGGTGGCCTCCCCAAGCACTCTACAGAAAGTGTGGAGGATTTCACCTTTGTCATTACGGATGACACCTCCAAGCCCTGCAGGACTAGGGTTACCCCTGGAGGCTCCGTCGAAATTTAATTTGCAGAAGCTCGGGATGGGGGGCAGCCAGGACAAAGGAACGGGAGTTGTTTGGGGGTGGTTTGCTTGAGCTGTGCGACTCATCAGACCATTCATGCCAAAAAACAACAGGATGCGAGAGTCATTTGGAGTGAGCGTCTTGTCCTGCTCCGCTCTGCAGCTGGTAAGGGCAGTCTCTTTCAAACTGTGCATAGTCACCGTTTTGATGGTTTCAAGCTGCTTGGAATCTTTTTGAAAAATTCATCTGTTCCTCTCTTTCCAAGTGTTCTAGACTATAAAGCCAGGACAGAGCCTCCAAAGGGCGTTAACCATATTACAACTGGAATACTTTGTGTGCCAATTTGCAATGGAGTCTTGAATAGAATCTCTGTGTCTATCTGTTTGTTTGAATATTCCTTTCATCCATTCCCACAAATTATTGGTCCAGTCACAATCATTAAGGAGATGGTTCATCGTTTCCTCATCCTTTTCACAGAGGGGGCATCTGGAAGGCCCAATAAAACCTCTTTTCACTAAATTCTCCCAGGTAAGGATTTTGTGATGCATGAGAAGCCAAAGAAAATATTTTATCTTTGGCCAGAGTGCATTGTCCCAGACATTTGGGTACCAAGCTACTTTGTCTTTGAGGTCCTGGTGCTCGAGATACATTCTGGCCTCCTTGAGGTTGAAAGTTCCCCTGTCGAGTTTTCCCCACCTAAGTTGGTACTCCTCCTGAGTGAATCAGATCATTCTCTTATTCAGAGTAGAGTTTAAGGTGCTGAGGAGGTCTATCATGTCATCCTCTGGGGGGAGAGGCTCTAAGTTCCATTTCCTCTAGTGCTAGTTCTCGTTGTTGCTAGACCAATATTGATGGACTTTTATCTTGCCTGTTGCCTGAAACCATCTTTGTAGGGCAAGATAATTGGAGTTTTCTAGTTTAGGTAGCTGTTGCCATGCATCCTCCCAGAATAAAGTCTTTTTGCCATTTTGAATTTCCCAAAATCAGTGGTCCTGAATGAGGTGGCTATTAGCTTTGGCCAAATTCCAAATAGGGGAACCTTCAGGGGCATTTGTCATTCTGATCAGATCCTTAGTTCTCCAAGTTTCGGCATATTTGGCCTTCCACAGTTTTTCCCAAGGTGTATGGCGTTCCTTGATCCAACACCACCAAAGCTTGGCTCCATAAGCTTTGTTGATAGTGTCCAGGCCTTGCAGCCCTAAGCCCCCCAGGTTTTTGGGTTTGCATAATTTATTCCAAGCTACAAGTGCCCATTTATGTTTATCTGCTTTTCCCAACCAAAGAAAGGCTCTTTGAATATTCTTAATTTTATGTATAACCATTTTTGGAGATGGGAGGATAGAAAGCATATAGAGAGGAATGGCTTGTAGAAACACCTTAGTCATTACAAGTCTTCCTACAAAATTCAAAACTCTGTTGGTCCAGTAATTTCCCCTATCCTTTAGCTTGGAGAGCAAATGCTCCTAGTGGAGTTCCTGCCAAGGCTCGCTAGTGAGAGGAATGCCAAGATATTTAGATGGGAGGTTGCACCTTTTGAAACTAAGGATGTTAGTGAGGTGCTTTGGGACTGCCATGTGCATATGGAAGAAAAAAACAGACGATTTATCCAAGTTAAGATCCATACCGGATACTTGGACGAGCAGGTTTAAAATGGATTTGAAACCTTGGGCTTCCTTAACAATAGGGGTGCCATGCAGCATGGTATCATCCATGAATTGCTGATGGGTAGTTGAAGGAGAGTGATTCAGGGGCTAAATACCTTTGAAGATATTCCTATCCTTAGTTGATTTAATGATGCGAATCATTCCTTCCATTAAGATAACAAAAATGTAAGGGGAGATAGGATCACACTGACGAATGCCTCTGGAAGGGAAGAAGGGGTCCAAAGGGGAACCATTGACCAAAATAAAAAAGCTGGGAGATTTGACCATGGCTAAAATCCATCTGATCCAATGCTGGGCAAAACCAAAAGCTTTCAAAATAGCTTCAAGATAATTCCAACTGACCTTATCATATGCTTTTGAGAGGTCCAGTTGAATGATCATTCTAGCCTTTTTTTGAGACTGAAGGGTATGGATCATTTCCTGTGCCAATAAAACATTATCCATGATTTGCCTGCCTTCCACATAACCCCAAGCCCTAGGAACTTGACATCAGGGACTTACGCTATTAATTCCTTTGCTTATAGATTTATATCTTGTTTGACATGTGTTAGAATTTATAGGTTTTTAACATATTTTGGAAGAGAAATTTTTGTGTTGTTTTTATAAGTTTGTAGGTATCCCTTAAACTTTGGAGGGAGCCCCCAACAACTCCCAAAGATAACTATCTCATTTTTTTTCAGTTCTGGGTTCAGGTATTCATGTAGTTATGATTACATTAAATACTAATCACCTTTCTCCCTCTATTTGTCTTGATTATGAAAAGAATCTGTAAGAATGAGGATCTCTCAAGACAAGGTTAGTCAAGAGACAAAGGTATGCTTTAAATATAGTGATTCAATAGGATTATTAATTTGATGATCTATTACTAACTTTGTTATGACTAGTTGTATCGAATCTTAGTGATTCTTGTTTGGGTGATTCATCTCTTGATAAATCTACCCACCCCACTCATATTATTGATTGACTATGTAGAACCCTAGATAGGTTCTAGAAAACCCTAACCGAAGGGTATGCTAACATGAATGTCTAAATGCTTAAACCACTTAGGGATATTGTGAAATGTTGTTTGAAGTTTTTATTGATGATGTCATGTGTTGGGACTTTGGTATGATCAATTAACGTCCCGAACCTTTGAAGTTTTGGTTATGTTGGGTTTGTTGTGGTTCTACATTGGAACCCTAGCTCATTAAGGTTTGGTGGAATGTCTGATAAAGACCCTTATATTGTCTTAGAAATTATTTCCTTGGTATGTTTGCATTTGTCTGATTAAACCCTAGTGTAATCAAGATGGTCTAACTCTTTTTGATCATTGTGAAGTTGGGTTTAGATTAACACATGATATGAAATGTATTTGCATGATGACAAAATATAGGCATGTATAGATATGTCCTTTTGGTTGAATCCCTATCTTGGTCTAGGTCAAATGTATTAATGTTGTTGGACATATGATATGCTTATGAATGATTATGAATTCCTAGATATATGTGTTGACCTAGTTATTGATGGTCATAAGTCTTAAGATTTAATGGAAATCCTTTTCTGAGATCCTAAGATGATGATATTTGGAAATATAGGGTTTTGTAGCTAAACCTTACTGAAGTTAATTTGTCTAGTATGTGTGATATAACAATATGAAATCTATTTAAATGATTGTTACAAAATGAAAATCTACGTTTTTGCAGTTAAATCCTTGCATTGACATTATCTAATGTGTGTAATATAACAATATGAGATCTATGTATTTAATGATTGTTGAGATTGTGAAAATAGAATTCTAGGGTTTTGGAGTTGAACCTTAGTCAAAGTAAATTTTTTGAAATATGATGATTTGAGATTTGTGTAAGATTGTTGAGATTATGAAATTGGAATTCTAGGGTTTTGGAGTTGAACCTTAGTGAAAGTAAAATCTCTGAAATATGTTGATTTCAGATTTGTGTAAGATTGTTGAGATTATGAAAATGGAATTCTAGGGTTTTGGAGTTAAACCTTAGTCAAAGTAGAAATATCTAATATATGATGACAATATGATAATTTGAGATTTGTCAAAGATTGTTGAGATTTGAAATTTTTGGTTGAAATTGTTGATTGATCGAAAATATAGGTTTTGCAGCTAACCCTAGTGGTGGTTGGTCATGTTAGTGACTGATTGATAGTTGATTGAAAATCTAGGCATTGGAACTAACCCTAGTGGAAGCTGGTCAAGTTAGTGACTAAGTTGTGATTGACCTTGATTGATTCTTTTGTTCGAAATCTAGGATTTGTATGAATCCCTAGTGACAAGTCTAACATATTTATTTTGAAAGGTTGTTAGATTCTTTGTAGATCTATATTTTTGTGAAATGTTTCTAGGGTTTGTTATATGTTAAAGGAAAGTATGACATGCCTTTGGAAGAAACATTGAAACCCTAGATTGAATGAAAAGTGTTCTGAAGTAGTCTAGGGTGTGTGACAAAATTCCTTAGCAAGATGTTGAAGAGTATATGTCTCTTGTTTGTAATTGAGCTTGGGTATTTGACATGTATAAAGATGAAATTATTCTGTGATTCTGATATGGCTAAAATTATGTTTTTATAGATTTGGTTGTACTTGCTATTTAAGTTGTGCAAGTACACAATCTTCAAATTGGTGAAGATGCTCATTGATGTGATAATCATGATGAGGATGATGATAACTGATGAAATGGTTGGAAGCCATGAAATATTCTCCGATGTCAAAAAGAAGAAGATGATCTCCCTGAGGAAGCATGAATAAAAGAGATCTCCCTAAGATTAAGAGGGAGTTTGGATGAAGAGATACTTCCTAGTTGAGAGGGAGGGAATATCTTGGTATTAATTGAAGAATGAATTTTGGAGGATATGTTGTTGCATGGGAAGTAGGAAGGAAAAATTTATGATTTAGGAATCTTCTATCAAAGATTCGGTTGAGATTCCTACTGTAAAAAGTTGAGAAGAAAAATCAAGTTGTCTAAAAGACCTCGGAGGATTGTATTTGATTATGTACATGTGAATGTATATTATTGATTGGGGTTTTGATTTTACAGGTGTATATATCGAAGGTGAAAGCATGTTGGATACCAATCAATTTGATTGGGAGAGGTTGGTCATTCTTGATCTGCTAGATCAGGGGGTGTTGAGGCTTTGTGAGTGAAGCATTGCCTGGGAAGACATCTGGCTGGCATTTTCTGTTGTTGTCTGGGTCCTAAAGTTGGAAATGTGGTGTTGGTTGTTAAGCTTTATTTTGGATACATGCCTAGATTTTTGGGTTGATGGTTAGCAAGTAAGCCTGAGGGTACCTAAAGGGGCTAAAATATTGAGTCTATATTAGTCCCACCTAGATAGATTTGCCTGGTCAAGAATCTAGTCCATGGAATTGTGGTGCCTAAAAGTTCTTCATGGTTCATATAGTTTGATATCTTCCATTATATTTGTACATTATAAATACCTCCCTACTTAAGAGGGAGTGTTAGTAAATGTAACTATGTTCAATATTCAATAATGTACTGGAGTCATGATGTAATGTACTTATTAAAAGAATAAAGAAAATTATTATTATTATTATTATTATTGTGGATTATTAAAGCATGGGTTTCATGCTTCGGTCACCTTGTTTTAGGTCGAAGTCCCCATTGTGGACTTGTAGGATTTAGTCTGAGTATATAGAATTATTGTACATGTAAAGGGACCCTTCTCGGGATTTTAAGTCATGTAAAAATGTTAAGTATTGAATTAAATATGAATTATGTAACCTCCACACCATGTCGGCCTAAGAGAAGATCAAGTCAGCCTAAGAACCCTATTCGACCCCACAAGAAGCCTATAAAAGGAAGCTCTGTTATAGACATTTTTGGGCCCTACAACCCCAAGCATGAAATGTCCATAAATCAAGGGCTCCTAAGTCCCTAAAAGTGTTGTTCTAACCCCTAAAGGAACAAGGTCAACAGATTACAACTTCTCCCAGAAGTTCTCCATGAAAAAATGCTCAGAATTGGTCAAAACAGGATCATTTCAGCTACTCCACTGGCTAAGTGCGTTGCATCTCACTTAAATACACTGTGTGGGTACGTTACATTTCAAAAATACCTTCTGTGGGGTGCGATGGGCGAGAAATGACAAATGGCAGTGTCATTCCGTGAGGTGGAGAGGCAATGGAAGCTTCCAGAATCTTCTCCTCTGACACTTGCCTCACTGAATTCGACCAAGGATGAGTAAGAGATCATCAATATCCAAGTGGAAGCAAGAACTATCAGAGGGAAGACACTAATCAAATCATGATCTGACTCATCTCCATTACAAACATCTATATATGGATCCCTCATCCCAGAGATCCAAGGCTGGAATTTTGCATATTGTAAGGAATTGCTGTTGGTTTCTTGAGACAAACATCAGATTGTTGGGTGATCTAAGCTTTGTTTGAGGTGAAGAGGGGCTTCTTTGCTGGGAGGTTGATGCTGGGTCAGAACAACCAGTTGTAACTCCTCTTGGCTCTTTCTTGTTTATCAATAAAAGTTATTCAAGTTTTCCTCCATGCTCTTGTGTCATTGATGCTTGCTACATTTGTATGGTCAATTTACATCTGATCCTAGATTGTTTATAATTATAGATCCATGTATTTGTATAGTGCTATGCTTCTGTGATCTTACAGGTACTTCGTGAAGCTAGGCGTGCAAGGGAGCAGATAGCTAAAGACTATCAAAGAAGAGGGGAATCAAATCAGGAGATTAGCGCAAGACAGAGGTTGGTCTTTCTGTTCCTCTCTATCTATAATTCATAAAGGAAAAACGAAAGTAGTTTTTCTCTATTTGTTTCTAAGGCAGCTGTCACACCTTAGTGGGATAGAGCAGTTCTATATAGACACTTTTCCCTATAACAAAATGGTGACTCCACTGGGGACGAATTAGTTTATTTGTTTATCATTCTTTGTTGTCTATTTCATAAACTTACAGGTAGCATTCGAACTGCATTTGCCATAGCAAATGCAAAGTAGATAAGTGCTACTTCAGTCCATCTACTGGATCTGTTTATGATTTAAACAACTGATTCACAAACTCTCTAATTGCCCTTGTGAGAGCTCTTAGATCCTCCTTATATCTAGCCCTGATTGTTGCATTACTGATTGCTTTTTGCTCGGCCAAAACCCAAGAACTGAACTGCAAAATGTGAACCAGAATCTAAACAGAGTCTCGTTTCTAGCCCAGCGCAGGTACTGTTCAGAGAATCTGAACTTCAGTGCACTTCCCGAGTGGACAAGCTGTGCTGCATTTCAAATTCTCTGTGTTACAAGTGCGCTAATCAGACTAGGCTTTGTACAGTTTTAGTTTCTGTGATTCATTCTTTCCAGTTCTATTCCTAAATTTTGCTACCTATGATCAGTATATGTCTGTTTGAAACCCCTTTTCCTTGCTGTTATTCCGCCTCCTTTGTACAAAAGAACTGAAAATGTTTTTGTGTGTTTGTTGAGTCATTTTCAGTTCTCCTTAGCAAAAGTAGCATAATCGTACTGTTGTCCATTGATTTGAAACTGTCGCAAGTGTCGATTTCAATCGTAGGAAAGAGTTTGATTGCTGTTGATAGTCGATTATCCTGTTACTATTGTTTTTGGTCTGAATTTGCAATTTTCTAGTGTCAAGAACAAGTATTTATTTCAAAATCGTAAGATATTGTGATCGTCTCCATTTTTGATTTCGAAAAGAAACTTGTTGATATTTGTCGCTTGAAAAGAAATTCAGATTTGTGCATCAACTTTCTTTTTAGCATTCATATACTAAGACAGTCGAAAACAAATACATGCATGTGCATTTGCATATAGACAGTCTGATTGGCTTGATTTAGGAAAGTGCATTTAGAGTGTGCTCTTTGCTCTTTGAAAAGATTCTGTCTTTCTTTCCTTAGTAGCTAGGATTTTCATTGCACAAAGAAGATAAAAAGTTTGTTTATCATCTTAGATTGCATTCTAGGAATTACATCTACATCTCGCGGTGAACCTGAAAGGCAAACTTCATAAACAAGATCAACTTAAAATAAATTCAATGAATCTAACAACGCTTTGGAACTTAAAGCACAACATTTAGAAGTCTAGGCTAGAGACATATTCCGGTGTCGTAAAGCCTGGTAACTGTTGTTCTCACTAATGGTTGGGTGATTCCTCCACTTTGAGATGATAAGTGCTAGTACGGACTTGTGCTCCCACGTACCGTCGAGTATATTTTGGGAGACCCCAATAGGCTTAATCCTTTATCCATAGGAAGCCGTGTCTGCTGCCCTATTGATCGCAATGCACTGAACACAGCATTCGGGAAGATTGACTGCCGTACCGTAAAAAGTGTTCTGCAGTTTTGCGATTGGTTTGGTAATCCCTCTACCTAGATTTCCAGAGCAGTCCCTTTCGTTCCTTTTCAGACTCCTTAATAGAAAAGGTCCATCTGAGCACTTGTCACTTCAGGCTCATTAAAAATCGAAGGAGACTAGAGTCATCTTTTGTTTTTCTAGACTCTTAAAAACTAAAAAAACAAGTTGTGTCAAAGCGTCTAAAATTTATTTTAAACGGAATATTCATTACCCTTTCCTACGTTGATCTTGGGTTGAGAAAATGGAATCCACCAACCAAGGAATTACCCTTGGAGGAAATCCTAGTCCCTTCTCCTCATGGGGAGATGTTGGTGCACCCCATATGGCCACATTGTCGCTTCCAGGACTGACAATCGGCTTGCCTGTTTGGCTCTTCTCAACCTCTGTCGTTCAGAACACCGCAATTCCTAAACAATCAAATCAGCAACTAGACGAGTCCAGAGTTACCCACCAACCTTCTACTTCCTCTAACTCTTCCTCTCCTCCTTCCTCTTCACTTAACAGGGCTGGTAAAGTCAAAAGTCAAGTACCCGAGAAGAAGAAGGAAAAGAAGAAGAAAGAGAAGAAGAAGAAGGAGCCAAAAGCGAATGGGGGCAAATGAGCGTCGTCTAGCGAAAATCCACACACTGCACCGACCAGGCCTAAATCGCCATGTGTCATTTGCAAAGGAGACCACTATCACAGAGATTTTCCTTGCATCCCTCAGATCTTAAGGGACTGGTCTCCTTGTTTGCACAACCCGGTGTCGTCAACCTTTGATGATCATGTTGAAAACACACCGTCGACTAGTGAAAGTGAAGCCCCAGGACAAAAAGGAAAATATAGATTTCCTTGTAAACTGTGCGAAGGCGATCATGCCGTCCACCGTTGTCCCTTCTTAGATGAGGCTAAAAGAGTTTTGGACGATCGTCCGGTTTCACTGTTACGACTTCCTCCTGGATATAAAAAAACTCTTGCCGAGTCCGTCCCTAGTTGAAAATCCGGCTGGCCCGCTCAGGTGGTCGGCTGAAGCATCTATCATTGAAGACAAACCATCTGGACCCATACTAGACGAAAGTCAAAAGGTCGAGGCGGAAGTTGACCCGGTCTTGCCTTCAGAGGTTCCATCTTTAGATGATACAGTCACCGAAGAAAACAAGGATGACACCGTCCAAATTCTTTTCATAAGCACAAACTCCAATGAACATGGGGGCAATTTACCCATTCCTTTACCGCAGGAAGGAAGTTTGTTAGAGTCGTACCCGTCCGTCTATTCGGTCCCAACTCCAAGCAACCTAGTTGTCTCCTTCGACTGGAATCAACTAGGCAGACCCCATTTACCAGCTAGTGTATCATTCCGAATCATTGTTCAAATATATAGAATGGTTATGGCTGGTACCATCATAGATGAGGGGGCTTCTGTGAGTGTCCTTTCCTCAACCGCTTGGAAAGCGCTTGGTTCACCATCGCTTTTTCTTGAGATGAGAAATCTAACAGGCTTTGATAAAGGAACTAGTCGACCGTTAGGGATCCTTCCCAATGTGCCCATAACATTGAGATGGAAAACCGTTCGCATGAACGTAATGGTAGTTCAAGGACCCCTGGATTACAATCTACTCCTTGGACGAGACTATATTTATTACATGGGAGCAATTGTCTCCTGACTCTTTAGAGTAATGTGCTTTCCGCACGAAGGAAGAGTGGTCAAGCTCGTAGACAAGCTTTCATTTCCCGGATCATACAGAGCAAATAGTCATATACCATCCCTGAATGGTCTTTCACGCAAGAAATGTCTCAATCCCCAGTCCGTCCACCTGATGAGTGCGAGTGATTCGGGGGACATGACTGAAACCCAGGGGGCATGCACCCTGGTCTGCCTCGGCAGAAAAACTTCGGGTATAGGGTAGGTTTCCATGAGAGAATATGACTAGTCTGTACTCCCGTCCGTGATTGGAAGAGGGGCTTATTCTAGAACAAGATTCTCTTGTCAAAGTTACGTGAGTGGAGTAGCCTCCTTCACTCACCTTTGTCTATTTCGGTAAACATCGCCGAAGAAGTGTTTTGTTTGCATTGTGAATAAAACAATCTTTGGGTAACCTGTAAGAGGTAGGCCTCTCTCGGTAAAACAAGTGTTTTAACGGAATAAAGAAGGGGTAGCCTTGAAACTCTGTTTTATACCTGGGGGCATGCAAACCTTTTGGAGTGCAAGCAAAGAGCGATCATTTATCTATTTTTTGGATTGGTCGTTTCCTAACTTGCATAAAGAAAGGATGTGGGGCAAAACTCTAAAAATTGCCATTTTTATATGAGACATTCTTATCACACGACTGGATTAATCAAGCAGTTTTAGCACATAGTTCAAGCTCGTTAAAAAATAAACATAAGCCATGAGCAAATATTTCCTCCTGCGTTTAAGCTCATTAAAAAATGAACTATTCCCTGGTAAATAACCATCGTGAATGTAGGACTTCAACCATTAAAGCCTTGGTCGTGTTTGCACCATCACCTCCACTTTTGCATTGGCCGATCATTCACCTCCATTTGATTGTTTACCCATTTTGAGGAACAGCTGCGAAGAGTGATTTCACTAGCCATCCTTGTGACACTGCTGTGATTGGGAAATTCCAAACCTTACCTGGAATCAGTTGCTATCCATTTTATCACTCGTTCCTCAAAAGACGAGTCTCCTTTAAGCTCTTTTCAACTGACTCGTAAAATATGAAAAGATTGCCGAGCCATTGGCCTCTCCAGCTCGTTAAAGGGACAGGAAGTGCTATCCCTCCTCTAAATTTTAATCTTTTTGGACCTGAGGGATTATTACACAAAAAGATCGAGTGCTTGTTTTGTTCGGCTCGTTAAAACTATCGAAAATTCATCCCTTCTGTATTGTTTTATACTTTTTCGGACTTAAGGGATTAGATGACGAAAAAGGAATTTTGGAGTTACCTTTATGTTCCTTTTCAGACTCTCTAAAATTGAAAAGGACCGAGTTATCTTTGTCGTTAAGCTCATTAAAATTTTAATAGCGACAAACTTGTCTATAGACGAGAACGAGTTTCACTATCGCTAGGCTCATTAAAACATAGCGATGGGTTTGCCCAGAGGGAAAATTATAGAACAAGCATATGTTATCCTCCTCAAGCTTGACAAAAATAAAGAGGTATTGGTCAGCAATGACTGGGGAAAATTGGGAAGAAAACTTGAAGAAACTTTGTTGGTAGCAAGTCACTCTTGAACATGACACTTCCACTCCGTGTCCGAGTCGGGTTGGGTTGTTTCATTCACCGGTCACATCACCATGGTCCCATCATACCATCCACATTTGGGTTTAATGCTACCAATCCATCACATCAGTGTCACCGATATGTTCAAGAGAAGTCATTCAGAGAATTCACCTGTGTCTCACCCACTACCATACATTTATACTACATTCTTTCATGACTGCCACCCTGAACCTTATATCACCAGATCGTTTTCACCTCCATTAAAATCATTTGCTCCGTTCCATGTCATTGATGTGGGATTCATTAAGGCCCTCCTGTGACGGATCACTTCTTGTCGACATCAGCTCATTATCCAAGAAGTTGATCTAGGAACACCCCATTCAGTACTTTGAAGCTTGCATGCCTCAATGGCAAGTTTCTCACTTCCGGTGACAGGTTTACATCAATTGCCTTCGACCGAAAGATTTTGCCTAGTGTTCGACGCCAAGTCCTTTATTCACACCACGTGAATTGTACTGCAGTACCTTGAGGGTCATTATCATTATCGGTGATTCCTCTCGTGCTTGTTAACAGTTTACATCATTGGCTGGTAATCAAGCGATGTCTTTCCATGTTCGACTTCAGAACATTTCTCACATGGATCGACTTGTACTTCGAGTGAAGATCGAACGAGATTGAAGATCCCGGATCTAGTTTCATCCATCCGGGCTGCGATATATATTCAGGGAAATAAAGACATCAAATGTACATCATTGCTGCACAGATAATCATCCAATCGAAAGGATGATGGATCTATCAGAATCATCAGTCTACACTCAGGCGATTGGCTGTCCTATGTACATGAAAATGAATTTATAAAGCTGAGCATGGGAATGCCCGCCTCAGCTAGATCATGAAAATATTATGAAGATAATGTATTGTATTGTATCTTATTACAAGTCTCCTCCGAGCTTGAAAGAACTTCGGATCCTCATAATAAAGCATTTCACCCGACATCAAAAGATTAACGACCTCATGCTTTAGGGGGCAACTGTTATAGACATTTTTGGGCCCTAAAACCCCAAGCATGAAATGTCCATAAATCAAGGGCTCCTAAGTCCCTAAAAGTGTTGTTCTAACCCCTAAAGGAACAAGGTCAACAAATTACAACTTCTCCCAGAAGTTCTCCATGAAAAACTGCTCAGAATTTGTCAAAACAGGATCATTTCAGCTGCTCCACTGGCTAAGTGCGTTGCATCTCACCTAAATACACTGTAAAATCCCTTCTGTGGGGTGTGATGGGTGAGAAATGACAAATGGCAGTGTCATTCTGCGAGGTGGAGAGGCAATGAAAGCTTCCAGAATCTTCTCCTGTGACACTTGCCTCACTGAATTCGACCAAGGATGAGTAAGAGACCATCAATCTCCAAGTGGAAGCAAGAACTATCAAAGGAAAGACACTAATCAAATCATGAGCTGACTCATCTCCATTACAAACATCTATATATGGATCCCTCATCCTAGAGATCCAAGGCTGGAATTTTGCATATTGTAAGGAATTGCTGTTGGTTTCTTGAGACAACAATTAGATTGTTGGGTGATCTAAGCTTTGTTTGAGGTGAAGAGGGGCTTCTTTGCTGGGAGGTTGATGCTGGGTCAGAACAACCGGTTGTAACTCCTCTTGGCTCTTTCTTGTTTATCAATAAAAGCTATTCAAGTTTTCCTCCATGCTCTTGTGTCATTGATGCTTGCTACATTTGTATGGTCAATTTACATCTGATCCTAGATTGTTTATAATTATAGATCCATGTCTTTGTATAGTGCTATGCTTCTGTGATCTTATAGGTACTTCGTGAAGCTGGGCGTGCAAGGGAGCATGTAGCTAAAGACTATCAAAGAAGAGGGAAATCAAATCAGGAGATTAGCGCAAGACAGAGGTTGGTCTTTCTGTTCCTCTCTATCTATAATTCATAAAGGAAAAACGAAAGTAGTTTTTCTCTGTTTGTTTCTAAGGCAGCTATCACACCTTAGTGGGATAGAGCAGTTCTATATAGACACTTTTCCCTGTAACAAGCTCATCGAATTCATTTGGAGCATCATTCTCTCACAAGTTCAAATTCTCTTGTAGCTAGGAAGAAGTGCGAAAATCTCTTGTTGTTGGGTGCAAAGTTCTCTTGTAGTTGGGAAAAGGTGCGAAGTTTGTTGCCAAGAAGCCAAAGTGAATGCAAGTTTGGAGAAGTCTAAGAAGACAAGGAAAATTAAAATTTTGGTGTCTCTCTCTCTCTCTGTTTCATTTCCTGGATTAGGAGATCGAAGTCTTCCAAGTTTCATTCTTGACAGAAGCTACCAGTTGTCATAAGTTGTTACATAGTCAAAGTTGTTAGGAAGAGGTCAAAATTATGAGAGGATGAATTAGTGTGGAGGGAAGGTCTGGTCTTTCTCTATGGTGAAGAGTCTCAAAGAATACTATTTGAAAGAAAGAATTATATGGACTCAGTTTTCCCCTTGAGGGGGTTTTTCCTTGGCATGTGCCTACATCCGGTGTCTATTGTTTTATGTGCTAGTGCTTTTGGTAATTGCTTGATGAACTAAAGAAATGAGTTATAAAGAATCGTAATAATAAGAAACATCACAAGTAATTATCAAGAACAATAAAATATTTACTACCTTTATGATTTTCTAACACCATGGACCTGCTAGGGTCCTATGATAATAGGGATCATAATTTTGAATTGACTATCTCAAATCTTGTAATATTGTACATACCTTTGCTTTTCTGTAAATGTTTTCCATATTAAATATTAAAAAATGTAAAGAGGGTATGTCCTAAAAGAAATATCAAAGGAAAAAAGGAATAACAAAAGATCAAAAAAGTGAAAAAATATGACCCCAAAAAAAAACAGATCATGAAAGTGTGCAAGTCCAAGTGCCACTACTTTTTACTTTAATGTGCAAAATAATGGCTGTGTGTAGCTTGTCATAAATGCCATAACCTGTGATAGTCAAATAGCTTAATCTTGACTAAATCATGCTTTAAATTTCATGTTTATAGATAGAGAATAAAGATCTGGCCAAACTATTTAACCTTGGCAGATCAGTAGTTAGGTAGAGAAATAAAAATGTGCTCATAAGCTTAATATGAGCCATTGGAAGATATAAGGTTAGAATTAGATAATTTACTTGTCAAAAGAAAAGGAAAGAAAGGGTCTGCTAGCCTAAATGCACCCAATAAAATGAAGAAAAAATGTTAGGGTAAGTAAAAGGTAGGTACAAGATAGGTTGCAGAAGTACAAGGTTGTTAAAGAATAAGCACATTTATCATGCTTAATCCTATGTTTTAGTATGCAGGAGTAGTTATGAAAGTCAGAGGATGTTAGCAAGTTGATTTGGTTAACTTCCCCTAATTTTGTTTCACCCCTCACTACCTATTTACTAATTTCCCCCATTAGCCCATCATTTCTTATGAAAATACCCTTTCCCTTCATTTTAACCCTTACCCTTTGGTTTCACACATTTTCCTAGCAAATACCCTCCAAAGGTCATTTCCCAACCCAAAACCCCTTTTGCCTAGTCTGAAACCCATTCCCCTTGAAAAAAATACTCTTTCCCCTCATTTTAACCTTGTTTCATTAATTTCAACCCTTTTCCCTTGACATTTCCCTTTAAAAATCATCCCCCCCTATTAATGTCCTTTTTCCCTTGTAAACCCACTAAAACCCCCCTTATCCTAAGTTTTGTTTCCCCCTCCGCATTACGTAATTAACTTCGCCTTATACCATATTTTGCCTAAAAAACCCATAAAACCCCTTTATTCTCAATTTACGTTTCCCCGTCCTAATATTAATTTTACATTAGAAACTTAGTGTATTTTTACAATCCCGCCCATATACTAATATTAACAGTTAACTTTAATTATTTAATTCCCTTTGTACATATATCTTGTATTAAAATAATTCCCGCATATATATCCCAACCCCGGTCCCACTCCATTAACCCACTTATATTTAACCCCGCCTTATTCATAAATTAATTACAAATTAGTTGTAATTAACCCCCGGGCCCTGCAAATCTCCTCGCGATTGCCCTTCGTGTAGCTTCACCGCACGATAGCCGTTAGATCTTTCACCCCCAGATCTGAAGGTGCACATCCATATCAAGTTCATTTCTTTTCCAAGCTTTACTTGCCCAAGATCATGCAAGATTCGCAGTTTTTCTTGGGCCCCTTTCGGTCACGTGGCAGGGTTGGGTTAACTCACGTGCTCTCGGGGAAAAACTGCCCGACTTCCAAAAGTAGTGTGATGGCCCCCGAAACCACCTCCCTGTGTATGATGAAATTGCCCACTGTTCACTTATAATTTCTGTGCCAAGCCAAAAAATCTAACCGTTACCTGTTAAAAGGCCAAAGACACTCATTTTTGCTCTTTTCGCTCGTTTTTCACTAGAAATCTGTCTAAGCCTTCCTGCACCATCCTAAGCCTCTGTAACTGATTTTGACCTTTGATTGCCATCCGAACATGATCCGGACTCTGTGCACAGACTTCCCTGTTCCCTGAAACCATTATCTCCTCCCTGCGAACCTGTGTTCTTATTAACTATTGGTTTATTTTTGCAGGTGATCATATAAGACCTGGACAAACAATCTTTATACTAGTTAAAAAGCTATTTGTTCTAGATTCTTAGAAAATGTGTTCGAATGGTTTTCATCAACAGAAGATTCAATACATCAACAGAGCCAAAGGAAACAATTTACACAGTAAAAGGTTAAAATGGAGATGAAATCATTTTCACCAGCAAACAGTGAAAGATTCACACTAACAACTCTCCAGGACATATTTTACTCCTTGTTACTTATGTCTTATTGCAAAAGGTAAAAGTGAAAATATTACAAAGAAATAAGGTGGATGAATTCACATTGAGTGTTAAAACAGAGATAAATCAACAACAACATATTCACATGTTTACATAAAAGACTAAACAGAGGAGGCAGATGAAAGTGTATCAGATGAAAGGTCATAAGTAAACATGACATCCAGCGTGAAGGCTAAACAACCAAGTAGCTTAAAGGGAAAAATATCAAATATTAAAAGCCAACAGATCCTAAATAACAAGGACAACAAATGAAAGTTCAATAGCTATCTCTATCTTCTTGCATGAAGATATTTCTTTTTCCTAGATTAGTTCTCAATGCAGTTTGAGATATTTTCTAAATTCTTTTTGTATAAATACTTCATAATTCAAAGTATTGAGGGTGGTGTGTGGATTTTCTGAATATTGTTATAGCTGACTGATCTACTACCTAAGGGTTATTGTACTGATTTCTTGTTGACAGACATGACAAGTTATAAAGAAACTTCTTTACCGGATTCATGTGTTGAGCCATCTCAATGAAGTACAAATTTCATCTTGTTTATGTTCTTTTTCTAAGTTTTTCATAAACTTAAATGTTATTCAAATTTGAATGAATTAAACTGGAAATATAACTCAGAACATGTTTAAGTACACTCGGTTTTTCACAGTTTATCACTTATATGTTTTCTTTTGATATTTGGATTTGAGAACCCTTAATTGATCTCCCATCTCGGTTGACCTCTTGCATTTCTCTTCATAATCCAATTTAAGGAATCCTTGACTGCTCCTTGATCTCGGTTGGAAATCATTTCACCATCCAGCCTTTGAGATCTAATATTGCTCACCTATCTTGCCCTGTAACATTTTCTTTATGGTTTGTTGCTATTCTGTTTTCAAATCCTGATTGACTCCATAGCCCAATGGAAAATAGACTTTCATCTATTCATATAAGTAAGTGATCCCACCATGCTTCATTGCATCTGCTAGTGTAACTTTTCATTAATTCTTTAATAAAAAGTTACCGTTTTTTTCCTTGGAAAAAAGTAAGTGATCCCACCACCAAAATTCAAAATCAAAACCCAAGCACAATCATAACTAGGCTCAAATCAAATAAATAAACAAAGTTAAATAAAAAAGAGAGAGCCCTCTCTGAGATTAGGAAGGCTAGATCCTAATCTCCAAAGTAGGTTTGTGGTTACCTCGGTGATTTCTTTCTTTAACCTTGAGAAAATACTCAGTGCCAACAAGACCAATCATTCTTCCCTTAAGATTAGATACATTTTCTTTAGTACTTCTTTAGCTTTGAATATTAATTTCTTACTAATAGTTACCTTATGAATTTCATTATTTTATCTTCAATCACTAAATCAAATTAGCTAGAGGAAAGTCCCCTTGAAAGGATAACCCCTAAGTTTGCATTATGTGTTTTCGTGATAGAAACTAATGTTATTCAATCCAACATTATATTTCGCTTATAAGAGTGTTTTGGAGGGGTAATTTACATTTATTTGTACCTAAATATGAGGTGAAATATTAAATGATTTGAGTTGGTTTAACTTTTTCTTTATTTTTTCTTGTGGTTATTATATCCCTAGAGTCTCCCTATCCTTTGGCTCTTCATTTCCTTTCTTCTAATTGAATTTATATATCCTTTGGATCTATATCTAGGTAATACTTTGTATGGATTTTTTCTTAATGAATCTTGGAGGTGTTTCTATAATGACCATTTGTTTCATCATCCTCTCTAACTATGATGAATATATTTAGGTGGGGGGTTAATATTGTTGACTTTCTAATCTGAGTAGTTTTCGAGGTTTATCTTGGTAGTTTTTTATTGTTTAACTATTGACACATTTTTAAAGCCTTCCTATACGACTACAATATCCTGGTGGATTGAGATATATTTAAAGCATGATCAAGACTCAATAACATTTTATTTTTTTGTAAAGCTAAATAAAAAAAAAATAGAAATGACCAGAAGGCCAAGTTCTAAAAAAATATGTTAGTTTTAGATATCTTAGAGTCATCAAAATTAGGGTTTACACCTAGTGCTAACATCAGGCAAAGGTTAGGGTGCTTGGATTGTATGGTTTTTCACTCTTACATTTTTTGCATTATGATGAATTGTAATTTCAACTACTTATGATGTGTTTTCTTTGAATGAGTGTAGCTTGTTCTCTGAGTAGTAGAAATTGGTTTTCATTGTATATGTGTTAGACTTTTTGTGTTGATGTTATCTTTCATTTTATTCTCAATAGAATCAAGATTAGTGGTATCAAATAAATCATCAATGTTTTATTTTTTTGCATGTCCCCACAAGGCTAGAGTACAAGAATCTCAACCTTGAGCTAAAATACTTTGGAATATATTCTGCACCAACCAAGCATCATCACATGGAAAATGAAAAGAGAAACTATAGAACATAATATTCTGCCAAGTTGTTTCTTTGGGAGCAATCTGAAATATTGGGAAAACTTGTTAATGCTATGCAAGCTCCCTCATCAGTGTCAAAAATTTATTTTGGATCATCTCATTTAACCAAAATGTGAGGAATTGTGTGTCAAGTTTTATGTGTCTTTTATGAGAGATTTATGAGATTAAATATTTGTTTAAAACACATATACAACAATTAAAATGTAGAGAAATAAAATACATTAAACTCATAACACAAATATGATAAAGGAGTTCACCCCTCCTGGGCTACATCTCCTTGGACTTGCTTCAATGGCCAGGCCCTCTTTGGATTAATGGTCAATTCTCTAATTACATGCACCTGAAGTGCTCCAATGACTTTGCAACCTACTCCATTGGATTCATAAGACCAAAAAACCCCAAAAATGACTCTCCAAGCTCTACAATTGGACTTCAACTGATCTAGGCTTGACCTCCTCTCGTGGTGGCCCTAAGCTTCCTTCAACTTCAATGTAGAAAATTCACATAGAGAAGTGACTTTCTGCCTCTGCAACCTATTTCATTGTGTTCAGAGCATCCAAACCATATAGTTATGACTCTTTCTGAGCCAAAATTGGTCGAAAACTACCAAAGTTATGGCTTCTTTAGTTTTTCATAGGAAATATCCACTAAAACTGGAGAAACTCGAGTTAACTTCGCCAAATTTGGAGTTAGTTCCGTATTTAGTAGACCCAAAAAAAATACCACCAAACTAATCCAAAATTAATTAACGGCTAAGCGTGATTAATTAATGCTAATCCGCGGTTATCAGATTTAATGGTGTGGTTAACATAAATGATAGTGATTAAGTAATGTTGGTCACATGCTAGCAGTTATCTTGCGGTTTATTCTAGCGGTTATCTCCGCTAGCTGCCATGGTTTCCAAACTTATTCACATTCAGAGAGCTACACCAGCCTTTAGGCTACCTTGTAGTTACATAACCACTAGTAGTTAAGATTACCATTGTTCACATGCGCGATTAAGGTTAAGGTTACCTCCCCATCTGCTAGTGGCTAACTCTTTAAATGCAAAACGCACCCATAGATTGTTAAGTAACAATGTTGTGGCATAATGATGGAGTGTTGGTCTTGTGTGGGCAAGGTCATGGGTTTGATTCCCTGGCTTGCCAATAAACTTTACAATGTGCATCGATGTTGATAAGCTATTGGGGAGGGACACGTGGCAGGGGAGGGACACGTGGCAGCCTCCAGGCTTGCCACATGTCACCTTCTCATTGGTCCTCCCCTGACCAATGTAAAAGCACCAACTCACCAAAATTTCAAGCAATCAAAATGTGTCACTTGGCATGATCTCACTAGATTTGACCCAAAATTTTAACCTGCATAGTCACTTGCCACATCAGTAGTACAGACTGTTGACTAGGCAATGACTGTACTTTTTTTTTCAAAATTCTTATGTTTAGCAAAGCAGACAATAGGCTCTAACTTTCTCATAAGAACTCCATTTTGAGTGAAACGAGTTGGGTTGGGATTGTATCACTGAGATGGATGTGATCATTCAAGTTTTGAGCAATTCCGAGTACTTTTATTTTTTTAGCAAATTTTTGGCCCTAATATAGATTCTGATCACTCCTTCCCATCGACAGGCTTTTGGACCCACAAAAACTGGTTATCTGATAAGAGATGACTAGTATTCTCCTTCCTAAGTTCTATCAATTGATTATACTTGGAAAATTTTCCATCACAACCACTTGGGTTCACTGACATGCCTTGCCTTGGAAATGGCTTGGCACTTCAACCTATGTTCTCCTTTTGCTGGTGACCTAATCCAACACTTGTTGGTTTCTTGCTGATTAAAAGCCATGTTTTACCAAAGCGATACCTCGATGCTTGGAAAGCTGACTAATGGCCTTCCCACTAAGAATCATGTTCCTCCTTTGCAACACATGCATTCGATGCAAGCTTCTCCCTGGAAACCACTTTTCCAAGTTAATCCCATCTAAGTGAACCATAACAATGAGTTCCAATATAAGTAATAAAAATAAAAGAAATGACCATTCTTTTACCTCCATGGCTCCAAATTCCACGTCTGGAAGAATGCATTGTCCATCTTTTTCGCTTCTTGGCGTCAACACATCAAATCACATTGTAGACCATTTTATATTTTACAAGGGCTGTAATTTTTTTTGGAACTTTTGTCCACTTTCGCTTCTTGATTCCATCATCCTCCGGTATTAACATGCTTCTCATGTCATGATTTGAGAATGAAGGCTAATCATGAGCCTCTTGTTCAAATTTGGACCTTCCAAAATCCTGTGATATCTTGTCATAAGAAACATCATTAACCTTGAAAAACACTCATGCAAGAATATAACTTGATGACCTCTTCCTTTTGCTTCTTCAAAGCAACAAATGTCACATCATGTGAACATTGCCATGTACTCTTACATCTTGGTTTATAAACTATTGACTAAACACAAGTCGAAAAAACATGCTTCTTTAAACAACTAACTTTCAAGTCAAGCAAAAGCATGTACAACAACTTGACAATTTACAACAAGAATTCCACATTCTCATGAAACAATTCGTCACATATCCCTTTCATCTTTGAAGACAAAATCAACTCTTCCAAGTCGATATAACATACATGTAACAATCAATCGACCACAGAAGCTAACACTCATGCATGTGCAAATGACCAACATTCTCAAGTTGACAACATACATGTTAACAAATCAATCAACCAACACAATCCAATCACTCATGCATGTTCAAGCACAATGAAACTATTAAAAATTCCAATGTTCACACACACAAACTCTCATGCATGTATAACAATTATCAACTCTATCACAAGTACAATCACAAGTACATGAATCCTGTTGGTATGTACGGGTACTTAAAGAGATGAAATGGCCAAATTTGCTGCAATAAAGTGAGTCAACATACTCCACTTTCAAACACCTTCCTGGCATAAACATGCAAGTTCAAGAATGCAACATGCATACAAATTTGTAGTTACAAATTGCCATCTTTGTTGCATCTAAGTGATTCAACATAACTCTACTTTTCCAACATCTTGGTTCATGCAATATGCAACATACTTTTAGGAGAAAATAAATGCATCCAAATAACGAGGAAATGCATCAATAAGGCAAGATTTGCATCAATTATCAAAAGAAATGGAAGGCCTTAATTGGTTAAGAAATCTAACCATCTCTTTCCAAACCATTTCAATGGCGCTTCTTTCAGCTGCACTTCATCATGTGTATCATCCTGACCCACATCAATTATGGAATCCTCTTTTCCATTCTTGCCAAAATATCTCTCCACCTTCTTCAAATGTCATGGATGACTTGTTGGATGCAAAGTCCAACACTTGTCTACAAGATGACCCTGCTTATGACAATGAGTGAAAAATAATTGCATGTTCTTTTCAACATGGTTTCCATTATCCAATGGACCCTTGGCTTTTTGTCTCTTTTGTTTTGAAAGTTTCCTATGTATGACTATCCTCTTCCAACACCTCAAAATAGTATGGTTATTCAAACCACAAAAGGAACATGTAAATTTTCTCCAAATCTTATGTGAATATTTACCATGTTTATCATAATCAAAAGAAACTTGATTAAAGGTATATTTATACCTTGCACATTCACCTTTGTCACCTTCATAAGGAGGTGAATTTGATGAGGTAGGGGCTCTCTTCAGAATAAAAACAATGGTTTCAATGACCTTAGAGATTTCAACATCTTGTTGTTTCCTGTTTCCACTAGTTGCAGGCTTATGAGCATCTTCTTGCAAAGTGGGTATAAAACTTTTGCATTCCTCATGAACACAAAGTTCACAAGCTTGAGGTAATAAACATGTAATGAAAGTTTTTCTTGGAACAACTTCATGTGCTTCCTTGGATTTGGAGCATTCTCCATCATGTTGTCCATAACCAAAACCCAAATACCTAGGCCGTTCCTCAACAACAATTGGCTCAACTATGCCTTGTGCATGTTTGCCTAACCCTTTACCTTCATAGCCCATATTCATCAATAATTTGGACCTTATTCCTCTAGTGTGTCTTTCAAAAGCATAAAAACATTCATTTTGAGAGGAAATTCAAGATAAACTTGAATTTCATACCTCATTTTCATGCACATACTTGGCTAGGGTTTCCTTGGCATCATGGAGTTGAATCTCCATCTCATGCATCTTTTCAAGAAGCTCTTGCTTCTCCTCCTTCATGGCCATCGAGTGCTCTTGAAGTATAGTGTTCTCCTTCCTATCTTCATACATCTCTTGCACCATATCTCTCATGATGATAAGCTCTTGCAACATCTCTTCATGAAAGAGTCTTGCTAAGGAAGATGGATTAGAAACATCACTTGTTGAAGCTGCCATCACATAAACTTGCACATAGTTAAATTATCCTTGCACAAATACAAAACCAATAGCTAGCTTTCTATCTAACCTTGGCAAACCATCTCAGGGTTAAAATGAGCTAACAGTTTTCTAACACCAACTTGATTTGAAATGTTGGGCAAAATTGTTAATGCTATCCAAGCTCCCTCATCAGTATTAAAAATGTGTTTAGGATTGTCTCATTTAAACAAAATGTGGGGAATTATGTGTCAAGTTTTATGTGTCTTTTATGAGAGATTTATGAGATTAAATAGTTGTTTAAAACACATATACAACAAGTAAAATGCAGCGAAATAAAACACAGCAAACTCATAACACAAAGTTGATAAACCCCTCCCAGGTTACATCTCCTTGGACCTACTTCAGTGGCTAGGCCCTCTTTGGATTAATGGTCAATCATATGATTACATGCACCTAAAGTGCTCCAATGGATTTTCAACCCTACTACATTGGATTTAGAAGACCCAAAAACCCCAAAAATGACTCTCCAAGCTCTGCAATTGGACTTCAGTTGATCTAGGCTTGAGCTCCTCTCTTGGTGGCCCTAGTCTTCCTTAAACTTAAATGTAGAAAAATCACATATAGAAGTGCCTTTTTGCCTCTAAAACCTATTTCATTATGTTCATAGCATCTAAATCATCTAGTAATGACTCTTTCTGAGCCAAGATTGGTAAAAAAATGCCAAATTTATGGCTTCTCCAATTTTTCCTAGGAAATCTCCACTAACACTGGAGAAACTCCAATTAACTCCACCAAATTTGTAGTTCCGGATTTAGCGGACCGCCAAAAATACTACCAAACTAATAAGAAATTAATTAATGGATAAGCATGATTAATTAATGCTAATCTACATTTAGCGGATTTAATGACACGTTTAACATAAAATGCTAGCGGTTAAGTAATGTTGGTCACATGCTAGCAGTTATCTGGTGGTTATCTCCACTAACTGCCACGGTTTCCAAACTTGGTCAAATTCAGAGAGATACACTGGTGGTTAGGCTACCTAGAGGTTATGTAACCGCTAGCAGTTAAGGTTACCATTGTTCACATGCGTGGTTAAGGTTAAGGTTACCTCCCCATCCGCCGATGACTAACTCTTTAAATGCAAAACACGCCCATAGATTGTTAAGTAATAATGTTGTGTCATAACGATGGAGCATTGGTCTTGTGTGGGAAACTTCATGGGTTCGATTCCCCGACCTACCAATAATCTTTTTCAATGAGTGTCGATGTTGATAGGCTATTGGGGAGGGACACGTGGCAGCCTCTGGGGTTGCCACATGTCACCTTCTCATTGGTCCTCCCCAGACCAATGTAAAAACGACAACACACCAAACTATCAAACAATTACAAAGTGCCACTTGGCATGATCTCACTAGCTTCGACCCAAAATTTTGACTAGAATAGTCACCTGCCACGTCATCAGTACGGACCGCTGACTGGGGGGTCACTATACTTTTTTTTCAAAATTCTTTTGTTTGGCAAAGCAGACAGTAGGCTCTAACTTTCTCATACGAACTCCATTTTGAGTGAAATGAGTTGCATTGGGATCATATCATCGAGACAAATGCGCTCGTTCAGGTTTTGAGCGATTCTAAGCACTTTTATTTTTGAGCAAATTTTTGCCCCTAATCCAGATTCTGATCAGGGAGCCCTTGAGTGACAAAGGAATAAGATGACATTCAATTTTCCCATAATTCCTTTATAAAATCCCAATAACAAGGGAAGTACATTCAATAAGTAGTGATTGTAGAGGAAGAATGCCTTTCATGTTATAACTTAATTTCAATATCCCTATGTTTGAATGCAAGATAAATGCAGAAGCTTCAAAGAGATGGTTAAATCAACTCAATAGTTATATCTTTTCTCATGACTTATCAAAAAAAGGAAGACTATATTTTCACTACTAAGGTCCCTTTCCCATGTCAAGCATTAGTGGAACACTCATTATGTGTAAAATATCGATACTTGTATATGATATGGATAACAAAACCTTTCATACCTTACGTACAAAAATTGGTATAAAAGACTATGAGTGGAACATGATTCTTAAATATTACTATGACCTACACTGGCACATCTAAACAAAATTATCATTTTTTATATCTCTTTATTGGGATTTTCCTACTATTATTCCATTAATATTGAGGAAATAAAATGGTAACAAATAGTTGCACAACCAAAATGTTGACACCTAATCATGGGGATTGGGTGAATATTTGTAAATAATGTAAATAGTAAATAATGGAGAATAGGAAAATGAAGGGACATTGGGAGGTAAACCCTAAGAGTCTCTCCCTCCTTGTATATATCCATGAGCAATCTTAATGAAGAAACATAATTCATTTGAGGAGTTACCTCCTGGACTTCCATGGTATTAGAGCCAGCTCCATTTTTATATCCCTTTATGCCCTTGTAAGTCCCTTCTGCCATTTTCGTTGCAGTCTATCCTCTGCCCCTCTCCTCTTACATAAATTTTTTCCTACCATGCATAATCTTTGCATCCTGAATCTTCGCTCTGAATACTGTCTTGCATATGAGACCTAAATGTTGTATGCTAAAGTATTTGCTAGTGTGGTGAGCGTGGAATAAAGGAAGGATTAGAGCTGTGAAGGATTTAACACTGGTATGATGAACATTGATGCAGTGATTGGTATGTTTGTAACTAGTATTCTATGACTCGTAATGCATTACTGTGTGCCATAGTGTAAGGCACTGTTGTTACTATGCACTTCGATTTCTTCTTGGGTTTTTAATAGTGACGAGGTTCTTGGGTTGCTTCTCACCCCTCGGCTCCTCTGTTGGTTGCTGAATTTGTTTACTTTTTACCCTCCTTTTTATCCCTTTCTTGTACTCATTTCATGTCCTTGTTGGTCAATTTGTATTATAAACAACAAAGGTATACCTATTGTCATGTCTTTGTGAATTATTAATCGATGAAGCGTAGTTGTAGGGGATTATTTCCTAAAGAGACTTTCTAACTTAAGTTTCCTTGAAGATTCAAAGGAATGATGATCAAGACCATGAGTCAGTGTATGATGACTATCAGGCTGGCAGTGGTATCTTGGGATATCAGCTGCAACGATGGTTCAACTTATCGACCAACACAAGTTCTATCTTTATATTCTGTTGTATCATGAGAATCACTATGGATTTCTAGGTAGAAAACTGTCATAATATTAGGCATTGTCAATTGTTAAATGAAATGCATAAGTAGTGTTACAAGGCTGAGAAAGCCACTTCTAAGAGATACACGAGAATTTTGAGCTATAACAGTAGACCTCTTGTTTGGCCAATTTATTGTCTTTAAATTGTCAATCATAAATGGTCAATCAGGGTGCATGGACCGATGACGTACAGATGCACTATATGTGCTAGAAGTTATTCATTATCTCGTTATGTTCTTATTAGGGTCTAAAATTAAGATTAGTATGGAGATGGTGTTGTTGATTATATTGATGTCTCGATCCCTAAAGTTATCAGCTAATTTCTTAAGAGTTATTTTCTATTGAATTAGTTTATGGATGATATGAGAGCGCTTCTAACTTCTACATGTGTTAGCTTATTCTGGGATTTTTGTCTTGAGTCTTTAGGCTGCATCTCTAATTCACTAAGTGCAAGAGAAATCTATTCTATCAAACTAAAAATGAGTACTATCTTAATTAAATTGTTAAGAAGAAGGCTCTCACACTTTTACTTACTCAATATTATTCAAACAAGATATTCTAAACAACACCTAGACTTATGGAGTAAACACATTTAGACTATTCTAGATAAAAATAAAATGAAAGAACCATGATGTACCAGGTAGAAAGAAATTCAAATAGAAAATTTATCTAGGTATAAAGCAGATGAAAGTGTTAGAGCCTAGATCGACCTCAGGCTGAAGGGAGGCAATCCTAGGATAACCACAAACCATGCTTAACCTAGTAGCTAGCCCTACCAGGTCGGGGGAGGGCTCTCTCCTTTATGGATCTCAGTTAAGATGACTAGATCATATATAGATTTTAGGCTAGGTATAGTAGCTCTAGGGTTTTTGGTTGATTTTTATGGTTTTGTTGCTGGATCAAATGGAGCAGGCAGCTTTGGGTTTGGGAAATCAACTCAAAAATGCAGGGTGTTCTATGGGGTGAGGTAGGCAAGTGTTTTAGCACTTGGAATTGAGTGAGATGGTAGGTCTAAGACTGGTGAGGGGCTAAGGAGGGCATGCAGATCACGAGTCCTCTTCAAACAATAGAAAATATCAAAACCTAAATGAATTCCCAAGGCAGAACACTGTAACCAATGTATTCCACCTATCTATATTGATTTCATTTAATTAGAAGAATGAATAAGATTTTGGCACACAAAGCACATGGGAAAAACTAATTACAGAACAAGAAACAATGCAAAAACGCATTACCACAAGAATCCCACAAAAATAGCTGCAAATCCTGGTTTATTTCCTTGCCAAACTACTGATACAAGTGTACAATGAATCTCAAAGCATCCACAAGAGTAAAAACTTTACAAATGACTAAGAAAGTACATAATATAGGCATCAAACCACCTGTGCTATCCATCAGGGGTCGAATCCATGAGAAAAGGGGTGGTTTCAACCATATCTAAACTAAGCACAGAATATAGGCAGTGGAACAATTTGCCTCTAAAACCATGACACCTGTGTAAAAAGTGAAGAAGGTTTTTCTTCCATGGCCTATTGTGGACAAAAACCTCTCTCAATTTTTCCAAATTCATCTTTTCTTGCTCAGAAACACATTTTGAAGAAAAATCATCCCTTATGTGTGATGAATGGCTTGTTCCTTGGAATGACTTCTTGACAAATGGTGGAGACCTAATGTTTGATGATATGAGGTGGCCTCATTCCTTCTGGTATCTCTCATGCATCCTCTGCTCAGATATCTCTGCTCCCATAGCCAACCCTAGCTCAGTGGGAGAGGAAATTAGGGTTTGTTCTCTTTTGCTTTTGCAGGCAGATTGGTGCTCAAGATGACTTGATTTTTGCAGTGGCAGGTGCTTGGCAATATCATCGGGTGACCAGGAGCAGCATGGAACCATTTATTACATATGAGAATGATAAAATTACATTAAATTTAACTATAAAATCCAATTGCTCTGTTTTCACCTCAAAACTAGTTTTGAGGTGAGCCCTTCATTAAGCTTACAAACTAACACATTTTGACTTTTTTGATTGTTATTAACCTCCTCATGCCTTTGCTGACCATTATTAGCAATAATCACTGAAATTTGTCCATGGAGGAAACCCTAGACCTAATGAGACCAAAACCCTATCTAATTAATGAAATAGACTCAAAATGAGCATAAACCATTGACTAAAAGGTATGAAATGAGGTCAGCAAGTACATATCATGAGGGAAAAACTGAAATGAACCCTACCATCAGTAGATCCATGACCTAATGGAATGCAACCTCATCAGAATGGGACTCCTAGTATGAAATGCAAAAGAGTAATTTTGATCACTAATGGTAGTGGCGAAGACACTGACACTAACAGAAAGTACTCATGCATATAATGATTCACTGGTGAACTCATCATACTGCATTTCACACACAAAAACAGAGCATTCGAAGGAATGAAAAGAAATCTAATTGCATTTGGTTAAAGACCTGTCACTGTCGTAGGGGCCCTCCATAGATCAGTCCATAATCTTCAATCAACGCAACACATACACACACAAAACCAGTTCTATTGCTTGTAAATGAAATTTAACAAACTGTCTCAAAATTACATCATCCAACATGCACCAAATCACAATGCAACCATAGCTTTTATAACAAGTATTTGGCATAATAGTCATGAGTAATTTAAGCCTAGATATCTCTATTCTAACTAACTATATCGCTAAACCTTTGATTTGCTATTCCGAAAGAAAATTGATAAGCTTTTGATGAAAATCGGATTTCATTCTGGCGACGATTGTGTGGTTGACTTTGGGGTTTGACCGTGATATCCTACACTCGTCTTGATGAACTGGTTCTAGGGGATAGGAAGGGATCCATGAGGGGACCATTCCCTATCCATCCGTATACTTTGTCATTGATCTAGAGCTTCTGAACCTTGCAAATAATGGAGACAGCTACAGAAATTAGGATTAGCTGCGGAAATAGACCAATTTTGTAGCCAATTCCATTATTTAACAAAACAATAGCGTATATATTCAAACATGAAGAAGAAGACATATTATTACTTGCCTTTAGCAAAACCTGGTGGATGTGGAATTATTTAGGTGGAAAATGTAGAAAAAGAGAGGAAACATAGGAAAAAAGGGCTTTCATGGTAAGACAATCTTTGGACTCTACATTCCCCCAGGCTAGAGGTTTTGTATGTCCTCATACACTTCATCCTTGTCAGTCACTTGCGTCTTTTGTTCATCACCTCCAAGTTTCATTGTTTTCCTGTTTTTGGAAGCTACTGGCATCCTAGGTTTTCTCATGAGAATTTTATATTTTAGGCTGATAATCTCTCTTTGCATTATCCTATTTTCCTTCTTCAGATTTTTGTTCTTTTTATACCACAAGCTCAAATGGAGGATGAGATTGTCACTTTTTGCCTTCAATTCTTGATTATCATTCTTGAGATACATGTTCAACGTTTCTAATTCAAAAATCTCTTGCTTTAAAATGTTTGTGGCTGAGTGTTCCTGTGGTTCATTTAACTAGTTGCTCCGTTCTCCAGGACTTTGAATTGTTTCCTTGGTTGCTATCTTCTTTCTTTCCAATGACTCTATATATTCATATATCTCCTACTAGATAGGGTCAATACCCAGACTATGTACTGGCCTTCTCAGAGGTGAGCTGCAAGGTGGTGGTGATACCCTCAGTGATGATTCTAGTGACCTTTTTGGAGGACTTTCAGGGTTTTTAGTTGGCTCATTTTCCTCGAGATCAATGTACTCTGTAGCTCTCGGGATTGTCTGTTGGAATGTGCTCAACCTTGTGCACCTCCTCAGTCCTGAGGTTTGTAATCCCTGAGACTTATTTCGTTTAGTTTCTAAGTTTTCTTCTTGAGGAAGGGTCTTGATTTGTGGTATTTCCTTTGCTCTTTTGCTAGCTTTCTTCCTCTTAAGATTCCCCTTATTCATTCTCTGTAATATGTCTACTATGGGCAGCTCTTCTTCTAATAATTCTAGGTGAGTATGGGGTTCCTTCTCTTTTACCCCTTCTATGGTTCTCTTCCTCCCTCTGAGGGTTCTACTGCTGCTGGATTTTCTAGGGATATTTCTTCAAAATGGTTCCAAACCAAGAAGCTCTCCCATCTATCCCCTATACTCCGAAGATGGAACTCAACCAATATAGTCATCAGGAAATGACGATACATGGTGTTTTCTATAAATTGAATTCTCTTTTGAACATTTGTAGACATTTTCTTGAGACTATTTAAGAGAATGTAAGGAAGGTTCATCTGGTGATCTTCAAGAAAATGCATCATCATCCTAACATGGTAAAAATACATATACCCAAACCTACCCTCACAGGTGACAAATTTTTGAAGTATAAGCAATAAATTTCTCCATTTGCTCTTAAGGGCTATGCTGGGAATACCTTTCTTGAAGATAGTGGTGTCCATATTTGGATTTTTGAGAAAGACCTTCCAATTATCTCCATTAATTCCCCTGTTCTTAAACCATTTTTCACTACTCCTTGGTAATTCCATAGCCTCTACTATCATGGATTCTCTTATGGTGATCTTAATGTCTCCTATTTCGGCTTCAGTTCCATCAAACGAGTGCACAAATGTCTTGGTCACTTCCCTGTGAAAACTGTTGAATTTTTCAATGAACTACAACCATTGTTTCTTTTGCAGCAACTCCTTGGTCTGAGGGTATCCCTCCAGGAATTTATTCCCTACTCACTTAGTTCAAACAATTATCCCCACTATGGAGGATGCTTTCCCTCAAATAATGGTTACCTTGACAAGAGAATTGCGTTGGTAGGGTTTTGCTAAGTGGCGGAAGGATGGAGTGGCTCATGAAAGTTCAAAGGAGTGTAAGAACGTGTGGATTATAATAAGGGTTATAGGAATGAATTAGATCATTAGGTGCATTTAAAGTGATGATTTGGTAATTACTTCAGCGGATTTGGAATGAGGACGTAACATGACTTTTAAGTGGTGGCTTATGATATTTTGTTGGGCGGACACCATCCTTAAGTTATAATGATTTCATTCTAATTTTGGATAGTACTGTGTCTTCTTAGTCATATATGAAATATATCAATCCCTATTGCTAAATTAAAGTATAACATACCTTTAATCCACTTTTGCTAACCTTGTTTGTTGTTCTGAGATCTCCTGTAGATACTTTGCTTTATCGGTGGTCAACAATTCAAATCACCAAGTGTCCTTATAGGCCAAAACAATTATTAGGCTATAGAAACCTGTCGTAGCTATGGAAAGTTGGTGATTCTGCAGCTGAGAAAGAAAATCTTTTTAATAAAGGAACTTTATTATTTCTTTTTGAAAGGAAAATTTGAAGTGCCAAAAAAATTGGTTTTCACTCTAAATTTTCTATATAAAGCTGCCAACAGCGTGTTGGTTTTCATGTTTATACTTTTTTTTTTATGTATATATATATGCATATATATACATATAATTCACTTATTATTATTATTATTATTTCTTTTCTTTAGAGAGTAAACTGAGTAAAAATTTCTAAGGTGGAAAAGAAGAAGAATTCTTCTTGATCATTTTCAGTTTTGAATTATCTTGGAACATTTTAACAAACTCTTATTTTGTCAATGGCTTCTGGTACATTCTGATTCGATGTCCATTTACTAATACAAGAATTTTCTCTTCATCAATAGTCCTAATTCTAACAACACCATTGTCAAAAACATTTTCAACTTCATAAGGTCCAAGCTAGTGGGTTTGGAATTTCCCTTGAAAATTCTTGAGCTTTGAATCAAAGAGTAATGTCCAATCTCCTGGATGAAAATTTCCTTTCCATAATGTACTTATCATGCCATCTAGATCTCTGTTGTTGAACTAGGCTAGTTCTCTGGAAGGCTTCTTGTCTGATTTCATCAAGTTCATTTAGTTGTGTCTTCCTTTGCTTCTGTGCTTCTGATAAGTCAAGATCTAACTGGACTGTTGTCTTATAGGTCTGGATCTAGAATTCTATCGGAAGTAAGACTTGCTTCCCATAAACAAGTTCATAGGGAGTGTGCCCTGTAGTGTTTCTCCATGTAGTTTTGGAGGCCCATAAAGCTTCTGGAAGCTTCCCCCCCAATCTTTCCTGTGTAGATGTATAATCTTGGTAAGGATAGCTTCAATTGCCTTATTTGTGGACACAACTTGTCCATTGTCTTATGGATGGTATGGAGTGGACTTCTAATGTTTGAGTTTGTATTGACCCACAAGATTTTGCACTAGTCTAGATGTGAACTATGTTCTTTGATTTGTTACAATTTCTCTTGGAACACCAAAACGAGTAAAAATATCCTCAAAAAAAAAATGAAACTACAACATTTTTAGTAGCAAAAGGAAGTGCTTTAGCTTCTACCCAGTTAGTGACGTAATCAATACATACCAGAATATACTTATTTTGCTTCGAAGGTGGGCTGATTGGTCCAAAAAAATCTAGTGCCCACTTCTCAAATGGTTCGATGACTACCTATGGTTGCAGTGGCATTTCATTTGAAAGAATGGATTTTCCCATTCTTTGACAACTATCACATCTTTTAACATATTCTTTTGTGTCCCTAAAAATGGAAGGCCAATAATATCCTAAAAGCAAGATTTTGTAAGCAGTCCTTCTGTCAGAAAAATGTCCCCCAAATGGCTCATTGTGGCAAGCTTTAAGTATTTCTGGTATTTCGTCTTTTCGAACACATATTCTGATCATGAGATCTGGTCCTATCTTGTATAACTCTTCATTTATCCATGAATAAGATGTGCTATTATGGACTATTCTTCTCTTTTCTCTAGGAGATAAATGAACTGGAATTTTTCCTGTGGCTAAATAGCTAGCAATATCTGCATACCAAAGTGATTTAGCAGATACTGCAAAAAGATATTCATTAGGAAATTTATCCTCTATGAGTTGATCATTATTTTCATTTTGTATTCTAGATAAAAATTCGGAAATTGTATTGAGATATGGAAAGGTAGTTTCCAGTTAGGTCCTTTTAAGATAGGTGCTTCAGAATTCTCTTTTTCAAAGTTTCAAAGGAAGCTTGACATTAAGAATCCCAATTGAATTGACAGTCCTTGGTGAGAAATTTAAAGAGTGGGGATGCAATTTTTGTGAAGTTTTCTATGAATCTTCTATAATATCCAGCAAAACCGAGAAAAATTCTAACATCTTTTTGACAACTTGGAACTAATAATTGAGAAATGACTTCAACTTTAGATGAGTCTACCTTGATTCCATCTCCTAAAATATGATGAACTAAAATAATTCCTTCATTAAACATCATGAAACATTTTTCATGGCTTAACAAGATATTTTTTTCTTTACATCTTATTAATACATTTTCCAAATTTTCCATTTCTTCATTGAAAGAATCTGCATAAACTGTAAAATCATCCATGTACACTTCCACACAATCATGAATAAGGTCAGAGAAAATTCCGAGGACTGCTCTTTGGAATTTTTTTGGAGCATTGCATAATCCAAAGGGAAGTACTCAGTAAGTATAAGTTCCCCATGGGCAGGTGAATGTGGTTTTATCCTGATCTTAACGGGCTACCTGAATCTGGTTATATCCACTGAACCCGTCTAAGAAGGAAAAATATTTTTTTCCTGGTAGTGTGTCTAAGACCTGATCTATAAAAGGTAGTGGAAAGTGGTATTTTAATGTTGCTTTATTTAGTTCCCTGTAATCGATGCATACTCTCCATTTTCCATTTTTCTTAGGAACAATTACTAGGGGTGAAACCCACTGACTGTCAAATATTGGATAGATAAAATTTACATTTAACAATTTCTGCAACTCCTCCTTAACAATTTCTTTTAATTTTGGGTTTATTCTTCATTGAGGCTGTCTAACCGGTATTGCTTTTTGTTCAATATAGATATGATGTATGCACGTTTTAGGATCAATCCCTCTCATGTCAGTGTATTCCCATGCAAAAGCAGCAGAATGTTTCTATAACATTTCTATCAACTATTTCTTTTGCACTTCTTCCAGGTTTTCATTGAAATTCAAGGTTTTTCCTGGAAAAATTTCTATTGAGGAATTCCCAAATTTTTCCATGGAGAGTAATGATACTTGTTTAGATGAGAGATACTCATTGCGACTATGATCATAATGTGAGGAAGACTCATTATTTTCCAGTAAATTTAGAATTTGGTCTTCCTCTTTTACTTGTTCAGTAGTAAAAATGGGTTGTCTATCTTCTTCATCTTCTATCCATTCTTCAGTTTCTGTATCTATTGTTGTTCTTACAGGAGGATGTCATGTAAATTTCTTTGTAGAATTTCCATCTGAGATAAACATGTCACCTGATCTACAACCGATGAAAGCATCAGTTGTAGCTAACCAAGGTCTTCTTAGAATTAATGGATGTTGTCCTAAATTATTATTGGGTGCTAAGACCATGAAATCTATAGGATATTCCCAATGATATAAGGATACATAAACATCTTCCAACACACCATCAGGTTTAATCACATACCTATCCACTAATTGCAATAAGGTTGGTGTGTATTGAAGGTTATGAAGCCTATGTGTGTCCATAACTTGTTTTCCCATTATGTTTATGGCTGCTCCTAGATCAATCAGTGTGTTTGATATTTCAGTTTCACTGATGTGAATTTTTACAATGGGGCTTCCTGGATCTAAGTATTTTTGAATTGTCATCTTCCCCATCATAATGTCTGTAATTTTTCCAACTAACTAAATTCTTTTTATGTCTTTTCTTTTTCTCCCCGATCTTTGTGTGCTTAGTTCCTTAATTGTTTTTACAAAAATTGATATTTCTTTTATAGCTTATAATAAAGGACTCTTAATACAAACATTTCTCAATTCATCCTTCATATTATAATCAAGAAAGATAATTTGTTTTTCTACTCCTTCATCAATTTTCAATTGTTCAGGGAAAGGTGGTCTACTTGATACCAAGGGTTGTTCTATGGTGGGAGTGTTTATTGGAACTTCTTCTGTTTTTTTGTTTTCCTTCTAAGGGAGAGAGGTCTCCCCTTCTTCTGTTTGGTTTTTGTGTTTTTGAAGATCGAATCTTGTTTCTTGAATGACAACAGGGGGTTTACTCTTCCAAACCTTAATTGAACATTATTTAGGTCTAGTGGAGTTATAAGTTTTAGAATTCTTCCCCTCCATGTTATATACCGGTTGTTGTGGAATTTTATTATTAGGATTCGGAAGTGGTTGAGCAGGTAATTGATTTGGTTTTTGTGGAAATGGTAGGGAGAGCTGTGGGTTTTGATTCTAAACTGGAATTTTTGGTAATTGGTTAGCTTGGGGAATTTGATTAGATGGTGGTAGAAATTGTGGTGGAAGGTAAGCTGGCGAGTATTGTTGATATTGGGCAAAGGCTCCATAAGGATTTTTCCATCCTTGATTCCAAGGTTGTGATTGTGGCTGAGCCCAAGGTTGCCAGGCTGAATTCCAATTATTTTGTGAAGACTGGGCGAATTGTTGTGGTCTAAATACTTGTGATTGATTTGGTTGGGGATTTTGCCATGGTCTTTTGGCTATAAAGTAGAGAGGGTCTACCGATTCTAATATTCCTTCATCATTAAATACAGCCTTGAGACCTGGTAAGGATGGACATTCCTTCATGTCATGATTATATGCACATATGACATAGGTTTCTATGGCTTTTGAATCTAAGGGACACTCTCTTAGAGCATGTTTTTTCCGACATTTGGGATAGAAGATAGATAATGCAACATTTTTGGAATTTTTCTTGTTTTGTATTTTAAGGGTGTCTATCTACTCACTTAGGATCCCTAAAATATCTGTTTTGAAGTTATCAAGCAAATTTCCTAATTTTTCCCTACTGACTAACCCAGCTACAGATTTGTTAATTCTTTACAAGAGAGGGTCTTTAGGACTCCTTCCAACTCGTGCTTTACCCCTTGAGATATGTACACATAAATCACAAATATCTGCAAATGGTAGTTCGGAAATATCTCCCTTCCCAGTTAGTTTAAGGAGATCAATCCACTCTTCTTTAATAGCTCTAAGTAAGAGGGATTTTAAGGTTTCTTCATCCAAACTATCCATTTTTTCTCTTTTAATGTTGTAAACAAACCTTTCGACTAAGTATTGAAGATTTTCATCTTCTTTTTGTGTCATTTTGAAGACTTCATCTTTAAGGTTACTAGGCATACAATAATCTGTATATTTGCCTAAGAAAGCCTCCTTCATTTGTCCCCATGTTTTTATAGAATGCACTCCTAGAATCATGAACCATTTTAATGTTGAGTCTTTTAATGTGGCAGGGAACAATTTTAACTTTTGATCATCATGCAGATAGTCATACGATCTGCATAATACTTCAAATTCGAAGAGAAATGTCTCTGGATCTGCATTTCTTTTTCCATGGAAATTAAGAAGAATTGGGGGTGATATATTTTTCATTGTGATGGTGGTATCTTCATCAAGAATAGGGAATCTAGAAGGATCTTGGTTTCCTCTACCTCTACCCCCTCCTCTATTCCTATCTCCACCTCTAACTCTACCTCTTCCTCCAATCCTATTTTCTTTGCCATGGTCATTGTGTACTTCTCCTTCCCCTTCTTCAACCATGATAGATTCTTTAGAACTAATATAGTGTTCTTCTAATGTTTCTAGTTCCTCTATCAATGGTTGCTCAAAATAAGTTTTCAATTCCTCTTCTTCATTAAGAACTTCTAATTTTTCTCCCAAAATTTGCTCACCAATGGAGGATAGAAAAATTAATCCTGTAGTTGGGGATGTAGGATTTTCTTCAATTACAGCTTCAGTAGAGGAAGTGGGTGAAGTTCTAGATTGGATTTCTAATCTTGAGATTTCAAGAAGCCTTTATCGACCTCTAAAAGGAATTCGGGTTTGAGTAGGTGGTGTGGATTCTCGAAGTCTAGGTGAAGTGAGTGGATTTGTGGAAATTAAACTTCTTCCTCACCCTACAAACCTACCTCTAGAGTCTCTATCCCTAAGAATATCATGTTTTGATTTTTTTTCTTAACTTCTATTTGTACTTCCCTGACAACGGCGCCAAAATGTTTGGACAATTTATTGTCTTTAAATTGTCTATCATAAATTGTCAACCAGGGTGCGTGGATTGATGAAGTACAAATGCACTATATGTGCTAGAAGTTATACCTTATGTCGTTATGTTCCAGTTAGGGTCTAAACTTAAGATTAGTATGGAGATGGTGTCATTGATTGTATTAATGTCTCGATCCCTAAAGTTATCAGCTAATTTCTTAAGAGTTATTTTCTATTCAATTAGTTTATGGATGATATGAGAGTGCTTCTAACTTCTACTTGTGTTAGATTATTTTTTTATTTTTGTCTTGAGTCTTTAGGCTGCAGCTCTAATTCACTAAGTGCAAGAGAAATCTATTCTATCAAAATGAAAAGGAGTACTGTCTGAATTCAATTGTTAAGAAGAAGGCTCTCACACTTTTACTTACTCAATCTTATTCATGCAAGATATTTTAAACAACACGTAGACTTATGGAGTAAACACATTTAGACTATTCTAGATGAAAATAAAATGAAAGAACCATGTTGTACCAAGTAGAAAGAAATTCAAATAGCAAATAGATCTAGGTATAAAGCAAATGAAAGTACTCATGCATATAGCGATTCACTGGTGAACTCATCATACTACATTTCTCACACAAAAACAGAGTATTCAAAGCAAAGAAAAGAAATATAATTGCATTTGGTTAAAGACCTGTCACTATCATAGGTTCCCTCCATAGATCAGTCCACAATCATTAATCAATGCAATGCATACACACACAAAACTAGTTCTATTGCTTGTAAACAAAATTTAACAAACTATCTCAAAATTACATCATCCGGCATGCACCAAATCATAGTGCGGCCATAGTTTTTATAGAAAGTCTTTTGCATAATGATCATGAGTAATTTAAGCCCAGATATCTTTATTCTAACTAACTATATTAGTAAAACTTCAATTTTTTATTCCGAAAGCAAATCAATAAGGTTTTGATGAAACTCGGATTTCGTTCCGACGACGATCATGTGGTTGAATTTGGGGTTTGACTCTGATATCCTACGCTCATCTTGATGAACTGGTTCAAGGGGATAGTTAGGTATCTATGAGGGGACCATTCCTTATCCATCTATATACTTCGTCGCTGACCTGGAGTTTTTGAACCTTGCAAAAAATGGAGACAGCTGCAAAAATTTGGATTAGCTGTGAAAATAGACCAATTCTGTAGCCAATTGCATTCTTTAGCAAAACAATAGGGTATATAGTCAAACATGAATAAGAAGACATATTATTACTTACCTTTATCAAAACTTAGATGATGTGGCATTATTTAGGTGGAAAATGTAGAAAAAGACAGGAAACATAGGAAAAAAGGGGTGTCATGGTAAGACAATCTTTGGACTCTACACCTCTATAATGTTATTTTGATTAATGCAATTTCTTATCTTTTGAGAATTTCATAGTTCTTGATTTTGTAGTAGCCTCAACCAAGGAGTTGGGCCCACTCTCCTAACCAGGCATTGTTTGGTTAGTTGTGTGCGTAGGTTTATTTTTGTTGCATTATTTTCTTGTTGTGTAACGATTTATCAAAGTGTTGCTATGAGACTTAACTTGATGTTACTCTCATTGTTGTTACAATTATTACTTGTTGTTACACATTGTTATGTTTATGATTGAATGTTCAATGTTGGGTAGGGAAACTATGGCCTACATATACTTTCCATGATAGCCTTGAAATAACCGATCGAGCCCCAAGTTGACATAATGTGGAATTCTGTGAATTGTATGATTCATATATGAACACCAACATTTTGGCATCGTTCTCAGGGAGGCTATCGAAGGCGTGAAAGTACGACTAGGTTTGACTATAGGACCACTCTCTCATCCTAGGGAGGGAAGGTTTTCACCTTGCTCCAAATCCTGAGCATTAAATTGTTTTGTTTGTTTATTAGGAATCGCTCTCTCGTCCTGGGAAGCGAGGTTTTTCTTTCACCCTATTTCAGGTCTTGAGCTTAGATTCCATGGTTGGTTTGTTTTCCTTATTTTTTTTTCTTTTTATGGGCCACTCTCTTGTCCTGGGGAGGGAATTTTTCACCTTACTTTAGGTCTTGAGCTTTCAATTTGCTTGAATGTTTTCCTTTTATTTTCTAATTGCATGAACAAAGATACAAATAAAAGGGGCAAAGAAGGACCCCCAAAAAGAGGAAGAAAAGATCTAGGCATAATTACCTATATCCAAGAAATCATTTAAATGTCTTAATCAGGAGCATCGTCACGAGCTACTATTAGGGTGAGATCTCATACGAGATCTGGAGGGAAATCAGTTTCACAACCAGAACCTCCCCCAATAATAGAAGCACAATTTGGGTAAGAAGAAGTAGCAAGTAGAGGATCAAAGGAACTGAACATTGTGAATTCAAAAGAAAAAGATTTTATGGAATTCTCTGCACCATTTGATCAAGCAAGTTCTATCAAACAGCCTTAACCTCGCATTATAGAACAACCAGAACCTGTTGAGATTACAAGTGAATATTCGAAGATATTTGTGGCTCCTACAACTTCTTCGATCAAGTTCCCATTTGGAGATATCAGGGGTCATGCGCCTTTGAATCCAATTCCTTTGACAACGTTACCAAAATTCCATGGCCTTTCTTCTGAATATCTGAACACATTCCTGTTTGAATTCAACGTTGTCTTTCGAGGGTGTGACTATATTTTTGATGCCCAAAAATTGAAGATATTCCCCACCACTTTGAAGGGAACAAATTTGAGATGGTTCATGGGTTTAGGGGGCAAATCTATTACTACATGGGATGATATGAAGACGATTTTCCTCAAAAAATATCAAGACTACTGCAAATCCCAAGATGTTAAGGAAGAAATATTTAAGATTATGCAGAAAGAGGATGAGAACATGGAGGACTTTATGGAACATTTCAAACACAGTTTGCAGAGATCATGCCATAGTGATCTAGATAAGGACATCTTAAAGATAATTTTTCTCTGGGCACTAAAGGAGGAATCTTTGGAACTTTTGAACGTAGTAGGAAAGGGAGATATATCAAAGGAAGAATTTGACACCATCTGTGAATGGTACATTAATTGTTCACGTGGAGCTATGAGGCATAGGGAGGGGATACGAACTCTTAAGACCTCCAATGGTGGAGTTACGAAAGTAGAAATTGGAAACTTTATGGACAACTTGAGGATCGATATATTAAGCACACTGTCCTCACAACTAGACGTTTTATATGTGAAATAGAAGCAGATGGAAGTAGAGAAGGCTATGTCCATTTTTTGCCCTCAACATAGGAAGAAGCACCCATTAAAGGAATGTCCACTAAATATTGTCGAGACCTGTGTGATATGTGAGCAGAGTCATTCCACTAGCACTTGTCCATCTCTTCCTAGGCTGAAGGAAATTTTTCAGGGAGAAAATGAAGAGGTAGATCAACTGTACTTCATGGGATCAAGGAAACCATGGAATTCATGGCCAGAGAACATGAATCAATGTATGCCTAAAGACACCTCTCAGTATTTTAATAATTTGAATTTTGGGCCCCAATCTGTACCTTTTCACCTTCATGGCCACAATCCTTCCAATATCCAATGCCCTGGAAACCACGGTTCCCTCAATCTGGTCCAACTCCTTCATGGTCCCATAATTGGTGTGGACCTCCTCCTCCTTCAAGACAGTTCTCCCAGCCTATGCCCACAACAACAATTACAGCGACCTTCTAATGCATCCACTACTAATCCTCCTCTTCATCCACAACTCCTTGTTCAATCCAACCCAAATCCAAACAATAGGGGGCTCAACAGGTTGAGACACTCAGCCGTCCTGCATATAGTATTTCCACCGCGAAATGTAATGAATTAAATCTTCAACTTGGTCAGGTGGTAAATACTCATACTTCACAAATAATTGTTGAACATATAGATGATAAAGTCTTAGAACCAGAACCTAGGAATTCTACTAGAACAACTGGGGATGAGTTAACGCAAACTCCTATGGAACAACAACCCCCTTCTCAAACAATTATTACTAGAGGATGTTAGACTGGTCCACCTTATCCTGAGGGACTATCCTTGAGAAAACATAGTCCTTGTCTTGAATTTGACTTTTTAGGGGAATTACAAAATTTATTTGTCAAATTTCCCTTACTTCATGCTATGAGGGATGTACCGATTTATGCGAAAACGATCAAAGAATATTTCTCTCAGAAACTTGGGAGAAAACCAAAGGATCGACTCACTATTCATGTTATGGAAAAATTATCAAACATAATGTTGGGGAAGTCTACACCTGTTAAATATGGGGATCCAGGGAACCCAATTCTTATAGTACATATTAATGGGGTTGATATCCCAAATGTGTTGGTAGACTTGGGGGCAACAATTAATGTCATAACCTCTGCAACTGTGATTACCTTGGGCCTACGAAACCTTAAACCAACTCCCACCATCCTATAATTGGTAGATCAGTCTACTATAAGACCGGTAGGGAAGTTGGAAGATATAACCATTTCAGTAGACTCATGGCAGTACCCTTTCAATCTTTTGGTATTACATACCCAATCCCTAGTCGGTGGAAATCCTTTGATTTTAGGAAGACCATGGCTTGCGACCACATATGCTTACATTGGGTGCTGGTCAAGAAATATGGTAATATCCAATGGGGAAGTTACAAAGAATCTTATCCTTTATCCCCCTGCAGAATCGAGTTCACCAGATAAAGCAGGATTTACCTTAATACAAAAATCTCTACCTACGAAAGGGCCTAAACCTAAAAATTAAGAAATTAGAGCAACTCTTACCATTGGTGAGGACCTCTATTTTAAGGATGAAATAGAGGATGATGCCATTAATATCTTCATTAGCAGCCCCAAATCTATTTCTGATTCAACCCACTAGCTATTAGAATCATTTATGAGTTGTAATGTTTAGGAAGCCATTGAACCAGAGACTGAAGTTGAAAACATTCCTGTAATTGTACCCCGTAACAATGTTCCTTTAGAAATCGAACCAAGGAGGACGTTCAACATTAATCTTGACCTTTCACCTTCCCAGTCTGAATGGTTACTAAAAGTCCTTCGGGAAAAGAAATAAGCCTTTGCTTGGGAATATACAGATATGAAAGGAATCCATGCTAACTTATGTACTCATCACATATACATTAAAGAAGAATGTCATCCTATTAGGAAACAACAAAGAAGAATGAATCTTTCTTTAAAGAACATTGTCAAAGACGAACTACATAAACTATTAAATATGGGATTTATTTAACCAATATGGGATAGTCAATGGGTATCCCCACTAGTCATTGTTTCGAAGAAGAATGGCAAGTGGCAAATTTGTGTTGATTACAGGGAATTAAATAAAGCGACTCAAAATATCATTTTCCATTACCCTTTACTGACCATGTCCTTGATACATTAGCCAGAAAGAAGTTATTCTCCTTTATGGACAGATTTAGTGGGTACAACCAAATCCAAATAGCTCCTAAGGATCAAGATAAAACTACCTTCACATACCCATGGGGAACCTTTGCATACCGAGTCTTCCCATTTGGTCTCTGTAATGCACCCGCTACCTTTCAAGGGGCAATACTAGGAATGTTTTACGATCTAGTCAATGATAGCGTTGAAATCTACATCAATGAATTCACCCCATATGGGGATTCTTTTGAAGAAGGTATGGAAAACTTAGAGAAAGTACTTAAATTATGTAAGCAAACACATGTTTCTCTTAGTACAGTGAAATTCCATATGATGATGAAACAAGGAATAGTGTTGGGACACCTGCTTTCAGCTGCATGAATTTTGGTTGATCCTGCCAAGGTAGAGGTAATATTAAATTTTCCTACACCTAAGACACCAACACAGGTTATCAGATTAAGAAAATTAGTTTTGGTGTGCTAAAATTCCTTTTCAGAATATATTAAAGGTGCTTGAGGATATATGAAACTATTTTCAAGTTTAAAAATGGGTTTTTGAGTGTTTTTATGTGCAAATTAACATAAACAAATGAATGAACAACATCATATAACATACATAGACATCACCATAAACAGTATCACAACAACATATGATGAAGAAGTTCACCACTCCTGGGCTACGTCTATTTTTTCCAACTTCTAATGGCTTGGCCCTCTCTATTACACTCAAAAGTGTGAATACATCAATTTATAATGCTCAAAATGCTTTGAAACATGTTGCAATTGCTCCAAAATGCCCAAAAGTGACTGTGTAGCCTCTTTCTTTTCCTGATTTAGTAAAAAACTGAAGAAATTATGGCCTTTCCCAATATTATGCTAATCACACAACAAATTCCCCAAAATCTAACACAATCCTACAATTTCACCCCAAAACGTGCTAACAGAGTGACAATTTCACCGAAAACTAGGAGAAATTGTCGGACACTTTAAATGTTCGCTAATGCCTAAATTCTAAAAAATGTGGCCACGTGCCTAGGGCTGAGGCCAATGGCCCCCCCCACCGGCCGGGCCCCTGCACTATTCTCTATCGGTGGACATATGCATTGGTGTGACTAAGGGCCAACCCTTCGATGGACAAGTCCTACCCCCAAATAGCACACCAACATAATTCAAATAGAACCCGTGATCATTATGGTTAAGAAACAACTGCATGATGTATTGGCAAATGAATTTGGTGTTGTGTTGGGAGGTTAGTTCGACCCTCATTACTCTGTCTGGACCATGATCCAAAATTTTGGTGGCCTCCTGGGCTACCATGTGGCAGCCTCTGGCTGGGCCACGTGTCAGCCTGTGGTTGACCATCACTCCAATCAACCAAAATCGCTGAAAATGATCCAATGAGAGTGTGCCACTTGGAACAATTACATTGACCAGAGAAAACCCATTGACCAAGTCAAACCTTCCTAGTCAATGCCACGTCGGTATTACGGACTACTGACTGGGTTGTCAATTTTTTTGAAACATTCCCCTCATTGGGAAAGTGAAAAAAACTTGATTATGGGAGCATACGGTGTCTGTTTCATGCGAAACAAGTTGCGTCGAATTTAGGATGATGGGCACTATGCAATTGTCTAGGTTCCACACTGATCCAACAAATTTTAATTTTGAGCACTTGATCAACATGTGCGTAGTTTCATTGGTTATGATGACTATTATAGACATTTTATAGAAAATAAATTCTAGGATAACATTTCCACTTTTTCAATTGTTACCTAAGGATGCATATTTTATGTTGGCAAATGAATGTGAAACAACCTTCGTGGAAATCAAAGAACTAGTTTGCGAAGCTTTGATATTAAGTGGTCCTGATTGGAAGCTCCCGTTTCATATCTCTACAGATGCTTCTCACACTGTAGTATTGGAAATCTTGGGACAACATGAGGACAAGAAATCGTACGTGATCTATTATGTTAGCAAGAATCTGACTCCTGTTCAACTGAACTATACAGTAACTTAAAAAGAGTTTTTGGCTATTATTTATCCTATTAATAAGTTTTAGAATTACATTACAGGGTATCCCACTTCCATGCACACTGATCATTCAACCATTAGGTATCTAATGAATAAAACAATAACTCTTGGTCGTATTATGAGATGGTTATTATTAATTCAAGAATTTGATATTACCATTGTAGATAAGCTAGGGAAAGATAATGTAGTTGTAGATTTCCTGTCTAGGCTAGATACTAGTGATGAAGGTACACCTGTAGAGGATAATTTTCCAAATGAACATATTTTTTCCATTTCTACTCACACTCTATGTTATGTAGATATTGCTAACTATCTTTCTACAAGAAAAGTACCTCAACACTTTCCATACAGAGAGCAATGAAAGAATATCCATCATAGTGTCTGCTATTCGTGGATAGAGGGATACCTCTTTTATACATGACCTGATCAACAAATATGGTGCTGCATAGGTGAAGATGACATCTATGATGTACTAAAAGTTGCTCATGATGGCCCCTGCGGAGGGCATTTTGCAGATAAGCGGACATGTCGTAAGGTGTTATAGATGGGGTACTATTGGCCCTCTAGTTTTTGTGATGCACGGAAATATGTTCGAGGGTACGATAGATGCCAGAGGATGGGAAAACTTGGTTGGTTATATGAGATGTCATTACAGCCTCAACTAGCTCATGAGCCCTTTGAGAAATGGGCTCTTGATTTCATTGATTCAATCTGCCTTCACGTTAGAAAGTCCACATTCTTGTCTACACGGATTATGTGACAAAGTGGGTACAGGCCAAAGCTATTGTGAAATAAACAAAACAGGTTGTCTCAGACTTCTTATTCAAAGAAATTTCTGCTCGGTATGAAGATCCTAGAGAGATAGTTCCAGATGGAGGGGCATAGTTCACATCACATCTGATAGCAGGATTTATGAAGAAGTATGGAATCAAGCACACAGTGACATCTCCATATCATCCTCATGTGAATGGTCAAGTTGAGAGTACAAATAAAGTTTTGGAGAATATCCTTATGAATATTGTAGCAAACTGTCACCGAAATTGGGTCGACAAGATTCCTGAGGCACTTTGGGCGTATAGAACAACATGGTAGAACACAATAAGATTTTCACTGTATGAGTTTGTCTATGGGAAATCCCTTTGTTTCCACTGGAATTTGAAATTAAGATGCTCAAGATAGCTCTTGAAGTAGGTTTGGATCTTTCAGAAGCCTAGAAACACTGACTGGAACAATTAAATGAGTTGGATGAAATTCATTTGATAGTTGTCCATAACGTTGTTGCGATTCAACAACATTGAACTAAATGGCATGATAAATTTATCAAGAAAAATTTGTTTCAAAGAGGAGATTGGGTGTTTCTCTACGACTCTCGGTTCAAATATTTTAAAGGAAAACTATGCTCTATATGGATGGAATCATATGAAGTTGACACGGTGTTTGATAACAGGGCTATTAGACTCGTAACAATCGATGAGGCACATACTCCCCTAATTGTAAATGGACATCGCCTAAAATTGTATCGTCGTATAGTTTCTAAAGATTCCTTTATTAAACATCTCTCTTATAATTTTGGTTTTGAAATTATTAGTGCAAAGAAGTCTTCCTCTGCACCTCTTGTTTAATTCATTATTTTTCTTGCAAGTACTTCACTGGTGCTACTACTCCACTGATGTTGTTACTCCCCGATGTTGTTAATTTGCGGATGCTGATTTCGTCTAAGTACTTTTTTGGTGTTGTTACTCCTTTTGGTGTTGTTACTCCTTAGGTGTTGTTACTCTGCGGATGTTGATTTCGTCTAGTACTTCACTAGTGTTGTAACTCCTTCGGTGTTGTTACTTCTCTGGTGTTGTTACTCTATTCATCACGATTCCATCTAAGTACTTCACTGGTGGTGTTGCTCCTCTAGTATTGTTACTCCTCCAGTGATGTTACTGCTTCGATGATGTTACTCCATCAAGGTAAGTTGCCACGTATGTCCTCGACCGACTTCATGGATTTGATTGATATTTCACCTGTGACATGACTAGACATGACCATGGATGGTCATCCCTTAGATAGGGGGAAGGTATCGTATTTAATGTTAAAGATGTTGTATTTAATAGAAATGATGATCCGTCATTATCAGTTTTTAACCTCGTGCTAACTCTTACATTCCACTATCACTATTCCGATCTCTACCATACCTTTCACATTTATCCATACTCATTGGAACTTGAACCACATACAATTGCATTGAATTACAACCCTTTCCAATGCGTTGTAACAATTTCCATTATTACCACGATCTACCATGGATTTTCCCCATAACATTTGCTTGAATTTCCCTATCACTGCATCCTTTGCCACTACAATCCCTGTCATCGCAACTTTACCAGCTAACACTCTCCTCAATGGTTTTGCTACTACTCCGAGTGCTACTACAAAGCAACTAGCAGAATGGGTGGGCAAGCTGTTAGGCACAAACCAGAAGACACAACGTAGGTCTAGCTCCATTCGAATGTATGGCAATTTTCAAGATGGGGGATGGCACACTAATTTTAAGAGGATGCAGGGATTCGATGAAGTTGTTACAATCGAATTTGCATTGAATTTGGATAGGAATTATTCCAAAGTTTGTCGGTTGCACATTCCCATCACTGAAGAAATTATCTCAACTATCAGCAGATTGCCACAAGGAGGGCAGAAATAGTTTGCCTGGAAATCGCCCTTACCAGAATTTCTGGAATTATTCTTGCAGGTAGGAGAAACCTTGGTTCAGAAGGGAAGGTGATACGATCGGAAATCCTTTGCACATCCATGGGTTGAGGTCACATACTTCGTTGTGCGATACATTACTTAAGAAGGTCGGCTCTCTACCATGTTAAAATACCATTTTAAACTTCTTGCATGCCTTCGGTTTTGTCATGTGCATTCTCTAGATATGCTATATTTCTTATGGAATAACCCTCAGTAAATGGCACGGGCTTCTTTTCGGTCGTGCCAACCATTGGTGGTCCTCAAAAACCATGTGGTTGTTATGCTATCGGTCATGCATGCCCTATCACAAACTTCCATGGCTTGGCCGTAATTCCTTGAATTAGCAGAAGAGGAACTTGCGGCCATGATGCCGGCAAGAGAGGAAGAAGAATTAGTGGCAGTGGAAGAATCTGAAATGACATTTCTACATAAGAACCAACATTGGCTGTGGAACAATTGGAAGAATTGGTGATGGAATAGGCTACAGTAGAATCATTAGCATAGGAAGGGACCACAGACAATGTTGTTATACAAGAACCAACATCGACTTCTGACCCAGAAGAAGAAGCAATGGAGGTAGAAGGGAGTGTAGGAGATGCTTTTACAGAAGAACCAGCGTCAACTGTTGACCTGGAAGTAGAAGCAATGGAAGTGGAAGGAAGTGCAGGTGATGCTATTACACAAGAACCAACATCAACTGCTAAATTGATGGAAGAATTGCCAGAAGTGGAAGAATGTGCAGGTGACAATGTTACAGAAGAACCATTATTGCCAATCAAAGTGGTGGAGGAACTGGTGGAAGAAACAGGAGCCATAGTCAACATTGTTACACAAGAACCAATTTTGACTGCTGAGAAAGCGATCAAAATAGAAGAACAAGTGGCATATGAAGAAAAGGAGAAGGAGAGTGCATAAATCCCAGTAGATAAAGGGGAAGGAGAAAGAATTGAAGGACTTGAAGCAACAGGCACTGAAAGGATGGAGATTGAGGAGGATATCCCTTGTTCTCCACTTTCCACTTCCCTGCCAAGAGGAGCAAGAAAGTTTCACTCCCCTAGAATCTTGTTGAAATAAAATATCTCTCCCCCGATACTAATATTTGTAGAGACAACTACAGGCACCATCGTCGATATTGTCACACAAGAGCCAGTGTTGACTGGTGGACAGATTGGGCAAATTGAATAACTAGTGATTGACACTGTTACAAAAGAACTAGTGTCAACCAAAGGGAAAGTTGAAGAAATTGTGGCTAATGTTGTTTCCACAGAGCCATTGGAAGAAAATGTTGTTGTTGGTACCAACCCGCAAGGGGCAGAACTAATTTCTGAGCAAATGGAAGAAGATGACCAGGCAACAGAGCATCCATAGGAAAAGGGTGTTGAAACTGCTACTCCGCAAAGGGTCTGCAATGGCTTCAAAGCCATTCAGGGAAGATATGGAGGTTCCAAGACCTGCGGAAGAATATGTTGGGGTCATCCCTTGAGTTGTGGAGAAGACATAAGAAATAAGGGTGAAATAGCAGCTAGTTGATGAGTTCACTGATGTCAATCCGCCAAATCCAACACTAGCTATGAGACCAATGGAGGAGGTTGTTATCAAATAAGAATTCATTGAAAAGTGTGCAAAGAGAAGGGCCCCCATCCAAGAAAGGTACCAGTTGCAGTTTAAGGAGAATATGCAATTAAAAATGGAAATTATTAAGCTAAGGAAGAAAGTGTTATGCTTGTGAAGAGAAGTGAGGAAGCATAAGAGGAATGCTAGTCGGCATGTTGTAAATCCTAGAGTAGAAACCACTTTGGTAGCAGTGAAGACTGAAGGTAGGCCCATAAGTTCAATAGCCGCACAGACAGAGTCTTTTTTTCATCTGTTTGAGTCGCGGGAATTCTTGTTAACCGCAGAAATTCAGAAATTGCAGGTTACTACATCTCACCTTCGATGGGGGTCTATCCATTTGGAAGCCCACTAGGAAGGAGTGATATGAATTTGGGAACAAGCTGGGAAAGTGGTAGTTTATTATATGACCCATATGGAGAAAGAAAAGCAGAAACAGGAGAAGAAGTAGAAAAATATTGAGGAATTAGAAGAGCAAGTGCAACTACTGAAGGCTAACAAAGATGAAATGTTCACTTTGGTGTAGCAGGTGATAGCATGCCAACCTCCTGCTCATAGTTATGCTTTATTCCTCTATGAAAAATACCTTTTCTTTTGTTTGGAGAGAATCCATTAGGAGATAAGCCATGAAATCAAAAGTCCAATACAATTTCTGTGAATCCTAAGGGCTCACAATATCCTGAACCAACACTTAATGTAGAACTCTACATGCACGATTATTTTCTAGGTAATAATTAATTGTTCAATCTAGTGCCATATGTGGGGGATGTTCTAGTGAGACCCTTCACCTCCTTCACGATTCACCTGGTTAAATGGAAGAAATCTTTCGACACATTCGAAGAGAACCAAGCAAACGTGCCACTTGTAATTTGAATAGAGCATTGTCAGGCTATGAATATTTTTAACAAACATTGTACCTTCTTCGAAATAGAAGGATGGAAGGGCTAGATGCTGGAAAAAAGAAGTGGCACACTGACATGTGTACAAAGAACATTTTTAATTATCAGGAGGAGGCTCAAGACGACTGTCAAAATTGATGGATGTTGTCATCATCAACAGTAAGGATACACGAACCTTTTGGGGCCCCTAATTTTGTTTGGGCTTTCGAAAGAATACCATGATATATTGCATGTATTCAACATTGTGGGACCCGATGGATGGGTCTGAGATTTTGGTTTCCCATTGTTTGGCTTCTAGCTGAGCAGTACACACTAGCTTATGTGGTAAACAAGGATTGGTGGAAGGAAGTCCTTCACACAGATGGATATAAAGTTCCTAGAACATAAATGGCTGCGAAATATGGCCTTGCACAGCTCCATGTTGACCACAGTAGTTCTAACTCAGATCTACGCAGAATATGAGCTGCACGAGGACATGTAGAAAGGATAGTTGGGGGGAGGTGTTGGTTGCTAAATTTTCCTACTTTTTATCCACCTTTTTATCCCTTTCCTATACTCATTTCATGTCCTTTTTGGTCGATTTGTATTCTAAACTACAAAGGTATACTATTTTCATGTCTTTGTGAATTATTAATCGATGAAGCATAGACGGAGGGGATTATTGCCTAAAGCAACTTGCTAACTTAAGTTTCCTTTTAGATTCGAAGGAATGATGATCAATACCATGGTTCATCATATGATGACTATCGAGATGGCAACGCTATCTTTGGATATCAGCTACAATGGTGGTTCAACTTATAGAGTAGCATAAGTGATATCTTGATATTCTTTTGTATCTTGAGAATCGTTATGTATTTGTAGGTAGATAGTTGTCATAATATTAGGCATTGTCAGTTGTTAAATGAAATGTATAAGTAGTGTTATGGGGATGGGACAGCCACCGCTGATAGATATACGTGAATTCTGAGATGTAACAACAAACCTCTGTAATGTTATTTTGATTAATGCAATTTTTGATCTTCTAAGAATTTCATAGTTCTTGATCTTATCGTAGCCCTGATCAAGGAGTTGGGCACACTCTATTGACCAGGAATTATTGGATTAGTTGTGTGCATAGGTTTATTTCTGTTGCTTTATTTTCTTGCTATGTAACGATTTATCAGAGTGTTGTTGTGAGTCTTAACTTGTTGCTACTCTGATTGTTGTTATAGTTATTACTTGTTGTTGCAGATTATGATGTTTATGATTCAATGTTCAATGTTGGGTAGGGAAACTGTCGATTGCATATAATTTTCATGATAGCCTTGAAATAACTAGTTGAGCTCCAAGTTGACAATTAATGTGCAATTGGGTGAATTGTATGATTAATATCTGAACACCAACACCCTCTGTTGGGTGTGGAGCCTGATTATCTTTTGTATTCAAAGGTTTCAGCCAGATGTATACCCCAGGAAGACTGTACACCCCTCCACGTGGGGGGACTTGTCCCTCCTCGTGGGGGTCCGGGGGCCAGCGGTCCATTGGCGGGGGTTCGAGGGTAGTGCCCCCGAAGCTAAAAATAGATGTAAAATTGCCTTGTAAAAGTCTAGTAATTTCTAGTCAATCTGGGCCGTTCATTAGGCGAATGATCTGACGATAGAAGTTATGTTTTAATTTAGGGTTTTTTGCCCTAGAAGGCAACCCCTCACTATATATGAGGGAATTGTATTGTGTCTATGGATATCTGTATTTTGAGTGAGAAAGAGAGAGGAGATTGAGAGCGAAGAGGGTGTTAAAATAGATCTGCTGTAGGTTGTATCTCTTCAGTTTTTTGGATAATATAAAAGGAAGGACTGGTTGTTTCTCTGTGGATGTAGCCCAAACTGGGTGAACCATGTATATCTGTGTCTCTCTTGTTTTATGCATTTTTTGTGTTATATTTTTACAATATTTTATGTGTTCCATTGCTACATAATATATAATTTTCTAACAACTGGTATCAGAGCCGAAAGTCTATTTGGCTGATAAACTCATAGGAGAGAAGGGTTCCTGGTTCGAGTGGGAGCAATGGCGGAAGATGGTAGCTTTAGTGTTGAAAAATTCAACGACCAAAACTACCAGCTGTGGAAGATGCAGATGGAAGATTATCTGTATCAAAGAGATCTGTACCTACCATTGAGCGGAAAGACAAAGAAGCCAATGAGTATGACAGACACAGAATGGGATATTCTAGACAGAAAGGCACTTGGAACAATATGGCTGTGCCTAGCGGCATCGGTAGAGTTTAATATTTCAAAGGAAACGACAACACAGGGTTTAATGTTGGCATTGGCCAAACTATATGAAAAACCCTCGACCTCAAATAAGGTATTTCTTATGAAGCGTTTATTTAATATGAAGATGTCAGAAGGTGGATCTGTTGCAGATCATTTAAATGATTTTAATACAGTTACAAGTTAGTTAAGTTCTGTAGGGGTAAATTTTGATGATGAAGTTAGGGCTCTGTTACTTCTGTGCTCATTGCCAGAAAGTTGGAATGGTTTAGTTATGGCCATTAGTAGCTCTGTCTCTAGACCTAGTACTTTAAAGTTTGATGATATTGTCAGTGCAATCCTTAGCGAGGAAATGCGACGGAAAAGCTCCGGTGAGACATCAGGTAATGCTTTGACTGCAGAGGCTAGGGGAAGAAAAATGGAAAGAGGAAAGAGCCCAGGATATCGCAGTAAGTCAAGAAAAGGCAGATCCAAGTCCAGATCGGGGATAGTGTGCTGGAAATGCAGGAAGAAAGGACACTTGAAGGAAGACTGCAAGTCTCGGAAGGGAAAAGAAGGAGATGCGTAGCAAGAAACTAATCATGAAGCGAATGTAGCAGGTGATGTGTTGCAAGATGCTTTTATTCTTTCATCAAAAAATATTATTGATGCTTGGGTGGTAGATTTAGGGGCCTCATTCCATGCCACACCTGATAAGAAACATATTCATGATTATGTTCAAGGAGATTTTGGACAGGTTAGATTGAGTGATGATAAACCCTGTAAAATCATTGGAATGGGTATAGTTTTCATAAAACAACAAAATGGAAATCAATGGCTATTGAAGAAGGTAAGGCATGTTCCACATCTGAAGAAAAATCTGATTTCAACAGGGCAGTTGGGAGGTGAAGGTTGCGTAACTACTTTCATAGATAAAACCTGGAAGGTCACTAAAGGATCCCTGGTAATAGTGAAAGGAGAAAATGTTGGTACATTATATCTATGTAATGGTATTTCTAATTCTATTAATGCTTTAACCTCTACAGGAGAAGATATGGCATTGTGGCATCATAGGCTCGGGCACATGAGTGAGAAGGAGATGTAGATTCTTCACTCAAGAAATATGTTGCCAGGTTTGAAGCATGTTGATTTAAAATTTTGTGAGAATTGTGTTTATGGAAAACAGAAGAGTGTCAGATTCCTTAGAGTTGGGAAAGAAAAAAAGAGCAAAAAATTAGAGCTTGTGCATACAGATGTATGGGGACCTACTCAGGTATCATCTCTTGGTGGCTCTCGTTATTATGTTACTTTTATTGATGATGCAACTAGAAAAACATGTATTTATTGTATTCGAAATAAATCTGATGTATTTGATACTTTCAAGAAATGGAAAGATTTGGTTGAAAATGAGACAGGGAAAAGGTTGAAGTGTCTCAGATGAGATAATGGAGGTGAATATTGCAGCAAAGAGTTTGATAGGTACTGTTTAGAGAATGGAATTCACAGAGAGAAGATAGTTCCAAGAACACCATAAGAAAATTGTGTGTCGGAAAGGATGAATAGGACAATCATGGAGCATGCAAGGTGCATGAGATTGCATGCAAGATTACCTTTACAATTTTGGGCAGATGTTGTAGATACTATTGTTTATCTAATAAATAGAGGGCCTTCAAGTGATGGTGGTGTTCCATAGGAGGCATGGACAGGTAAAAAGGTAAACTACTCATTTTTAAAGACTTTTGGTTGTGAAGCTTTTGTCCACAGTAGCAAAGAAAATAGAACAAAGCTTGAGGCAAAATCAAAGAAATGTACCATTATTGGATATGGTGTTAATGATTTTGGTTATCGCTTATATGATTATGAAAATCACAAAATCATTAGGAGTAGAGATGTAATATTCAATGAAAAAGTCTTGTATAAGAATTAGCTACAGGAAAAGAAATAAGAAAAAGAAAACAGAGAATACACAGTGCTTGATGATATCACAGGAAAAGTGATGGTGCTTGAAAATCATAATGATCAACAGCCAGAACAACAACCAAAACAGCAACAAGCACTTCAAACACCTGAAAGTGGTGTTAGAAGATCTACCAGGATAAGCAGACCCGCTGAACGATACTCTCCTTCATTATATAATGTATTGTTGACTGATTCTGGTGAACCATAATGTTATGAAGAAGCAATACAGGTAGAAACCAGGAAGAAGTGGTAGCAAGCCATGAAAGAAGAGATGGACTCCTTAGCACATAACCAGACTTGGGACTTAGTCAGGTTGCCTACAAGTAAAATAGAATTGTAGAATAAATGGGTTTACAGGCTGAAGGAAGAAGATGGAGGAAAACAGAGATACAAAGCTAGACTTGTAGTGAATGGGTTTGCACAGAGGAAAGGTATTTATTTTGATGAAATATTTTCTCCTGTTGTTAAAATGACTTCAATTAGAACTATTTTAAGTCTAGTAGCAGTTGAAGATTTGCATCTTGAGCAGTTAGATGTAAAGACAGCCTTTCTCCATGGGGATTTGGAGGAAGAGATATATATGCAACAACCACAAGGATATGAGGTAAAAGGGAAGGAGAAACTAGTGTGCAGGTTGAAGAAGAGCTTGTATGGCTTAAAACAGGCTCCAAGGCAGTGGTATCTAAAATTTGACAAGTTTATGTCTGAACAAGGTTATACTAGATGTCACTCTGATCATTGTGTTTATCTCAAAAGGAAAAATGATGGCAGCTATATTATATTGTTATTGTATGTCGATGATATGCTTGTTGTGGGTTCTAACATGCAAGAAATAAATGTTCTCAAAAGGAAATTGGCAAACTCATTTGCAATGAAGGATTTGGGGGCTGCAAAACAAATCCTTGGTATGAGAATAACTAGAGACAGGAAGAATCGCAAATTAACATTGTCTCAAAGTGAGTACATAGAAAAGGTGTTGAAAAGGTTTAATATGTAGAATGCAAAACTAGTTAATATACCTTTGTCTATCCATTTCAAATTAAGTAAGGAGGCATGTCCCAAGACTCAGGAAGAAATGGCTCATATGTCTAAAGTTCCATATGCATCAGTAGTTGGAGCTTAATGTATGCAATGGTCTGCACAAGGCCTGATATTGCACATGCAGTGGGAGTTGTAAGCACGTACATGAACAATCTAGGAAAAGAACATTGGATGGTGGTGAAGTGGATTCTCAGGTATTTGAGAGGTACCACAAATCAAGCATTATGCTTTGGTGGTTCAAACATTGCTTTACAGGGATATGTTGATGCAAATATGGTAGGTGATAGAGATAACAAGAGGAGCACAACAGCGTATGTGTTTACTATAGGTGGAACAGCTGTCAGTTGGGTTTCAAAAATCCAAAAAGTAGAGTATGTTGCTACTACAGAGGCTAGTAATGAAATGATTTGGTTACAAAGGTTTCTGGATGAATTGGGCAAGAAGCAAGAGTTGGATAGGTTATACAGTGACAGCCAGAGTGCCATACATCTTGCAAAGAACTCTGCATTTCATTCCAAGACTAAACATGTACAACTCAATCACCATTTCATATGGTCAGCATTGGAAGATGGACAGTTGAAGCTGGAAAAGATACACACTAGCCAAAATCCTGCAGGTATGTTAACAAAATTTGTAACCAGGGAGAAACTGAGAATCTGCTCAGTTTCAATTGGTCTTCAAGTATGATGAAGAAGATGAGAAATAGCCAAGTCCAAAGTGGAGTCATTGTCTAGCAAATGAAGCAGTGGTGGAGTTGCTATAATCAGTCTCCAAGTGGGAGATTGTTGGGTGTGGAGCCTGATTATCTTCTATATTCAAAGGTTTCAGCTTGATGCATACTCTAGGAAGACTGTACACCCCTCCACGTGGGAGGGACTTGACCCCCCCTGCGGGGGTCCGAGGGCCAGCAGTCCCCCCGTGGGGGTTCGGGGGCAACGCCCCCGAAGCTAAAAATAGATGTAGACATGCCTTGTAAAAGTCTAGTAATTTCTAGTCAATCTGGGCCGTTCATTAGGTAGATGATCTAATGGTAGAAGTTATGTTTAATTTAGGGTTTTTTGTCGTAGAAGGCAACCCATCACTATATATGATGGAATTGTATTTTGTCTATGGATATCTGTATTCTGAGTGAGGAAGAGAGAGGAGATTGAGAGCGAAGAGGGTATTACAACGGATCTGCTGTAGGTTGTATCTCTTCAGTTTGCTGGATAATATAAAAGAAAGGACTGGTTGTTTCTCCGTTGATGTAGCCCAAACTGGGTGAACCACGTATATATGTGTCTCTCTTGTCTTATGCGTTTTTTGTGTTTATATTTCTGTAATATTTTATGTGTTCCATTGCTTTGTAATATATATTTTTCTAACACCCTCCACTTTTCAGCCTGCCCACCTTCCGACTCCACAGTTAATAACGCTAGCCATTAAATGTCATTGGTCCACATATAATAATGCTAGGCATTAAATATTGCTAGTCCATAATTAATAACACATACCATGCTTCTACCCTTGCTGGTTCATTACCACTCCTCCCCACGGCATTACACAGTCATCATCCTTCATATATTTCATACTCCCTTACGTTGACTGCATTTGGTGACCTTCATCATAAAATACCATACTCACGCCTTTGCTGGTTCATTACCACTCCTAACCGCGACATTACACAGTCAATCTCCTAGAGGTTCCACGGAGATCCTGTTTGTTATAGAGCTTGCAGCAAGACAAGTTGTGGTGTATTCTCTGTACGCCCTGACTCCTCATGTGTGGAATGTTGGCTTGTCATACCTTCCACAACCACTGTATACTACACAATTTTTTTAATATATAACAACGTGGTAATACTATGTTGCGGCATCTGTAGGTGGCCCCACCTCCATCCCATACCACTCACCTACAAAGGTCACTCTCCTAGCTCCTGACTTTAATATTATGATACTATGTTACAACATTATATAATGCCACACTCCCCTAGTTATGTAACTCTGCCTTCCCATATAACCCTCCCGAATATACTCCCCCTCCCAAATAATATCTCTGTTTTAATATATTAAAGTTCATTTTTCTACACAAAACCACCACCAGAAGTGAAATTGATTAAACGATATTGGAAGCAGAAGTATATTTTTTTATAGTATGTTAGAGCCTAGATTGACCTTAGGCCGAAGAAAGGAAATTCTAGGGTAACCACAAACCACGCTTAACCTGGTAGCTAGCCCTACCAGGTCGGGAGAGGGCTCTCTCCTTGTGAATCTCAGTCAAGATGACTGGATCAAATATGGATTTTAGGCTAGGTATAGTAGCTCTAAGGTTTTTAATTGATTTTGTTGGTTTTGTTGCTGGATCAAATGGAGCAGGCAGCTTTGGGTCCGGGAAATCAAGTCAGGATGCAGGGTGCTCTATGGGGCGAGGTGGGTAGGTGTTTTGGCACTTGGAATTGAGCAAGATGAGAGATATAATACTAGTGAGGAGCTGAGGAGGGCATGCAAAGATCATGTATCCTTCTCAAATAGTAGAAAACATCAAAAACTGAATGTGTTCCCAAGGTAGAGCACGATAAACAATGTATTCTACCTATCTATCTTGATATCATTTAGCTAGAAGAAATGAATTAGATTGTGGCACACATAACACATGATAAAAATTAATAACAAAAGGAGAAAATATGCAAAAACACGTTACCACAAGTATCCCATGAAAATTAGCTGCAAATCCTGGTTTATTTCCTTACCAAACTGCTGATAAGAATGTACAATGTAGCTCAGAGCATCCAAGAGAGTCCAACCCTTGCTAGTGACAGAAAAAGTACATAATATAGACATAAAACCATCTATGCTAGCCATCAGGGGATGAATCCAAGAGAAAAGGATTTGTTACAACCATTTCCAAATAGGGAACGTGAATATAGGCAGTGGAACAACTTGCCTCTATAAGCATGGAAACTGATTCATTTGACCCCCAAACTACCTCAAATTGATGAATCTACCCTCTAAGATCATTTCATTATTACATTTACATACCAAGGCATTAATTACAATCATAATTTCATCCATGAAGAGAGAAAAAGTCAACTTGCAGCAAAAATAGGCGAAAACAAGATTTTTTTAGCAAACTGGCTCTATGTGCAGCGCGACTGGGCAGGTGCATAGTGCCACTTCAGACCAAATTTTGGAGGCCTTCCTCTTGGCCAAATTGAGCCCACGATAGTGCATTTGAAAGGTCCTCCTGTCTAGTTTATGGAACATCTTGAATTTTTTCATTTGGATGTCATTTTCCCCCTCAAAAGTGAAATCTCCCAAGGCTGCTTCTATGTGTCCAAAAAGAGGAAGAGAGGTCATGTTTTGGTAGTTTTTTGACCTTTTGGTGACCTAGTTTTACTCCAAAATTGCTGAGATTTTCTGGGTTTTACGCTCCCATCATGCTGAATCTAGAAATATAAGCCATTCCTCCAAAAAGTGCTCCAGGGAATAGCACAAAACCAACACAATTTTCTGTTTTCAAAATTCCAAAATTAAAAAAAAAAAGACAAAAATTCATCAAAACTTGCCCAGATTTGGCATGGGACACCACCATTAGTTTATTTGATGGGATAGTGAGGCTTCAGCCAAGATTTCAACTTATCTTGCTCCTTTTTTCTCTTTAAGGCCTTCCTTTGCTGTATGTTTCTCTCCCTGGAACTGTCACTAAGGGTGTCTTCTTCAAGCTCATATTTAGTGTTTCTTTCCATTGTTTTTATTGCTGTGATCACTTGTGGTGAATGAAGAGATAGGGTGGATGAAAGATGAGTATGAAGAGATTTTATGGATGAGTAAGTGAGAGTGAATGGGAGTGTGAATGAGATTTAGGGAGTGAGTAGGGTTTAAGGATGTATGTAGGAGTAAGTATGTAGGGTTTTGGGGAGAATATATAGGGTTTGGTAAATTTGTATGTGGGAATGGGATTTGGGGAAAATATATGAGGGAATGAGGTTTAGAGAATAATAACAAATGGACGAGATAGGAAAATAGATAAGAAAGTGAGCTTGTTAATTTTTATGAGAGTTTGGGTGAATGCTAGGGTTTTAACTTTATGAGTGAAACAATCACCAAGACTTGATGCAAAACCCTTTTCAACAAGAAATATTTGATTTACTTACTTGCAAAGAGGTAATTTGAGAGATTTGAAGCAAATTGAGAGATTTTGGAGCGTTTTGAGGCTTAGCTGCCAGGTGCACCGCACCTCACCCAGGTGCGTAGTGCTCGTTCAATTTTGCACTAAGGAGGTCACCTAGGTGCATAGCACCAGCCTTTGGTGCATAGCACCGATCTGATCTTGTCCAAAAACGCAACACTTTCACACCTTTGCTCAATGACACTTCAAAATCGCCTTTTAGCTCTTGATTTTCAACTCAAACAATGAAATAATCAATAGAGGGATAATCTTTATATAGTTTTTCCACTTTTTGATTTTTGATGTACCAAACCCACTTTGTAATGTTTATTTGCCTTTTTCAAATACTTCGTTTTTCTGATATTTGACTTTTTTCTTGGATAGGTGAACTGATGCTCAATTTCTTTGACTTTTTGCATTGGCATGTACTTTGGTAATATCACCAGGTGACTAGGACTAGCATGGAACCATTTATTACATATAGGGTCAACAAAATTACATGAAATTTACAAATAATATACCAATTCTCTGTTTTCACCTCAAAACTAATTTTGATGTGAAAAATTTATTAAGCTTACAAATTAAGAGATTAAAACTTTTCTGATCATTATTGTCATCCTCATGTGTCTGCTAACCATTATTAATCAATAGTCACTAAAATTTGACCATGGTAAAAACCTAATACCTAATGAAACGGGAACCCTAAGGCCTGAGACCTAATCGATGAAATAAACTGAAAATAAGTATGAACCATTGACTGAAAAAGAAGGTCAGCAGATATATGTCATGAGGGAAAAAATGAAATGAACCCTACCATTAGCTGATCCATGACCTAATGGAATGCAACTCATCAGAATGGGACACCTAGTATGAAATTAAAAAGAGTAATTTTGATCACTGATGGCAGTGTGAAGACATTGACACTAACATTCGCTCCAATGGGGATGGTAGCTCCTTGGAGGTGCCAAGAACCATAGATCTGTAGGAACAAGTAAACTAGTGCTTCATCCATTAGGCAATATGGTCAAAACATTTCAATTTGAACTACATGACTGAATACAAAAGACTCATATACACAAACTGACTCTTACTCAACTAAAAATTGACTCGATACTAAAACATAACTGACAAACTGGAAAATATGCTCAAAATGGAGCTTATTCACTAAAACCTACTCTAATTTTTCCATTCGTCGCTTGATCAAGTGAAATGAAGCAACCAATGCAACCAAGTAAGCATTCTAACTGCTGTTTGAATTCTCCGCAAGTGCTTTCTTATGAACAACAAGAGAGAACTACTAAATGGCAACTCCCATGAAAACTTGGAAACAGATCTGTTGAATAATATGGATTCTCCATCTGACTCCAATAATACTGCATAAGGATCCTAAAATTCATGTGCATTAGGACATAGCTCATCTAATGGATTACTTTACTTCTCCTCATACCATGAATGCAAACTTTCATCTGAGCTTTGTGACGAGACTCCTGCTGAAAATGACAAAGAAACTGGCTGTCAAATCAAGTTTGTATCAATACTTTTTTCAAGCTCAAAGTCAGCTAATGGAGAAGGACTTTGACTGCAGACATCATCCAATAGATCATCTATTAGATCATGAAAAACTTGAAAAGTCTGTTGCAACCCATTTTCTATTGGTTCCAATGAGATTACATGATTTTCTATAGGATGCTCATCCTTTATTGGAGATATACTATGCAAATTTCCCTTCAAAAACTGAAATGATTCAAAACAGAATGGTACGGAATCATCTTGCATCATTTGATCATATGTTCTAGCTTCCAAGTCTTCATCTGCAACCTGACTTTCAATGGCATTTGAGGGCTACAAATCTAGATATGAGAAGACTTGAACAAGGATTCCATTCTCCTCTAGATGGTCAAGATCAAAACTTATCAATAGTTAATTCTTGATTGCACGAAAGTTGTCTCTGATGAACTAAAATGAAGTAAAACAAGAAGGCAAAGATCCTTCACTTACTTCAAAATTTTCTTCACTCTCCTCCTCACTTCCATAGCTGATATGTAACGGCTGATCACTGTATTCGAGCTACTGAAAGTGAACTTCCTCACTCCACAAACCAGCTATTGATTTGTCTACAAGACTAGCTTCTATTTGGAGAACATAATCATCATCATATTGATCAAATTGAGGCAAATCATCATTATAAAACACATCATCAAGCATAGATGTCATATCAACAGATCTCTCTTCTCTAATATGTTCTACAAAACAATCATTATCAGGTCTATGACAACCGGGAAAAGAAAGAAAATGTTTTGGATCATCCACTTGTTTTTCTTCAATTAGCGATCCATGGTCTTGAACATCATACTCATTCCTTGTGGTGATCTTTTGCATCATCTCTTTAACTACACTTACCAAAATTTTGGGCTTTACCACTAAAGATGTCAATTCCTCTGAATCTATGTTCTTCATCTCTTCTTCCTTCAACTTTTCCCTTTTGATCAACAAATTAGGCTCTACATCTACTGCATTGTTCTGCATCTCTTCAAGTGTTCCAGGGTTCCTTTCTCACGGCTAAAACTCAATTTCCAGATCAAAGGCTTCTAGGTAGTGCAAGAGAGTGGATCCAGGAGGAGGTCTTATATTAACCGGCATCGAACAATAAACTTGTTTAAATCTGGTAGAAAACTATTGTACTGTCTCCCCCGACAGTCTTTCCAACTGGTTATAATCTTCTATAAGCAAGAAAGGGTTTTTTTCTGACCACCCACTTGTCGAGGAAAACTTTAATGAACTGCAGGAAATCTGAGATGCTTGCATCAGGCAGGGTTTTGAACCAACTCTTGACTTTTCCTTGCAAACAAAGAGCAAAAAGCCTAATACTGACATCCTCTTCATCAAATTCGAAAAGGTCAAGAAAAGACTCAAAATTCAATACATGTCTCTCAGCAGTGATGTTGTCACATTCACCATCAAATCTTGGTAGATATAGGTAATGATTTTTAGGGAAAGCATGGGATATCGGAGGTAAAATAAGAGGCTTGTATCTATCTGGAATTTTACAAGGTATAGGAAAATGTATAGAAGGTGTAGAATTAGTATTGGTCTCTTGAGTCTCATCAGTTTGAAGACGGTCATCATAAGATTTAGAAGAAGGGTGTTGATCAAAATCAAAGGCATGCGAATATTTTATATTCACAATCTTCAAAAGGAAAGAATCAAATGTAGGTCTCGGATCTTTTCTCAAATACGATATACTTTGTAAAGCCTCCTTGACATTCTCAGGAAAAGAGAAGAAATAATTTATAACAAAGAACATAATGTCTTGGATGAAGTTCCAACTTGAATACCTGATCTTTCCATATTGTCCTTTCATGTTTTTGTTGGTCAGGTTCATCCTCCAATGGAGTCCTTGGATTTGATCTCGAAACTGATTTACAGTCACCAGGTGAATGATTTCAGCCTTCCGGTGTTTGATTGTTGTCCACCATCAAAAATTATATCTGAACTTGTTACATTTTGCTGAGGAAACATAACACTAAATTACCTAGTATGGTCGCCACTATGTTAGAGCGTAGATTGACCTTAGGCTGAAGAAAGGCAATTCTAGGGTAACCACAAACCACGCTTAACCTGGTAGCTAGCCCTACTAGGTCAGGAGAGGGCTCTCTCCTTGTGAATCTCAGTCAAGATGACTAGATCAAATATGGATTTTAGGCTAGGTATAGTAGCTCTAGGGTTTTTAATTGATTTTGTTGGTTTTGTTGCTGGATCAAATGGAGCAGGCAGCTTTGGGTCTGGGAAATCAAGTCAGGATGCAGGGTGTTCTATGGGGCGAGGTAGGTAGGTGTTTTGGCACTTGGAATTGAGTGAGATGAGAGATCTAAGACTAGTGAGGAGTTGAGGAGGGCATGCAAATATTGTGTACCCTTCTCAAACATTAGGAAACATCAAAAACTGAATGTGTTCCCAAGGCATAACACTGTAAACAATGCATTCTACCTATCTATCTTGATATCATTTAGCTAGAAGAAATGAATTAGATTGTGGCACACATAACACATGATAAAAACTAATAACAGAATGAGAAACTATGCAAAAACATGTTACCACAAGTATCCCATAAAAATAGCTGCAAATCCTGGTTTATTTCCTTACCAAACTACTGATAAGAACGTACAATGTAGCTCAAAGCATCCAAGAGAGTCCAATGCTTGCTAATGATAGAAAAAATACATAATATAGACATAAAACCACCTATACTAGCCATCAGAGGTTGAATCCAAGAGAAAATGAGTTGTTACAACCATTTCCAAATAGGGAACAGGAATATAGGCAGTGGAACAGCATGCCTCTATAAGCATAGAAACTGATTCATTTGACCCCCAAACTACCTCAAACTAATGAATCTACCCTCTAAGATCATTTAATTATTACATTTACATACCAAGGCATTAACTACAATCATAATTTCATCCATGAAGAGAGAATAAGTCAACTTGCAGTGAAAATAGGCAAAAACAAGATTTTTTTTAGCAAACTGGCTCTATGTGCAGCGCCACTGGCCAGGTGCGTAGCACCGCTTAAGACCTAGTTTTGGAGGCCTTCCCCTTGGAAAAATTGAGCCCAACATAACTCATTTGAAAGGTCTTCCTGTCTAGTTTCTGTAACATCTTGAATGTTTGCATTTGGATTTCATTTGCCCCCTCAAAAATGAAATCTCCCAAGGCTGCTTCTGTGTGTCCAAAAAGAGGCAGAGAGGTCATTTTTTGGTATTGCTTTGACCTTTTGGTGACCTAGTTTTGCTCTAAAATTTCTTATATTTTCTAGGTTTTATTCTCTCATCATGCTGAATCTAGGCATATAAGCCATTCCTCCAAAAAGTGCTCCAGGGAAGAGCAAAACACCACCACAATTTTCTGTTTTCAAAATTCTAAAATTTAAAAAAAGACAAAAATTCATCAAAATTTACCCAGATTTGGCATGGGACACCACCATTAGTTTCTTTTATGGGCTAGTGAGGCTTCGGCCAAGATTTCCACTTATCTTGCTCCTTTTTTCTCTTGAAGGCCTTCCTTTGTTGTATGTTTCTCTCCCTAGAACTGTCACGAAGGGTGTCTTCTTCAAGCTCATATTCACTGTCTCTTTCCATTGTTTTTATTGCTATGATCACTTGTGGTGAATGAAGAGGTAGGGTGGATGAAAGATGAGTATGAAGAGATTTTATGGATGAGTAAGTGAGAGTGAATGGGAGTGTGAATGAGATTTAGGGAGTGAGCAGGGTTTGGGAATAGTGTAGGGTTTAAGGATGTATATAGGAGTAAGTATGTAGGGTTTTGGGGAGAATATATAGGGTTTGGGAAATTTGTATGTGGGAATGGGATTTGGGGAAAATGTATGAGGGAATGAGGTTTAGAGAATAATAGCAAATGGATGAGATAGGAAAATAGATGAGAAAGCGAGCTTTGGGTGAATGCTAGGGTTTTAAATTTATGAGAGAAAAAATCACCAAGACTTGATGTAAAACCCTTTTGAACAAGAAATATTTGATTTACTTACTTGGAAAGAGGTAATTTGAGAGATTTGAAGCAAATTGAGAGATTTTGGAGCATTTTGGGGCTTGGTTGCCAAGTGCGTAGCAACTCACCTAGGTGTAGTGTCTGTTCAATTTTACACTAAGGAAGTCACCCAGGTGCATAGCACGGCCAGGTGCATAGCACTAGCCTCTGGTGCGTAGCACTGATCTGATCTTTTCCAAAAACACAACACTTTCACACCTTTGCTGAATGACACTTCAAAATTGCCTTTTAGCTCTTGATTTTCAACTCAAACAATGAAATGATCAATAGAGGGATAATCTTTATATAGTTTTTCCACTTTTTGATTTTTGATGTACAAAACCCACTTTGTAATGTCTATTTGCCTTTTTCAAATACTCTGTTTTTCTGATATTTGACTTTTTGCTTGGATAGGTGAACTGATGCTCAATTTCTTTGACTTTTTGCAGTGGCATGTACTTTGGTAATATCACCAGGTGACCAGGAGCAGCATGGAACCATTTATTACATATAGGATCAATAAAATTACATGAAATTTACAAATAATATACCAATGCTCTGTTTTCACCTCAAAACTAGTTTTGAGGTGAAAAATTTATTAAGCTTACAAATTAAGAGATTAAAACTTTTCTGATCATTATTGTCATCCTCATGTGTCTGCTAACCATTATTAATCAATAGTCACTGAAATTTGACCATGGTAAAACCCCAATACCTAATGAAATGGGAACCCTAAGACCTAAGACCTAATTGATGAAATAAACTGAAAATAAGTGTGAATCATTGACTGAAAAAGGAGGTCAGTAGATATATGTCATGAGGGAAAAACTGAAATGAACCCTACCATCAGCTGATCCATGACCTAATGGAATGCAACTCATCAGAATGGGGCACTTAGTATGAAGTGCAAAAGAGTAATTTTGATCACTGATGGCAGTGTGAAGACACTAACAGTAACATTAGTTCCAATGGGGATGGTAGCTCCTTGGAGGTGCCAAGAACCATAGATCTCTGGGAACAAGTAGACTAGTGCTTCATCCATTGGGCAATACGGTCAAAACACTTCAATTTGAACTACATGACTGAATACGGATGACTCAAATACACAAACTGACTCTTACTCAACTAACAATTGACTCGATACCAAAACATAACTGACAAACTGGAAAATATGCTCAAAATGGAGCTTATTCAATAAAACCTACTCTTATTTCTCCATTCGTCACCTGATCAAGTGAAATGAAACAACCAGTGCAACCAAGTAAGCATTCTAGTTTCTGTTTGAATTCTCCATAAGTGCTTTCTTATGAACAACAAGAGAGAACTACTGAATGGCAACTCCCATGAAAACTTGTAAAAAGATCTGTTGAATAATATGGATTCTCTATCTGACTCCAAAAATATTGCATAAGGATCCCGAAATTCATGTGCACTTGGACTTAGCTCATCCAATGGATTACTTTACTTCTCCTCATACCATGAATGCAAACTTTCATCTGAGCTTTGTGATGAGGCTCCTGCTGAAAATGACAAAGAAAGAAGGCTAAACAATCTCAATAGAGATGATGGCTGGAAGATCAGTAGTAGCTAGATCCCTGCCCTTTCTTCCTAGTCATGCCTTCCCCTTCCCACCCCCCCCTTTTTTGACCTTTTCTAGCTTTATAGGTTTCCCTACATTTCCCCGTATTATCCCGTATCCTTCTCCTTTGAGCCATGACTTTTTTATCCTCCTAGGGTTTCTCCTATGGTTAATTTATTTTGTTAATTGTCCTGTTCTTGACCTTCTTGTTCTATTATTTTATTACTAATACCATATCAATAATATCTTAATATTATCAATCCTGGCTTGTACTAACATCCCTAGATCCATTAGATGGCTTTACTTATAATTTTGATATTAAGCTTTTACCCTTACCTTAATAAATCCAAAAATTTTAACCAATATTCAATAATAATTTATTAATTCCATTCGATTATTAGTTATATTAAATCAATATTATTATAAAACCCCCCTTTACTTGACCTAGATTGAGTATATCTTATCCCTATTGGATTTAAATGATTAAATAAATTAAAAAGAATTAAATTAATTAATTTAATAACCAAATAAAAATATATAAATAAAATAAAATAGAATAAGATTCAAATATATAATATATTATAATATATAAATTATTGAATTATTTATTAAGAAGAAAATTATTTACTATGATTATAATATTATATTATTACTATGAGTTATTACCTTTTGACTTATTAACCCATGATTAACATTATAATATTATTATATAATCTAGCCGTTTTTTTTTTTATATATATAGCCGTTGATGGTCAACCTAGCCGTTTGGAAGATCTACTCTCCCTATTTAATATGCAGCCATGATCTGACTCTTCAACTTGTCCTGACGATGAACCACACTGGTTGGTTCGAAACACATCAACAAAGGTTTTCTACATGTGATTTACGCCGAAACTCTTCTTAAAAATGTTATGGATCACAAAAGCCTCAATTCAACAAATGACAAAGAAACCGACTGTCAGATCAAGTTTGTATCAATAATTTTTTCAAGCCCAAAGTCAGCTAATGGAGAAGGACTTTGATTGCAGACATCATCCAACACATCAGCTATTGGAACATGAAAAACTTGAAAATATTGTTGCAACCCATTTTCTATTGGTTCCAATGAGATTGCATGATTTTCTACAGGATGCTCATCCTTTATTGAAGATATACTATGCAAATTTCCCTTCAAAAACTGAAATGATTCAAAACAGGATGGTACGGAATCATCTTGCATCATTTGATCATATGTTCCAGCTTCCAAGTCTTCATCTTAAACTTGACTTTTAATGGCATTCAGGGGCTACAAATCTAGATATGAGAAGACTTGAACAAGGATTCCATTGTCCTCTAAATGGTCAAGATCAAAACTTATCGACGGTTGATTCTTGATTGCACGAAAGTTGTCTCTAATGAACTGAAACGAAGTAAAACAAAAAGGCAAAGATCCTTCACTTACTTCAAAATTTTATTCACTTTACTCCTCACTTCTGTTATCACTAAACAAATTTCAAAGAAAAGGGGTAAGGTAAGGAAGAATTGGTCTTGGTCACTTTCATGTTCCTTTCATGCATAAGAAGCACTTGGCAAGCTCAGGGTCAGCATACATCAGAGTTCTCCATTTCAACTCAAGCAAGGAATACACATGAAAAACATGATATTCCAAAACATTTTGTGTAATCAAAGAAGAACAACAGGGATAATTGATTTCGAATATCCTTGTGGAGACCAAAAGCAAAAAGGGAGGAACTTTGTTTCCCTGTTTTTACCAGTCAACTTCTAGAAGAGTTTCTGAGCAGTTAAAAACTCATCTCTGAAAAGTGAAAGGGGTTTTCATTCCCAAGATACTGAAGTACAAAAACCTCTTCCACTTTCTTCAAATCCATTATGAGATGGGAGAAATGAAGGACCAAACTTGCGCTATGAAACTGCTGTAGGTGTAGTTTTTCAAAAAATCAAAATTTCCTGTTTTACACATCTTCTTCAAGGATCGATTCTGGGCAGCTGGAGTAGTGTTTCAAAAACCCAAAAGAGGTTTTTGTTTAGCATGGATTGGTTTACAAAAGCCTCCTTCATTTTTTCCAAATACATTTTGTACGAGAAGTTATGAGCTCTGTCCCAAGACCTATTTTTCATCCAGAACAGAGCAAGGGACAGTCTCCTAGTTTCTAGGAACACCAAAAGGATGAGTCATCAAGGGCCAGCTGGAAGGTTATGAGCACCATCAAATTCGACTTCATGGAGTTTTAGGTGTCAAAGAATGTTTTAAATGTTTAGATAAGGTTGTTGTAATCATAATAAGGAGTTACACTCCTAGTTGTATTAGGTCTCTGGGACTCCTAGTTAGCTGTCCTTTGTATTAAATAGTTAGTTTTAAGTGTCAATAGGTGTCAAATTAGGAGGAATTCGAATTCCCCTCATGCTGGAAGAAGGAATCTACATGAACTCTATATATGGGAGAAGAACTAAGGTATTAAGGGTTGGAAAATGACTTTTGTAAATGATATGCAGGGATTGATATATACAGAAGCAGTTGGACTTTTTTGAAGCTGAGATTCTTAGTCTACTTCAGTGAGCTTCATCTTTTATCTTTGAAATGCTTTACTTCCATAGTCTTAATGCTTACTTCTCAGGATTCATGAAGGATTTTTTATGTTCAGAATATGTGATGTTGTCCTTTCCTTAATTCTTACAGTGGTATGGATGTATAATCACTCAGAATTCACTGAATGTGCTCTGACTTCCTGTATACATTCATAAACTGTGTGGTCCCATATGAGTTTATGTTCTGAACGTTTAAATGCTGAATGCCCTGACTTCCATGTAGGTATTAAACTCTGATCTATCACTTTAAATTCTTTCCTTTTGAATACCTTGATGTATCATTACTCAGAATTCATGCCCACATGCTCTGACTCCTATGAACTTCAAGTTATTGAGACTTTCTTGAATGTGTCACTCTTTCATTGAAGTATATACAAGCCTTAGTTTTATAAGAAGAGCTATTTGTTATCCTTATCTCTGTCACTGACTCCATAGACCAATGGTAGCAAGTCTCCATCTTCCAATCTACAAACATATAAAATCACAAACCATAGAGTTAGCCATCTATCCATATCTTTAATCAATATCATTAACCCTTTGAGAGAGCCCTCTCAGGCTAAGGAGGCTAAGCCTTAGCTAAAAGATTGGTTTGAAATAGTTACTTGAAGTCTTCCTGGTCTGTAGCCTTCCAGGGCCTGATTTTGAGATAACAACTTCCATAGCTGATATGTAACGGCTGATCACTGTATTCAAGCTGCTAAAATTGAACTTCCTCCTTCCACAAACTAGCTACTGATTTGTCTACAAGACTAGCTTCTATTTGGAGAACATAATCATCATCATACTGATTAAACTGAGGCAAATCATCAATATAAAACACTTCACCAAGCATACATGTCATATCAATAGACCTCTCTTATCCAAGATGTTCTATAAAATAATCATTATCAGGTCTATGACAACCAGGAAAAGAAAAAAAATGTTTTGGATCAACCACTTGTTTTTGTTCAATTAGTGAGCCATGTTCTTGAACACCATACTCATTCCTTGTGGTGATCTTTTGCATCATCTCCTTGACTGCACTTACCAAAATTTCGAGCTTTACCTCTAAAGATGTCGATTCCTCTAGATCTATGTTCTTCATCTCTTCTTCCTTCAACTTTTCCCTTTTGATCAGCAAATTAGCCTCTACATCTATTGCACTCTTCTACATCTCTTCAAGTGTTGCAAGGTTCCTTTCTCTCAGCTGAAACTCCATTTCCAGATCAAAGGCTTTTGGGTAGTGCAAGAGAGTGGATCTAGGAGGAGGTCTTATATTAACTGGCATCGAACAATAAACTTGGTTGAATCTGGCAGAAAACTATTGTAATGTCTCCCCTGGCAGTCTTTCCAACTGGTTATACTCTTCTAGAAGCAAGAAAAGGTTCTGACTTACCACTCACTTGTCGAGGAAATCTTTGACAAACTGATAGAAATCTGAGATGCTTGCATCAGGCAGGGTTTTGAACCAACTCTTGACTTTGCCTTGCAAAGAAAGAGCAAAAAGCCTAATACTGACATCCTCTTCATCGACTTCAAAAAGGTCTAGAAAAGGCTCAAAATTCAATACATGTCTCTCAGCAGTGATGTTGTCACATTCACCGTCAAATCTTGGTAGATATAGGTAATGATTTTTAGGGAAAGCATGCGATATAGGAGGTTAAATTAGAGGCTTGTATCTATCTAGAATTTTACAAGGTATAGGAAAATGTACAGAAGGTGTAGAATCAGTCTTAGTCTCTTGAGGCTCATCAGTTTAAAGACAGTCATCATAAGATTCAAAAGAAGGGTCTTGATCAAGATCAAAGGCATGCGAACATTTTGTATTCACAATCTTCAAAGGGAAAGAATCAAGTGCAGGTATCATATCTTTTCTCGAATACTATATACTTTGTAAAGCCTTATTGACATTCTTGGGAAAGGAGAAGAAATAATTTATAACAAAGAACATAATGTCTTGGATGAAATTCCAACTTGAATACCTTATCTTTCCATATTGTCCTTTCATGTTTTTTCTGGTCAGGTTCATCTTCCAGTGGAGTCCTTGGATCTAATCTCGAAACTGATTTAGAGTCGCTAGGTGAATGATTTCAGCCTTCTGGTGTCTGATCGTTGTCCACCATCAACAATCAGATCTGAACTTGTTACATTTTACTGAGGAAACATAACACTACTTTCCCCAGTATGGTCGCCACTACGTTAGAGCCTAGATTGACCTAAGGTTGAAGAAAGGCAATTCTAGGGTAACCAAAAACCACGCTTAACCTGGTATCTAGCCCTACCAGGTCAGGAGAGGGCTCTCTCCTTATGAATCTCAGTCAAGATGACTACATAAGCTATGGATTTTAGGCTAGGTATAGTAGCTCTAGGGTTTTTAATTGATTTTTTTGGTTTTGTTGTTGGCTCAAATGGAGAAGGCAGCCTTGGGTCCAGGAAATCAAGTCAGGATGCAGGGTGTTCTATGGGGTGAGGTAGGTAGGTGTTTTGGCACTTGGAATTGAGTGAGATGAGAGATCTAATACTGGTGAGGAGTTGAGGAGGGCATGCAAAAATCATGTATCCTTCTCAAACAGTAGAAAACATCAAAAATTGAATGTGTTCCCAAGGCAGAGCACTGTAAATAATGTATTCTACCTATCTATCTTGATACCATTCAGCTAGAAGAAATGAATTAGATTGTGGCACACATAACACATGATTAAAACTAATAACAAAAGGAGAAACTATGCAAAAACACGTTACCACAAGTATCCCATAAAAATAGCTGCAAATCCTGGTTTATTTCCTTACGAAACTGTTGATAAGAATGTACAATGTAGATTAGAGCATCCAAGAGAGTCCAACCCTTGCTAATGACATAAATAATACATAATATAGACATAAAACCACCTATATTAGCCATCAGGGGTAAAATCCAAGAGAATAGGAGTTGTTACAACCATTTCCAAACAGGGAACAAGAATATAGGTAGTGGAATAGCTTGCCTCTATAAGCATGGAAACTGATTCATTTGACCCCCAAACTACCTCAAACTGATGAATCTACCCTCTAAGATCATTTCATTATTACATTTACATAACAAGGCATTAAATACAATCATAATTTCATCCACAAATAGAGAAAAAGTCAACTTGCAGTGAAAATAGGCGAAAACAATATTTTTTTTAGCAAACTGGCTCTATGCGCAGCGCCACTGGCCAGGTGTGCAGTGCTGCTTTAGACCCCGTTTTGGAGGCCTTCCCCTTGGCCAAATTGAGCCCAAGATAGCTCATTTGAAAGGTCTTCCTGTCTAGTTTCTGTAACATCTTGAATTTTTTCATTTGGATGTCATTTTCCCCCTCAAAGGTGAAATCTCCCAAGGCTGCTTCTGTGTGTCCAAAAAGAGGCAGAGAGGTCATTTTTTGGTAGTGTTTTGACATTTTGGTGACCTAGTTTTGTTCCATAATTGCTGAGATTTTTTGGGTTTTATGATCTCATCATGATGAATCTAGACATATAAGAAATTCCTCCAAATAGTGCTCCAGGGAAAAGCACAACGCCACCGCAATGTTTTGTTTTCAAAATTCCAAAATTAAAAAAAAAAGACCAAAATTCATCAAAACTTGCCCAAATTTGGCATGGGACACCACTATTAGTTGCTTTGATGGGCTAGTGAGGCTTCAGCCAAGATTTCAACTTATCTTTCTCCTTTTTTCTCTTTAAGGACTTCCTTTTCTGTATATTTCTCTCCCTGGAACTGTCACTACGGGTGTCTTCTTCAAGCTCATATTCGCTGTCTCTTTCCATTTTTTTTATTGCTGTGATCACTTGTGGTGAATGAAGAGATAGGGTGGATGAAATATGAGTATGAAGAGATTTTATGGATGAGTAAGTGAGAGTGAATGGGAGTGTGAATGAGATTTAGGGAGTGAGTAGGGTTTTGGTATAGTGTAGGGTTTAAGGATGTATGTAGGAGTAAGTATGTAGGGTTTTGGGGATAATATATAGGTTTGGGGAAAATATATGAGGGAATGAGGTTTAGAGAATAATAGCAAATGGATGAGATAGGAAAAATGATGAGAAAGTGAGCTTGTTAATTTTTATGAGACAATTTGGGTGAATGCTAGGGTTTTAACTTTATGAGTGAAACAATCACCAAGACTTGATGTGAAACCCTTTTCAACAAGAAAGATTTGATTTACTTACTTGCAAAGAGGTCATTTGAGAGATTTGAAGAAAATTGAGAGATTTTGGAGCATTTTGGGGCTTGGTTGCCAGGTGCGCAGTGCCTCACCTAGGTGTGTAGCGCCGATCTGTGGTGCGTAGCACCGATCTGATCTTGTCCAAAAACGCAGCACTTTCACACCTTTGTTCAATGACACATGAAAATTGCCTTTTAGCTCTTTATTTTCAACTCAAACAATGAAATGATCAATAGAGGGATAATCTTTATATAGTTTTTCCACTTTTTGATTTTGATGTACAAAACCCACTTTGTAATGTCTATTTGCCTTTTTCAAATACTTTGTTTTTCTGATATTTGACTTTTTGCTTGGATAGGTGAACTGATGCTCAATTTCTTTGACTTTTTTAAGTGGCATGTACTTTGGTAATATCACCAGGTGACCAGGACTAGCATGGAACCATTTATTACATATAGGATTAATAAAATTACATGAAATTTATAAATAATATACCAATGCTCTATTTTCACCTCAAAACTAGTTTTGAGGTGAAAAATTTATTAAGCTTACAAATTAATAGATTAAAACTTTTTTGATCATTATTGTCATCCTCATTTGTTTGCTGACCATTATTAATCAATAGTCATTGAAATTTGACCATGGTGAAACCCTAATACCTAATGAAACAGGAACCTAAGACCTAAGACCTAATCGATGAAATAAACTGAAAATAAGTATGAAACATTGATTGAAAAATGAGGTCAACAGATATATGTCATGAGGGAAAAAATGAAATGAACCCTACTATCAGTTGATCCATGACCTAATGGAATGCAACCCATGATTATGGGACACCTAGTATGAAATGCAAAAGAGTAATTTTGATCACTGATGGCAGTGTGAAGACACTGATACTAACACAATACACATAGTTTAAAATGCATTCAGTGATATCTATCGTTGGAGTATTTCTCTCAGGAAAACAGAACTATCCTGAATGGTCATGAAATATAAAACACACTCTCATTTGCAATGAGTTATGGAAAGGATTTTGTGTCAGAAAAGGAGATAATGAACCTACAAAGCCCACCTTAGATAAGGAGTTCACCATTTGGGAAAACAAGAACAACAAGGCCTATGTCTTGATTGCAACATCTTTAAATGGAGAGGTGAGTCACCATATTTCACCATTTTCAAATTCTTTTGAAGCCTTACAAAAGTTGAAGGAACTCTATGACTCACACTATGAACTTGAAGTTGTCCAATTGATGATTAAATTGTTCAATATTGAATTGAAAAATGATGATCCTCTTTCTTTAGCATCAGAAGTAAGATCTATTATGCATGACGTCAAAGCCAATGATGTTCAACTAGATATTCCTCTTATAGATTTTGGCAAGGAACTTTATGCCACTTATTCCAATTATCTTGAGTCATTGCAAGCAAATGGAAACCTCAAAGAGATTACCTTTGACTCCCTTGTGAAGAAGGTTGTTGAGAGAGAGAGAAAGATTTTTGGAAGAAGATAGCTCCTCAATCTTTTGAACAAGATGTGTGTCTTGCATCGAGAGAAGAATCATGCCCAAGATTCTTCTAGAGGAAGAGGTGGTCAAAGAGGAAGAGGAAGAAGAAATTTCAGAGGTAGGGGGGGTAGACACTCTCAAGGAGAAAAGTCTGATCTTCATTGCATACATTTCAATAGAGATGGACATGATGCATCTACATGTAATTTTCCCTGGGAAAAAATTGAGCAGGAAAGAAATCAAGACAAAGGTAAAACCAAGGAAAAAAAGAGAAAGGTAAAGCACTTGAATCTGCTCACTATGTTTTGGCACATTGTAATATTGGAGTAACTAAAGACTTGTTTAATGCTTCACTTGCTTCGTGGAAAAATTATTGGTTGCTTGATTCAGGAGAAACTTGCCACATGAATTTTGGAAGATATTTTTTGTAAGAATTTACTAACAATGTTGATGGAGCAGTATACTTTGCAGACAAATCAAAACTCAAGCCATCAAGACTTGGCACAGTCAGGGTCAAATTTCCTGGTCCTCCAAACTTTCTTCTACATGATGTTTTATAACTCCCATAGCTAGGGAGAAAATTGTTGTCCTTGGTCCACATCCCCCAGCAAGGACACTCCATTCATATTTTTTATGGCAAGGTTGAGGTCAAAAAGGCATCATATCACTCACTTGTCATGACGTGGATAAAAAAAGAAATATTTCTGATGTTGCAAGGTACCTCTTTTCGTGCACGAAATTTCTCATACAATTCTCATTATGATGAAGGTACATTTCCATCAAGTCTTTTATGGAATGCTAGGTTTGGACACTTGAACTATGACAACCTTTTCTTGTTGAAGAAAAATGGTGTTACTGGTTTTCCTACACTTCCTAGGAAACTTAAGCAATGTGATGCTTGTATTCTAGGAAAGCATATCAAATAATCTTTTCATGATTCACATTCCAGAGAACATAGAAAAATTGAACTCATTCATTCAGATTATGTGGTCAAATGCATGTTCCTTCTGCAAATGGAAATAAATATATGATGACATTTATTGATGACTACACTAGAATGTGTTGGGTTTATTTATTGAAGAACAAGTCCGATTCTTTTCAAACATTCATACATGGATTGAAAATGATGCGCAATCTCATATTGGCTCTATTCACACTGATAATGGAAAAGAATACACTTCAAATGAATTTGAAACTATCTTCGCCAGCATGGGATCAAACATCAAACAAGTGTGCCTTATAATCCCCAATAGAACAAAGTAGCTAAAAGAATAAATAGGACAATCTTAAATATGGTACGTTCCATGAGGTTTTTCAAGAATGTAAAATTGATGTTTTGGGCTGATGCAGTTCTATGTGTTGTATATGTAAAGAATATATGTCCATCTAATGCTATTAGAAACAAGAATCCTTATGAAATGTGGTATGGCCACATTCCTTCAATAAAGATCTCAAGGTCTTTGGCTCCACCTGTTATCCGTTGATACCAAAGGAACAAAGAAACAAACTTGGTCCAAAGAGTCATTAGTGCATCTTCTTGCGGTATTCAAATACCTACAAAACATATCGTCTCTATGACAAAGTTAATAAGAAGTTTGTTGTATCTAGAGATGTAATCTTTCTTGAATCTTCCAAAGTTGACAATGTTGTTGAGTGACATCTTGATCGCTTAGATAGATTGAGACATGAAAAATCATTTCAAGAATTTAATAATCAGATTCCACATGTTGAAGGTGGGATTCCTATACTGGATCAATCTATGGAATATTCTTATGAAGCACTCGCTCCCCCACATGATGCTCCAGCCACTGATGATACTTTGCATGATTTAATTGACAGAATTGGGAGACTCAATCTTGATTCATTCCAAACTCAGTCAACTGAGCAGCCTGGGCCATCTCAAAAAGGTCCTCCAAAATGGATAACAAAGACACTTGAAAGTGTTCATCTTGGTGAGGTTGGAAAGACTAGAACAAGAAATTCAACCAGGAAAAATGGAAGTGATGTAGATGATTCTGACTCACTTGTTGATATGGATGTTTCTTATGATTGTGAATTGAATTTGTCTATAGATTTTGAACCTTCTTCCTTCAAAGAAGTCAATTCGCATGATGAATGGAAAGAAGCGGTGCAGAAGGAATATGATGCCTCGATAAAGAATAGAACTTGGAAGTTGGTTGATCCTTCATGGGGAACCAAATCAATTGGATGCAAGTGTATATTTTAACCCCGTACAGAAATTACTTGCATATGAATTCTAAAACATAGAAAATAAACAATGCGAGAGCATAACACATAAAACACATATACACAGAGATTTTCCCCTAGATCCCAAAACTAGGATTAACAACTTGATTTTTCATTATGATCCTTTCAATGTTACAATACATATTTATGCATGCTGAAGCATACAATACCATGGATCGAAAACCATCGTGTCCAAAACCATGGACTGGAAACCATCGTGTCCAAAACCATGTGCGGAAAATCATGCAAAAAACCATAGGTAGGTCCACCCAACCTAATATAGGGTCCAAAAACAAAAATTTCTGGGGTGCTGCCCCAGACCCCATAGAATGGGGTTACCTGCACCCATCAAACCCCCTCTGACTCCCCCCACTACGCAATCAGTGGAACAAAGGGGGGTTTTCACCGCCCTTCTAACCCCCGGTTAACTACATGGGCTAGTCGTGGAAAGAATATAACACAACCCAACATTCTCCCACTTGTTGTTTTCTTTCCATAGGGGGACACAAGAGAGCTTAGTCATTTATCCAACCCTGCAACGCCCATTGTTTCTCTACACCAAGAGAACTTCTCAGAGCTGACATATTTTTTCAATGCATCTGCAGTATTCTTCAAAGTGTCCACCTTTACCAGCAACACCTTTTTGTCTTCTATCATATCCATCACAAAGTGATACTGAACATCAATGTGCTTTGTCTTTGAATGATATGCAGGGTTCTTTGCCAAGAAAATTGCACTTTGGCTGTCACAGTCTATCCTTATAGCTCCATGTACTAACCCCATACTTGAACACAATCTCTGCAACCAAACTGCTTCCTTGCTTACATGAGTGGTTGCCATGTATTCTGCCTCTGTAGTTGATAGTGCCACTACAAATTGTTTCTTACTCATCCAATTGACTACACCTGCAAATAGGTTAAACACATACCCACTTGTAGATCTTATATGATCCAAATCTCCATCCCTGTTTGCATCAACAAAGCCACGAATATCCAACACTTTTTCCAATCCTGTTCTTCCTTGGTAGCACAAACCATAATCACCAGTTCCACGCAAATACCTGAAAACCCACTTCACTACTATCTAGTGCTCCTTCCCTGGTTTTGACGTCAACCTGCTCAATACTCCCACTGCATGTGCAATGTCTGGTCTAGTATAGACCATCACATACATCAGGCTATCGACTGCACTTGCATATGGAACATGAGACATGTCCTCTTCCTCTTCTTGTGTCTTGGGACACTGTTCAACAGATAACTTTACACATATAGGAATAGGAACCTTCACAGGTTGACTATCCTGCATATTAAACCTCTGCAATATTATCTTGACATACTTCCCTTGGTTTAACCAAAGCTTCCTCTTTGTCCGATCTCTTTTGATTTCCATGCCCAAAATATAGTTTGCAGCACCAATATCTTTCATGTCGAATTTGGAGGACAAATGGGTCTTCAAATCCTCGATAATTTCTTTATCATTTCCAACCAGAAAAATATCATCCACATATAAGACCAAATAAATAACACAGTCACCAATTAATTTAAAATACACATAGTGATCTGCTTTGCTTCTGGTGAAGCCAAGTCCCCGTATAAATGTATCAAATTTCTGATACCACATCCTTGGTGACTGTTTTAACCCATATTGAGACTTCTTTAACTTGCATACTAGTTCTTTCTTACCCTTCACCGCAAAGCCTTCAGGTTGCTTCATGTAGATCTCCTCTTCCAGATCCCCGTGAAGAAACGTTGTCTTCACATCCATCTGTTCTACCTCAAAATCAAAAGCAACAACAATAGATAAAAGTAATCTAATAAAAGTTACCTTGGCAATAGGAGAAAAAATGTCACCAAAATCAATTCTCGGCACCTGGGAATAACCTTATGCTACCAACCGAGATTTGTATTTCTCCACCTTTCCTTCTGCATTTATCTTCTCCTTGAACACCCATTTGCTGCCAATCGGTTTCCTTCTAGCCAACAACTCCACCAGATCCCAAGCCTAATTTTTGTGCAAAGATGCCATTTCATCAACCATGGCCTCTTTCCAGAGTTGTCCATCCTCTGAATCTACTGCTTCCTTCACAGTTTTGGGATCATCATCAGTAATAGATAAAGAAAAATTTGAACAGAAAGCAGATGGACTATACCTTTATGGCTGACTTCTTTCTCAAACTGATATTCTCACACCAAGAGTTTGTGGCTCTTCATCTTCTCATTCCTCCTCTGCTGTAGAGTCGAATTCTTCCTCCTTTAGCTCAAACTCTATCTTCTCAGGTTCCTTTGGTTGGACTTCATGTTTAATAACAACTTTCACCTCTATGAACACCACATCTTGGTTTTACACAACCTTCCTTGTTACTAGGTTCCAAAGCTTATAACCCTTTAGACCATCCTTATACGCAATAAAGATGCACTTCTCAGATTTATTATCCAACTTGGTTCGTTTCTCCTTTGGAACATGTACTTATGCATCACATCGAAATACCCTTAGATGTGAAAGAGAGGGTTCTTACCAGTCGATACCTCTTGTGGAGTCTTATCCTCCAATGCTGATGAAGGTGATCTGTTGACTAGGTAACATGTTGTCTCCACCACCTCTGCCCAAAATTCCTATCCTAACCCAGCACCATTGAGCATGCTTCTTGCCCTTTCCATCAACGTCTTGTTCATTCTTTCTGTAACTCCATTTTGCTGAGGTGTATATGGAGTAGTCTTCTGCCATGCTATACCACACTTCTTACAGAATTTTTCAAATTCCTTACTGCAAAACTCTCCACCGTTATCTGTCCTCAACACCTTTATCTTCTTCTTTGTCTGGTTTTCCACCAGAGCCTTAAATTCTTTAAACCTGTCAAAGACTTCAGATTTCTTCTTAAGGAAATATATCCATGTATTCCTTGAGAAGTCATCGAAAAATGATACATAGTACACAGACTTACCCAGTGATGGAACCTTCACAGGTCCAAACACATCACTGTGCACAAGCTCTAATATCTGTTTCACCCTCTTACCACTAGAGGGGAAACTCACCCGATTCTGCTTCCCATATACACAACTTTCACAGAAATCAAAATATAGAGAGCTATTAATCATACCTTCTACCACACCTTTACCATGAAGTATTCGAAGGCCCTTCTCTCCAATATGTCCAAGCCTTTGATGCCACAACATGGTCTTCTCTCTAAAGATCACTAGATTTTCTACTCCATTTTCAGGAACCATAGAACTGTTTCACCCATCAAAAACAGTGCTACCTTGCAGCTTGTACAGAGTTCCATTCCAAACTCCCCTCATCAATACCAGTGCTCCCCAAACCATCTTGCAGGTATCCTTCTCGAACACTGTTTTTACACCTGCATCATCAAGCTTGCTTACAGAAATCAGATTTCTAGCCAATGCGGGAATATGTAGAACACCTAGAAATGTTCTAACCCTTCCACCTTGCAACTTCAAATTTACTTTTCCGTGACCAACGATTCTAACCTTGCTATCATCCCCTAAGAAGACATCACCACCATCTTATTTCTCATACTCACGGAACCACTCTCTATGGGGAGTGAAGTGAAAGGATGCAATTGAGTCAATCAACCATGCCTCATGATCTACATGTGTACTTGAAGAAGACAATTACACATCCCCACCTTCATCTGAGGTGGTTTTCACCTTTGCAAAAGGAGCATCATCAGATCCCTTTCCTTTGTCAGGAGCTTTGGATTTATAGTCCCTTTTGTAGTGCCCTTCATTTCCGCATTTCCAGCACACCACCTTTACAAGTTTTCCTGGATATTTACATCTCCCTCTATATTTAGATCTCCCACTCAATGACTTATTTTTGTTTCTGTTTTGGGACTGTCCTCATACAAACAAGGTATCACCCTTCTAGCTCTCCATATTTTTCCGTCTCATCTCCTCTGTCAGTAAGGATGAGACTATTTCATCAAATTGCAAGGCAGTTGCGTTGCTACCTATTGCAATAACCAGACTATCCCACGAATCTGGTAGAGAACACAACAAACTAATGCAATTATCTTCATCTGAAATTTTGATATCAATAGGCAATAATTGACTTACCGTGCAGTATTAAACACATTCAGATGCTCTATCACCGAGTCTCCATCTTTCATCCTCAGGTTATAAATTTTTTTCCATAGGAACAATTTATTCACCAAAGACATAGATTGGTACAAAGTCCCTAACTTGTCCCACAAAGCCTTCACCGTGGCTTCCCCTGATACATTTAGCAATACTGAATCTGAGACACACAATCGTATTGTGCTCTTTGCCTTCCAATCCAACTTCTTCCATTCTTCATTAGACATTCTCACTACAACAAAACCTTATGATTAGCATCCCTTTTTGCTTCCTTTTTTGCATCTAGAGACCATTTTTGGTGCTATTTGTGTCCATTTATCAAATATGGTGCAAAACTTGATGCAAAGTTTTCACCGAGTTTTGCACCAAGTCTTACATCAAGTTTAGCACCAGGTATTGTAATAGGTTTTGCACCAAATTTTACACCAAGTTTTATGCCAAGTTTTATGCCAAGTTTTGTGCCATCCTTTGCACCATGTTTTTCATCAAGTTTGACACCTAATTTTGTTTCACCATCTTTTGCATCCTCTATTGCATCCACTTTTTGCGCCTACACTTGCATCAAATTTTGCATCATCTCTTGCATCCTCTTTTGCATCATTTTTTGCATCCATTTTTGCATATTTTTTGCATCCCCTTTGTGCCAAGTTTTGCATCGAGGTTTGTGTCTAGTTTTTCATCTAATTTTGCATCTACTTTTGTTGCATTGACTTTTACATCTTGTTTTGCATCCATATTTACATCCTCTTTTTCATTTGTTATTGTGTCCACTATTGCATCCATTTTTCTTGTGCCATAATTTGCACCTAGTTTGACACCTCCCTTTGCACCCTTTTTTGTTTCTAAATTTTCATCCACGATTGCATCCTCATATACATCTAGGTTTTCATCAACTTTTACATCTATTTTTAATCCCTTTTTATATCCACTTTTGCGTCAAGATTTGCATCAGGTTTTGTGTCTCGTATTGCATCTACTTTTGCATAGAATTTTGTTGCATCAACTTTTGCATCCTATTTTACATCCATTGTTGCATCCATGTTTACACCCACTTTTACATCCCTTTTTGCATCCTATTTTTCATCTTCATTTGCTTCTTTTTTTGCATCTATCATTACATCCACTTTTGTTGTGACACAATTTGTGCCATGTTTTGTACTTATTGTTGTACCCACGTTTGCTTCCAATTTTGCATCCATCTTCACATCCTCTTTTGCATAAAATATTGCATCTATTTTTGCATCCACTTTTGTGTTGGGTTTTGCATCTCATTTTGTATCTTCTTTTGCATGTACTTCCATTGCATCCATATTTTGCATCCAGTTTTGTTTCTCATGTTGCACCCATGTTTGCATCCACTTTTACATCCCTTATAACATCTTGTCTTGCATCTAAGTTTGCATCTTTTTTTTGTGTCTATTATTACATCCACTTTCTCATCCACTTTTTTTGTGCTATGATTTGTGCCATATCTTATGCCTATCATTGCAACCCACATTTTCTTCCACTATTGCATCCACATTTGCATCCTCTTTTGTGTCCAAGTTTGCATCAAATATTGTTTATGTTTTTTGCATCCCATTTCGAATCTACTTTTACATCCACTTTTGATTCGTCCAATTTTGCAACTAATTTTGTGTCCACTATTGCACCCATGTCTGGCCCATGTTTACATCCCTTTTTTCATCCAAGTTTTCCTCCTTTTTGCATTCAAGTTTGTGTCTTTTTTTTTTTTTAATTCATTGTAGTATCCACATTTGTTTCACCACAATTCATGCTACATTTTATGCCTACTATTGTGCCCATGTTTTCTTCCACTTTTTCATCCATGTTTGAATCCTATTTTGTGTTCAAGTTTGCATCAACTATTGCATCTACCTTTTCATCCACTTTTGTGTCAATTTTTCTGTCTTGTTCTGCATCTACTTATGTTGTGTCCACTCTTCATCAAAATTTACGTCTATTTTTACCCCCATTTTTTTTGTTCACTTTTGCATCCCTTTTCCAACACACAATCATATTTTTTGCATTGATGATATTTCTTATGACATTGAAAATTATGAACAACTGATGACAATGTCAATAATTATAATGAAGATGATGATGATGACATGAATTGCGATTGTTATGATAATGACAATGATGATAAAGACGATGGGAGTTACAATGATAATGATGATGATGATGCTAATGACATTGGCCATTCTTCCCAATTTTTAAATGTTGTCATGGTCATAATCATAATAATTATCTTTGGCGTCATCTTCCAAGTCATCATCATCTAATCATCATTATCATTATTTTCATCTTGGTCATCATCAAGAACAATAATGGCATGAATGATGATTATGATGTTCATGATGAAGATGACAACAATTATGATAAAAAATATATTAGTTATGATGATGGGGATGATGACAATTATAATGACGATGATAATGGTAGTGATGATGATGATCATCGATCATCTCTAAAAAATAAAGTTGTTATTTTTCTTTCATATATCATGTGTCCTAACAACCCTTTTCGAGCACTCGTAACATTTTTTAGGTTGATGATATTTCTTATGATACCTATAATTATGAACAATTGATGACAATGTCCATAATCATGATGATGATGATGATGATGATGATGATGATGATGAAGACATGAATGGTGATTATGATGATAATGAAATGATGACAATAATGATGACGGTGATGGTGGTGATGATGGCGATAATGAAGATGATGACCCTCCCTCTAAACTAGGGAGGTACTCATAATGAGACAAAAAAGTACTCTCAAGTTGAAATATTCATATAAGAAGGGATCTAGATTGATAAGCATCAATGATGATTTACATCATCATAGCCAACATTGTCAAAATAGTAAGGCCTTGACTAACAAGTTTATCTCTCCATTAGATCAGAGCACAATGTTGGGAGGCATAAATTTGGACACCACTGCCTCTCTAGGCACTTACCCCACCAGGATGTTCACAAGGTATGTCCTCACATGATCATTTCCTAATCCACTATCATAATATTTGACACCAGGAAATGTCAATCCTCATGACTATTGTTACCTTGGATTAATGTACTTGACTTATGGCGATTAGTCCTAGTCAAAGTCCAAATTCTCAAAGAATATTGGTCCGAGATGTTTATCCAATCCACCATTATCCCTACTAGTGTCTTTACTAGGCTTACAATTGTTAGTCCTGGCCATAGTACATCACACATGGATAATATGGTGTCTACCCTCACTCCCTCTCAACCAGAGAGGAGACATCCACAAGCATAAGATTTTCTCAAGAATACCCATCATTTTCATAGAGAATAACATCATTAATTTGTTTTCATCACATGATGCCATTATGATTAAGCATTCATATATTTGTGGAAAAATATTTCCCCTTTTGTCATTTGTGATGAAATAAAATCAAAAAGTGAAAGAAAAAATCATTAAAGATACACTATATTGATTTATCTAAGTCTAAACTCTAAAGTTGAAGTGAAAATTCATGTAAATCTTATATCTATGAGTTGTGCCAAACTTATGAAAACCTTATTCCCTAAGTCCTTTATATAAGAAAATGAAAAAGAAAGAAAAATAAGGCCCAATGAATGGTAACTCATGTCTTCACTCCCTCTTTGGAAAATATATAAATATATACACTCCTAGTCACACTTGATCACATGTTTGTGATGGTTAAATCATGAATTCCTCTTTTCTCCTTGCATTTTCACTTCATCATTTAAGCACCTAATTGAGGATCTAGGGAATGTTTGTTGCCTAAGGCTTTCATGTCTACTCTTGGTTTACTTATGTCACACTACTGTCAATTTATGTGACAGAGTGAAATACATAAGTTTGTGGAGTTATTAGAGCAGTGTATTAAGTTAGTCACCACACACACATGTATTACATCTCATTGATCCACATGTGTGGGTTGGAGACTCATTGCTTGACAACTTTAATGGAGACTACTTTATGGCTTTAATGGTATAGCTTACAAAATATCTTGTTAAACATTGTGATTCATCCTTTCTTTTCCTCGAGACACTTGATAATATTGAAGTCACTCCCAATAATCCATGGATATGGGGAGTATAAATTACTTGTGCTAGAAATAGAATTGAGAAATAGAGGTTTTCCATTTGAGATATTGGAGTCATAGACATTGGATACATGGTAGTAGTCCTCGATGTCAATTAACTAAAATTGTATTGTCATAATGCGAAAAGAGGTAAACATATTGGTAACCTTGATGTCTTGATCATTTCAAATAATAACCATTCCACCCAAGTATCTCTAAGCATCAACCACTACTACTTGGAAATTCCTCCCCCATTTTCTAATTATATGAGGTAGAACCTCACTTAATATTTTTGCTTCTTATATCAACATTATTGATGGGTGCTTTGCGTACTATTTTTCTTTTATGAGTCTTTGTTTTCCTTTACTATTGAGGCCCCTCATGTTCCATGAGACTATTTTCATCGAGAATTTACATAGAAAGGAAGTATAATGTGACTAAAAAAAAACATGTCTCAATATTTAAGTGCTTGGACAATTCCACTTCATGACTCCTATATTTCCTTAACCTGGGACCGAATGGTGAACTTGATGGCCTTAAGGGAAATTGACCAATGAAAATCTAAAAAATAGGTGACTTTTGACTTTATCACATACAATTTAATATACTAAAAAAAATATCCAAAACAATTTCATCAAGCAATGAATCATTGCATTATAAAATACAATCTATAAACATTTTGGGAACGTTTTTCTAAACCATGCTAAAAAACCAACATATTTAATATTAATATTTAACAATAATATGGACAATAACACATTTTGATAAATTAAATAACATATTATCAAGCCTAAAAAATGTCACTAACAGAAAACTATAAAGCATGCACCTAATGGAAGTGACCACTCAAGGCCACCATAAGACAATTAATCTATTAAGACCAAGATTAATGGGGACAAAGATCTACAAAGGACAAAGGCAAACTTATTTTAACTTTATTGTTTTATTAGCCTGGTTCAAGATGAACATTTCAAGATATCATGAAGAACATAATTAGTTTTATCGCATTAAGAAAACCCAAGCAAAGTCTATAACTTAGCAAGGAAGAGATGTATAACACCCATCTCAACGACACAACACATGGCATTAAGTTACTTTTTTATATATAATTTAAACTCCTATCATAAAATCACAAATTTAGCATGAATGGAATGTTTAAAATCCATTTTTATAAAAACAAAATATAATTTTTCTTATAGAAAAAGAATACCAAAAACTAAATATATTTTTTTAGAAAATAAAAAAATACTAAAACTAAATATATATTAAAAAAAAACTAAAACATAAGCAAACTAGAATTTGAATTTGACACTCTTGTTCACTTTCGGAAACTCATATGGTGGAATGTGATCTCTTTATCCTCATCTTTAGCTTTTTCCTAAAAAATAAATGCATACAAAAGCGAGAAAGAGCCATAAAGCATGGGGAAGCTTTTTCCTAAGCACAAAAGCATCTAAAAAGTGGAAAAGGCCATTTTTATATGACAAAACATTATTCACCCAAAAGATTTTTCCCAATTGAACTAATGAGGAATTTGGGAAATCTTCATAGCCTTCACTTTCCTATTTATTGGAGGCTTGGCCATTGAAAAAATGATGGGAATTCTTGTATTGTCACGCTTCTGAGATCTATCTTGAGAGGGAGATTTTTGGAGCTACGATTTGGGGGAGGTGATGTTGCAACTACATCTGATTGTTGTAACTTTCCTCCAACTCCTTTATTAATATAGATCAGTTGTTCTTCCTTCCATATGTTTCTATTCATTCTTTACTTCTTCTATTTAACTAATGGATGTATGGGATTTTGGTTTATATTTATTTATTCAATAATATTTATATGTTTTTGATAGTTTTGATTATCAAGATATTATGCTATTAAGGTTGCTTTATTCTCTCTCTTATGTGTAGGACCAAGCTTTGGAGCTAGCTAGGAGCATTTCCTAGCTATACTAAAAACTCCAAGAAGACCTGCATGCGAGGACTCACAAGAATTCCTTCTCTTTTTCTTAATCTATACTCTACATCTTGATCTACTAAGAATCCTAAGCCTTAGAACAACCTTTCTCTTAATTGGTTTGTCCTAGGTTTTCAGGATAAATTGAGAGGGTTTTATTTTCATCTAATCGTGCATTAAATCCTACAACAAAATGATATTTAGAAACTTTAATATATTTCACTATGTAAATGAACATAGTAAAATGAACCCATAGAGGGGGTCATAAATGGAAATAAAAGTAAAACTATAAACAAGAAACCAAATGTGGATTTAACCATGGATGTAAAATTGGGAGTAGAATTTGATGTTAAACTAGCCATCAAAATAAGATACAAACAATGAAACAAAAAGGGTTTTAAAGTAAAATTAAAAAAGGGTGCAATGCTAGACATAAAGAAGGGAACAAAATAGGGCATACGAAAGGATACTAAATTGGGCACAAAAAAGGATGCAAAAATGGACACCAAAATGAGGATGCAAAGAATGGTGTAAAATTAGGATGCAAAAAGGATGTAAGAAAAGACACAAAACAAGATGCAAAATGGGACTAAAAAAGGGTGAAACCAAGGATGTCAAAAATGATGCATAACTAGATGAAAATTCAAACTAAAATCTAAGTGCAAAATGAGATGCAAATGTGGACACAAAATGTGGCGGATGCAAATATGGAAGCCAAATAGGATGCAAAATTAGATACCAAAAAGGATGCAAATTTGGACATAAAAAATAGTGCAAATTTGGACACAAAAGAAGAAAAAATGGTGCAAAAATGGGCATAAAAATGGTTCAAATTTGGATGCAAATTGAGATGCAACATTGGATGTAAAATGAGGTGCAACAAATCATTCAAAACTTGGTGCAAAAACAAATGCAAAAGTAGATGAAAAAAATGGCTCAAAATTGAACATAACAATAGACACAAAATGGGATGCAAAGGTGGATGCAACATATGGTTCAACATAGGATGCAAATTTAGATGCTCAAAAGGATGCAAAATTGGATACAAGAAATGGTGTTAAAAATGATGCTAAATTGGATGCAACAAATGATGCAAAATTAAATGCAAAATATGGTGCAAAATAGGATGCAAAAAAAGGAGACAAATAAAATGCAAAAGTGGATGCAAAAAATGGTGCAAAAATGAATGCAACATTTGGCACTAAATCAAATTCAACATATGGTGCAAAATTGGATGGAAAAAATGGTATAAAAAAGGCAGAAAAACTGGCACAAAAATAGATGTAAAAATAAGTACAAAATTAGAAGCAAAAAATGGCATAAGACTAGATGCAAAAATTGGCACAAACTGGATGTAAAAAAAGGAACTAAATCAGATGCCAAAGATGGAGTAAAACTCAATGCAAATTATGACACAAAACTAGAAGCAAAGAACGCCACAAAAGAGGAAGCAAAAAATGATGCAAAAATAGATGCAAAAAATGGCACAAAACTAGAATCAAAACCTGTTGTAAAACCAAATGAAAATCTTGGTTTAAAACATGATGCAAAAACTGATGGAAAAATTGGCATAAAAAAGATGCAAAATTTGGTGCAAAAAAATATGCTTTAAAAATTGTATAATAGAGCCAGATTTAGCGCCAGGTTGCTCATCCCAATTGAGAAAAAATGCACTAAAATCTGGTGCTAAATCTGGCGCAAATTGCCTGTTTTGTTATAGTGTCTCATTGGTTTAGTACTTGGATCTACCACGATCGACTAATTTTTATCCACCAACAGATCCTTCATCTTGAGTTTCCACAACTCAAAACTTTAACCATTAAATTTCTTGATCTCTATATTTCCACTACTCGCCATCTTTTTTCACTACCAGAATCAATTCTGCAAATCTCCCATTGAACAAGGCCTACCATAGGCTAGAGCGAAACCCCTCAGTAACAAAGGCGTCCCTTTGAAGCCAAAACAACTCTGATACCAAATGTATATTTTAAACCTGTACAGAAATTACCTGCATACGAATTCTAAAACACAGAAAATAAACAATGCGATAGCATAACACATAAAATGCATATACACAGAGATTTTCCCCTAGATCCCAAAACGGGACTACCAACTTGATTTTTCATTATGTTCCTTTCAATGTTATAATACATATTTATACATGCTAAAGCATCCAATACCATGGACCAAAAACCATTGTGTCCAAAACCATGTGTGAAAAATCATGCACAAAACTATAGGTAGGTCCGCCCAACCTAATGTAGGGTACAAAAAACAAAATTTTCTGGGGCGCTACACCGAACCACATAGAGTGGGGTTACCTGCACCCCTCAAACCCCCTGTGACTCCCCCCCTACACAATCGGTGCAATGAAGTGGGGGCTCTGTCCCCCTTCTAACCCCCCAATTAACTACATGGGCTAGTCGTGGAAAGAATATAACACAACCCAACAGCAAGTGGGTCTACAAGAACAAGTATAAAGCTGATGGCTGACTTGACAAGCACAAACCCAGGCTTGTGGAAAAAGGTTTTTCACAAAAGAAAGGGGTTGATTATGAGGAGACACTTTCCCCCATAGCAAAATTTTTTGTACAGAAGAAAGGGGTCGATTATGAAGAGACTTTTTCCCCCACAAAAAAATGGGCTACCATTCAGACACTCTTTACCTTGATAGATTAGAATGGTTGGAAAGTCCATTAAATGGATGTAAAAACTACTTTCTTGAAGAGAGATCTGAAAGAGAATGTTTTATGTCCCATCAAGAAGGATTTTTTGTGAAGGGCCAGGAACACAAGGTATGAAAACTTGTGAAATCCTTGTATGGCCTCAAGCAAGCACCACGAGCCTTGTATGAAAAGTTACCTTAGCATCTTCTAAAACTCAAATTCAAACATTATGAACTTGATGATGCAACTTTGTTTTTCAAGAAAGTTGGCAAAACAATTGTATATCTTGTGGTATATGTAGAGATCTTTTGATGACAGGGAACAATGAGAGCTACATTGCATCCATAAACAAGGTATTGAGGAAAGGTTTTGAATTGACTGGCTTGGGCTATGTTCACTAATATCTTGATATTGAAGTAACTCAACATTCGAAGTCTATATTCCTCTCTCAAAAGAAGTACATTGGATATTTGTTGAGAAGGTTAGGCGTGACTGAGTGAAATCCTTTGACTACTCTAATGGAATAGAACTTAAAGCTCACATCCATTGAAGGAAAATAATTTGAGGTTGCAGCAAAGTATAGACACCTTGTAAGAAGTCTCAACTACCTGACTACTACCAGACTAGACATTTCATTTATTTTTGGAATCCTCTCAAGGTTTATGAAAAATCCTTGTGAGGGAGATTGGTCTGCTACAAAAATAGTTCTAAAGTACTTGAAGGGAACCCAAGACTTTGGACTCAAGTATACACGGGTGGGTGACTTCAGCTAGATTGGATACTCTGATTTAGACTTCGATGGAGACAAAGAAAATGAGGTATCTACTTCAGATTATGCTATGAGTCTTGGATCAAGATTTGTCTCCTAGAGATCACACAAACAATAAGTTCCAACAGATTCCACAATAGAGGCAGAATATGTGGCAGTAGCTGAGGCAACAAAATAGATTGTGTTGCTCAAGAAAATTCTGGAAGAGTTGCAGGTGAAATAAGTGCATTCAACTCCACTCATGATTGAAAACACCTCTACAATAAAGTTGGCAAAGAACCCAAAGTTACATGATTGAACGAAGTACACCAATACAAAATACCATCTGATTCGACATCATGTTGAGGCCAAGCCAATCCATCTACACCATTGTTCCATTAATGAGAAGATTGCAGACATCTTCACCAAAGCGCTTGGAAGAGAAAAGTTTGAAAGATTTAAAACGATGCTTAGACTCACCAACATCCCTTCAGATTAAGGGGGGAATTTTGACACCTAATCATTGGGACTGGGTGAATATCTGTAAATGATGTAAATAGTAAATAATGGAGAATAGGAAAATGAAGAGACATTGGGAGGTGAAGCCCAAGAATCTCTCCCTCCTTGTATATATAGATGATAAATCTTAATGAAGAAACATAATTCATTTGAGTAGTTACCTCCTAACCTAACAAAAAAATAAACCATAACAAAAGAAGCATAAAGGTGGTCGTTTGATCTAGGAGGATCCAAAAAAGGCTCAAAATTCAAAGTTCTCAAACCTCATCGAAATTGGCACCAAGTCGTAGATCTCGTCGATACAATTCCGATAGTGTGAACGACACCTCAATCTAAGTTCGTATAAGGAAGTTATGTTCATCTAAAGTTTGAAAAAAAAAATGTAGGTGGGACGCATAGGGTGCCACGTAGCACTCCAATTGATTTCCATGTGGTAACCCAATCAACAATTAAAGTCCGCAGGTGGGACCACAATAGGTGACATAGAAACACATTTTCTAAACACATGGTGCTAACAAGATGGTTGGCTTGTGACATGGTTGTTGATTGTGTAATGATGTGGACTAATGAGGGCTTGCCATGTGGCCTAATCACATGGAGCCATGTGGCACCTCGAATTAGGCACAAGTTGCCTTTGAATGCATGCAACTTCCATTTTTTATATGCATGGCATATTCCTATGGTTGTTTTTTACAACAACAAACCACATATCTAACTATATATTAACAATTAAAAGATATATTAATAAATTATGTGTAATAAAGCCAAAAGGGGAGGCTCGCGAATTTGACCCCAGGACCTTCCCCATATATTAATTCCTTAACTTATATATGCCAACCAATGTGCTAGCTATGGACTTTGTGAAGTCTACCCCACCACAATATATTTAAACCTACATTTCCATACACATGGATGAGGGGAAGACCCATGAGCTAAGGAGGAACACAGAGGTCGAGTTCAACATGAAGGGTGAGAGGGGCTCTCACATGAGCACAAACCTTGAGTAAAATTCTAAGAATATTCCTAGATCATATTCCAAGGGAATATTCTAGAAATATTCTAAACTATTGTGGCACAAATTTTGAGGTGGTGACGGTTCCAAAACCTGGTCAAGTTTATACTCATTTTTATTGAGATTTGACAAGGAATTCATTGGTGCAATCAGAATTTGGATTTGAGCATTAAATCTAAGGGCTCATAGAAAAGTCCCACATGTGTCATTAAATGCTTAGCATGAACTTCCAGACATCCTTGCCCTTGTCAGAAGGTGATCATGTTTATACTCTAAAGTTTCCAAATCATAAGTTAGAGCTACTAGTATGGAGTATGTTTTAGTTTGAGTGGCTTGTTTTTGGGTCTTACCTAGATGTGAGGTATTTCCATGTATTTGCCATTATTTTTATGAGATTACATTGAGGTATCTCCACTTTGAAGCTAGACCTGGAGACATAGCTCACCCATTGTGAGTGAACTTCATTAACAAATCTTGGTGCATTGTCTATAATGTATTTATTTTCTATTGCTTCTTCATGGATGTTGCACTTATGGTATATTCATGCTCTTTAAGAAATTTTGTTTAACATCACTGAAGAAAATATCTTGGATCACCGTTACTCTTAGAAGAAAGGACATAACAAAGATAAAAAGTATACCTTAGGACAACTAGTTGAAGCAACATGCAATTAAAAAGGATATTAAGTTCAAGAATGAATCAACCAAATGCTAAAACACCCATAAAAACTATCATCGTAGTAACGTTGAATGTTCTTCTTGATTATCATTATTACTTTTTCTTTAAAAAATTACACACTAATTTAACCCCATTTCCTCTTAAACTTATCAAGAGGGGGAATGGATGATCATCACAAAACTTGGTATTACTATCACCATCAAAAAGGTCTAGCAATAGGAACTATAGGATCCTAAGGAAGCTCAATGCTTCTTCCTCTTATATACATGTGCTTGAAGGGGAAGCCACTCCATTTCATTGTTGACCAAAAATGGATAAAATAAACTACCCTTAACAAAGGTCATAAAGAAAATGAAGCTTCCAATGATACCACAACCTTGAATACACACCATTAATTGGTTGAGCCAAGGGTGAGACATCCTCATTTGTAAACAATGACATTTAAAACACAACATTAGTCCCTTCAAAGATGAGAACTATGTGCTATTTCCTTGCTTGAATTTTGTAATTTTCTTTCATAGCATCCATATATGTAAAAGTGTCATGTTGTTTACTATTCTAGGACCTTTAGTATCATTGGTACCCATGGAGATCAAGTTTAAAAATACACCATAGCTAGTTTTGACAACCATAGTCTCTATGATTATGGTTAAGCACTGTAACAACCCACATTAGAATATTTTTTCCTCTTTAAGGTATAATTTGAATGGGGAAAGTAATTCATCATAGTTTCCAAGGCATTTATGTAGAAAATACAAGGATATTAGTTGGTGGAAAAATATAGAAATAACTTAACTTCACCTATATGTGTGTAACTTAAGCCATACAATTGATTATCACTATGTGACTATCTAGTCGATGGAAATGTATATATGTGATTTCTTCTAGAGAATGAGGAGTTGTGATGCAATATTAATAAGATAATACCACGTTCAACCAAGTTCCCCGCCTTGCAAGAGCCTAAATGTGTTGATTATTAAGAATAACAAGCCATGGTGACCCTATATTGATGATAGAGTCTTTAAAAAAATCATAGTCAATAATTGATTTCCCATTGGATTAACAACTAATTGATTGGGATAAAGGATAAGAAAAATTTTAAGACCCTCTCCCTACCCGCCCCCACCCAATTTATATGTATCATAAATGGGCAAATCTCCATGACATATAGAAAAATGTATAGGCTATTTTTTCAATAATATAATATACATATATAATTTTTTGGAAAATCTTTCACTAAATTATAAAATTTTGTTAAATCTTGGTAAATTTTTCACTAGGTTATAAAGTACTGCAAATTCTTGGTTAATCTTCTAAAAAATTAGAAAACATTGTAAAATATTGGTGATTCCTTGATAATGTATAGAAACATATATAATAATAAGAAAAATATTTATTTAAACTATAATATACTAATTTTCCATGTTTGGGAAAAGAAAAATCATGGGTAATGTTGCTCTAGGTTCTTATTATACACTATTGCAAATCTTTTTGCATTTTTTATCATGTTTTACTGCAAAGGTCTTATTACATCCCAAGGGGAAACTAGTTGGAGAGACACCCTACCACAAATATCTTATTACACCCCAAGGGGAAACTACTTGGAGAGGCACCCTCAAATATGTGTGATGTTGAACTAAAGAAATCTAAATCTAAATTAAGTATGAGAATATACAAATCTAAATCTAAATATATTTAGTAAAAAAAATATTACTAACCAAATATATTTACTAACCAATTAACCATTTATTACTAACCAAATATATTTACTAACCAATTAACATAACTATTAGCATCGATAAGTTTTCATAATATAAAATTGTGTTTATTAGTCGAGAGTTGGATATATATATATATATATATATATATATATATATATATATATATATATATATATATATATAACAATTGAATGTTTCAAAATTTATATTTGAGCATATGCAATAACAAAAATAAATTAAGTATGAGAAGATGTTTATATCTATATATATATATATATATATATAAACAATTAATACTTACAAAACATATTTACTAACTAACTAACCATTTATTACTAACCAACTATATTTATTAATCTAAATATATTTACTAACCATTCAACATGACTATTATCATCTACAAGTTTTCGTAATACAAAATTGTGTTTACTAGTTGAGAGTTGGACTTATGTATATATATAAAGCAACTGAATGTTTCAAAATTTGAATATGAGCATATGCAATAAGAAAAAAAAACAATATGAGAAGATACAAATCTAAATCTAAATATATATTTAGTAAAAAAATTATTACTAACCAAATATATTTACTAACCAATTAACCATTTATTACTAATCAAATGTATTTACTAATCTAAATATATTTACTAACCAATTAACATAACTAACTTTTCATGATATAAAATTGTGTTTATTAGTTGAGAGTTAGAGTTATGTATATATATAAAGAAAATGAATGTTTCAATATTTGAATTTGAGCATATGTAGTAGGAAAAATAAATTAAGTATGAGAAGATAATAATCTAAATCTAAATATATATTTAGTAAAAAAAATATTACTAACTAAATATATTTACTAACCAGTTAATCATTTGTTAGTAATCAAACATATTTACTAATCTAAATGTATTTACTAACAAATTAACATAACTATTAGCACCACTAACTTTTCATGATATAAAATTATGTTTATTAGTTGAGAGTTGGACTTATGTATATATATGAGGCAAATAAATGTTTCAAGATTTGAATCTAAGCCTATGCGCTAAGAAAAATAAATTAAACATGAGAAGATACACTAAAATTTTTATTACTAAATAAATATATGTACTATCAAATTAACCATTTGTTACTAACCAAATATATTTACTAATCTAAATATATTTACTAACTAATTAACACAATTATATTTATTAACCAAGTTTTCATAATATAAAATATTGTTTATTAGTCCAGTGTTGGACTTATGTATATATATAAAGAAAATGGATGTTTCAAGATTTGAATCTAAGTGTATGCAGTAAGATAATTAGATTAAGTATAAGAAGATACCAATCTAAATCTAAATATATTTAGTAAAAAATTTATTACTAACCAAATATATTTACTAATGTAAATATATTTACTAGCCAATTAACATAACTATTAGCATTGACAGTTTTTCATAATATAAAATTTGCTTATTAGTTGAGAGTTGAGATTATTGCGTGGAGAGGCACATTCTACAGCCCAATATGGAGGAGATATGTAAGTTTGTCTATCAACAAAGGTGAAATTTTCACTAATGTCGGCCAAAATAAAAATCTTAAAAAAATAAAAAACTAAATAACCATATAAATAAACAATTAAAAATCTATTAACAGATTAATATTCTTCTCAGTAGCTCGATTCATGTTTATTCTCAGTGGTTGGATTTGTTTGGTTCTTAGTCGTTGGAATTGTGCTCTCTATTTAAAGCTAAGTTCCATACAATGGCAATGCATCATAAGAATGTATATTTTTTCTGGTTGAGATGTGATTTAACATAAGAGTCGAAGTTTGATAATCAGGGTATTCGTTGTAATGTGTTTAGAATTCGACCCATGTGAATTCGAACTATTAAACATAAATTTGAAAAAAATGGTTTTAAATTTCAATGTTTTTCCTTCTTTTCCCCATTTTGATGTACTTAACGGACACATGCGGTTGTGAGTTGGTTTTGATACTCTAATTCAAATTAAGAACACACACTGCACCAAAAAGATAGCAGAATATTGTTAGGGTTGTCAGAGAATTGAGTTTAGATTTTCTTTGGGTTTTTTCAAAAATTTATTTTAAAGATTTGAGTTTAGGTTTGCTTTTCTTCTATCATCTCTGCTCCAATTTATTTTAAATCGCAATGTAATGTTTCATGTTTGGCCTCTTATGCGCTTTCAGGTTGACGAGGTTTTAATATTATTCAAATCTACTGAACTTTTTACTCTAATGGTTGCCTTGGACTGAAATGCTCATTAATTGATGTGTCTTATATTGATTTAAAAAGTTGTCACCAAAGTACCCAATAATTTTTAACTACCATTCTTGATAAAGTACTCGGTAGCGACTCACTCGAGTGATTGGGTAAGTGAGGTCTTACAGTTGGAGCATCGTCATGCCTCTATTCAAAACCTTGAAGGAGAAAAATCGATATTGCATTTCCTAGCAAAACAAATCAGACATAGAAAAGATGCAAACTATAACTTAATGAAATAAAAATACTCAAAATTATTTGTTTTGAGATTGTGAAAGAGCTTCGCGCAGACCCACTCTTGATTGGTAAGATAATTCGAATTGTGTAAGATTACAAAAGGTAAAGAATACAGAGCTTCAGTAACCTAAGTTAATTTAAGTAGCTGGAAAAACGCGCTCTCCTTCTTTTAATAGTTAAAGTAATTTGAGTTGGTAGAATTATAAAATGAGAAGAATCCATAATTTTATAGTCATTTAATTAATTGTTCGGTTTGGTTGGGGTAGTATTAAGTTTAAATCATGGTGAGATCTTTTTGAGTTAGTTATAGAAATTTTACACAAATTATGTTATCTTCTAAACATTATACTGTGTTATGTTTTTATAAAAATATTTTAATATATATTCTATAAATATAAATACATATATATATAGGTGGGGAAAATGTAAAAGATCTTGCTTGTTATATACATACTTTTTATATAAAAAATATATATATTTATAATTAATAAATAAATTTATTTTAATTAAATTTTTAAACTTATTTTTTTTAATCTATTTAGACTTTTAAAAATAAATATGTTTTCAAATTATATATATATATATATATATATATATATATATATATATATATATATATATATATATATAATTTATATTTTAATTCAAATAAATGTAGTATTGAAATAACTTTGTGTTTGATTCATACTCTCCAAACTCAGAAAAAAGTGGGCATGCTAAAGCAGTGGGACCTATCAAAGGCTTATGATAAAGTCAACTGGATCTATTTGGAGGCTATTTTGGATGCCTTTGGCTTTGCGAAGCAGTGGATAATATGGATCCTAACCTTGATTAAGTCTACTAAATTTTCCATTCTGGTTAACGGAGCTCCCACAGTCCAGTTTACACCCTCTTGAGGTTTACGACAAGGGGATCCCCTGTCCCCCTTTCTGTTTGTAATTCTCATGGAAGGTCTTAGCCGGCTTATCAGAAGAGCAAAAGAGGAATGCCTAATTCAGGGACTCCAACCCTTGCCCTCAAGCCCTGCAATAACACATCAGTAGTTTGTCGATGACACAATGCTAAATGGCTCGCCCTCCGTCAAAGAAGCTCTTGGTTTCAAAAACATTCTCAATCGCTTCAGCCCAGCCTCAGGTATGGATCTTAATCTAGCTAAATCTTCCATTTCCGTTTTCAATACGCACCTAGTAGTCCAGAAAAATCTATCTACTGTCCTCAGTTTCAAGAGGTGTAACCTCCCTTCAAGATACCTAGGCATTTCACTGAATGACAAACCTTGGAAAAAAATTCATTGGGAAAAAATGATCACCAATCTAGAGAAATGGTGTCATCATTGGACTCATAGGACCCTCAACTTTGCAGGCCACCTAGTCCTCACCAAATATGTCCTCCAAGCCATTCCTCATTTCATGCTTTCTATTCTCCCAACACCTAAAGGTGTGCTTCAGAAAATCCGACTCATCCAGAAAGATTTTCTTTGGTTAGGTAACTTAGTGAAACAGAAGTGGTCTTTAATGGCATGGGATAAAATCTGCAAACCCAAACACCTGGGTGGGTTAAATCTTCAGGACCCCTACACTGTCAACCGAGCATGTGGAGCCAAGTTATGGTGGAGATGGGTAAAGGAACCGAACATACCCTGGGCCAAACATTGGAAAGCAAAGTATGCTAATCACTATAGCCTACAGAATTTGATCAGGATGCAAGAACCCCCAAACGGATCTCCAATCTGGAACCTTGCAAGAACTAATTAGAGCATAATTCAGGAACAGAGTTTTTGGGAAGTCCGAGATGGATAGACTGCCCTGTTCTAGGAAGATGCTTGGCAGCAATTACCTAAGCTCGAAAGCCCTGATTTCCTAACCATTCAGAGAAGAAACCAGGAGCTAGGGAGGACAACAGTGAATCATTACTGGAAACCTAACAATAATAATCAAGCATGGAAACAGTGGATCTTCAACGATACAGAGCAGCCGGAAGAGGAAGACAACATTATAAGAGCACTGCAAACAGAGCTGGCCAAAAGGAAAATAAGGAATGCTCGTGATGCAGATCAACTGCGTTGGGGCAAGCTCGAGGGGGGTAATTTCTCCCTCAAAGAAGCAAGAGTCTATATCGAAGAAAATGAACAAAGGGAAAAAGTCAATTGGTATAGTAAAGTTTGGGATGCTGAACTTTGGCCGAAGATTAAAACTTTCCTTTGGCTCTTGATGCACCGAAGAACTCTTACCTGGGAGAACCTTTAGAAAAAAGGGTTCATAGGCCCCTCACGCTGCCCCCTTTGTGAAATTGAGGAGGAATCCATGAATCACCTCCTCAACACTTGTAAATGGACAGAAAGCCTATGGAACTGGATGGAAGCCATATTTAAGAGAATGGACAGGGATAGAAACTCAATACAGGAAAGCATAGGGAATTGGCAAAGTAATTTTTCCAAAACCCAAACGGTCAATACATTATGGAAATTAATCCCGGGGTTTATAGTGTGGACGGTATGGAAAGAACGAAACAGAAGAGTGTTTCAAAATGAAGCTAAAACCATAGAGTTTATTAAAGCCACCATTCTGCAAAACATGAGGGAAACGACTCTTACCAGAGGGAAAGCAGAATAGAACAAGGATTTCTCAGTCACTGACTTACAAATTCTGCAGGCATTTGGAATTGAGATAGGATCCATCATTGTCTCTTCTGAACCGCGACAACAACAAGGCCCCTCCATGAATGTCTGGTCACCACCACCAATAGGCTTTCACAAACTCAACTTTGACGGGGCTTCTCGTGGAAATCCTGGTCTGGCAGGTATAGGAGGTGTCCTTCGGGATTACAAAGGGGAAATACAACATATTTTCAGTCAATCGTTGGGTGAAGGAACCAACAATGAGATGGAATTTGCGGCTTTAGAGCAAGGGTTACGAATTCTAATTCGCCTGGAAACAGGAGCTACAGTGGTGGAAGGGGATTCTCTTTTGGCTATCAATGCAGCAAGGAGAATGCAGATGGGGTCGAAACCAAGTAAGGTAACGAAGCATTGGAGGTTGGCCAAGGTCATAGAGCTCATAGTAGAGCACCTCTCAAGCCTCGACAAAATCATCCTACAAGCAATAAGAAGAACGACAAATGCGGTGGCTGATTGTCTGGCCAACTACGGGATCGATCACCACTTCACCTACCCGGACACCTGTTGGCATGATGTCACATGCACAAAACTTCGAGATAAGTGTTTACTTCTCTCGAGACAATACATTCGATAAAGGGAGAAGGGGTGTAGAAGTACGATGGATCACGCCTTAATAGCGAATGAAGATAGCCAATCAAAGGAACAACAGGCGACAAGCCCATGAAGTATAGGAGGAAGAGTGGGAAATCATCCCTAAGGACAGAGTGCATCGAACGAGGAGGAAAATCAACAAAAAATATGATTGGCGCCATCAGAAAAACACAGGGGAGGACACATGGCATTCAACCAATAGCCTCAAGCGTGGCAGAGCTAAGGCTCTGGATATGCATCATGAACAAGAATTGGGAATTCATAATGGTAGTTATTATGGTAGGAATAACACCTATCAGATGGCGAAGTGCGAGATATCAAGCCAGACCTTCCCACCCTCAACTATATCTAAAGCATCCAACCAGAAAATCAAAACACTGCTCTCTCCCAGCTCACTTCTTAACTATCGCAATACTGCTAGGATTTTCAGTGTGTTTGCAACCTGCATTAACATTATGGTACGTGAGGGAAGTTGGAATGTTTCAGCTAACTGGGACCTGTAGAAATCCTGAGAGGCTTATGAAACCCGGACCACCTAGAAGGAAAAACGCAAAATCGAAGAGCCTGAAGTTGCGGTAATAGAGGAGGAAGAACGTTTGGATGAGCAACAAATGGCTATCTGATCCAGGCACAACGACTACAAGAGCAACTCAATTTGTTCGAACCCAGGGAGAAATGTGGAGGATGAAGACCATGCTGGCCAAGGCGCTCAGCATGCAGGCTAAAGACATCAAAAGAGCTCACCAGGCTATCTCTCTCATTTCTGTAGAGAATTTGGCTAAGCTTGATGCCATGGAATTCAATTTCAGTGCCCTGACTCAGGAAGTCAGAGTCCTTTCACAAAAACTAAGTGTCCTCATCAGTCTCCTCAGGCACTCCATGCGTCAGGGATCCACAGTTGCGATGGAGGTAACAGAGGAAGTAACTGACACCAGTTAGGTGAAGTGCCCCACTCCTCAGAGGATTCTGCAACTTGAGAAAATGACTGCAACGACCAGCCCAAGGACTCCCAGTACAGATTATGTGATGTTAAAGCTATAATGGCTTCTTGTTTCTTGGTATCTCTTTTGGTTTTGGTATCTTATGTTCCCGACTTCTCTGTTCCTGGTATCTCGTAGCTGTAGAGGTCCTCTTGGGCCTCTTCCTTTCCTTTTGGTACTACTATCCAACAGCCCTGGGTGATGATCTATTTTTCTGTTCTAAACCCCTCTTCAGGCAGCCCTATGTGGTTAGCCTCGGGTTCAGTAGATGAAGTTTCAGCTGCTTATAGTCATTTTGCGCATGCGTTGAGGTGTTGGCTTTGTTTGTGCGTGCAGACCCTTTTGTATCCTATGTATTTTATGAATTAATATACAGCTACTGATTTACAAAAAAAAAAAAAACTTTGTGTTTAATTATTTCAAGAAATAAAATTGATATGTTTGTACCATTAGATCTTTTTGAATAGCATAATCTAACCATAGACAAAGTAATAAATAAAAAAGAGATACCCAATGAAGAATGGAAGAAACCAAGAAAAACGACCATAACTAATAAGGAGCAAGTTGTAAACTAATCAAAAGAAATAAATACACAAAATTACAAAATAGCAACTAATATTTCTCATTATTTACTACATCAATACCTCCATGGGGTAAAATACATTCAAGTTATGGAATAGAACTAACATGGAAGATTATGAACACTAATTCTTGAGTGATGACCTTAAAAATTTGGTTATCATGTTCTAGATAGTTGGCAACAACCATACACAATAGCAAGAGCATGAGAGCATATATATAATCCATCGGACAGGAAGAGGGATCAAAATAAAAATAAGATGAGAAAGCTCAAGAAAGCATACAAACAACAAATATTTTGCATCATAATGGAATAGAGTGGCATCCATCAAAATACATGGGATAAAATATGAGAGTGTGACGAAGAGAGGAGAACAAGAGGGAAGAGAGAGAGAAGGGAAGATATAGGGAGAGAAGGCGAAGAGAGAGAGAAGGGGGAGAGAGAGAGAGGAAGAGGAAGAGGGGGAGAGAGAGAGAGGAAGAGGAAGAGGGGGAGAGAGAGAGAGAGATAGAGAGAGGAAGAGGAAGAGGGAGAGAGAGAGAGAGAGAGAAAGAGAGAGAGAGAGCATGTGTGTATGTTTATGGGGTGAGATAGAGTGATGAAGGAGAAATAAAAGAATATATAGTTATATATGGAGAGGGAGAGAGGTGGGGAGGGAGAGATAGATAGATATGGAGAGAAAAAACATGTGCGTTTGGAGGGGTGAGATAGAGAAACAAAGGAGAGATGGAGAAAGATATAGATATAGATGGCAGGGAGGGAGGGGTAAAAAGAGAGAGACAAAGAGACGGGGGAGGTTAGAGAGGGAGGGTGATATACAATGTTATTCACTAAAATAGATGCATTGATTTTAGTGAAGATGTTGATTCCTAATCCTATTTGACTGATTGCACTGACTGCATTGATTTCAGTGTAGTTGTTGATTTCTAATTGTATTTGATTGCTTGCACTAGATGCATTGATTTTAGTGTAGATATTGATTTCTAATCATATTTGATTGTTTGCACTAGATCCATTAATTTTAGTGTAGATGTTGATTTCTAATTATATTTTATTTCTTGCACTAGATGCATTGATTTCAGTGTAGCTGTTGATTTCTAATTATATTTTATTGATTTCACTAGATGCATTGATTTTAGTGTAGATGTTGATTTCTAATCCTATTTAATTATTTGCATTGATTTCATTGTAGTTGATTTTTTCTAATCCTATTTGATTTTTTGCATTTGATGCATTGATTTCAATGTAGACGTTGATTTCTTATTTGATGTAATATGATGGTACATTAATTTTAAAGTAAGTGGATTAATAATGTGCATTGATTTTTGTGCCAACACAAACAAATTATTGACAATGTGCATTAATTTTTGTGTTATGGTTACCACAAAAAATGCAACCATTATACAAGTCTTTCCTAGGTTTAGTTATGATTCCCCCTCACAAAATGATAAGTTTGGGGAGTTTTGTTGGTCTAATTTGGTATTGTACAAGCCATTTCATGATTTTCATACAGATATTGGAGCTACAAATGATGACATCATATAAAATTGGGAAATTTTTTCCAATAATCCTTGGAATATTGATCAAATATCTTTTTTTCATCTATTAATGAATGTTAGCGATGCGATTCCAACAATAAAAGATTGTAAATTACTAATGACACCTACATATTCCAATTTGGATGCTTCAACAAAAGAGCCATTTAATAAGTCTATACATTTGTTTGCAACAAATGTTGATGTGCACAATCACAATAAGTGTTGCTTGATATCACTAAACTACATGGTTTTATAAAGTGTTTCTACAAGATCATATAGAAACCACACCATTGAAGTAGATGAGGAAATCTTGGATAATGAGTTCCTTCTTGTTGTTGGAGTTAGGGTTATGCTTACTTCAAATTTATGGACTAATGTAGGACTTTTCAATGATGCCCTTGGAGTAGTTCATGATATTGTGTATAATAATGGAACATCCCCTCTTGGTCCTCTAACATATGTTTTAGTAAAATTTGATAACTATGTTGGAGTTCCATGGGATGAACTATCCCCTCATACTATTCCTAATATACCTATTGAAAGAGGTCATAATAATGCAAATTCCATTTAGACTTTCCTGGGGATTAACAATTCATAAGTCTCAGGGATTGACACTAGAGAAGGAAAGTATTAATATTGGAAGGATGCTATTAATATAAAATTATAGCAACATCTCGAGTTAAATATTTGGATGGTCTTTGATTTCAACCTCCTTTTGCATATGATCGATACAAGTGGATGGAAAAGTGTGTCAGTGTGTCTGAGAGAAAAGTAGAAGAAGAGAGATTAAGATTAAATGCTAAGTAATTTATGTGTTTTTCAATCTTTTCTTCATATCACATCTGAATGATATGATTAATATATTTGTTATTTAATATATTAATTATTTCATTTTGTTAATCACTAAACATTGTTACATTGATATTATTTATTAATATTTGTATTTCTAATCACGCAAATTTCAAAGTATGATGTACATATTAAAAATATACATAATTACAAAAAAAAGAAAGTTTGACATTATTGTCCCCAACTGGAACCAGCCTAGATCCATCTAACTCTGAATCTATCATGCGCCAAGTGGGATCAAATCCATCAACTTGTAAGCCCTTTTTTTGGAGTGCGAAGAATTTGAGGAAAGGTTTGCATTCCGAGGGATTTGATCCCTCTCAACGCATGATGATCCAGAGTTAGATGGACCTAGGCTGGTGTTAGCACCATGTTTTCACCTTTCCCTAAAGGTCCGAACGATATGTTTATCAACTCATTATGCAAAGTCATGGTTATGTAAGGGTCCATTATTTTTGTTTATGTAATTTTCTATATAAGCCTAGGGACATGTCAAAACAAATCATTTCACCTAACCCTAAGCTTTCCCTAAGTCCTTTGCAATGAAATTAATGTATCGCAACCCTAAAGCTAACGCTACAAAATATTTTCGTAGCGCTCATAGAAAAAAAATAAAACTTAGGCTTTCGAGTTGCTAACCCTATCATTTCAAATGCATAAACATTTTTTCACAAACTTCTATCCATTTTTATCCCTAATATGACATCCAACATCATTTTGAAGCCCAAAAGAGAGGTCAAAAATCAGACCCTAAAAATGCATGTTTGCCCTAAGTGGTAATTTCCAACAAACCCAGAAAATCATTTGCAGTGTGTAGGAAGGTTATAGAAGGGTTTAGAACATCTAGCCAGGATGAGTCAATGTTTTGGAAAGGATTTGGAGTGTCAGAGACTTTTCAATATGGGAAGATCAAGCCATGTGAAATGTTTTGAGCTGGATGGAATGTTTTTAGGTTTATCCAAAAATGTTGTCATTGTTCTAAAATGCAAGCCAGGAATTTGTCTTCCCTCCCTTCAATGGACATAACTTGAGTTGGTGTCATGACTTCATATATTTTTTTGATGGAAACAAAGAAATAATTAGAACCCTGTAGTTTCCTGTCCCTAAGGAATCCATTGCAAAGGCCATGGGTTTGCCTACTAAGGGAGAAAGATGGTTAAAGAGGAAGAGACTGCAAAATATGGACCTAAATTTTTTCTTGAAGGAGGACTATCAAGACCAAGACTGGAACATAGGAGTACTCCAGAACATGCTGAAACCTGAATGGGCTAGTGCTCTAAGGACTATGCAACTTTTCTTTATCTGTGAAGGCAAGTACTCTAAAGTTTATCTATGTCACATGCATGGAAAATTTTAGGGGCTAATATTCGCAGGTGGGATAATTTTTCATGATTTTTCCAAAAAATAAAGATTCACCAATTTCCATTTTTTATAAAAAAGATTCTCCCAAATTTTACAATATAAAATTATTTAACCTTAGAAATTCCCTACATTATATAGAGAGTATATATAAAATCATTATAAATTTAATAATTTTACAAATACATCAATAAACATGTTATAGTTTGCATATTATAGATTAGTGAGATTCGCCAATGTTTTTAAACTTCAATATAATTTTCCATCCTTAAAATTTTCCCTGATCACATGAGGTTTTGTGTCATTTAGTAGGTTTTAGTAAAATGAATTTACCTTATTTCCTTCATCAAATTTTGCTGAAAATGTCTACCAAAGTTAGAACTAAACCAGAGCTACTACCTTGTGATATTTGTCATCATGCCCTGATAAAGATACTATATACTCATGATTTGAACAAGCAAGTTGAAAAACTGAGACAAAGAAATATGAGAAACCCTTCACCCAAAAGGCAAAGGAGAGTTCAAGCTAAAATTTCTATCAAAACCCTAGTTTAGAAAATAAAGGGAGAGCCCATTCATATCCCTGTTGAAGAACACATTGAAAACCCTGTAAAAGAAGTAGAGGTTAGAATCTGTGACAGGAGAACAAGAAGGCATCAAAATAAAATGCTAGCAGAAGAGGAGGAAAAAAATAAAACAACAAAAAGGGAAAAAGGGAAACAAAGCATGGAAACAGGGGAGGAAGAAATAGAAAGAGAGCCTAGGGTTTACCGTAGAAAACCTCATACTCATCCTACAAATAAACTTAGACTGAGTTTAAAGGCAAGGATCAACCCTAAGCTAATGTAGCCGGTGATTATTGATGAAGAAGAGGAAATTATGAAAGTTTCAAAAGCATAAAGAAGTCCACCAAACAGAGAAAATTAGATTATGCAGGCATAAAAGGAAAAGAAGCCCTAAAGGCTAGCAGAACCATACAAAAGGATACCAGAAGGATGACAAGAAGCCAAGACAAGTTAAAACTCCTTTCTCAGGCTGCAGAAGCTATGGAAAAATGATCTTCTTACCTCGTTGATAGAGAAAGATACAAAAACCTAATTTTGTTGAAAGAAACAATAATTTTACCTCAATATTTTGACATGGTCCATTTTAATCTTTTGACAGTCAGTTTATTTTTTATATATTATGGTAATATGTCATAGGAATTTTGTAGCTAAGGGAGGGTAGAAATTACAAGTCAACACAAGAGAGAAAGGCCTTAAAATAAGAAAGCAGTGACATAAGACAGTTGCACAATTTCAGAAGATTCCAAAGGTTAATGTATCGATTTTGATAGCAAGGAGGAATACGAGTCTCAGTTCCAGGTATGAATCCTACAAGGGTGTTAACAATTTAGTCATACCATTCAGAAATTACTCATTTTTTTCCCATAAGAATAGTAGTGGAGGATGCATATAACAGTTTGTAGATGCTTTGAACAATGTTTAGATGGAAAACAGAGATATGAATAACTAGAGAGATAGGATTTTTATTATATTTTGTAAATTAAACTCTTACATATTATAAATATTTTATAGTTATTGATACCAAACTTTATGGATTTGAAACTTTGTGTATTTTTCTATATAATACATCAGAAAAGAGGAAAAAAGGTTGAATTTTGAAACCAAAAATAGTATTTGTTGTTGTGTGTGATCAAATTTCTATTTTTAAGTACGAGGAGGACTAGGAGATTATGTTCATGACACAGAGATTCCTATGATGGTATGCTCAGTCACTTTTTCTACTGTGATAGTTCTTTTCTATGTGATATTATTTAGCTTTCTATATTCTAATGATCGAATTGGATTATGTGACTGGACTCATTGATTAATGCTCTGGTTCATATGGTTCAAGCATCTGCAATATTTCTCCTAAAGCTTGTAGGATTCATGCCTCATGCCCTACTATAGTCGATTGTGTTCTTTTTCTACTACCATTCATAAATTGTTTGACAAGTCTATAGTCCCTTTGTCCCTCTTGATTCATATAGTCAAGATCCTAATATCTACATCTAAAACCTAATTGGTTGACTCTATTTCCTAATAGATTATTTGTTTCATCCAAACCCTACAAAATATTTAAAAGCCCTACTAAAGACCTAGCCACTTTTTGGAGGCACAATTAGTTGCTAAACATTAAGTTATTAAACTACCAAGAGAGAGCCCTCTCTAGATTGAAGGGGCTAGCCTTCAATCTACAATCTTGGTTTGAAAAGGTTACCTTAGGACTTCCTCTTTCACATATGAGGACATTTATGAGCACCAACATCTTAGTGACCATACTGGGTGTTGGTTCTAAAATGCGGATGCAAATTAGAGTTTCATTTATTATCAACCCAGGTAAGTAAACTTCGAGGATCATCCAATATATATGGACTTAGAGACAAATTAAACTAAGCTAGGTGAAGAAATATTAAAGCTCCCTTACAGGAGACTATTCATTAATATTTCTAATCAACTATTTAAACTAATGAAATTAAAGCTCTTAAACATAATTCTAATTGATTGCATGAAATATTAAAGCTCTCTTACAAGAGACTATTCGTTTATATCTCAAGCATATAAATCAAAAACTTAAACTAATGAAATCAAACATTAAATAACAAATCAAATTCATTGAAGGAAACATTAATACTTTCTTACGAAAGGTCATTCAATAATATTTCAAACATATGAACCTAATAATTTAGTCTAATGAAATTCACAAACATAAAATTAAAGCTTACCAAAACAAAAGTGTACTTGCTAGGCAATGTGGATCCTTCCAAGGATTCACAAGCACACCAAAAGAGAAGTCAAATGTAGAGGATCAAAGAAGATCCATTTTATTCATCATAATTTTCAAAGTACAATGGCTATAAGCTCATATGATCCTCACCAAAACTATTCTAAATTCTATCTATATTAACATTACTAGATTGAAATGAAGGACTAGGTTCTAAGATTCTAAAAATTAAGATTACAAATTAAGATTAAGATTGCAAATGAAGGAGATAACACTCCTATTTATACAAAAGCTATGATAACAAACTCATAAATGTAGATCCACTATTCCCTCCTTTGATCGACATATTTCTCAACCAATGGTGACACATAACCCTATCCTCCGTGATCTCCTCCATGAGGTCCATGATCTTCTCCATGAGGTCCATGATCTCCTCAAATTCGAATTCAAACATAGAGTGCCACATAAAGATGCCTTGGAAGCTTCCTTTGTACCTACACATGTCAACAAACTCATTCTAATTGTTAAGTATAAGTATATGGATATTATTTTCTAAAGTTTAACCACAAATTCACTTAAAAATACTAAGAATTAATAATGTTTTGGAAAACACAATGGTAACCCATTTAATGATGAAAGTGAAGCTGATGCGGTGACATGGTGGTGGAATAGATGTGAGAAAATGTGTGAATGGAGTGAAAGTGGATGTATTTTAAGGATAATTCTTAGGCCGAACATACCCTGAAACTGAAGGCATTGCATGTCCTCATGCAATCTATTACATTACTTTTTGATACTTGAGTTTTGGATTAAACTTTACATGATATCATTTACTTAGCTTTTGCAAAGTGTTTTTGATGAATTGCAACTTGGTTGGTTCTTTTGTTTCAACCATATTTCGTTTCTTGCCTTCAATTTTAATGTATGAACTTTGCATAATGATAATTTTATTTTTATTGCAAAGTATTTTTGTTGGAATGCATCATGATTGATTCTTGTGTAACAACCATGATTGTGTTGCATCCAATTAGCTTTTAAGTACTTTTTACAAAGCCATCTATATGCTCATGTAATGGTGAATATAGTTTAAAGGTATGTGGGTTTTAGAATGTGATATATGAAAATGGAAAAATATGAATATGACAAAGTATGAATGTAAATGTATTCCCCCCCCCCCAAAAACTGATGGTTTTGGCAATTTTATGAAATGAGGAAAGGAAGTTTTTCCAAAAATTATCATTCTATATTTCAAGGAATTAAATGGTTAAAAGTTAGAAAATATCATACCTCAACTTACCCTTTCAAAAATGAATGAGTTGTGCATGTGTGGCTACAAAATTCTGATCAAGTCTTCTTCACTTGGCTATGAAAATGGTGGATGAAGTCGAAAAGGTGAATATTTTATTGTTGTTGCATTTGCTGCTAAATCTACTGTTGGATCTTCTGTTGAATATTCGGAATCTGCTGCTGAATGCGGCTGAAAATGTATAAGGCTTGGAAGGTATACAAAATTTAGAATTTACACTTCCCCCCAGCCTTATTTATTGACTTGTCCTCAAGTCATTTACATCAAAAATTGAAAAGCTTCCTCTGCTACAAAATGATGGATCTTCAAGTCTTCAACCCTCATTGGCACAATTCTTGTTATGTGAATAAATGTTTCGGTGTCGAACATAAAAATAAATTGTTAACTTAGTGGCCATAACTGGATGCCACTAGTCAACACGAGAGCTCCCATCTTTGGTGTGGATGAGAGTGATGATGCCCCTAACACATCCTTCTAAGTATGAATTAATTTGTTGTTGTCGAATACTTAGAAGATCTGATGAACAAGGGACATTGATATATTCCCTTTGTTTATTGGCATGATAGCTTTCCCTTAAGGCATGCAAGCTTCAAGGTGTTTTTAGAAAAATATTTAAACTCGAAGACTATGGACTAAATGGTGTATGGAATCAAGGTTTTATTTGCAAGGGTAGGAAAAAGGAAACTGACAATGAATATTTAAATTGGAACAAAAAGCTTGTAAGTAAGCTTCGTTGCTTTTATTGGTGGGTTAGGGTTAAGATAATGTAATGAAGTGTATGTGGATAATGAGAAATGGATAATGACTCTTGCTGGGAAAAAGTGAATTATGGCATGCTTTGACAAGTGGTGGAATTTACAATTTTTCAAAAGAGGTCGAAAAATCTCCAGAATAACAAATAATATTTCTGCAATTTCTGCTGAAATAGCTGAGGTTGACCAGCCACCTGTAGACGTCAAATTCAAGTGTGGATAGGTATTTCATCATCCTTGTACATTTAGGAACAACCCTCAAGTCTTCGAATTTGCTAATCTGTCATGCAACATATCAAACCATTAAACCCTTATAGGAAGTTACAAGAACTTGTAATTTTCTGGAAATGTCATTCTTATGATCATGGTCTTGTTCTTTAGAATTTCTCATGAAAATAGTATTTTGAAGACCAATTGTTGTCACAATTTAATCTCCTTAATGATCAGTTGATCATCTAAAACCTGCTAAAAAAACTTGGCATAAAGAACATAAGTTTGTTCAAGAAGAGATGGTCATTCCCTTCCTGATTCTTACGCAAAAATTGTATGCCAAAATGAAACCGATTAAGGAATATCAAAAGCATAATTTTAGTGCAGATCATGATGTTAATAAAAATAACCATGAAAAGTAAATCAACTCCCTGTTTGTGTCCGATGACTCATAGAATGTGCATGTAAAAGCTTGGCATTATAGATTTGTTGTGTCCTGCAGATTAGTATGTTACATAAAAGCATACAACATGAAGAATTTTTAATTTTATTTCCAAAATAAGATAATCCTCCAAATGTTCGATAAATGAATCCTCCTAATTTGCTTCCAAGTGTTCTATAGTTTTTAAAAGGTGCCAGGCGCATTTTTTTTAATTAATAATATCTCACAAAGGCCAATGCATAACTTTATTTATCAATCTTGGACATAAAATCAACCTCAATTCATTTTAATGGATGCCTGCTCTTTGTAATTGCATATCTTGATTAGCAAATGTATGGTGGGTCGATACCCCATAGAGGACTCTTAAGACCCGGAGTGGAGGAAGGCTAAAAGGAAGGAAGTCTTAACAACCCTTAGCCATAGAAAGAAATCACGCATGATCAAAGAATTACTATTTTGCTGATTTTTTTAGCTGCAGAAAATGTTGCTCCATAACGATGGCCACATCAGCTCATTTTTTTATGTGCATAGATTTTATTCAGCGTGCATACATGTTATGAAACCAGCTCACAAAAAGATAGAAAAGAAAGATCAACACCTTAGAATTCAACCTCTTCGAGGGGGCAACCTCCTTTACATTACACAAATGAACAATGCTTAGATGATTCAAATGACAAAGCCTCCTTTCTATATATAGGAGTCTAAGGAGTCACAATATAACCCAGCCGACCTAACAATAATAATATAAAGTCACAAAAATAACAATAGAGGAATTCTATGGGGCACAGTAATAACAATATGGGGACAATAGGGGCACAAAAATATTAATAAGGGATACAACTACAATAGTAATGGGGTAATCACTAGTATTATAGGGGCCCAACATGCCCCTATCCTTCATAAAAGTGTTGTCCTCAATACTTGAGTAGTTCTGGATGCTTCTGTATAAAATTATCATCCTCCCACGTGGAATCTTCAGTGGATAAGTTCTTCCACTTGATAAGATACTCCGAAAATGATCGATTTCATAACTGTCAAGTTCTTGTTTCTGTGACTGCTTCTGGTTCCAATATAATTTTTTCTTCCTCGTCAAGTTCTAGCAATATTGTTTGAACTGGGAGCTTGTCACCTATAACCTTATTTAAACATGAAACATGGAAAACTGGTTGCAATCGAGAAGCTGCAGGAAGCTCCAATTTGTATGCCATAGTACCAATATTTTGAAACACCTTGTATGGACCATAATGCTTTGGTGATAATTTATTATCCTTCTTAGCTTGCTTGAGGGACATTTGGTTATATGGTTGTAGCCGTAGGAATACCCAATCACCTACATCAAAACTTCTTTCACTGCGATGTTGATCTACCTATTGTTTCATTCTATTATGTGCCAACACGAGGTTATCCTTTAAGAGTTGGAGGACTTGTTGTTGATGTTCGATGTGATGTTCCACTGCTTGAACCTTAGAATTTTCTCTTAAATATGATGTGATGGATGGTGGCTGATATCCATAAAGTGCCATAAATGGGGTCATTTTTGTTGTTGTATGGAAGGAAGTGTTATACCACCATTCAGCCAAAGGCAACCATTTGACCCATTGTGTCTGTTTATTAGATACAAAGCAACGAAGATATCCTTCCAAACATTTGTTTACTATCTCAGTTTGCCCATCAGATTGAGGATGATAAGATGAGCTATGATCTAACTGAGTACCAAGACAAGAAAATAATTCTGTCCAAAAATTTCCAGTGAAAATGGGATCTCTGTCACTTACAATAATCTTTGGGTTTCCATGTAGCTTTTGAATTGTTTCCATAAATGTAGTAGAAACTGTACTGGCTTTAAATGGATGTGATAATGCACAAAAGTGTGCATAATTGGTAAGTCTGTCAACTACCACCATGATGACACTCTTTCCCTCAAACTTGGGTAAACATGTGATAAAATCCATTGAAACCTCCTCCCAATGTTGGCTTGGAATGGATAAAGGTTGTAATAGACCCGGTGTCTTAATTGTTTCAACTTTATTTTGTTGGCAAACCAAACATTCTGCCACAAAATTTTGAATATCTGATTTAAGGCCCTACCAAAAAAATTCCTTCTTAACCCTGTGGTAAGTTTTTAAAAATCCTGAGTGCCCTCCTAAGGGAGAAGTGTGCAATTCCATAAGAATCTTTTGTTTTAGTTGGGAATTCTTACAGAGGTATAAGCGATATTTGTACCATAACAAATCATTTTGCCAGTTAAATGTATCAGACATAGTGGAGTCTTGTTGTAACTTTCAAATAAGTGCCCACACTTCTTCATTGTTCTTCCATTCCTCCCTTGCTTCGTTTATCCAATCTGGTTGGATAATAGAAATGGTTCACAACAATGCTTCCACATCCTCATCCTTTCTTGAGAGTGCATCTGCCACCACATTTTGCTTCCCTTTTTTGTAGATGATTTCAAAGTCATAACCCAACATCTTTGTGACCCACTTTTGTTGCTCTTCAGAGGATAATCTTTGTTCTAAAAAGTATTTAAGGCTATCATGATCCGTTTTTACCTTGAAGTGTCTTCCCATTAGGTAGGGTCACCATTTCTTAAGTCCATGGAGTATTGCCAACATTTCCTTCTCATAAATAGCTTTGTGTAAAAATTTTCCCTTGATTGGACAACTTTCAAAAGCAATGGGTCTTTCATCTTGCATTAAAACAGCACCAATTCCATTTCCTGAAGCATCACATTCCACAATAAAGGTTTTTGTGAAGTCTGGTGTAGCTAAGACCGGTGCTTGGCACATTGCCTCTTTAAGATGCTCAAAGGCCTTTGTTGCTTCTAGAGTCCATGAAAATGCATCTTTCTTCAATAATGTTTTTAGAGGTGCTGTTATTCTCCCATAATTCTTAACAAACTTGCAATAATACCCTGTCAACCGAAGAAATCCTCGCAGATGCTTTATGGATGTGGGGATTTTCCATTCCTTAATGGCTTTAATTTTGCTAGGGTCTACCTTAACTCCTTCATGAGATACAATATGACCCAGATATTCCACCTCTTGTACTCCAAAGAAACATTTGGATCTTTTTGCATATAATTGTTTCTCCTCCAATAGTTGTAGCACCCTATCAACATGTTCAACATGATCCTTCCAAGACTTGTTGTAGATTAGTATATCATCAAAAAATACTAACACAAATTTTCTAAGGAATGGTTTGAAAATGGAATTCATCAAACCTTGAAATGTTAAAGGTGCATTGGTAAGGCCAAAAAGCATGACCAAAAATTCATAATGACCCTCATGAGTTCTAAATTTTGTTTTCGAAATGTCTTCAGTCTTCATTCTGATTTGATGATATCCTGAATGAAGATCCAACTTGGTGAAGTAAATTGATCCATGCAATTCATCCAGTAATTCATCAATGACAGGAATGGGAAACTTATCTTTAATAGTGAGCTTGTTGAGCTCCCTATAATCCGGACACATGCGCCATGATCCATCCTTCTTGTGCACCAATACTACTGGAGTAGAGAAAGAACTTTGACTCGATTGAATTATACCAGCCTCTAGCATTTCTGCAACCATACGTTCAATTTCACTCTTTTGTGCATAGGGATATCTGTACAGCCTGATGTTTGGAGGAACACTTCCTAGAATCAGATGAATAGCATGATCATGATCACAAATAGGTGGGAGACCTTTGGGAGTCTTAAATACCTTGGAATGATTGTCTAAGACTTTTTGGAGATCTAGAGGAATAGATGATTCCAACATGGAAACATCTAGCGAACATAGTTGTGCAATTACACCTCTTTGTTCCTTTTTTAGAAGCTTTGTCATACCATTAGAGATGATTATCTTTCCCGGTTTCCCTGCAATACCCCTTAATTCAACTTGATTTCCTTCCACATAAAATTTCATGAAAATTTCTTGAAAATTAAAAGCTATTGTACCCAAAGATTGTAGCCATTGGACTCCTAGTACAACATCAGCACCTCCCATTGGAATGGAAAGCATTGGGCTAGTCAATACATATTCTCCCATGGATAGCTTAATATTATGGCACTTTCCAGAGCAATTTATTGTTCCTCCATTTGCAGCCATCACTTGACACTCTGGTGCTAGATATAAGAAGCAATTCAATTCTTTTGCTACGTTACAATGAATAAAATTGTGGGTACTTCCTGAATCAATCAACACTATTACCTTTTTCTTCTTGATTTGTCCTTCTATCTTGATGGTTTGAGGAGTGGTAATTCCCGCCAATGCATTACAAGATATGGTCAGATTCATTTCTTCTTTGTCTAGGCTTTTTTCCTGGAGTATATCCTCTTCTTTTGACCTTTCTTGCTCCTTTTCTTCTTCCTCTTCACAATCTATGTAGAATAATTTCTTCTCAGCACACTTATGACCTTTAGTGTATTTGCTATCACAACTGTAACAAAGCCCTTTTGCTCTTTTTTCTTCCAATTGTTGTGGTGTCAACCTTATAGGTTGTGGAAGACTAGGGGCAACAATGCTTCCATCTTTATAGTTGTGAGTGGTATGCTTCCTGGTTGCCATAATTTTGCTTTCCATTTTTCTTGCTAACCTGAATGCCTTCTCTAATGAATCAGGTTCCCAAAGGCGAACATCATGTTGGATATTATCCTTTAAAGTCCCTATGAACACATCAATCCTATGCTCCTAAGGAATATTTTTTACCCTTATGTTCAATTTTTGGAACTCCTCAATGTGCTCCATTATTGAACCCTTTTGTTTGAGACTTATCAATTGGCTAAAAAAAATTGTTTTTTTTTTGCATCCTCATAATGTGCTTCCAATTCTTCCGTAAAAATTGCCCAAGTGATAATTTGTTTACGAGAGCAAAGCCATTGATACCATACAAACTGATTTGGTTCCAAATATAAAGTTGCAATATGTACCTTTTGTGTGTTTTTCACATTATTGAGATCGAAAAATTGCTCCATCTATAATATCCATGTTGCGGGATCCTTGCCATCAAAATTCCTCATATCGATTTTTGGAATATGGTGGGTCTTCGATCCAACATTAGAGTCTATGGAATCATGATTAACATTTCTTTTGTTCTCATCATGAGTTTCCTTTACTACCCTTTCACCATTAGTGACCATTTCTTGTAGCAACTTATTCATATTTATCTTCAATTCTTCCATCTTATCATCCATGCCATCAATTTTAGCATCCATGCCATTCATCTTAGCTTCCATGCCATCCATCTTAGCTTCTACGCCTTTCTTTAAACAATCCATCTTAGATTCTACAACTTTCTTTAAACCATCAATCTTAGCTTCTACATCTTTCCTTAAACCATCCATCTTAGATTCTGTTGCTTTTTGTGCAAGTGACACTTGTTGCACTTGGTCTTGTAATTTTGATATATCATGTTGCATTTCTTTCTCTTCTTCATGAGTCATGCTAGAGCTTTTAGGTTACTTACTAGATGTTTTCATTTTCTTTCCTTGGGGCATCAATTACCGTTTCAAACTAATTTTTCAAACCAAGCTTATGCAAAAATTTAAAAAAATTTACACACCTTTTTTCACTTTGTAGAAGCTTGATATTGAATTTGATGTATCTCTGCAATTTCAGATCATCTAGTTCTAAAATTACGACCTGTAGTAGCCCTCTATGTCCTCTTTCCAATGCCACCAGTCTAATCCAAATTGGATTCTCCAAGGAAGAGTTATGCACAATCTCCCAAGATGACCTGATTATAGACTAGTTTAGTATAGCGAACTTGTATGACGTGCCACGAGTCACTGTTTCGACCTTTGGCTCTAAAAAACATACAAAAAAAAACTACAGTCTATCCTATTTCTATACCTTCTTACGAAATTTCAATCCGATGCTTAGAGAGAAATTTATGACGATTTTCCCCAAGTCACCTGTTTGGAATGTAATTCAGGAGTCTGCAAAAAGACAAACTTCCTCAAATCATATCTCTACAAATATAGTGTGAAAAGCTCTGAAATTCGAACCCAAGATTCAGCGCTTTCTTCTCAAATGGTTTTTTTTTAGCTTATGAAACATCGTAGAAAAAAAGTTATAGCGAAAATGCCACGATGACCTGTTTGGAGCAGCAAAACCATAGAATCCAAAGCTCTGATACCAAATGTTATGAAACCAGCTCACAAAAAGATAGAAAAGAGAGATCAACGCCTTAGAATTCAGCCTCTTCGAAGGGGAAACCTCCTTTACATTAAATAAATGAATAATTCTTGGATGATTCAAATGACAAAACCTCCTTTCTATATATAGGAGTCTAAGGAGTCACAATATAACCCAGCCGACCTCACAATAATAATATAAAGCCACAAAAATAACAATAGAGGGATTCTATGGGGCACAGTAATAACAATATGGGAACAATAGGGGCATAACAATATTAATAAGGGATACAACTACAATAGTAATGGGGTAATCACTAGTATTATAGGGACCCAACAATACATTTGAATTTGTTTGATTGTAGGTATGTTACAATTGAGAAAAGGACACATCGAGCCCACTCACCTCGGGCGATTGGAAAAGATTATTTGGCTGCTAGTTCAAGATGGAAAATGTTTTTCATCGTAGAAGTTTGCCAGAAATGCGTAGCAATTTTGACACATCATTTTAAAAATCAATTTATTTCCAAATAAAAATGAATTTCTAAAAAATAAAATGTGGGTTTTTCTCAGAACAGGGGCAGTTATAAGACCAAAAAATGATTTTCTCTAATTTGTAATCAATTGGGAGATATGTGGGGTTCTATGTAGCCTTATTTGGCAAACTTTGTGTGAAAAAAAAATGGTTTTTAATTAATGCAGAGAGACAGATTAGCATAGATTTCCTTCTTTTGCAATTCATTTCTCCATTTTTCTACTTTCCACTGACACCCAACCATATCATTATTTATTTTTTTGATCTAGTTGAGTGTGTCATGCGATTGTTTTGATCTAGTTGAGTGCTAATAAGTGCACAGAGTAGATCACCAAGATGGAAATTGAACAGAGGCAAGTGGAATATATACAACAGTTCGTAAAGGAAGCAGAGAATGCGAGAGGAGTGGATGCAGTCATCAAATTAATCCAAAATGCAACTGCGCATTCATCATTGTTCGCTTTCTCTGAAATTCTCTCGGTACCGAATATTTTGGAGCTCTGAGTTTTCTAAATTTTTGGATCTACTTCGCCTTATGATCTCTTGATGCAACAACTAGATGTTTCAAATGTTCATGAGCTTGAAGACTTTCTTATCAATGATTGCATGTACTCGGGAATTGTGAAATGTGACTTCTTGGATTCGAAATCCACTCTATTAGGTGCAGATTTTGCTGCGGAACACCCTTTGAGGCCAATATCTAAGAAAGTTGTTGCGTTTGGATTGCCTGTAGGATATATTTGCTTGGGAACCTTCTCATTCGAAGCGGCAATCTACGAGGTAGTCATATTGAGACAAATCTGATTGGTTTCTTAAACATTTTTTTAAGCATACGTTAACCTCACTTATGACTTGGATCTCAACCTATTTTAAAGACAATAACTCAGCCTCATTAAGACAGAAATTGGTTCTTTAAAACCTCAGTCTCGACCCTATGGAAGGTCTATTACACATCTGGTATTCGACCCTTATTTGTGGAAACTTGGCTCCCTGGTTCATGGTTGCATCTTGGCCCCTTCTATGGAGGATTTTAGTCCCCCTATGGCCTATGGATAGAGAAATAACTTCAGACCTATAGAAGTAGCTTGCAGACTCCTTTTTGAGTGCAGAATAGTGGTATATATACCTACTTGCAAAGGGCGGAACATTGGTATATAATAGTTTGCAAACTTGGTTAGGGTACAGTACAAAGCTTGGACCTACGTTGGCTGCCAAATTTGATTCTATAGCATCAGAAGAGATCTCAGACTTATCACACTTGTTGAGTTCATACTCAAGCAGAGAAAACTTGAAGAATATCCTTGGATTAATTGAGAGTTTTAACACAATTATCAAATCACGAAACTACAAATTTAATTTTTAAATTTGAAATCGAAAATAAAGATTTTTTTTTTTTTTTTAAATGATTTCGATTTCTTATAATTCTTGTAGTTTTAATGATTTGTGCAAATTCCTAGCAAGAGATTTTTATATAATTTTGAAAATAAATCAAGATATTTTCTGATCTTCCTGATTGCTTGAAGCGCAGGAAGAGAGCATACTAACCTATTGATTTGTTTTTTATTTTATTTTTGTAGGTTAGCATGGATGAAGTGGCTCACGTGAATTTATTCATGATAAATGTTTATGATTTTTATTATTATTATTATTTTTTTAAAAAAAAAAAAAAGGCTAAAAGAAAACTTTACAAGATCTCATTTTATTTGTCTAATCTATTCTATTTAACTTGAAATATTTTTTTATTTCCTGGGTAAAAGAATGCTTCTAATGAAGCCATCTACGGACTAAGAATTCAAAAATGCTCACATCAAGATTTAAAATTTTTACCTTATGATTTGCAAGCATGTGAGTAACCTATTTTGCTCTTGGAGTTAGCGCAGGATTCTTTTGAAACCAATCTTCAATATTGTTCTTGCTCTCCAAGAAGTACCTGTTCAACATTTTCAATTTTCTCATCTGTAGATGGATTAGTAAGAAATGTGGGGTTTAAAAACTGAATTTGAAACTAACTAAGTACGAAAAAATCAAAAAGCTCAAACTTGAACTCCTTTATGAAGATCCTACTATTGTGGAGTATTGAAGAAGGTATGTTTTCATTGACTATTTTGCCATCTTTTCTTTAGAACTCATAACAACTTTGCATCATGAACTAGGTAGATAATGGGAAATCATGACAAATCTATAAAGATTGATATGCAACCTGAAAACGCTAATAATTCCCACTTCTTATGTAGGAAAAGGGAAAAACTAAAGATTGCCACTCCAAAGAAAAAGACAGGGCCAAGCTAACCGTTGTCCCTTTGGCGGGGAACCATATGCAAACAAGATGATCTAGATTAAAAAATCTCAACCAAGGAAAGGAAAAGGAGATATCGACTCAGCGCAAGAAAATGACTGGATAACTGAGGATTAACAGCTTGGCGAATCCCTCAGGATCCTTCGATCCTGAGGGATCGCTGCTTTAACTATTTTTTCATCTTTGATATCTCCGCTTCAGCTGTTATAAGTAGGGGCAGCACTGCTAGCCTATAGAAAAAAGATAATTAATCTTCGTGTAACTTTGCTCTGTATTTGGAACTTTGATCATCGACTCTCGTTGAGAAGTGATCCACTGTAACTCTGTCTTGATGCTTTAATATAAATTTGGTTGCTGTTCTATCTGTGATTCTGGAATAACTTCAAGCGGTGTATCCCTGGAGGCTAAGGGCTCGGCCCTGGTGGAACACTTTCTCCTGTATCATTATCTTTGGTTCGTGTGTGGTTTGTATTATCAGCTTTAATTGGTAATCTGGTGTGTTTCGTTATCGTATATCGCAGCTCTGTTATATTTTTATATATCGTTCTCTGCAACAGGAAAGTCGTATTGTGCATTCTGATCTTATAACGTATTGTTGTTCCTTTACAATCATTAATATAACATCACTATTCTTTAAAGAATGCTATTGCTATTCAATTGCAAAGTAACCGAGCTGTAACCTTCTTAAGTCGGTATTATTGTATTCGTCTATGGTTTATACTTCATACGATTGCTGTTCAATTGACATTGTTGTTCCATTATGAATTGCGATCGTTATCCTTTCTAACCAGGATCAATACTTGCGGTATTAGACTCAGATTACTGTTTTTCTTAACATCTCTGCGTGCTGTGTGTATTATTTCTTTCGGTACTGTATATTCACAATTGGCTCTAAGCGCTGTTCTATATTTCATTGGTAATTGGTTGCCGTTCCATTTCTATTTGCTGTCCAATTTATCCTTTGAGTAAAGATTGACATTTGATTTCTGTAGGGTACAATTATTGTACTTGTTCCTGTAGATTAAGGTGTTGCTGTTCATCAGACTTAGTTGCTGTTACATTTTCTAGTTGTTGTTCCTTTTTTCAATTTTTGTTCCATTTCCTGTTATTTGCGTTACCGTTGCTTTGGTATGTAGAACGATCTGAAACTATAGTGGGCATTAGTATTTTCTGTTTAGTCCCCAAATTGATGATCTGTTCCTTGATTACTTTTAGTTACATCAGTTTCCAAAGGGATGAGTTATTGTTACTGGACCCTTGACTGATAAATTGCTTAGTTTTCTGAGTGCATGATTTAGGCTTCAAGGTATTTTGTTGTAAGCAGATTTCCTTTCAAGCATCCGTTTACTCTTGTATTTTCTTGAGCACTATACTACTAGCATTACTCTGACAAATGACAGCCTCAAACTGAGTACACTCTTTGACGTAATCAATCGTTTCTGGATTGACAAGTTAATGTGAGGTAATTAGAGGTGAAAAGGACCCTTTTTACGGCTCGACATTTTGGTGTCGTTGTCGGGGAAGAGTGTAGCCATTTGTTTCTTTTTCGAAGTAGTGTAAGAACATGTTAGGAAAGAGCTGGGTTTTAAAAACTGAAGGTAAGAACCTGCGTAAGGAGTATGTAATAGCCCTGCTCCCCTGCCCGCTTTCCTGTAGATTTGTTACTGTTTTGTTTGGGTAGAACCTAGCAGTTGATTTGTGTGCATGACTAAGCAGAAAAAGCCAGAAAAGAATCCCAAACCTCTACCCAAGCCTGATAAAGCTAAGGGGCCGGTGACCCTTGGCCGATCGACCTTTATAGACGAAATCCTTAAGAAAGAAGAATCTCAGCCTTCAGTAGGACCTAGAAAAGTTACTTCTAGACATCCTACTAGTTCCCTTTAGGCCACATGATCACCATCTGTATCCTTTGTTGAGGTGCATAGTCAAACCGAAGAGCAAGATTTTCAAGAAATTGAAAATTTTAGCCCAAAATCATTGCAAGAAGGGAACCTTAGTAATCTCTATGAAGGAAGGGGAGAAACAGGAGAAGCAGAAGAACCAAAATCTCCTCTTAGGGTAATTTAGTCATTAAGCAGCCCAGATGAGGGAAGTGCTGAATGCCCTCAGACATTAGACACTCTCATCATCCCAGATAAAGGATGTGCTATCAGGGCCATCCCCATTAGAGCCATTCCCCCTCAACAACCTAGGAATACCCTCCTAGATATCCCAAAAGGCTTTTGGCACATATTTTACCAAATGGCCCAGAATCAGCCTAACACCCAAACCTCTACATTACAATACCCCATTGTGGATACAGTAGTCAATGGACCTATGAAAGCAATTCCCCTCCAACATATCCCTACATTCCATGGCCTTATATCTAAAGATCCGAATGCATTCCTGTTTGAATTCAATGTGCTGTGTAGAGGATATGACTATACCACCAATCCCCAGAAACTGAAATTATTTCCTTCTACATTAAAAGGAGCTGCTTTAAGATGGTTTATGGGATTAGGTGGTGGTGTTATAAATAATTGGGATCAGATGAAAGAGTCTTTTCTAAAAAAGTATCAGGATTATTGCAGGTCTCGAGAGTTAAAAGACAAAATATTTCAGATGGTAGCTAAACCAAATGAAACATTGGAAGAGTATGTTGAACGATTCCAGTATAATCTTCAAAGATCTCCTTATGCATCATTACCCTTCCCTGATAATGTATTAAAAACCGCATTAATTAGGGGAATGAAGGAACAATGGATTGAGACATTAAACATTATGGGGAAAGGAGATATTTATCAAGAAAATTTTGCTGACATTATTGATTTGTGTATTAGGAGTTCGAGAGGCAGCCCAAGACTAAAACTAGCAGATCATGATCGATTTGTAAGAGATAATAGAATTTCGGCAAAAGGAGTAACTCGTGCAAAAATTGGAAATTTATTAGAAAATTTTAAAACTGATATATTGGGGACGCTAACAACACAACTTGATATTATGCAGGATAAACAGAAGCAAGCAGAAGCAGAACAAAATTTGGCAATCTTCTGTCCCAAATGCAGAAAGAAACACAGCCACAAGGAGTGCCCATTAGATGCAGTTCAAGTTTGCGCCATTTGTACAAAATAACACTCTATAGAGAGCTTCCCCTCACTTCCTGGATTGAAAGCAGTCTACAAGGAAGCAGAAGAAAAGCCAGAACTAGTATATCTACTTAATCAGTGTCGTCAGTGGCAGTCGCGAAAAACATGTATGTTTTCAGACCCAGCTTCTTCTTTCCAGCCTCAGCAATACCATGCTCAACAATATAACTCAACGTGGAAAAATCAACCTCCCTTCCCGAATTGGTCACAACAATCATTCCCTTCATCATCTCTATGGCCGAGTCAAGTAAGCCAATCCAATTGGCCAAATTTTCCCCATACCCCACCATATTGGCAAAACAATGTTTTTGCACCACAATGGACTCCTCCTACTTCACAGAGTCAAACTTGGCAGACAAACTGGCAAAGACCAATGAATCAGCTAGTAGGAACCATCCCAATCCCTCAACCTACACTACCAGCCCTACAACAAAACCCACAGTCTAACTTAAGGCTGCAACTCCCAGCCCAACCCAATCCCAATCCAAATAACAGACCGGTCCAGTCCATTCAAATAATTGAAACACCAGAGATAGGAACCGATCCAAGGGAGTGTAATGACCTTCAATTGTCATCTGGGTGTATCATTGAAACAGAGGGAGATAAAACAGTTCAAGTTGAAAATCCGTTGCCTGTAGAACAACCATCACACAAAGAGGACGTGACCAGACAACAAATTCATGATCCAGCAACCACATCCTCTCCTCCATTCCCAGAACGTTTAATCATACCTCGACCTATACAACATCCTAATTTTGACATTTTGGGAGAATTACGAAACCTGTACATAAAAATCCCGCTCCTCCAGGCCATTCAAGACATCCCGTTAAATGCAAAGACTATCAAAGAACTATGTATACAGAAACCAAGGAGGACAATAAAAAATAACCTAAAGGTCCAAGTAGTTGGCACTTTATCTGACTTATTATCAAGAAAATAAACACCCGTTAAATACAAAGACCCAAGAAATCCGATAGTAACCGTACAAATCTATGGTCAAACCTTCTCCAATGCCGTAGTTGATCTAGGAGCTATAATTAACATCTTAACAACCACTACTTGCCAAAAACGGGTCATTACATCAGTAGAACCGACCTCTGCTTTATTAGAACTAGCTGATCAATCTGTAGTTATGCCAGATGGCACACTATAGGATGTCATGGTATCTGTTGATTCCTGGGAATATCCAGCCGATTTCTTGATAACAAACCCAAAAAACCAACTTGATGGACACCCATTGATCTTAGGTAGACCTTGGCTTGCAACTACTGATGCTTATATTGGTTGTCGACAAGGTAATATGACCATTTCTAGGAGAACAAATATTAAGAATCTAGCTTTATACCCCCCTCGGCAGCCAAGTGTCACAATAATAAAAGCTAACAAGCATCCTGTATGATACCTCACCGAAAATATTAGATCTCCATTAACCATACAAGAGGCCCTCGATTTCAAAGACCAAACAGAAGATGATGCCATTAATAATTTCATTAGCCAAGCTGAACCCAGATCCCACGTACAATGTCACATGATAGAAGCGGCATTTGATAATGAATTAGAAGAGGATCTTCTTAAAGATACACATAATCAAACAATAACTACTACCTCTGTCTCGAATAGAAAAATTGTGGAAATTGAGCCAGGAAAGACTTTGAACATTAATGCCAACCTGACTTCCAAACAAGAAAAGAAACTCATCTAGTTATTGAGGAAACATAAAGAGGCATTCACATGGGACTACCATGATATGAAAGGAATTGATCTCCAGTTATGTACACACCACCTTTACATAGAAAAGGATGTGAGACCTGTTTGCCAACCACAAAGGAGACTTAATTCTCATCTAAAAGACGTTGTAAAAGCTGAACTTCAAAAACTTTTAGATGTTAACTTCATCTACCCTATCTCCGATAGTAAATGAGTCTCTCCACTTGTTGTGGTACCAAAGAAGAATGGAAAGTGGAGGATTTGTGTAGAGTATAGAGAATTAAATAAAGCAACACAAAAAGAACACTTTCCCCTTCCATTCATTGATCAAGTATTAGACACTTTAGCAGGAAAGAAATTCTTTTCTTTCTTGGACGACTTCAGTGGATACAATCAGATTCAGATTGCCCCTGAAGACCAAGACAAAACTACTTTTACTTGTTCTTGGGGAACATTTGCCTACAGAGTTTTACCTTTTGGCTTATGCAATGCTCCTGCCAAATTTCAAAGAGCTATCGTCAACATTTTTTCAGACCTAATAAATGAGGGGCTCGAAGTCTACATGGATGATTTTACACCGTACGGTGATGATTTTGCTCCAGCATTGGACACACTGGAAAAAGTCCTGCAGCACTGCATTGCCACCAGGCTTTGCTTAAGCCATGAAAAATGCTATATGATGATGACTGAAGGACTTATTAGGGCCATTATATGTCAGCAGTTGGCATACAAGTAGACCCAGCCAAAATTCAAATAATTTTGCTAATTCCCACTCCTACCACTCAAATAGAGGTACGCAGTTTTCTCGGATTCTCTGGTTATTATAGAAGGTTTATAAAACATTTTTCACATATTGCTGCACCTCTATATGCACTAACAGGTAATGTTGACTTTCTTTGGACAGAAAAATGTCATCGTGCTTTTCAAGATCTGAAGAAGCTTGTGTCCACAGCTCCAGTCCTTCGAGGACCAAATTGGGACCTGCCATTCCAGATTTCATCAGATGCCTCAGATACAGCTATTGGAGCAGTACTTGGGCAGGAAGAAGATAAAAAACCATATGCAATTTATTATATTAACAAGAATTTATCCCCTGCTGAATTGAATTATACTGTTACTGAAAAAGAATTTCTAGTTGTAATACATGCTATCAATAAGTTCAGGCATTACATTACTGGATATCCTTTTATTTTATATACAGATCACTCTACCATAAAAAATTTAGCAAATAAACCAATCACAAATGGTAGAATAACTAGATGGTTGATTTTATTGTAGGAATTTTATATTACAATCAAGGACAGACCCAGAAAAGAAAATCCTGTAGCTAACTTTCTCTCGCGGATGCCAAAACCAGTGGATGCAGCAACAGTTGAAGATCAATTCCCATATGAGCATTTGTTTGCTGTCACTATTAAGACACCCTGGTATGCTGATGTTGCAAATTAGTTAGCAGTAGGTAAATTACCAAAACATCTGACCCCCAACAAACGAAAACAGATTGTCGAGAGAAGTGTTCGATTTTCCTGGATTAGGGGCTACCTGTTCCATACAAAAGCAGATATGCACATCAGGAGATGTGTCCGGGACAATGAAATTTTTGATATTTTGAAAGCTTGTCACAACGGACCATATGGTGGACACTTTGCCGATACGAGAACTGGACATAAGGTGCTCCAAACAGGGTATTATTGGCCTACGATCTTCAAAGACGCAAAGAAGTTCATTCAAGATTGTGACAGTTGTCAAAGAGCAGGACGCCCTGGTCAAGCCAATGAAATGCCCCTGAATCCACAACTGGTTATTGAACCATTCGAGCGTTGGGCACTTGATTTTGTTGGTCCAATTAACCGATCCTCGAATCAGAAAACATATATTCTGGTGGCAACAGAATATTTCAACAAATGGGTTGAAGCATAAGCATTACCGAGAGCTACAGAGGATTCTGTCATACAATTCCTGTTTCATATATTTGTGCGATATGGGCTTCCAAGAGACATAATTACAGACGATGGACCACAGTTTGCTGGTAATAAGATTGTTGCAACACTTAAAAACTATCATATCTAGCATAGAATTACTACTCCATACCACCCACAAGCAAACGGTCAAGTAGAAAGCAGCAACAAAATAATAGAAGCAATCCTGACAAAAACCATTCCGTCACATAGACGCGATTGGGCTGCAAGACTACCAGAAGCCTTGTGGGCCTATAGAACCACATGGAGAAGCACTACTGGCTATTCACCATACCAATTGGTGTTTGGAAAGCAACCCATTTTCCCCATAGATTTCGAAATCCAAACACTACGAACAGCACAAGAAGTCGGCCTAGATCTAAACAAGGCACAGATTAATAGATTACAATAGATCAATGAGTTAGATGAAATTAGGCTCTCTGCCTTTCAACATACTACAATAATCCAACAGCAGCGAGCTAAATGGCATGACGGACTCATTAAAAACAAAGTCTTTCACGAAGGAGACTGGGCACACTTATACGATTCCAGGTTTCAGGATTTTCCCAGGAAACTTCAAAATCGCTGGCTGGGGCCATATGAAATCCAGAAGGTACATGATAATGGCACCTTAACTTTAGTCACTATTGACGAATCTAGACATACCCTTAAAGTAAATGGCCACTGAGTTTGATTATATCACAAACCACTTACTCGAGAATCCTTCTATCAGCAACTACGTGAGGACTCTGAGATGCAAATTCTACAGGAGGAAGAACAATATTCCTCACCTGTGATTCATTAAGTGATTCACCTTTTATACTTTGTACATAATTTCTTTGTTCTGTATATATTTCTGTATTAGCATTTTTTTCCCTACTATTCCTTTTTCAGAACAAACAATACTGTCTTTTTGTTGTTCCTTTTTCAAAAGAACAGTACTTTTTGTTTCAGCTGTTCCTTTTCCATTTTATTTTGTTGTTCCTTTTCCAAAGGAACAACATTTGAGTGTTCTATTGTTCCTTTTCCAAAGGAGCAACACTTTCGATTTTTGTTGTTCCTTTTCCAAAGGAACAGTATTTGCGTGGTCTACTGTTCCTTTTCCAAAGGAACAACATTTGAGTGTTTTGCTGTTTCTTTTCTAAACGAACAACACTTTTGATTTCTGCTGTTCCTTTTCTAAAGGAACAACACTTTTGATTTTTTCTGTTCCTTTTCCAAAGGAACTGCATTTGACTTTTTTTTGCTGTTCCTTTTCCAAAGGAACAACACTTGTGATTTTTGCCGTTCCTTTTCCAAAGGAACGACATTTAGGTTTTTTGTTGTTCCTTTTTTAAAGAAACGACACTTTTTTCACTTTTTTTGTTCCTTTTTCAAAGGAACGACACTTTTTAGCACTTGCATTTCTGCTGTTCCTTTTCCAAAGGAATGACACTTTTGGGTTTCTGCTGTTCCTTTTCCAAAGGAACGAAACTCTTGTTTTTTGCTGTTCCTTTTTCAAAGGAACATCACTTGTATTCCTTTGCCCTTCATTTTTCAAACGACAACATTTTTGTATCCCTTCTACTTATGCCTAAAGATCCTTGTTGTCCCTCTTGTTTCAAGTCTTCGAGAACACACCTATACACTCATGCAATGGATACAAAGCTCGAGCATACTGAAATCAGAGAATTATATAAACTTGCTACTTTTACAAGAAATTGTTGTGAATTGATAACAAGGAACGAAGGAAGGACACAACTATTCATTATTTTTGTTGTCATTACCCTACTAATACTGACATGATTGGTCATCTTTATCATGCTGGTTCTTTTTAAATTACCATAATCTTCTTCAATAATTATTAAGGAATAAGAACAAAGGGTTTATATTTTTCTATTGAGATGTTAAGACTTCTTCCACCATTCCTACTCTTAAGGAGGTCCGAACCACCCTTTTTGTATAAATGGAAATTATGTTAAAAAAAGAAGAAGAGAGAGATGAATGTTTTGAATTGCCAAATACATGATAGGGGGTCTCATCAAGAGGCAGCCTGCCATGATCATAAGGAAGAAAGTGAAGTGGCATTCCCACTATGGCCACCACACCAGGGATGTGGTCTAAGAGGCACATCAGAAAAAATAAAGAGTCCTTGGAATAGGAGGTCTCATCACGAGCCAGCCTGCCCACCTTTCACTCCTTCCTGGTGAATGGCATTATGATTTAATTGGTTACCACGCCAGCATAATGACCTCCATTTTGACATTGAATAGAACTTCCTACGCATGCACAAAGGATCATGGTTCTATCGGTGAAACAAACAACTCTTCCAAGGTTATGGACACCTGTCGGTAGTAGAGCTGTGTTAATGGTATTGAAGTCACATTTCTTATACACCAATAGTCATCATTAATACCCTTATCTGTCTTATACCTTGATAATCTATCAAATAAGATTATGCATATCCCTTCCCCGAACCATTAAATGCATGAAAATCCATTATAACCAATCATGACGGAAAAAGTAAACAATGACTGCATTACACTCGTTGTGCACGTCAGCTATCCTATCCTCCCAGCCTCGCATCATGTAACCACATTTTCTTATTTATTAAGTGATCCTATTATACACCTCGATTTCAGTAACCTGCTACTTTTGTAAACATGGCATCGTTGCATACGCTGTTCCTTTATGATCCCGTACCAAAACAGACCGGCGTCCGCTCCTTCATTTGACGGTTGTGGATGGCCTATCACATTGCGGGGGGGGGGGGAGCTGACTTCATAATTTGCTGACATACGTGTCAGGCTATCACTCGTCAAACTCTTACTCGGGAATAGCAAGGCTTAACGGTATCTCCTTTTTCAATTTGCATGCCTTGCTGTTCCTAAGATATTTCGATCTGCAACAACAACTAAGATTTGAAAGAGCCTTGCGATTTTGTTTTTTCCTCTGAGTTTCTAACAGTTCGAACAACTTGCTGTTCGATTGCCAATTCAGTGTTTTTATAGTGAGCTAAAGCATGAGAGGAATGTCAATTCGAAGAGAACCACAGGTATTGATAGTTTCAGACGCTACACAGGAAATCCTGGCAAAGGCAAGATGGTTAGTCTATCTTAATCGCATATAGGAATCCAACGAGACCATGGCAATAGAATTCTTGTAGAGTTTACAAGAAAATCACTCCACAGTAAGGGGAAAACATATAGCAGTCACCGATGGTGTAATTGAAGAGGTCTCAAGACTACCAGCCACTGGACTTGTATGGACCCTGAAGAAGGAAAGATTGCAAAAGATCATGGAGATCTTCCAGGATGAAGGCCAAAACTTGACAGTTAGAGGGGAGTCCTACCAGCAGCATTAGGAGAGCCATGGGCAGAATTGGCGAGGATCATCCAGAGCTATATCACCTGTGAAGGCAGGAAAGACATGGTAAGACCACGACACCTTAAACTCTTAGCTGTATTAAAAGAGAAATGCTCTGTGAACCTACTTGCATTTTTAAATTCATTACTGCATGATGTTGCCCGAAGCATGAAAACGTCACAACATGTGGAATCAGTAGTGAGCCACCATGGACTGATATGGTTGATAGTTATCCACAGTTTGGCTCAGCAACAGAGCAGCTAGGAAGAACTAATTGCAATAATAGATGGGGCACCAACTCCGCCAGCCCCAAAACGTAAACATACTACCAGTACACAAAATAGACCATCAAAAGGGAGAAAATCAGTTAGATTGGCATGGATTAGAGGGAGATTGGAAAATCCCCAAGGGAGTACCAGCCAGCCTGCGGAGATAGACGACTCGGGGGATGAGCAACCCCCACAATTGGAAGGAGAAGAGAATGAGAAAGAAGTGGAAGGAAATGAGGAAGGAGAGATAGAGGAAGAGACCGAGCAACCTGAGTAGGTGGAGGCGGAGACAGAACAACATGAAGAGAGTCCATTACAAAATCCATTGCAAGAGGACGAATTGGCTAAAATTTTGGCCAATATGGGTGAATATGACTAGCCTCTCAATCCGCCAGGCCTCCAGACTTAGGAAGAACCAAAAGAGCATTCTGCTCAAGATAAAAATGCACCCGAGGAATTGCGTGATGGGGAAGAAAACCAAGAGAATAATTCTACAAGTATGACAAAAGAAGAAAATGATGAAGATTTTGGAGGGGAACAATATGCTCCCAGACAGACTACACCAGAAGAATTGCATGAAGAAGAAGGGGTGGACAAGGAAGTTACCCAGGAAGTAACAGAGCCAGCTAGGGTTTCTACTCCTGAGCAGCCTGAACCAAACATCAAAGAAGCACCCCAAGAGGAAAACCAGGGAATTGGCCCGGATAATAGTCTAGACCCGAATAAATAGACAACTATTCCTTCTAGGGAAACAAAAGAAATCAAACGATTACGAAAAGAATGGCAAAGGTTGCTAAATGTGATAGCTCGACTTCGACAGCAAATCAAGGTTTTAAGAATGAGAAAGAAAGCAAAGAGAACTTCAGGGGAAAGACATGCAACTGCTCTGGTGAGACCCCCCAAGAAAAAGGTTCGAAAGAACCCTGTTCAGCCTGCTGTTCAAAATCCCATCAAAAAACAGTCTGCTGTTCAAACTACTGTCAAAACACGGTCTGTTATTCAAACTGAAGTTGAAGAATAGTTTGCTTTTCAAACTCTTGTTGAAGTGCAGACTGCCATTCAAAAGAAAAAGGAACAGCATTCCACTATTCCTCATGTGGAAGTGCAACAAGACAATATATCAGCCTGTGACAAGGAAGTTCAGACAGAGGCACAGTCCTTTGAAAGGATATAGACTATAAATACAAGGTGACGCAATAGGAAAATTCAAGTAAATCTTCCACTGGCCACTACTATGTGGGACAACGATCCGAGGATAGTAACCCTACGAGAGGGTTTGATGCAAGCTCAGCAAGTAGTTGAAAAACTCATGGAACAAATGGTTTCTCGAGAAAAGTATGAAGAATTACAACAACAACTAAGGAATGTCAATTTATCCGAGAGCCAAGCCTTTGAAGGATGGCGAAAAGAACAAGAAAAAGTCGCAAAGGTAACTCATAGATTAGATGTAGTCATCAGACAGATGGATACCTTATGCTCTTTGTACACTGACGTCCTAGCATGTAGAGCCCCTGCCAAGAATTATGCCTTGTTTTTAATGGAACGATATTTGCAATTGAAAATTAAGGCCGTCAAAGCAGGAGCCCCTATCCAAATTAATACCATTGATGATTTTATAAATTGTTGTAAGCATTATGGAGTGAAGGTTCAAAGACTACTGTGTGAATTCTATCTGCATAACCTTGTGCTAGATCAGGACACAGAGCAGAACCCTGGCCCTTTCGTTGGGGATATCCAACTGCAGGCATTTATTTCATTTGGAGTTAATCAAATCAAATGGATTAAAGCCTATAATTCCTTCCAAAGACAAGAAAACGGATTAGACTTATGGGTAAGAGCTGAGCCTAGAGATCCATTACGGTTATGGAACAATCACAGGAGCCTTATGAGGACTTCGAGTGTGATTGATGTGTTAAAACCCATTCATATAGCAATCAATCAGCAAGGCATAAAATACTTCTTTACCATTAAGGACCTTGCCATTGCAGCCACTAAATTTCGATATCAGACCTCTAATCCAAACATCCAACTCAGGGAACCATTTAATTACGAGAACTTTAAGTTAGCCGCTGATCGTCTGAACCTCTATGGTGAAATTATCTTGAGGGCAGGGCCATCTTGGTTAGGATATGGGTTTTGAAGTCCGATTATTTGGCACCCTACACCTGGATACCAAGCCCTTTATGAAATTCCTGAGGGTCAGACAGGCCATCTTTTTGAACACCTAGTTAGGCATCATGACTGTAAGCCACCACATGAGATCCCATCTCCAGCCTACTCTCTCACTACCTTACATGCCAACTACAATGCTTCCATGAGGGCATGAAAAAGGGTAAGCAGGGGGGTGTGTGGAGTATTGAATAAGGTATGTTTTCATTGACTATTTTGCCATCTTTTCTTTAGAACTCGTAACAACTTTGCATCATGAACTAGGTAGATAATGGGAAATCATGAAAAATCTATAAATATTTATATGCAACCTGAAAACACTAATAATTGTCATTTCTTATGCAGGAAAAGGGAAAAACTAAAGATTTCTGCTCCAAAGAAAAAGACAGGGCCAAGCTAACCGCTGTCCCTTTGGCGGGGAACCATATGCAAACAAGATGATCTAAATTAAAACATCTCAGCCAAGGAAAGGAAAAGGAAATATCGACTCGATGCAAGAAAACGACTGGATAACTAAGGATTAACAGCTTTGCGAATCCCTCAGGATCCTTTGATCCTGAGGGATCGCTGCTTTAACTATTTTTGCATCTTTGATATCTCTGCTTCAGATGTTATAAGTAGGGGCAGCACTACTAGCCCGTAGAAAAAAGATAATTAATCGTCATGTAACTTTTCTCTGTATTTGGAACTTTGATCATCGACTCTCGTTGAGAAGTGATCCACTGTAACTCTGTCTTAATGCTTTAATATAAATCTGGTTGCTGTTCTATCTGTGATTCTCGAATAACTTCAAGTGGTGTATCCCTGGAGGGTAAGGGCCTGGCCCTGGTGGAACACTTGCTCCTGTAACATTATCTTTGGTTCGTGTGTGGTTTGTATTATCAGCTTTAATTGGTAATCTGGTGTGTTTCATTATCGTATATCATAGTTCTGTTATATTCTTATATATCGTTATCTGCAACAGGAAAATCGTATTGTGCATTTTTATCTTATGACGTATTGCTGTTCCTTTACAATCATTAATATAACATCATTGTTCTTTAAAGAATGCTATTGCTATTCAATTGAAAAGTAACTGAGCTGTAACCTTCTTAAGTCGGTATTATTGTATTCGTCTATGGTTTATACTTCATACGATTGTTGTTCAATTGACATTGTTGTTCCATTATGAACTGCGATCATTATCCTTTTTAATCGGGATCAATACTTACGGTATCAGACTCAGATTACTGTTTTTCTTAACATCTCTACGTGCTTTGTGTATTATTTCTTTTGGTATTGTATATTCACAATTGGCTCTAAGCGTTGTTCTATATTTTATTGGTAATTGGTTGCCTTTCCATTTCTATTTGCTGTCCAATTTATCCTTTGAGTAAAGATTGACATTTGATTTCTGTAAGGTACGATTACTGTACTTTTTCTTGTAGATTAAGGTGTTGTTGTTCATCAGACTTAGTTGTTGTTCCTTTTCTCAATGGTTGTTCCATTTCCTGTTATTTGCGTTACTGTTGCTTTGGTATGCAGAACGATCTGAAACTATAGTGGGCATTGGCATTTGCTGTCTATTCCCCAGATTGTTGATCTGTTCCTTGATTACTTTTAGTTACATCAGTTTCCAAAGGGATGAGTTATTGTTACTGGACCCTTGACTGATAAATTGCTTAGTTTTCTAAGTGCATGATTTAGGCTTCAAAGTATTTTGCTGTAAGTAGATTTCCTTTCAAGCATCTGTTTACTCTTGTATTTTCTTGAGCACTATACTACTAGCATTACTCTGACAAATGACAGCCTCAAACTGAGTACACTCTTTGAGATAACAAATCATTCCTGGATTGACAAGTTAATGTGAGGTAATTAGAGGTGAAAAAGACCCTTTTTACGGCTCGACATTTTGGCACCGTTGTCGGGGAAGAGTGTAACCATTTTTTTCTTTTTCGGAGTAGTGTAAGAGCCTGTTAGGAAAGAGTTGGGTTTCAAAAACAGAAGGTAAGAACCTGCGTAAGGAGTATGTAATAGCCCTACTCGCCGGCCTGCTTTCCTACAGATTTGTTACATTTTTGTTTGGGTAGAACCTAGCAGTTGATTTGTGTGTATGACGAAGCAGAAAAAGCCAGAAAAGAATCCCAAACCTCTACCCAAGCCTGATAAAGCTAAGGGGCCGGTGACCCTTGGTCGATCGACCTTTATAGACGAAATCCTTAAGAAAGCAGAATCTCAGCCTTCACTAGGACCTAGAAAAGTTACTTCTAGACAGCCTACTAGTTCCCTTTAGGCCACAAGATCACCATTTGTAGCCTTTGCTGAGGTGCATAGTCAAACCGAAGAGCAAGATTTTCAATAAATTGAAAATTCAGCCCAAGATCATTACAAGAAGGGAACCTTAGTCATCTCTGTGAAGGATGGGGAGAAACAGGAGAAGAAGAAGAACCAAAATCTTGTCTTAAAGAAATTCAGTCATTAAGTAGCCTAGATACGGGAAGTGCTGCAAAAATCATTTATAACGACATTCAAGAATTTGAATCCCCTCAGACATTAGACACTCTCATCATCCTAGATAAAAGAAGTGTTGTTAAGGCCATCCCCATTACAGCCATTCCCCCACGACAACCTAGGAATACCCTCCTAGATATCCCAGAAGGCTATTGGCACATATTTGGCCAAATGGCCCAGAATCAGCCTAACACCCAAACCTCTACACTGCAATACCCCATTGTGGATACTGCAGCAAATGCACCTATGAAAGCAATTCCCCTCTAGCATATCCCTACATTCCATGGCCTTACATCAGAAGATCTGGATGCATTCTTGTTTGAATTCGACATGCTGTGTAGAGGATATGACTATACCACCGATCCCCAGAAACTGAAATTATTTCCTTCTACATTAAAAGGAGCTGCTTTAAGATGGTTTATGGGATTAGGTGGTGGTGTTATAAATAATTGGGATCAGATGAAAGAGTCTTTTCTAAAAAGGTATTAGGATTATTACAGGTCTCGAGAGTTAAAAGATGAAATATTTTAGATGGTAGCTAAACCAAATGAAACATTGGAAGAGTATGTTGAACGATTCCAGTATAATCTTCAAAGATCTCCTTATGCATCATTACCCTTACCTGATAATGTATTAAAAACCGTATTAATTAGGGGAATGAAAGAACAATGGATTGAGACATTAAACATTATGGGGAAAGGAGATATTTATCAAGAAAATTTTGCTAACATTATTGATTTATGTATCAGGAGTTCGGGAGGCAGTACAAAACTAAAACCAGCAGAGCATGATCGATTTGTAAGAGATAATAGAATTTTGGTAGAAGGAGTAACTCGTGCAGAAATTGGAAATTTATTAGAAAATTTTAAAACTAATATATTGGGGACGCTGACAACACAACTTGATATTATGCAGGCTAAACAGAACCAAGCAGAAGTAGAATAGAATTTGGCAATCTTCTGTCCCAAATGCAGAAAGAAACACAGCCACAAGGAGTGCCCATTAGATGCAGTTCAAGTTTGCACCATTTTTACAAAAGACCACTCTACAGAGAGCTGCCCCTCACTTCCTGGATTGGAAGCAGTCTACAAGGAAGTAGAAGAAGAGCCAGAACCAGTATATCTACTTAATCAGTGACGTCAGTGTCAGTCGTGACAAACAGGTATGTTTTCAGACCCAGCTTCTTCTTTCCAGCCTCAGCAATACCATGCTCAACAATATAACTCAATGTGGAAAAATCAACGTCCCTTCCCGAGTTGGTCACAACAATCATTCCCATCATCATCTCCATGGCCGAGTCAAGTAAGCCAATCCAATTGGCCAAATTTTCCCTATACCCTACCATATTGGAAAAACAATGTTTTTCCACCACAATGGACTCCTCATACTTAACAGAGTCAAACCTGGCAGACAAACTAGCAAAGACCAATGAATCAGCTAGTAGGAACCATCCCAATCCCTCAACCTACACTGCCAACCCTACAACAGAACCCCCAGTCTAACTTAAGGCCGCAACTCCCAACCCAACCCAATCCCAATCCAAATAACAGACCGATCTAGTCCATTCAAATAATTAAAACACCAGAGATAGGAACTGATCTAAGGGAGTGTAATGACCTTTAATTGAGATCTGGGCGTATCATTGAAACAGAGGGAGATAAAATAGTTCAAGGTGAAAATCAGTTGCCTGTAGAACAACCATCATAAAAAGAAGACGTGACCAGAAAAAAAAACTCATGATCCAGCAACCACATCTCTCCTCCATTCCCAAAACATTTAATCATACCTCGACTTATACAACATCCTGATTTTGACATTCTAGGAGAATTACGAAACATGTGCATAAAAATCCTGCTCCTCCAAGCCATTCAAGACATCTTGATATATGCAAAGACTATCAAAGAACTTTGTATAAAGAAACCAAGGAGGACAATAAAAAATAACCCAAAGTTCCAAGTAGTTGGCACATTATCTGACTTATTATCAGGAAAAGAAACACTCGTTAAATACGAAGACCCAAGAAATCCGATAGTAACTATACAAATCTATGGTCAAACATTCTCCAATGCCCTAGTTGATCTAGGAGCTGCAATTAACATCTTAACAATCACTACTTGCCAAAAACTAGGCATTACATCAGTAGAACCGACCTCCACTTTATTAGAACTAGCTGATCGATCTGTAGTTAGGCCAGAGGGCACATTACAGGATGTCATGGTATCTGTTTATTCCTAGGAATATCCGGCCGATTTCCTGATAATAAACCCCAAAAAACGACTTGATGGACACCCATTGATCTTAGGCAGACCTTGGCTCACAACTGTTGATTCTTATATTGGCTGTCGACAAGGTAATATGACCATTTCTAGGGGGGGAAATATTAAGAATCTAGCTTTATAGCCCCCTCCGCAGCCAAGTGTCACAATAATAAAAGCAAACAATCATCATGTATCATACCTCACCAAAAATATTAGATCTCCATTAACCATAGAAGAGGCCCTCGATTTCAAAGACCAAACAGAAGATGACGCCATTAATAATTTCATTAGCCAAGCTGAACCCAGATCCCACGTACAATGTCACATGATAGAAGCGGCATTTGATAATGAATTAGAAGAGGATCTTCTTAAAGATACGCATAATCAAACAATATCTACTACCTCTGTCTCGAATAGCAAAATTGTGGAAATTGAGCCAGGAAGGACTTTGAACATTAATGCCAACCTGACTTCCAAACAAGAAAAGAAACTCATCCAGTTATTGAGGAAACATAAAGAAGCATTTGCATGGGACTACCCTGATATGAAAGGAATTGATCCCCAGTTATGTACACACCACATTTACATAGAAAAGGATGCGAGACCTATTCGCCAACCACAAAGGAGACTTAATCCTCATCTAAAAGACGTTGTAAAAGCTTAACTTCAAAAACATTTAGATGTTAACTTCATCTACCCTATCTCCGATAGTAAATGGGTCTCTCCACTTGTTGTGGTACTAAAGAAGAATGGAAAGTGGAGGATTTGTGTAGACTATAGAGAATTAAATAAAGCAACACAAAAAGACCACTTTCCCCTTCCATTCATTGATCAAGTATTAGACACTTTAGCAGGAAAGAAATTCTTTTCTTTCTTGGATGGCTTCAGTGGATACAATCAGATTCAGATTGCCACTCAAGACCAAGACAAAACTACTTTTACTTGTCCTTGGGGAACATTTGCCTACAAAGTTTTACCTTTTGGCTTATGCAATGCTCCTGCCACATTTCAAAGAGCTATCCTCAACATTTTTTCAGACCTAATAAATGAGGGGCTTGAAGTCTACATGGATGATTTTACACCGTATGGAGATGATTTTGATCCAGCATTGGACACACTGGAAAAATTCCTGCAGCACTGCATTGCCACTAGGCTTTGCTTAAGCCATGAAAAATGATATATGATGATGACTGAAGGAATTATTCTAGGCCATTATATCTCAGCAACTACCATACAAGTAGACCCAGCCAAAATTCAAATAATTTTGCTAATTCCCACTCCTAACACTCAAACAGAGGTACGCAGTTTTCTTGGATTCTCTGGTTATTATAGAAGGTTTATAGAACATTTTTCACATATTGCTGCACCACTATATGCACTAACAAGTAATGCTGACTTTCTTTGGACAGAAAAATGTGACCATGCTTTTTAAGATCTGAGGATGCTTGTGTCCACAGCTCCAGTCCTTCGAGGACCAAATTGGGACTTGCCATTCCAGATTTCATCAGATGCCTCAGATACAGCTATTGGAGGAGTACTTGGGCAGGAAGAAGATAAAAAACCATATGCAATTTATTATATTAGCAAGAATTTATCCCCTGCTGAATTGAATTATATTGTTACTGAAAAAGAATTTCTAGCTGTAATACATGCTATCAATAAGTTCAGGCATTACATTACTGGATATCCTGTTATTTTATATACAGATCACTCTGCCATAAAATATTTAGCAAATAAACCAATCACAAATGGTAGAATAACTAGATGGCTGATTTTATTGCAGGAATTTGATATTACAATCAAGGACAGACCCAAAAAAGAAAATCCTATAGTTGACTTTCTCTCGCAGATGCCAAAACCAGTGGATGCAGCAACAGTTGAAGATCAATTCCCAGATGAGCATTTGTTTGCTGTCACTATTAAGACACCCTAGTATGCTGATGTTGCGAATTACTTAGCAGTAAGCAAATTACCCAAACATATAACCCCCAATGAATGAAAACAGATTGTCCAGAGAAGTGTTCGATTTTCCTGGATTGGGGGCTACCTGTTCCATACAGGAGCAGATAAGCACATTAGGAGATGCGTCCGGGAGGATGAAATTTTGGATATTTTGAAAGTTTGTCACGATGGACCATGTGGCGGAAACTTTGTCGATAAGAGAACCGGACATAAAGTGCTACAAACAAGGTATTATTGGCCTACGATCTTCAAAGACACAAAGAAGTTCGTTCAAGCTTGTGACAGTTGTCAAAGAGTAGGATGCCCTGGCCAGGCCGATGAAATGCCCCTGAACTCACAACTGGTTATTGAACCATTCGAGCATTGGGCACTTGATTTTGTTGGTCCAATTAACCCATCCTTGAATCAGAAAACATATATTCTGGTGGCAACAGAATATGTCACCAAATGGGTTGAAGCAGAAGCATTACCGAGAGCTATAGAGGATTCTGTCATACAATTCCTGTTTCATATATTTGTGCGATATGGGCTTCCAAGAGACATAATTACAGATGATGGACCAAAGTTTGCTGGTAATAAGATTGCTGCAACACTTAATAACTATCATATCCAGCATAAAATTACTACTCCATACCACCCACAAGAAAACGGTCACGTAGAAAGCAGCAACAAAATAATAGAAGCAATCCTGACAAAAACCATTGCATCACATAGGCGCGATTGGGCTGCAAGACTACCAGAAACCTTGTGGGCCTATAGAGCAACATGGAGAAGCACTACTGGCTATTCACCATACCAATTGGTGTTTGGAAAGCAACCCATTTTCCCCATAGAATTCGAAATCCAAACATTGCGAACAGCACAAGAAGTCAGCCTAGATCTAAACGAGGCACAGATTAATAGATTACAACAAATCAATTAGTTAGATGAAATTAGGCTCTTTGCCCTTCAACATACTGCAATAATCCAACAGCAGCGAGCTAAATGGCATGACGCTCTCATTAAAAACAAAGTCTTTCACGAAGGAGACTGGGCACTCTTATACGATTCCAAGTTTCGGGATTTTCCCGCGAAACTTCAAACTCACTGGCTGGGGCCATATGAAATCCAGAAGGTACATGATAATGGCACCTTAACTTTAGTCACTATTGACGGATCTGGACATACCGTTAAAGTAAATGGCCACCGAGTTCGATTATATCGCAAACCACTTGCTCGGGAATCCTTCTGTCAGCAACTATGTGAGGACTCTGAGATGCAAATTCTACAGGAGGAAGAGCAATATTCCTCACCTGTGATTCATTAAGTGATTCACCTTTTATACTTTGCACATAATTTCTTTGTTCTGTATATATTTCTGTATTTCCATTTTTTTTCTTACTGTTCCTTTTTCAGAACAAACAATATTGTCTTTTTGTTGTTCCTTTTTCAAAAGAACAACACTTTTTGTTTCAACCATTCCTTTTTCATTTCACTTTGCTGTTCCTTTTCCAAAGGAACAACATTTGAGTGTTCTGCTGTTCCTTTTCCAAAGGAGCAGCACTTTCGATTTTTGCTGTTCCTTTTTCAAAGGAACGATATTTGCATGGTCTGCTATTCCTTTTCCAAAGGAATAGCAATTGAGTGTTATGCTGTTCCTTTTCTAAAGGAACAACACTTTTGATTTCTACTGTTCCTTTTCTAAAGGAACAACACTTTTGATTTTTGTTGTTCCTTTTCCAAAGGAACGACATTTGACTTTTTTTTACTGTTCCTTTTCCAAAGGAACAACACTTGTGATTTTTGCTGTTCCTTTTCCAAAGGAATGACATTTGGGTTTTTTGTTGTTCCTTTTTTAAAGAAACGACACTTTTTGTGTTTTTGTTGTTCCTTTTTCAAAGGAATGGCACTTTTTAGCACTTGTGTTTCTGCTATTCCTTTTCCAAAGGAACGACACTTTTGGGTTTCTACTATTCCTTTTCCAAAGGAACGACACTCTCGTTTTTTGCTGTTCCTTTTTCAAAGGAACAACACTTGTATTCCTTTGCCCTTCCTTTTTCAAACGACAACATTCTTGTATCCCTTCTACTTATGCCTAAAGATCCTTGTTGTTCCTCTTGTTTCAAGTCTTCAGGAGCACATCTATACACTCATGCAATGGATACAAATCTCAAGCATATTGAAATCAACGAATTATATAAACTTGCTACTTTTACAAGAAATTGTTGTGAATTGATAACAAGGAATGAAGGAAGGACACAACTATTCATTATTTTTGTTGTCATTACCCTACTAATACTGACATGATTGGTCATCTTTATCATGTTGGTTCTTTTTAAATTCCCATAATCTTCTTTGATAATTATTAAGGAATAAGAACAAATGGTTTATATTTTTCTATTGAGATGTTAAGACTTCTTCTACCATTCCTACTCTTAAGGAGGGCCGAACCACCCTTTGTGTATAAATGGAAAGTATGTTAAAAAAAAAAAGAGACAGATGTTTTGAATTGTCAAATGCAGGATAGGGGGTCTCATCAAGAGCTATTCTACCATGATCATAAGGAAGAAAGTGTAGTGGCATTCCCACTATGGCCACCACACCAGGGATATGGTCCAAGAGGCACATCAGAAAAAATAAAGAGTCCTTGGAACAGGAGGTCTCATCACGAGCCGGCCTGCCCACCTTTCACTTCTTCCTGGTGAATGGCATTATGATTTAATTGGTTACCACGCCAGCATAATGACCTCCATTTTGACATTTAATAGAACTTCCTACGCATACACCAAGGAGCATGGTTCCATGGGTAGAACAAACAACTCTGCCAAGGTTATGGACACCTTTCGGTAGCAGAGCTCTGTTAATGGTATTGAAGTCACATTTCTTATACAGCAATAGTCATCATTAATACCCTTCTCTGTCTTATACCTTCGTAATATGTCAAATAAGATTATGCATATCCCTTCCCCGAGCCATTAAACGCATGAAAATCCATTATAACCAATCATGATGGAGAAAGTAGACAATGACCGCATTACATTCGTTGTGCACGTTAGCTATCCTATCCTCCCAGCCTTGCATCATGTAATCACATTTTCTTATTTATTGAGTGATCCTATTATACACCTGAATTGTAGTAACCTGCTACTTTTGTAAACATAGCATCGTTGCATACGTTGTTCCTTTATGACCCTGTACCAGAACAGACCGGCCCGCCACTCCTTCATTTGACGGTCGAGGATGGCCTATCACATTGCCGGGGGGGCTGACTTCATAATTTGCTGACATATGTGTTAGGCTATCACTCGTCAAATTCTTACTTGGGAATAGCAAGGCTTAACGGTATCTCGTTTTTCAATTTGCATGCCTTGCTGTTCCTAAGATATTTCCGTCTGCAACAACTAGGAAGATTTGAACAAGCCTTGCGATTTTGTTTTTTTCCTCTGAGTTTCTAACAATTCAAACAACTTGCTATTCCATTGCCATTTCTGTGTTTTTACAGTGAGCTAAAGCATGGGAGGAAGGTCAATTCAAAGAGAACCACAGGTATTGACAGTTTCTGACGCTACATGGGAAATCCTGGCAAAGGCAGGATGGTTAGTCTATCTTAATCGCATACAGGAATCCAACGAGACCGTGGCAATAGAATTCTTGCAGAATTTACAAGAAAATCACTCCACAGTAAGGGGAAAACATATAGCAGTCACCGATGGCGTAATTGTAGAGGTCTCGGGATTGCCAGCTACTGGACCTGTATGGACCCTGAAGAAAGTAAGATTGCAGAAAATCATGGAGATCTTCCAGGATGAAGGCCAAAACCTGACAGTCAGAGGTAAGGGAGTCCTACCGGCAGCATTAGGAGAGCCGTGGGCAGAATTGGCGAGGATCATCCAGAGCTATATCACCTGTGAAGGCAGGAAAGATGTGGCAAGAACACAACACCTTAAACTCTTAGTTGTATTAAAAGAGAAATGCTTTGTGAACCTACCTACATTTCTAAATTCATTACTGCATGATGTTGCCCGAAGCATGAAAAAGTCACAACATGTGGAATCGGTAGTGAGTCACCATGGACTGATATGGTTGATAGTTAGCCACAGTTTGGCTTAGCAACAGAGCAGCTGGGAAGAACTAATTGCTATAATAGATGGGGCACCAACTCCGCCAGCCCCAAAACGCAAACATACTGCCAGTACACCAAATAGACCATCAAAACGGAGAAAATCAGTTAGATTGGCACGGATTAGAGGGAGATTGGAAAATCCCCAAGGGAGTACCAGCCAGCCTGTGGAGATAGACGACTCAGGGGATGAGCAACCCCCGCAATTGGAAGGAGAAGAGAATGAGAAAGAAGTGGAAGGAAATGAGGAAGGAGAGATAGAGGAAGAGACCGAGCAACCTGAATAGGTGGAGGCAGAGGAAGAACAACATGAAGAGAGTCCATTACAAAATCCATTGCAAGAGGAAGAATTGGCCAAAATTCTGGCCAATATGGGTGAATATGACCAGCCTCTCAATCCGCCACGCCTCTAGACTGAGGAAAAACCAAAAGAGCATTCTGCTTAGGATAAAAATGCACCCAAGGAATTACGCGATGGGGAAGAAAAACAAGCGAATCATTTTGCAAGTATGACAAGAAAAGAAAATGATGAAGATTTGGGAGGGAACAATCCGCTCCTAGCCAGACTACACCAGAAGAATGGCATGAAGAAGAAGGGGTGGACAAGGAAGTTACCCAGGAAGTAACAGAGCCAGCTAGGGTTTCTACTCCTAAGCAGCCTGAACCAAACATTGAAGAAGCACCCCAAGAGGAAAACCAGGGAATTGGCCAGGATAATAGTCCAGACCTAAATAAACAGATAGCTATTCCTTCAAGGGAAACAGAAGAAATCAAATGATTATGAAAAGAATGGCAAAGGTTGTTAAATGTGATAGCTCGACTTCGACAGCAAATCAGGGTTTTAAGAATGAGAAAAAAAGAAAAGAGAACTTCAGGGGAAAGACATGCAGCTACTCTGGTGAGACCCCCCAAGAAAAAGTTTCGAAAGACCCCTATTCAGCCTACTGTTCAAAATCCTTTCAAAGAACAGTCTGTTGTTCAAACTACTGTCGAAGCACGGTCTATTGTTCAAACCACCGTTGAAGAACAGTCTGCTGTTCAAACGCTTGTTGAAATGTAGACTGCCGTTCAAAAGTAAAAGGAACAACATTTCGTTGTTGCTCATGTTGAAGTGCAACCAGATGATATATCAGCCTATGACAAGGAAGTTCAAACAGAGGCACAGTCCTCTGAAAGGATACATACTATAAATACAAGGCGACGCAATAGGAAGATTCAAGTAAATCTTCCATTGGCCACTACTATGTGGGACAACGATCCGAGGACAATAACCCTATGAGAGGGTTTGATGCGAGCTCAATAAGCAATTGAAAAACTCACGGAACAAACGGTTTCTCGAGAAAAGTATGAAGAATTACAACAACAGCTAAGGAATGTCAATTTACCCGAGAGCCAAGAATTTGAAGGATGGGGAAAAGAACAAGAAAAAGTCGCAAAGGTAACTCATAGATTAGATTTAGTCATCAAACAAATGGATACCTTATGCTCTTTGTACACTGACGTTCTAGCATGTAGAGCCCCTGCCAAGAATTATGCCTTGTTTTTAATGGAACGATATTTGCAATTGAAAATTAAGGCCATCAAGGCAAGAGCCCCTATCCAAATTAATACCATTGATGATTTTACAAATTGTTGTAAGCATTATGGAGTCAAGGTTCAAAGACTACTATGTGAATTCTATCTGCATAACCTTGTGCTAGATAAGGACACAGAGCAGAACCCTAGCCCTTTCGTTGGGGATATCCAACTGTAGGCATTTATTTCATTTGGAGTTAATCAAATAAAACGGCTTAAAGCCTATAATGCCTTCCAAAGACAAGAAAACGGATTAGACTTATGGGTAAGAGCTGAGCCTAGAGATCCATTATAGTTATGGAACAAACACATGAGCCTTATGAGGACTCTGAGCGTGATTGATGCGTTAAAACCCATTCATATAACAATCAATCAGCAAGGGATAGAATACTTCTTTACCATTAAGGACCTTGCGATTGCATCCGCTAAATTTCGATATCAGACCTCTAATCCGAACATCCAACTCAGGGAACCATTTAATTACGAGAACTTTAAGTTAGCCGCTGATCATCTGAACCACTATGGTGAAATTATCTTGAGGGCAGGGCCATCTTGGTTAGGATATAGGTTTCGAAGTTCGATTATTTAGTACCCTACACCTAGATACCAAGCCCTTTATGAAATGTCTGAGGGTCAGACAGGCCATCTTTTTGAACACCTAGATAGGCATCATGACTGTAGGCCACCACATGAGATCCCATCTCTAGCCTACTCTCTCATTGCCTTACATGTCAACTACAATGTTTTCATGAGGGCATGAAAAAGGGTAAGCAGGGGGTGTGTGGAGTATTGAAGAAGGTATGTTTTCATTGACTATTTTGCCATCTTTTCTTTAGAACTCGTAACAACTTTGCATCATGAACTAGGTAGATAATGGGAAATCATGACAAATCTATAAAGATTTATATGCAACCTGAAAACGCTAATAATTGCCATTTCTTAGGAAGAAAAAGGGAAAAAATAAAGATTGTTGCTCCAAAGGAAAAGACAGGGCCAAGCTAACTGTTGTCCCTTTGGCGGGGAACCATATGCAAACAAGACGATCTAAATTAAAACATATCATCCAAGGAAAGGAAAAGGCTATATCGACTCGGCGCAAGAAAATGACATGATAACTGAGGATTAATAGCTTAGCGAATCCCTGAGGATCCTTTGATCCTGATGGATCGCTGCTTTAACTATTTTTGCATCTTTGATATCTTTGCTTCAGCTATTATAAGTGGGGGCAGCACTGCTAGCCCGTAGAAAAAAGATAATTAATATTCATGTAACTTTGCTCTGTATTTGGAACTTTGATCATCGACTCTCGTTGAGAAATGATCCACTGTAACTCTATCTTGATGCTTTAATATAAATTTGGTTGTTGTTCTATCTGTGATTCTGGAATAACTTCAAGCGGTGTATCCCTGGAGGCTAAGGGCCCAGCCCTGGTGGAACATTTTCTCCTGTAACATTATCGTTGGTTCGTGTGTGGTTTGTATTATCAACTTTAATCGGTAATCTGGTGTGTTTCGTTATCGTATATCATAGCTCTGTTATATTTTTATATATCATTCTCTGCAACAGGAAAATCATATTGTGCATTCTGATCTTATAACGTATTGTTGTTCCTTTACAATCATTAATATAACATCATTGTTCTTTAAAGAATGCTATTACTGTTCAATTGCAAAGTAACCAAGCTGTAACCTTCTTAAGTTGGTATTATTGTATTCGTCTATGGTTTATACTTCATATGATTGTTGTTCAATTGACATTGTTGTTCCATTATGAATTGTGATCGTTATCCTTTCTAATCGGGATCAATACTTGCGGTATCAGACTCAAATTACTGTTTTTCTTAACATCTCTGTGTGTTGTGTGTATTATTTCTTTCGGTACTGTATATTCACAATTGGATCTAAGCGCTGTTCTATATTTCATTGGTAATTGGTTGCCGTTCCATTTCTATTTGCTGTCCAATTTATCCTTTGAGTAAAGATTGACATTTGATTTCTGTAGGGTACGATTACTATACTTGTTCCTGTAGATTAAGGTGTTGTTGTTCATCAGACTTAGTTGCTGTTACATTTTCTAGTTGATGTTCCTTTTCTCAATTGTTGTTCCATTTCCTATTATTTGCATTACTGTTGCTTTGGTGTGCAGAACGATCTGAAACTGTAGTGGGCATTGGCATTTGCTGTCTAGTCCCCAGATTGATGATCTGTTCCTTGATTACTTTTAGTTACATTAGTTTCCAAAGGGATGAATTATTGTTACTGGACCCTTGACTGATAAATTGCTTAGTTTTCTGAGTGCATGATTTAGGCTTCAAAGTATTTTGTTGTAAGTAGATTTCCTTTCAAGCATCCATTTACTCTTGTATTTTCTTGACCACTATACTACTAGCATTACTCTGACAAATGACAGCCTCAAACTGAGTACACTCTTTGAGATAACAAATCATTCCTAGATTGACAAGTTAATGTAAGGTAATTGGAGATGAAAAGGACCATTTTTACGGCTCGACAACTGTCACCAAGTTTCACAAGTTAGTCCATAAAAATAAATTGCAATAAACATAACTTCCTAAGTCTATCTCCAAATCATCCTTCCCTAGCAACGGCGCCAAAATGTTGGTTCTAAAATGTGGATGCAAATTAGAGTTTCATTTACTATCAACCCGAGTAAGTAAACTTCGAGGATCATCCAATATATATGGACTTAGATACAGACTAAACTATGCTATGTGAAGAAATATTAAAGCTCCCTTACAGGAGACTGTTCATTAATATTTCTAATCAACTATTTAAACTAATGAAATTAAAGCTCTAAAACACAATTCTGATTGATTGCAGTAAATATTAAAGCTCTCTTACAAGAGACTATTCGTTTATATCTCAAGCATATAAATTAGAAACACAAACTAATGAAATCAAACATTAAATAACAAACCAAATTCATTGAAGGAAACATTAATACTTTCTTATGAGAGGTCTGTTGGCATTATGACACGGGTTTGCCACTATGACATAGGTATCATCCTTGATGGCAACTCACTCAGATGACAGATCAATGTTCAAGCTCTCAGAATGAAAGAAAAAGAGGTATACACAGGTTACCTTTGACGAAGGCGCGTATACATGCAGGTTCTCTAATTCAAAACAATGTATATGCAGGTTGGCCTTAATTCAGAAGCATATGCACGCAGGTTGTACACATTGAAGTAGCGTACGTCTCTTGAAGTATGTTTTAGCTACTTCTGTTTATTTCTGTAGTGTTCTGGGTTCAGAATTAGTGTCTGGTTACTGTTACTGTTTTCTGCGTACAACATTCATAGAAGTGACTATTTGATTCAATTTTGTTTGGTGCAAAGGAGATTGGTTGATGCAGATATACTTGATGTTTGATTGATGTTATTCATGGATCCAATCTGAAAATTTATGAAACATGGTCCCTGAAAGAAAAGAGAAGGTTGTAGCCTTCTGTAGGTGAGCACCTATGTACTAGTACCACAGCTAGTACAAGAGCTAAGGGGGGTTGTAGCTCCCTTCCAGAAGAAGCTAGAGAATGAGAGAAGGTTGTAGCCTTCTGTAGGTAGCAGCCTGCAAACTGGTATAAGACTGCACCAGTACAAAATCATTGTAAAAAGAAGTTTCTAATTAAAAGAAGATAGAGACAAATTGCAGCAGGTGGTTTTCTCCCACATCAGGTTTCCACCTTATATCTTTGTGTCCATGTGTGTGATGATCTGTTCTGTTTTACTGCTCCTGTTTACTGTTCTTATGATTAATGAAGTCTTGATGCACTGATTAAAGATCAACAATTAATGAATCTTAAGTTTTTTGATATACGTTGGTTTCTTTAGACACAGTAGCATATATACGCAGTTTCCCATAGCTGAAGTAGCGTATACAAATCTGAATGTGAAATGAAAAGTAATTGATTTAATAATATTGATTCACCCCCCTCTCAGTATTTTTTCCAACAATTTGGATCAGAGCAGGTCCTTCAGAAGAAGCTTGATCGCTTGAAGGAAGATCTATCATCATGAGCAACTATGAAAAGGAGGCATCTATCAGGCCACCAATCTTTGATGGAAGCAACTTCGTCAGCAACTCATACAGATATGGCTGGTAAGAAGCAGTATGAAACAAATGCAAAGGTTGTCAATACTCTATTAGGGAGTTTATCTCAATCAGAATTCGTCAAGGTTATGCAGCTCAAAACTGAAAAAGAAATATGGGACAAGATCGTTCTGAGCTATGAAGGAGATGATCAGGTAAAACGTGAAAAACTTCAAACTCTCAGAATTCAATATGAAAATCTCAGAATGCACAATGATGAAAGTGTGGATAATTATTTGTTACTTATAGATGAGATTGTTAATTGTATAAAATAAGTTACTTTGGTTGAAAAGGTTCTAAGATCTTTGTCTTCTAAGTTTGAATCAAAAGTTTCGGCCATAGAAGAAAAGAAGAATCTTCAAAGCATTACCATGTCACATCTACACGGAATCCTAACTCTTGGACCATCAAACATGAGAGAATCTAGAGAATACAATGAGTCAGGACATAGGTCAGAAGAAGAGGAAGAATCAAACTTTGTCAAGAACCTTCATCGGGGTTCTGGAAGATTCAGAGGTAAGCTACATTTTAAATGCTTTTCTTGTGGAAGAGTCAGTCACTATGCAGCTAAGTGTCCACATAAAGATAAGCTTGACAAAGGTAAGGAACCAGTTAGATGGAACCAAAAACAGAATGTAAGTAAGAAGAGCTATTATACACATGAAGATAGTGATGGATTTTCAAATAGTGATGAAGATGAACAAGGTAATGATTATAGACTTTTGATGGCTTTTGAAGATGATGATTTCTTGGATGCCATAGATGAAGAAGGTCTTTATGAAGAAATTTCTAAACTTAAAATTTTTTTAGAAGAAAAGAATATGATTATAGATACTCTGACATTCCAACTTGCTGAAAGGGAAAAATACAATGAAAAGTTAGAATGTGAAATTGTGGGACTTAGAAAAGATATTGAGAAAAAAAAAAGCTATTAATCTTAGATTTGCTAAAAGATCTAAAACTTTAGATGAGATTATCAAAGTGCAGCGTTCTCCTCTAATCAAGACAGGTCTTGGCTATACTGAAGAAGCATCTCAAGCACATAAGCCATCTACCTCCAAAAATTATCTTGAAGCAGCAAGGAGAAGTGAATAGATTGACAATTAACAGCAAAGGCATAATGCAGATCACCAGGTAAATCAGGAACAATTTACTTCAAGAATGAACAGAGATCACCAAGTAAATTGAAGGCAATCTACTTCAAGGATGAACAGAAGCTACAACCAACCACAGGTAAATCATTCTAAATTTGCCTCAAGAATGAATGGCTATTACAGTCATCTAGATGGAAGGTTTGATAATCGCAGGAATTTCTTCAATGGCCAATGTTTCTCTTGTCATAACTTTTGACATAAAGAAGCTCAATGTGTTGTCTACAAGACCATCATGACCAGAGAAGCACAAAATCAAAGGAGCGTGACTGGAATCATGAAAAGAAACTACAATAACTTTTTTGTTCTTGAAAATGAAATAGAATGTTCTATTTGTAACAACTTTGGTCATGAAGATTCTGAATGCAGGAGTAGGTTTTGGCAAACAACTCAGAAGGAGCAAGCTTCATTTAGTCCCAAAACATGGAGGAAGAAAGAACCGCAACTAGAAAAATGTGGTATAGCCTTATATGCGGAAGGGCAGGAAAATCAGTGGTACATCGACAGTGGATGCTCGAAACATATGACAGGTGATAAAGAAAAACTTCAATCATATAGTGCCTTAGAAAAGGAAAAGAAGGTCTCATTTGGAAATGACACCCCTGCATTCATAAAGGTAAAGGTTCTATTCTTTTGACAAAAAATGTCAAAGCTAGAAATGTTATGTATGTTGATGCGTTAAAGCATAATCTATTGAGTGTTAGTCAAATGTGTGATCAAGGAAATGAGGTAATATTTCAATCAAATGGATGTATTGGTCATGAGCTTGATACAGGAGAAACAGTGATCAAAGGCATAAGAACACCAAATAATTTATACATACTCAAGGGAGGACAACAACAATGCTATCTAATCAAGAATGATGAACACTGGCTATGGCACAGAAGATTGGGGCATCTAAGCTTCTCTCAGATAAGGAAAGCATGCAAATATCAGGCGGTTCATGATCTCCCTGACATCATAATTCTTGACAATACAATATGCAAATCATGTTAGTTTGGTAAGAAAACCAGAACTAATTTCCCTAAGAAGGAAGGATCAGCTATTAGGCCACTTGAACTTGTCCATACTGAAGTATGTGGTCCAACTAGGAAGAGGTCACCTCGAGGAGAAGAATACTTCATATTGTTCATTGACGAATTTTCAAGGATGTGTTGGATAGGACTTCTGAAGCATAAATACGAAGCTTTTGAAAAGTTTAAAGCATTCAAAGCCTTGGTTAAAAACAAATCAGATGATAGAATCAAATGCCTCAGGTTTCATAGAGGAGGGGAATTTACCTCGGATGAATTTTTTGATTTTTGTGAAGAACATGGAATAAGAAGGGAATTCTCTACTGCAAGGACTCCTCAACAAAATGGAGTAGTGGAAAGGATGAATAGAACGGTTCAACAAATGGCTCGTGCTATGTTTGATGAATCTCGAACTCCTGCAACCTTCTGGGGTGAAGCTGCATTTTCTACGGTTACCATTCTCAACAAGACAAACGTCCGGGTGAACAACACTCAAACTCCTCATGAACTTTGGTATGGTAAGACTCCCACGGTTAAATACTTCAAAATTTTTGGAAGCAAATGTTACATCAAAAGGACTAATGAAAACCTTGGCAAGTTTGAACCTAGAGCAAATGAAGGCATTCTCCTTGGTTACCCTCCCCACAGCAAAGGATATAAGTGTTACAATAAAAGACTTAGAAAAATTGTTGAAAGTATTGATGTAGTGATTGATGAAGAAGGAAACATTCCTAGGCAGGTGAAATCCGAAGATTTCGAAGATGATGAGGACTATCCTTCAACATCAAATCAGACTTATGATGAAGAAGAAACCCATGAGACACCAGAAGAACAGATAAGGATATAACAAAAGACTCCATCTAGGTACGTTCAGAAGAATCATCCAGAAACTCAAATTTTGGGGTAGAAAGAGGCATGTGTACAAACGAGAAGAACTATTTTAGAAGCTTCAAGTTATCTAGAATTGCTCTCGTCCATTGAACCACAAAATGTAAGAGAAGCATGCAAAGATGAATGCTAGGTCAAGGCCATGAATGAAGAACTTGAGCAGATTGAAAAGAATAACACTTGGGAGTTGGTCCCTAGACCAAATGATAAGAATGTCATAGGGACAAAATGGATATTCAAAAACAAGCTGAATGAAAATGGAGATGTTATTAGAAACAAGGCCAGACTTGTTTGTAAAGGGTATGATCAACAAGAAGGTATAGACTTTGAAGAAACTTTTGCACTAGTTGCTAGACTTGAAGCCATAACAATGTTCCTTGCTCTTTCTAGCTTTCAGAAGTTCAAAGTTTTTCAAATGGATGTGAAATCTGCCTTTTTAAATGGAGACTTGGAAGAAGAATTGTATATTAAGCAATTTGATGGATTCATCCTTGGAAATGATCCAAAACTTGTATGCAGACTTAAGAAGGCACTCTATGGTCTTAAACAGGCTCCAAGGGCTTGGTATTATCGTCTGGACAAATACCTCCATCAACAAGGCTTTTCAAAAGGATCAGCAAATAGAAATCTATATGTAAAAATTGATAATGATAAATTGATAATACTTATCATCTATGTTGATGATATCATCTTTGGTAGCAATGAAGAAGCCATGAGTCAAAACTTTGCTTTGGTGATGTAGAAAGAATTTGAAATGTCCTTGCTTGGTGAGTTGACATATTTTCTTGGTTTACAAGTCCAACAAAATAAATACGGTATCTTTTTATCACAAACCAAGTATCTCAAGGAGATCTTGAAGAAATATGGCATGGAAGACTCGAAACCAGTATGTACCCCTATGATAACAGGATGCAGCCTCAGTGCAAATGATGATTCAACAGTAGTTCATCAACCAACCTATAGATCCATGATTGGTAGTCTGCTCTATTTGGCTAGTACCCGACCAGACATCATGCATGCAGTGGGAATAGTTGGAATATTCTAGGCAAATCTGAAAGAAGCACACCTTTAGGTGGTTAAAAGAATTTTCAAGTATCTTCAAGGGACACAAAACTATGTCTTATGGTATCCTAGAGATACAGATCTTACACTTCATGCATATATAGATGCAGATTGGGCAAGAAGCGTGGATGACAGAAAAAGCACTAGTGGTGGTGCATTCTTTATGGGTTCCAGATTAGTATCTTGGTTCCGCAAGAAACAAAGTTCAATTGCCTTATCTATAGCTGAAGCGGAATATGTGGCTGTTGCATCTTGCTGCACACAACTCCTTTGGATGATGCAAATTTTTCAAGATTTTCAAATCACTTGTACTCCTCCTATCTCCATTTTATGTGATAATACAAGTGCAATCAGTATTTCAAAAAATCCAGTCATGCATTCAAATACCAAGCACATAAATATCAAATATCACTTTCTCCGAGAACAAGTGCTTCAACAAAAGGTCAAATTGGAGTATGTTCCCTCCAAGGAACAGGTTGCTAATATACTCACCAAACCCCTACCCAGGGAGACATTTGAATACCTCAGACAGAAGCTGGGAGTAGTTGATGCATCATCTTGCTGTTGAAACTTGTCTATTTAAGAGAAAAGTTGTTGTACATCAGTTTAATGAGGAGAATCTGCGTACATACGCCAGTTTATGTGGATACAGTAACGTATATGTTGGTTTTAAGACAAACAGTGGGCCAGGCTCAGGATGAAAGGAGTCTGATATGGGTCTGACGGAGACCATCTGGCACATGTTCAGGGGGAGCATATATATTCTTCTAATAATGCATTGTTGGCATTATCGTAGAAGATCTTGGTTCAAGTTCACAGTGTTTTGGTTTCAGGGGGAACAGGTGCAGAAGGAGAACATGATTGCTAGTCTGAATGATGATTGACAGATGTTGTTGATGATAGTTGTTGATAACTATCATATTCTGGTTGTAGATATTTCGTCTCTATATCATGTATTTCTTTTCTTATCAACGTCATGTAATGGCCTACTTTGGTTTCCCCACTATGCCTGGAATGGATAATGTAATGTTCTTGTTTATATTGTGTAAACTTTTGGTGAATCCCCACTTGGTTTGGAGATGGATGTATATATGAGTCTTTGGTGGTAGGAAGGTCATTTATGATGTATAAAGTTATGTATCTTCATGTAGAACATCTTCTTGCAGACCTTGCCTACAGTCAGAGGGAGCATGGACAGCACAACAGAGCAGAGATTTCAGCATGAACTCACGGGGAGCATAACCCTTTGCCCTTGATGTCAAAGGGGGAGAATGCCTTTGAGTGACTTGGGGTTGCCATCAAGTCCAAAGGGGGAGGTTGTTGGCATTATGACACAGGTTTGCCACTATGACACAGGTGTCATCCTTGATGGCAACTCACTCAGATGACAGATCACTATTCAAGCTCTCAGAATGAAAGAAAAAGAGGTATACACAGGTTCCCTTTGATGAAGGCGCGCATACACGCAGGTTTTGTAATTTAGAACAGTGTATATGCAGGTTGGCCTTAATTCAGAAGCATATGCACGTAGGTTGTACACATTGAAGTAGCATACGTCTCTTGAAATATGTTTTAGCTACTTCTATTTATTGCTGCAGTGTTCTAGGTTCAGAATTAGTGTCTGGTTACTGTTACTATTTTCTGGGTACAACATTCAGAGAAGTGACTATTTGATTCAGTTTTATTTGGTGCAAAGGAGATTGGTTGATGCAGATATACTTGATGTTTGATTGATGTTATTCATGGATCCAATCTGAAAATTTATGAAACGTGGTCCCTGAAAGAAAAGAGAAGGTTGTAGCCTTCTGTAGGTGAGCACCTATGTACTGGTACCACAGCTAGTACAAGAGCTAAGGGGGGTTGTAGCTCCCTTCCAGAAGAAGCTGGAGAATGAGAGAAGGTTGTAGCCTTCTACAGGTAGCATCCTACGTACTGGTATAAGACTGCACCAATACAAAATCATTGTAAAAGGAAGTTTCTAATTAAAAGAAGATAGAGACGAATTGCAGCAGGTGGTTTTCTTCCACATCGGGTTTCCACCTTATATCTTTGTGTCCATGTGTGTGATGATCTGTTCTATTTTACTACTCCTGTTTACTATTCTTATGATTAATGAAGTCCTGATGCAATGATTAAATATCAACAATTAATGAATCTTAAGTTTTCTGATATACATTGGTTTCTTTAGACACAATAGCGTATATACGCAGTTTCCCATAGCTGAAGTAGCATATACAAATCTGACTGTGAAATGAAAAGTAATTGATTTAATAACACTGATTCACTCCCCCTCTCAATATTATTTCCAACAAAGTCATTCATTAATATTTCAAACATATGCACCTAATAATTTAATCTAATGAAATTCACAAACATAAAATAAAAGCTTACCAAAACAAAAGTGTACTTGCTAGGCAATGGGGATCCTTCCAAGGATTCAAAAGCACATCAAAAGAGAAGTCAAATGTAGAGGATCAAAGAAGCTCCATTTTATTCATCATAATTTTCAAAGTACAATGGCTATAAGCTCATATGGTCCTAACCAAAACTATTCTAAATTCTATCTAGATTAACATTACTAGATTACAATGAAGGACTAGGTTCTAAGATTCTAAAAATTAAGATTACAAATGAAGGAGATAACACTCATATTTATACAAAAGATATGATAACAAACTCATAAATGTAGATCCACTATTCCCTCCTTTGATCCACATATTTCTCAACCAATGGTGACACATAACCCTATCCTCCATGATCTCCTCCATGAGGTCCATGATCTTCTCCATGATGTCCATGATCTCGTCAAATTAGAATTTGAACATAGAGTGCCACATAAATATGCCTTGTAAGCTTCCTTTGTACCTACACATGTCAACAAACTCATTCTAATTGTTAGGTATAAGTATATGGATATTATTTTCTGAATTTTAACTGCAAATTCACGTAAAAATACTAAGAATTAATAATGTTTTGGAAAACACAATGGTAACCCATTTAATGATGAAAGTGAAGTTGATGTGGTGACATGGTGGTGGAATAGAGGTGAGAAAATGTGTGAATGGAATGAAAGTGGAAGTATTTTAAGGATAATTCTTAGGCCCAACACTAGGGATACGAAAGTATATCTTCCCCAAAATTGTTTTAATGATCAAATCTACTTTCCAAGGGAAAAAAGAAGGTTATATAATAACATACACCAAATTTGATGTTATGTTAAAGACAATGGAGAAATTGGTTTTTCAAGTTAACCCCTCCTAGAGTGAGCCTCAACTCCAGGTCATAAATCCAAATTTTGAAAGGCCACCTAGACCTCAGACTTGCTAGAAGAATCCATATGAATAAAAAACAATGAAACCTCCATTTCATGATAATTTTGTTGATGAGGAAGATATTTAAGAGATTGAACAATAGCAAATTTACTGCTTTGATGATTAAGAAACTAACGTATTTCTAACTAAATAGGTCTGTTGAATTTTCATAAGAAAGGGATAGATATAAATTGATGTTTTTAATTAAAGATATATCAATAGGGGTATAATAATTTTGTTGCTGATTTCCAGAGACAATATAACCTTAGAGGCAAAAATGTAGTTATTACTAAACCTCCTCTAGTGAAAGCTACAATTGATTAGAAAAAAATAAGCCTAAGAAAGTATATGAACCTAAAAAAATAGTGGAATCAAAGAATGATACATCTAATAAGGGTGATCAAAGAATAAAAGAAGGAAATGTCAAGGATTTGGAAAAAGTTTAGTCTTCTTTTAGTTTGGAAAATGAGACAGGAAAGGTTAAAATATCTATTCCTTTTTTTGAATTGTTCAAGAATATGCAGTATAAAGAAAAAATTATTAAAATGATAAAGGGATCACTAGTTGATAAAGCTGTGAATATTAGTAATCAGGATTCTTTGAATGTCCAAGATGATTCACCTGCATTCTTATTTGGTTCTCATGCTATTGAGATAAACCAAGGTGTGCCCCCCTTTTATGTTAGCATTAACATTCATGATATGGTTTTGCATAATGAAATTCTTGATTGAAGGCCTTCACACAATTTGATACCCAATACTATTATGGATAATTTATGGTTGGATATCGCTAGACCTTATAAAGATTTGTTTCCATTTGATTCAATAAAGGTGCGATGCTCACGGTTGATTAAAGGTCTTGTTGTGAACTCAAATCAAATTCCAGAAAAGAGTATTATGATGGATGTTGTGGTGGAAGATATACCACTAAGGTTCAAAATGTTACTTTCTCGTTCCTGAGTAGCCAAAGTGGGTGGTACTCTGCAAATGGACATGTCCTATGCCTCCATCCATGTGTTTGGAGAAACAAAGAGACTCTAAAGGGAAGTTAAAATGAAATATGTGGTAAGTAGTAAAGAAGAACCGTAAAATCATCATATTTATGCTATAGATACTGACTTGGGGTCAAAATTTTTATATAGTGACTTAAATTTGGAGGAAGAAAATCAGCAACAATTGGAAGATCAAGTTCAAATAGAAAATGAACAGGTAGATGACACAAATGAGACATGGATCATGTGTTTTGATGGGTTTGTTTGCAAAGAGGGATCAGTGGTTGGTATATGGATCATTACACCAGATGGAGGTAGTCAAGTGCATTCTTTCAAATTATATTTTTAATTCTCTAATAACGTAGCTGAATATGAGGCCTTACTCATCATTTTGAACATACTCAAGGAGAAAACAGCCAAAAGGATCTACAATTTTGGGGACTCAGAGCTAATTATAAACCTAGTTAAAGGGATTTATTAAGCAAAGCACATAAGGATGAGAGCTTACAAAAATGAGGTTTGGGACTTATTTGATAATTTATTTGTTGAACCCAAAACATCAGTGATTTCTGGACAAAAAAAATTATACTGTTGATTCACTCGCTAGTATAGTAAGTATGTTCAAAATCCATATTTGCCCAAATAAGAAATATCAGATAGAAATGAGATATAGACCCTCCATTCCAAACAACATAAAACATTGGCAGGTCTTTGAATATGATCAGCAAATAAAAAGGTTTTTGGAAATGATTGGTGAGTTTGCTAGCAATCATATTGATGATGACAAAGATTTAGATAACCAGGTTGATACAAATGATTTTGTAAATGTGATAGGAGATCAGACCATAATTCAACTAAGAAATGATTTCTTTCCTAGTGGGTTAGTGCCTCTAGAGAAGTTATTTGACAGCAATGATGTTGTTGTTAAACCAAAAATGAAGCCTGACAGTAATGAATTACAAGATTGTAATTTAGGCACAGAAAAAGAGCCAAAAGTTGTTGAAATTTTCAATTCTTTAAATGATGAGTAGAGGGAAAAATTTGATGCTTCATTAAAATAATTTTCTGATTTCTTTGCATGGAAATATGAATATTTAGGGGTGTATGACAAAAGTATAATTCAGCACACTATACCCTTAAAGGAAAATGAAAAGCCTTTAAAGCTGAAACTAAGGATAATAAATCCTAAGTTGCTCCCACTGATAGAGAAAGAGGTGAATTTTTTTTTGGATGCTAATATTATAATTTCCTTGAGATTTCCAAAATGGGTAGCTAACCTTCTACCAGTGAAGAAAAAGAATGGGGAGATTCGATTGTGTGTGGAATTCAAAAATTTAAACAAAGTGCCATTAAAGGATAATTACCCATTGCCTAAGGTGGAGCACATTTTGCAAAGTGTTGTTGGTTCAAAGAGGATTTCCATGTTAGATGGTTTCTCAGGGTACAATTAGATACTGGTGCATCCAGAAGACCAAGAAAAGACAACCTTTAGTACACTTCGGGGAACTTTCATGTATTCCAAAATTCCTTTTTGATTAATGAATGCAGGAGCTATATTTCAGAGGGAAATGAACATAGCATTTGCAGAGTAGAAGAACAAGTTTGTGGTAATCTATCTAGATGATATCACAATATATTTAGTATCTTATTTAGAGCACTTGAAACATCTCAGTTAAGTATTTTTGAAATGAAAACAAATTGGTATTTCATTGAACCCCAAAAAATCACATTTTGCTATGAAAGAGGGTAATATTTTAGGTCATATAGTATCTAAATATCGAATATATATTGATCCAAAGAAAGTATAATCAATACAGAAATTTGAGTTTCCCATTTGTAAAAAGGAGGTCCAGTCATTCTTGGGTAGAGTAAATTTTTTGCGGAGACTCATTCCAAAGTTTGCCGTAATCTTAAGGGTAATTAAAAGCATGTTAAAGAAGAATAGTGAAGTCAAGTGGACACTTGTAGCCAAACAATATTTCAAAGAAATCAAATCACTAATAACTAAATCCATTGTTCTTATCAACCCAAACTTCTCAAAATATGTCCAAGTATTTTAATTTTCTTCAGAGCACACTATTTTAGGAAACAATGTAAACTTTGAAACAGGAACTGTAAAACCAAAATGGAAACTCTAGAAAACAAAACTCCAAAAAAAACATGAAAAATAGTCCAAAAATGATGTATCCTGGAATGATGTTTTATTTTTTTTAGGGTTAATTTCAACATTTTTCAAAAATGGCAGTAAAACCAATTTTTTTTTTGAAAAATAAACAAAAAAAACACACTAATGTTGTTGGTAGAATAAACTTTTTCTTTCCCAAGTATAATTTTTTTTAGTAATGGCGTTAAAGATAAAGTAATGTGATCCGAAACACATTAAAATTCCAACAGCTTTCATCCATGTCATTAAACATATAATAACATGACAATAAATATCTCTAAAATTCTAATTGTTTCCAACCATAACATTAAAGATAAAAATTTTGTTTATAAAATTTCAACCATAGAATTAAAAAACTATAAATTTTCAACACATTTAAACCATGACATTATGAACAAATTACCTGACTAAATTAAGCAAAATATTAATACTTGAAGATTGAATGAAATATAAATTATATCTCTAAGCTATTGTTGCATTGTGGATATTTTAAACAAATAAATACATAATAATTAAAACATATAATTCAAAAAACATAAAAATGACTCATAACTTCATGTAACATCATATGGAAATTAAATTTTTTATTTCAAGATACCATGAAAATATCAGTTATAAAATCTGTCTTAGACAATTATTCAAAATCACTCATAGTCATGCCTAGTTGTGGCACAGAGGGCATGTTGCACGCCCACTGTGCTGTGAGTGGGCACACCCACAGTTGGGAGCACTCAGTCACAGCCCTTGTGGCTGTGGGTGGGTGCCCCCGGCGATGTGAGTGCTCGCTTGTGGCATAGATGTGTGCAGCCTACAGGCCTTGTGCCTATGGGAGGGTGTGCCTAGCTGTGGGCATGCCTGTCATTTTGTCATGGGAGAGCACGCCCATAGTTGGGTGCACCCGCCCATAGGAACTTACAATACCTGTACCTGTGGGTCAATGTGCCAGGCCATGGGCATGCCTGCCTAGGACAAAGCGGCCGCTTGTCCTGCCAGGAGGCACCTTTGCCTAGGGCGGGCAAGTCCATGGCTGGGCGTGCTTTCCCATAGGCACAGACACACGTTGTGCATATGGGCGGGCACACCCGCCCATAAGCACAGTCACTAGCCAAGGGGTCGATTATGGGAAGTGGCCTCGGCAGGCCAGATTCGACCCCTAGCTTGTCAGGGGTCGATTCCCAGAATTGGCCCCTTGGCATGCCCAAGGTCAATTCTGGGAATCAGCCCCGGGCAAGCAAGGGGGTTGATTCCCGTAATCAACTCCCTTGCCTGCCAGGGGTTGATTCTCATACTCGACTTTGACCCGGGTGGGCACGCCGCTCGCCAGCATCAAAACGGCCCCCAGTAGGCCAGGGGGCTGATTCCGTGAATCAACCTATGACGGGTCAAGGGGATGATTCTAGGAATTGGCCCCTGGTAGGCTAGGGGGATGCCTCCTCGAATGGCCCCCCAGCAAGCTAACGGGTGGATTCTGGTCTGGGAATCAGCCACCATTAGGTTAGGGGTTGATTCCCAGAATCTACCCCCTTTCCTACCAGGGGCGGATTCCCGGAATCGGCTGCCTAGCCTACCGGGGACCGATTCCCAGAAGTGGCCCTTGGTAGGCCAAGTGGCCAATTCTGGATATCGAACCCTAGCAAGGTAGGTGACCGATTCCAGAAATTGGGCCCCAAATCGGCCCCCAACAACCTAGGGAGCTGATTTCCATAATCAACCCTATGGCCTTCTAGGGGACTTCATTGACTCAAGGGTGGGGGGGGGCATGCCTACAACCATGTGTGCCGAGGTGGGCATGCCCATGGCTGAGAGCACCCGCCCACAAGCACATGAAGTGCCTGTTCCTGTGGGTAGGCACGCCCATCCATGAGTGTGCCTACCCACAGCCACAACACTAGTTGTGCTTGTGGGCAGGTGTGCCCGGTTGTGGGCGTGCCCACCCTAGGGAAAGTGACCCCCTGGAGGGCCGATTCCTAGACAAGAATCAACCTCTTGTCCTATCAGGGGTCAATTCTCAGAGCAAAACCAACCCCTTAGATTGTTGGGGGGCGAATCCAAGAATCGACCCCCTGGCTTATCGAGGGCCGATTCCCAAAATCATCCCACTGGCCTACCGGGGGTCGATTCTAGGAATCGATCCCCAATAGGCCAAGGGGTCGATTCTAGGAATTGGCCCCTTGGTAGGCTAAGGGGTTGATTATGAGAATTGGCCCTCGACCTTTCAGGGACTGATTTCCAATCGACCCCTGTAGGCTAGGTGGTTGATTCCTAGAATCGGCCCCTAGTAAGCCAAGGGGCTTATTCTTAGAATCATCCACCTCACTTGTCGAGGGCTGATTCTGGCCACCTGGCCTACCGAGATCTCGGTCCCTTGGCCTGTCGAGGGAAAATTTCTATAATCAGCCCACTGGCCTACTAGGGATCAATTCCCAAAGTCATCCCCTTGGCCTACCATGGGCTGATTCCTGGAACCGCTCCCCAACAAGCCAAGAGGCCAAGGGGGCTAACTCCCATAATCGACCCCTTAGCCCCTTGGCATGTTGGGGTGGATTCCAGGAATTAGCGGCTTGGCACGTTGGGGGTCGATTCCAGGAATTGGCCCCTAGTAGGCGAAGGGGTCAATTCTCAGAATCGACCCCTAGTAGGCGAAGGGGTCAATTCTCAAAATCGTCCCCTGGTAGGTGAAGGGGTCAATTGTCAGAATCAGCCCCTGGCAGGTTACGTGGATGATTCCCAGAATCGCTCCCTTGGCTTATTGGGGGTCTATTCCTAGAATCAGCCCCCTAGCTTGCCAGGCCAATTCCTAGAATCAGCCAGGTAGGCTAGGGGGATGATTTTGGGAATCAATCCCTTGGCATGTTGGGGGCTGATTCTGGATTGGCCCCTTAGCCTGCCAAGGTCTGATTCCTAGAATCATCCCCCAGCAAGCCAAGCACCCAATTCTAGGAATCGATCCCTTGGCCTGCTTGGGACTAATTCTAGGAATCGGCCCTTGGCAGGTCAAGGGGTCGATTTTGGGAATTGGTATCTTGAACTGATAGGAGCCGATTCTAGAAATATGCCCCTAGTAGGCCAGGGGGTTGCTTTTCCCTGGGTAGGTACACCCATGACTAGGCACGCATGCCCACAAGAATAGGAAATACTTGTGCCTATGAATGTGGATGGGCACGCCTGGTCATGGGCGTGCCCTCCCGGGGAAAAGCGACCCCCTTAAAGGTTAGGGGATATATTCTAGGAATCAGCCCCCAACAGGCTAGAGTGTTAATTTTGGGAATTGGCCCCCAAGAGGCCAAGCGATCAATTCCAGGAATCAGCCCTGTGGCCTACCAAGGGCCGATTTTGGGAATTAGCCCCTTGCCCCTTGGCCTGCAAGGGGCGATTTTGATAATCACCCCCCGGTAGGCCAAGGTGGTTGATTCCCGTAATCAGCCCCTGGTAGACCAAGGGACCGATTCTAGGAACTGTCCTGGGGCTAATTCCCAGACTAGAATCATCCCCTTGACCTGCCAAGGGCCGAGAATCGACAACCTATCCTGCCGAGGGCTGATTTCGGAAAATGACCCCCTGGCCTATTAGTGGTCGATTTGTAGAATCGTCCCTCGACAGTCTGGTTGGATGATTCCCAGAATTGACTGATTCTGGGATTCAGTCATCGAGTCAAAGAAAAAGCGGCCTCCAACAGGTTGGGGGGAATTTTAGGAATCAAGCCCCTGGCCTGCTAGTGGTCGATTTCTAGAATTGTCACTTTGACCAGTGTGGGCACACCAACAGCCAGGCGCGCTCACTCCTAGGCATAAGCAATGCCTATGCCTATGTGTGGGCATGCTCTTGTCAAAGAAACTCCCTAATAGGCCAAGGGTGCGATTCTAAGAATCTTCCCTTATAGGTGAGGGGGCTGATTCCCGGAATCTGCTCCCTGACTTGCTGAGGGCCGATTCTTAGAATCGGTTCCCTAGTATGCCAAGGGGACACTTTGATCTAGGCGTGCAGCCCACAGCTAGGCGCGCTTGCCAATAAGCATATGCACTGTTTGTGCCTATGGGTGGGCGTGCCCAGTAGCTATGCTTATAGGCGGGCTCGCCCGTCCATGGTTTTTCCTGCCCAGGTCATAGTGGCTGCAGGAAGGCCAGGGGGTCGATTCTAGGAATCGACCACCTAGCCTGCCAGGTGTCAATTCCGAAAATTGGCCCATGGCCTGCCACAAGTTGATTCCTAGAATTGGCCAAGGACAAGCCAAGGGGATGGTTCCTAGACTAGGAATTGGCTCGTGGTGGACCAAGGGGTTGATTATGGGAATCTGCCCTCGACAGGCTAGAAGGTCGATCCCAAAAATTGATCCCCAATAGGCCAAGGTATCTATTCTGGTCTGGGAATCAGCACCTGGTATGCCAGGGGGCCAATTCCCGAAATGAGCCCCTTTTCCTATGGGGGGTCGATTCCAGGAATCAGCCACATGGCTTATGAGCGATTGATTCACAGAATTGGTCATCGATAGGACAGGGGGCCAATCTTGAGAATTGACTCCCAACAGGCTAGGTGGTTAGTTCCCAAAATCAACCCTCGGTAGGCTAGGGGGATAATTCTTAGAATTGATCCCCTAGCTTGCTGAGGAACGATTCTCAGATTCATCCTCCTACTTACCAAGTAGTCGCTTTTACCCAGTTAGGCATGCCCATAGCTGAGCGTGTCGAGAACAATCTGGCTGTGCCGCTTGCGGGGACGCCAACGATTGGGCACACTTGTATATGGCTAGGCATGCTTGTCCATAGGCACAGCCACTAGCCCAAGGCACGCAGGCGGAGTTGTGAGCATGCCCGCGCATAGGCATGCTACAGAGCTATTTTTCCCTAGGCGGGCATGGCCACAGCTGGGGAAAAGTGTCCCCCTAGAACACCAAGGGGTTGAGTCCCAGGCTCAGGGTCGATTTTGGGAATCAACCCCTAGCAGGCCAAGGGGTTGATTCCCAAAATCGGCCTGACGCAATCGAGGGGGCCAATTCCCATAATCGTCCCTCGGTAAGCCATGTGGTTGATTCCTAGAATCGACCCATAGTAGACCAAGGGGTTGATTCTAGGAAACAACCCCGTTGCGTACTGGGGGTCGATTCTTAGACCATAATCGACCTCTTGACTTACCGGGGCCGATTCCAAGAATCATGTTAGGTCCTTATAATACTAGTGATTCCCCCATTTCTATAGTCATTATAGCCCCTTATTGCTATTTTTGTACCCTTGTTGTCCCCATATTGTTATTATTGTGCCCCATAGAAGCCCACTATTGTTATTGTTGTGCCCTTATATTATTATTGTTATGTTGGCTCTGATTATATTATTATGCCTTAGACTCTTGTATATAGAAAGGAGGTTTTGTCATTTGAATCATCCATGAATTGTTCATTCATGTAATGAAAAGGAGATTTCCCCTCAAAGAGGATTATTTTGGATTCGTTGATCTATCATTTCTTTTATTATGTGAGCTAGTTGCATAACATTTGATATCAGATTTTTGGATTCTAGGGTTTAACTACTTTAAATAGGTCATCATGAAATTTTTTCTATAACTTGTTTTCTATGAAGCTTTAGAAGCTGAAAAAAAACCAATTTGAGATGAAATCGTGATGAACATAGTGGCCAAATTGCAAACCATTTCTCGTTGTATTTTCAGAGGTATGAACTGAGGAAGTTATGGTTTTTCCAGGATCCTGAATTCCATCTCAAACAGGTGGCCTTGGAAAAGCAGTCATAACTTTCTCTCTGAGCATTGGATTTAAACTTTGTAAAAATTGATAGAAAGATGACAAACTGTAGTGTTTTGGGTATAATTTTCAGGGCCTAAGGTCAAAATAATGACACGTGAAAATTTGTACAAGTTCACTCTACTGAAGCAATCTATAATGAGGCCACTGTGGGAGATTTGACATAACTCTTTCTTGGAAAATCCAATACTGGCATTTGAAAGGGAACTTGGAGGGATATTGCAAGATGAAATTTCAAACCTTGGAAATCCGAAATTAAAGAGATACAATAGATTCAATATCAAGCTCCTACAAAGTGAAAAAAAGTGTGTAGTCTTTTTAGAAATTTGCATAAGTTTTGTTTGAAAAATTAGTTTGAAATGATTAAAAGGGTATAGTGAGGAAAATTATCATTAGTTGATGGAAACACCTAGTAAGAAACCTAAAATGTCTACTATGACACATGAATAAGGGGAAGAAATGAAACATGATATATCAAAATTACGAGACCAAGTGCAACAAATTTCACTCTCACAAAAAGTAACAGAAGCTAAGATGGATGGTTGATTTATATTTGATAAAAAAACACAATGGGTGAAGTGGTTGCCTCTGGCTGAATGGTGGTATAACACTTCCTTCCATATTTCAATAAAAATGACCCCATTTATGGCACTTTATGGATATCGTCCACTGTCCATCACAACATCTTTAAGAGAAAATTCTAAGGTTCAAGCACTAGAAGATCACATCGAGCATCAACAATAGGTTCTCTGACTCTTAAAGGACAATCTTACTTTGGTGCCAAATAGAATGAAACAATGGGCAAATAAACATCGCAGCGAAAGAAGTTTTGATGTAGGTGACCGGGGATTTCTATGGCTACAATGATACAAACAAATGTCCCTCAAGAAGCTAAGAAGAATAATAAATTATCACCAAAGTATTATGATCCATACAAGGTGTTGCAAAATATTTGTACTATGACATACAAATTGGAGCTTCCTGCATCTTCTCGAGTGTGCCCAGCTTTCCATGGTTCATGCTTAAAGAAGGTTATAGGTGACAATCTCCTAGTTCAAACAATATTGCGAGAACTTGACAAGGAAGGAAAAATCATATTAGAACCCGAAGCAGTCACATAAACAAGAAATTGGCAGCTACGAAATTGACCAATTTCAGAGTATCTCATTAAGTGGAAGAACTTACCTACTGAAGATTCCACACGAGAGGATGAGAATTTTATACAGAAGCATCCAAAACTACTTAAACATTGAGGAAAACACTTTTTTGAAGGAGAGGGGCATGTTAGGTCCCTATAATACTAGTGATTCCCCCATTACTATTGTCATTGTAGCCCCTTATTGTTATTGTTGTACCCCTCTTTCCCCCATATTGTTATCATTAGGGGAATTTTGAGGTCTAAAATGGGGCTCCTAAGAAAAATGTACAACCAAAATAAACTTTATAAGAACCAATATGGTTCAAGATCATGATGTCAACCATGGGGGATGATTCACCATCTTTGGAGTAAAAAAGTAAAAATATTAAATAATAATTAAAATAATAAAACTACTTTTTCAACTCGTATTTTAAACTTATCTCCCTAAGGTTTTACTCAAATTTTAAGCGGGAGTACTCATTGTATGAAAAATTTAATTTTTCATTCAAATATTACACATGTTGCATACTTTCAATGGACCCTGCTACACGAAAAATGAGAAATACATAAAAACAAATTATTGCAATAACATTTTTCATGTATTTCTCATTTTTCATGTAGCAGGGTCCATTGAAAGTATTCAACATGGGTAATCATTGGATGAGGGATCAAATTCAACATCCAACAAGTGTTTTTGCTCAAAATTTGAGTAAACCCATAAGGAGATAAGTTGAATCTATGAGTTGAAAAAATAGTTTTTTTCTTTTTTCCCTCTAAAATTTGATGATGTAATCTAATCTTATTTAGTTATTTCCACTATTATTTTATAATTTCTTGACGAGTCCCATTTTAGACCTCAAAATTCCCCTAATTTTTTGTGCCCTATAGAAGCCCACTATTGTTATTGTTGTTCCCTTATATTATTATTGTTATGTCGGCTTTGATTATATTGTGACCCCTTAGACTCCTATATATAGAGAGAAGGTTTTGTCATTTGAATCATCCAAGAACTGTTGATTTGTGTAATGAAAAGGAGGTTTCCCCCTTGAAGAGGCTTATTTTGAAGTCGTTGATCTATTTTTTCTTCTATTTTGTGAGTTGGTTCCATAACAAATCGACCCCTTATAGGGCATGGGCTGATTCCTAGAATCGGCCCCTAGTAGGCCAAGTGGATGATTCTCGGAATTGGTCCCCGGTAGGCCAAGGGGATGATAACTAGAATCAGCCCCAAAGCCTTCCAAGGGGTCAATTCCTAGACTAGAATTAGCCACTTGGCCTCCTGGGAGCCAGTTCCCAAAATCGGCCACCAGCGACCTATTGCTCTACCGGGGGCTGATTTTTGGAATCAACTCATTGGCCTTGCAAGTGTTGATTCTGGGAATCAACCCCCAGCAGGACAAGGGGGAGCTTTTCCCCAAGCGAGTGATATGATATTCACCCTATGAGTGATATCAATTAAATATTTATGAATAAAGGTAATACAGACTCATGTGTTGGTGTATGCGTTCTGTGTTATCGAAGCAACAGATCGATCAGATTGCCAATACATAGACAATTAAATGGAAAGACAATAGAGAAATATAGTAAGCAAATACAAGAACACAAAAATTTAATAATGAGTTCACCCTACTTTCCAGGGCTACATCTCCGGTCTAGCTTCAATGGTGGCCTTATTTTATTGTGTCTTTAAGCAGAGAATTACAATGCAAGGACTCAATGCGAGCTCTCCTGAAGCAGGTTTGCTTGGCAGGGTGGTTCTTGGATTCCCCAAGCCACTTGAGTACACAGACTTCTTCTTCCTACCAGCTTTGTGACCCTCTAGTGTACAGTGGAAAGAGTCCAATGTGGTGCTCAGCCCGGACCGATCCTCTATGGGATGGCTTGAATCTGCAAACTCTCTGGTGCTTGATGTTGCCACTGGTCAGCTCGGCCCTCTGTCCTCTTTCTGCTTTACTTTACTGCCTTCTTCTCTGGTTTCTGTCTCTCTGTGTTCAGTCCTCCTCTCCAGGTACTCTGACTGACTGACTTCCTTGTGTATTCTGTCTCTCTGTTCATGGATTTTAGCCATTCGTCTCTAAGACCATTCGGTTCCTCTTCCTCCTCTGTCGATTCACATTTTTCAGCTACGCTTGGAGTTCCCTATTCAGCGTCATCATCAACACTCAGGGAGTGGCCACATGTCCTCCTCTAAACGGCGTCAGCCTGCTTCATTGGTTCGTTTCTTCAGTTACATCATGGATGAAGTCTTTCCTCCACCGTGGTGGTCAAACAGACTCCAAATCTTTCTAAAACACGGCATATTCCCTTGTCGATTCCACTTCCCTCCATCGGGCACGATCTTAGCCGTCTGATATGGGGCCTCCAGATCCGATGCCATATGCACATTTCGTGCGGTTGAATTGATCGACCTTTAGCACACGATCAACGATGGTTTTCTCTCTCCTTTGCTTTCCACGCATCGATTGATGAATGGAATCACTCTGCTCTCATCCAAAACCTCTTACTGTTTGAGGGCACCCCGATCAAAACCACCAGTTTCCAGAGCGCAAGTCCCGCCTTTGTACTTTCAGCACTTTTTCCTTTCTGCTCGCGGTTCTCTGGCTTCTCATGCGTCTCTGTGCTCGGGCTTCCTCCTTCACGACCCTGTTCACCCAGCAATGTGCGACTCATCAAAATCCACCTATGTTTCCTGATCCGGGGCTCCCAGGGGCTAATTCAGCCTCTCGCATAGTCTTCATGGGCCTTGGTCAGCGCACTTTGACCAAGGTCCTCATCGTTCCACGCTGGCTACCATTGCCACTGGTTCAGGGTGTTTTTGATCCCTGTTTTGGATTCTTTAGAGATTTTTTCTGACCTGATACAGTCATGGTTCTTTGATAGTCTTCTATGGATCCAATTCGAATCATGGCCTTCCAACTGAAAAAGGTTTTGGACCACCAAAAGTTGGTTTTCAAGCATTGACTAAGTGAGGATACTAGTTTCTCACTTGTCCAATCTCAATCCACTTCGCACTACTTAGCTTCGAACCTTTGAGCCCAATCCTGAGGTACTCAACGTCTCCTCTGCGCATTTTCCTCACCTTCTTGTCCAAGACTATGTCTTCCTGCAATTCATTCAGATATTCAGGTAGCAGGTCATCAATAGAAGGCAATTGACTTTGCTCTTCAGGATCCTCAATCATTGAAGGTTCAAACAATCTCAAGCAATCTGCATTTACGAATGATTAGATGTGCATGTAAGCTAGGCGATTAAGGTGAAAAGCATTTTCACCAATCTTCTAAAGTATCCTAGAAGGTCCATACTTGATAGGCTTTAGCTTTTTACCTTCACCTTGCATCCTCTCCTTGCTGATATACAACCAGCCTTGGTCTCCAACTTGAAAACTATGCTCCATCTGATGCCTGTCATGACTTTTCTTGTATTTGGCTTGGCTCCTTTCCAGCTGTTCCTATACTGCCTGATGGATCTCCTGGATTTGTTCAATGAACCTAGTTTCCTTGTCCACATCACTGTGTCCATCAACTGTGGTATCTTTACCAAAGATAAAATCCAAAGGAGACCTTGGTGTGAAACCAAAATAGGTCTCAAAAGGAGATCTCTATGTAGAAGAGTGCTTTGCTCTGTTGTAAGCATGCTACACATAACATAATTGTTCATCCTAGAGTTTAGGATGTTTGCTGCAATATCCTCTGAGTAACTAGATCATTGTCCTATTAACTACTTCTGTCTGGCCATCTGTTTATGGATGAAAAGTTGTGCTTTTCTTCAGTTGGGTGTCCATCAGCTCCCACAGACTTGACCAAAACTTCCCCACAAATCGGGTGTCTCAATCAGATACAATAGAAGTGGGTAATCCAAAATGAACCCATACATGTTCAAAGAATAGTTTTGCAGTTTGTTCAGCTGTAATCTATTTATTACAAGGTATCAAAATAAACATTTTTTTGAACCTGTCCACAGCCACATACAGATAATCATGATCTTTCCTAGATTTAGGCAGTCCTCCAACAAAATCCATGGAAACACTTTCCCAAGGGTGAGAAGGAACTGGTAATGGAGTGTACAAGCCTGGTTTTCTATTGTTGGGCTTGCTTTTAGCACACATAGTACACCCTTTTACATATCTAAAACTGTCTCATTCATTTTCAGCCAATAACAAAATCTTTGTAGCTGTGCAGCTATTTTACTTACCCCAAAGTGACCTGATATCAGAGAAGTGTGTGCTTCTCTAATTATCTTTACTCTCTCATTTTGTGGAATGTAGAGTTTCCCACAATGATATAAGAGTTAGTCCTTCACATGATAATCCAATTCTTCTACCTTTTTTCCTTGACTCAAAGTTGCATATACATCCTTAAAATCTATATCTTGAGCATATTGTTCAATGTAGCTTTCATGTAGTATAGAATTATGCTTAAGTATAGTAGATGCATTTATAATAGGTCTAGACAACATGTCTGCAACTTTGTTGTGTATGCCTTTTTTATATCTAATGACTAAATGAAACTGTTGTAGAAAATCCATCCACCTGTAATGTCTTGATTGCTACAACTTAGTTTGGGAGTGTAGATATTGAAGAGGTTGATGATTAGTATGTATTACTGTCTCTTTTCCCATTAAATAATGTTTCCACTTTTTCACACTCTGAACTAATGCATACAATTCTTTATCATATGTAGGATAGTTAACTACTGTAGGATTAAAAGTCTCAGAATGATAACAAATGGGTTTATCATGCTGTGTCAACACTGCTCCCATGGCATAGTCACTAGCATCAGTTTGGATTTCAAATGGTCTTTGTAGATTATGCAATGCTAGTACAGGTGTTGTACTAATCTTTTCTTTCAAGGTGTCGAAGGCTTTCTGATGTTTGCCTCCCCACTGAAACACCTTGTTCAATCTTGTCAAAGCATGTAAAGGAGTTGCAATTGAGGAAAAGTTAGAGATGAACTTCCTCCATTATTGTGCTTCTCCTAAGAAGCTTCTCACTTCTGTAGCAGACTTGGGTTTAGGCCAGTTTGCAATAACTGCCACTTTAGAGGGATCTATTTTCAATTCACCACCCCCTATTATATGACCCAAATAATTTAGAGATGTTTTACCAAATTCACATTTTGAGAGTTTAACATAAAGTTTTTCTCTTTTCAAAACATCTAATGTCTGCTTAACATGCTTTAAATGTTCTTCCCACGTTTTACTAAAAATCAAATTGTTATCCAGATACACAATAACGAAATCATCAAGAAAAGGTCTGAGTACATCATTCATTAATCTCATGAAATTAGCAGGGGCATTGGTCAAGCCAAAAGGCATAACCAGCCACTCATACAATCCCTGCTTTGTTTTGAAAGCAGTCTTCCATGCATCTTGCTCTGCAACTTTGACCTGATGGTATCCACTGTGCAAATCCAGCTTGGTGAAATAAACAACTTCCTTTAATTGATCTAGAAGATCATCTATGCAAGGAAGGGGTTAATGATTTTTGATTATTATCTTATTCAGTGGTCGGTAATCAATGCACATTCTCCACGAGCCATCTTTCTTTCTCACCAAAATGATTGGTGACCCACATGGTGATGTGCTAGGCCTGATGAACCCTTTCTCGAGCAACTCCTACACCTGCTTCTTGATTTCAGCATTCTCTAAGGAAGAAAACCTGTACATTCCAATGTTAGGTAATGGAACATCTTGATGCAAAATAATATCATGTACTATTTCCTTTTTGGGTGGCAGACCTTTAGGTTCCTAAAATAGGACATCATACTCTGAAACAATCTTTTCTATATCAACTTGTTGTTTAGCATTACAGCCCTCAAATACATTGGTTTTATCAGGTTCCTTTTCCTTTACAACCATTAGTAAGAATTTTTTGCATGAATTTATCATTCTTTTCATCTGTCCTAAATGTATGAGAGTATAATTATTCTTGAGCTTATGAGCTCTTACAAAATATTCGATTCCATCTTTAACAAGTAGATACTTTTTCTCAGCTCTATAGAAAATAGCTTTTCTATCATACAAGTAAGGACTTCCTAAAACAATCCCACATATATCCAAAGGAATTATGTCTAACTCGACCTCATCTACAAATGCTAACCCAAAAGAAAACTTGAGTTTGCAATTTCTAGTCACTTGTAGTTGTGCTTTATCATTCAACCATCCTAATGGGTATGGTTTCTTGTGAGGTGTAGTTGCTAATCCCAATTTCTTTACAATTGCTTCAGAAATCAAATTTACTTGTGAGCCACTATCAAACAAAGTATCAATCTTTTGATGTTTGGAAATAACTTGAATATGGAAAAGCTCATGTCTTTTCCTCTCATGTTCTTCATCAATAACAGATTGAGAAGAATTAATAGTAGATGCTTCAAAATTCTTACCTTTTATACCTATCGCTGCAATGATTGTTTCATCTCCTGAGTCTGACCCCAAATCTTTCTAAATAGCTGCAATAGTCTCCTTCTTCTTGCCCTCGGACTTTTTAGGTCTCAACTCTAGATGCAAAATCCAACAGTGCTCGTCATCATGCCCATCCTTTTTACAGTGAGTGCATGAAGCTTTCCCTTTTTTTGCAGTGTTAGCCTTCCTTACTTTCCACTTCTGCTTTCTTTTCTCCTTGCTCTTTCTTGCAGTGGGTTGGGATGGTCCCCAAACTTATGGATTTCCATTCTTTCCTCTAGGTTCTAGATGAGTAGCTTGTACGGATACCTCATCTATACTAGTGGGATTAAACATGAGGATGGTATGCCTCATGTAGCTGTGTAGACCACCAATGTACTTCAAAAGAGTCTCTGGTGAGTCTAATGAGATCCCTAGAATCAATGCTCTCTTTCTAAATTCTTGAGTGTACCCTTGCACACTTTGGCCTTTCAACTGCTGAAGAGTTTGCCAACTCATCATGGCTTGTTGCATGTAGGCCAATGGATAGAACTGCTTCTTAATTGCAGAAACAAAGTCACTCCAGATAGAGATGGTTTTACCATGTCTTTTCATGTCATCTTGGGTTCTACGTTCCCACCAAACCAAAGCAGTGCCTCCTAGGCGTAGGCTTGCCAGCTGAATTTTTCTCTTGTCTAAGTCAATGTTCTGTACTCTGCAATACACATCAATTTGTCTAAGCCAATTGTCCAACTTCTCAGCATTTAGCTCTCCATCATATATAGGCAAGTCAAATTTAACATCTAGCTTGATAAAAGATGCTTTCTTATTATGCACAGGGCTATTGGGAGGTGTGAGGAAGCTTTCCACTTTCCCTTTTCCTTCAGATTGATCATGGAAATGAGACTCATCTTCTTCTTTATCATGTTTAGAAACTGATGAATCTTCAGTCTTATGCTGTATACATTTCTTCTACCACAGACTTTATAGCTAGGAAACTTTCTATGAATTGAGGGTTTGGCCCCATAGAACCTTCCTCTAACATTGTCTTCCGAGGATAGACTCTCTCAATTTCAGGATTAGTTTCAACCAACTCTCCTTCTCCTAATTTGAGCTTTGATCTAGCGAGAATTCAATAGCTAAACCAACACAAGCTTGTCTAACCTTACAACCTAGAGCTAAGATACCACTTGATCTGACATTCACCCTATGAGTGACATCAGTTAAAGATTTATGAATAAAGGTATTACAGACTCATGTGCTGGTGTATGCGTTCTGTGTTATCGAAGCAATGGATCGATCAGATTGCCAATACACAGACAATTAAATGGAAAGACAACAGAGAAATACAGTAAGCAAATACAAGAACACAAAAATTTAATAAGGAGTTCACCCTACTTTCCAGGGCTACATCTCCGGTCCAGCTTCAGTGGTGGCCTTATTTTATTGTGTCTTTGAGCAGAGAATTACAATGCAGGGACTCAATGCGAGTTCTCCTGAAGCAAGTTTGCTTGGCAGGGTGGTTCTTGGATTCCCCAAGCCACTTGAGTACACAGACTTCTTCTTCCTACTAGCTCCGTGATCTTCTGGTGTACAGTGGAAGGAGCCCAATGTGGTGCTCAGCCCGGACCGATCCTCTATGGGATGGCTTGAATCTTCAAGCTCTCTAGTGCTCAATGCTGTCGCTGGTCAGCTCGACCCTCTGTCCTCTTTCTACTTTGCTTTACTGCCTTCTTCTCTGGTTTCTGTCTCTCTGTGTTCAGTCCTCCTCTTCGGGTACTCTGACTGACTGACTTCCTTGTGTATTCTATCTCTCTATTCATGGCTTTTAGCCATTCATCTCCAAGACCATTCGGTTCCTCTTCTGCCTCTATCGATTCACCTTCTGCAGTTGCGCTTGGAGTTCCCTGTTCGGCATCATCATCAACGCTCAGGGAGTGGCCACATGTCCTCCTCTGAATGGCGCCAGTCTGCTTCGTCGGTTCGTTTCTTCAGTTACATTGTGGATGAAGTCTTCCTCCACTGTGGCAGTCAAACAAAATCCAAATATTTCTAAAACATGGCATATTCCCTTATCTATTTCACTTCCCTCCATCGGGCGCGATCTCAGCCATCCGATCTGGGGCCTCCAGATCTGACGTCATATGCACATTTCGCACGGTTGACTTGCTCAACCTTTAGCGCATGATCAATGATGGTTTTCTCTCTCCTCCACTTGCCACACATTGATCAATGAATGGAATCGCTCCGTTCTCGTCCAAAACCTCTTATCGTTTGAGGGCACCCCGATCAAAACTGCCAGTTTCTGGAGCACGGGTCCTTCCTTTTTACTTTCAACGCTCTTTCCTTTCCATCTGCGGTTCTCCAACTTGCCATCCATCTGTGTGCTCGGGCTTCCTCCTTCACGGCCCTGTTCACCTAGCCTAGCGCATAGGCGCTAATCACGCATCAAAATCCACCTTTGTTTCCCGATTCGGGGCTCCCAAGGGCTAATTCGACCTCCCACACAGTCTCCATGGGCCTCAGTCTGTATGCTTTGACTAAGGTCCTTGTCGTTCCACGCTAGCTGCCATTGTCCCTGGTTCAGGGTGTTTTTGATTGCTGTTTTGGATTCTTTAGAGATTTGTTCCGACCTGATACAGTCATGGTTCTTTGACAGTCTTCTATGGATCCAACTCGGATCAGCAGGCAAGCCGATGACCAGGGAAAAGTGACCCCCTAGAATGATAAGGGGCCAATTATGAGAATTGGCCTCTGGCAGGCCAAGGGGTTGATTCCCAAGCCAAGGGTCGGTTCCAGAATTGGCCCGTTGGCCTACAAGGAGTTGATCCTGAGAATCGGCCCTTAGTAGGGCAACAAGATTATTATGAGAATTGGCCCCTGATAGTCCAGTGGGTTGATTCTGAGAATCATCCCCTAACAGTCCAAGGGGTTGATTCCTGGAATCAGTCCCCGACAGGCCAGGTGGTTGATTCCTGGAATCGTCCCTCGGTAGACCAAGGGGCCAATTATGGGGATCGTCCCCCTTGCCTGTTGAGGATCGATTCCTGGATCAGAATTGACCCTTTGGCCTGCTAGGGGGTGATTCCCAAACCGAAATCGATCCCTTGGCCTGCCGGGGGTTGATTTTGGGTATCGACCCCTTAGCAAGCTAACGGGCCAATTTTAGAAATCGGCCCCCAATAAGAAAGGTGGCTAATTCGCTAAAATAACCCCCGGTAGCCCATGTGTCTGATTCTGGGAATTGACCTCTAGCCTGTCGGGGGATGATTCCAGACCAGAATCAACCCCTTCCCTTCCCCAAGTCCGATTCCCAGAATTGGCCCGCTGGTCTGCCAAGGGCTGATTCCAAATTTGGCCCCTTGGCCTGTGAGGCGTCGATTACCAGAATCGGCCCCTAGCAAACCAAGGGGACTAGGAATCTACCCCTTGGCCTGTTGGGGGCCGTCTTGACCCAAGCAGGCACACTCACCCACTGCACCTGTCGGCAGGTGCGCCTGGCCGTGGGCATGCCCACTTGAGGAAACGTAACTTCCTGGGAGGTGAAGGGTCTGATACTAAGAATCGGCCCCTTGCAGGGGGCCTCTTGGCCTACTAGGGACCGATTTTTGGAGTCAGTGGCCGACAGGCCAACTAGGAATCAGCTCGCAATAGGACAGGGGGTCGATTCAGGAAATCGCCCCCTTGGGCTGTCGGGGACTGACTAGCCTACCAAGGGCCGATTCCCATAATTGGTCCCTGATAGGACAAGAGGTTGATTCCCAGAGTAGGTTGTTTGGCTTGCTAGGGGCCGATTCTTGGAATAAGCACCTAGCAGTCTAGCAGGTTGCTTTGCCGTCAAGAGGTGTGCCCGCCCACAGGCACAGGCACAGAAACTACATGTGCCTGTGGGTGGGCACACCCAACTATGAGTGTGCCTGTGTAGGGCAAAGCGACCCCTGGAAGGCTAGGGGGTTTATTCCTAGAATCGGCCCTTGAGAGGCTAACGGGTTATTTCCCAAAATCGGCCCCTGGCAAGAGAAGGCACTGATTCCCATAATCGGCCCATGATAGGCCAAGTGGCCGATTTTGGGAATTATCCCCTTGGCCTGCTAGGGGTCTATTCTGGGAATCAACCCCATGCCCTACTAGGGGTCGATTCCCATAATCTTCCCTTTAACCTACCGGGGGTCGATTCCGGGAATCAACCCCCTATCCTGTCAGGTTCTAATTCTCAGAATCGGCCCCTTGGCCTGCCAGGGGGAAACTTTGACCCACATGGGCACACCCATGAATGGGTGCACCTACCCATAGGCACAAGAAATGGTTATGCATGTGGGCGTGCACGCCTATCCATGGGTGTGCGAGCCTGCAGCATAGCGGGCGTGCTTCCTACAAAAGCGTTGTGTCGCGAGCGGGCATGCCCATGGTCGAGGGTGCCTTCCCATAAGCACGGGCACTACCTGTGCATATGGGCACAGGCGTGACCACCTTGGGCAAAGCGCCCCCCTCGCAAGCCAGCAGGATGATTTTGGGAATTAGCCCCATGGCATGCCACAGGGCCGATTCAGGGAATCGACCCTTGTCAGGCCAAGTGTTTGATTCTCGAAATTGGCCCCTGGCAGGCTAGGGAGATGCTTTCCCTCGGGCACATCCACCCACAGGCATATGCAGTGCCTATGCTTATGGGTGAGCACGCCCACGATCATGCGTGTTCGCCCACTACCAGCCGCACCCACCCACAGGCACAAGAAATGCATGTGCCTGTGGGTGGGTGCGCTGGTGCCTATGCCTGTGGGATGGCGTGTTGGTGCCTGTGCCTATGGGTGGGTGCGTCTAGATGTGGGCATGCCTGCCCGTGACACAACATGCGTATTTTTATTAAGGATAAAAAAATTGTTTATCTTCAAGTTAATTGAACTTTTAGTATTTCATGTTAGAGGCAAAACTGAAATCTTATTAACCGTGGAGGTCAACCAATTATTAGTGATTGTGAGTTCATCTATGTTGAAATTTGGACAAAAGATGATAGCTATATGCCTATGCTTCTTGACTGGGTAGATGGAAAGAGATAACCAAGTACCGATTTATGATGTTGTTGTAAAAAAGCTAACATATGAATATAGAGAAGAAAAATGAGAGATAGTTAACATTTATCAAAAACCAAAGCCATTGATTGACTATATTATAGACTTATGTTCCAATGAAGAATATTGGGTTGTGGATTTATTCTCAGGCTCAGGAAAGTTTTATTATGTAAAATTGAATTCAATATCTGATTTTTTAATTTATATGTGACTATACTAATTTACTTCATTATTTATTTTGTGCTTGATAATTAGGTACAACACTAGCATGTCACCTACAAAAAGGAAGAAAGTGCATTGTCATTGAAAAAGACCCAGTACAATGCAAAGTTATTCAGCAAAGAATTAATTCTCTTCAATTTCTTCCAGATGAAATGCAAGAAGTTGGTTTGAGGAAAGGGGATTTTATTGAATCACATATGGAAAAAAAGGAAAAGGAAACGCAACCACCATTAGACGGGATGATTGGAAAGGAATACATTGGGAGGTTTGCAGGCATCAAAGATCCATCAGAAGAGGAAAATGAGAAAACTGAAGCATAAAATATTGTGGAAGAAAACAATGATGAAACTCTAGAAGATGAAGAGTATGGAATACGTGATATTATTGATTAAATTTAAGTTATGCTTGTAAATCAAGCTCATTTTTGTAACTATTAATTAGTTATACTTGTCATGTTTGACTTTTACATTTTATGAGAAGAACAAGTATTCAGTTAATGTTGTTATATGTTCAATATTTGTACTATGTGATTTTCACTTTAATTTTTATGTGAATCGTTATATTTTGAAAACAAATGTGATTATTATTATTATTTGACATGAAATTCATTATTAAAAAAAAAACTATTATTTAACCATTTTTTGTTAATTTTTTCTTATAAAAATTGTTTATTTGAGATTTCATTTTTAGTAAAAAAGTCTCAAAATGTGTGATTTTTTTGTTATATTTATATTCAAAATGTGTATTTTTATGTCAATTGTTAATTTTTTTTTTTTTTTTAGAAAAAATTATTTTATGTTCATTGAAATATTAATTAACGATATATAAATATATAGAAGATCGAAACTTCAAAATATCGACCTTTTTTTAACTATGCAAAAAAATAAAGATCTTACTACAAAAATAAAATTAAAGAAAAACAAAAAACTAGTAAGAAGACAACTACTTCAAAAATTGTTAAATTTAGAAAATAATTATTCACATTTAACACATAAGTAAAAAAATAAGTCTTCTAATAAAAGGGCTTGACGCTGCATCAACACTTTTTAAAATCAGCATGAAAATCACTAACATTTTAAAAATAAAGTACATAAAAAAATTCAAAGTGTCAAAAATTATGCTAAAATATGTGTGTGTGTATTCTGGATCATCACTTTTCAAAGCAGTTGATTTTTTTTCTACCTCAAAAAAAGGGTTAATCGTATCAGTTCCGGTTTAAAAGTTTACATTGTTAGGAGTCTTATTTCAAAAAAGACAATTAGGAGCAACCCATTTCCTTTTTTAGCAGAACGTTAAGAGACACGGAGCTAAAATACATCATTATGGAAAAACATGCCTTTTCATTGGTGAAAGCACTGAAATATTTCATGGTGTATGTTCTGCACTCTCATGTAATAACATTTGTTCCCAATGTTGTTGTAAAGGACATCCTAAGTCACCCTGACAACGATGGTCGAAGAGGTAAGTGGATGGAAATATTATTGGAGTATGACCTAGAGATTAAATGAGCAAAATTAGTTAGAGGTCAAGGTCTAGAAAAACTTATGACTGAAACAAATTGTGACACTTTGGGTATAAATTTTTTCTCAATATTTTCCAATGATTCAGACGAAAGGTTGGTTCTTAAAGTATCTGATGAAATTAAACCCCCCCCCCCGTACAACAACATAATATATGTTTTCCAAAATTTGGAAGCCCCGCCAGGGATGGATAAAATTAGAGCACGATCTTTGAATATGAAAAGTTCCAAGTTTTGTTGTTCTGTTGGTTGCTTTTTTTAGAAATATCCAGCAGTGATCCTTTTGAATTATCTCATTGAAGCTGAAGGAAAAAATATGGTAGAATAATTTCACCAAGGAGTGTGTGGTGAACATCACTACTGGAAGGAAACAACAAAAAAAATCCTTAGGGTAGGCTACTATTGGCCTACTCTTTTTTCATATGTACACAAAGAAATAGCAGCATGTTTTAAGTGTCAAAATTTTGAAGGAAAAAAAAAATTGTTGTCATTGCACCTGAAGCCAAGCTCACTAAAAACTCCTTTTCAGCAGTGGGGGTTGGATTTTATTGGAGAAATTCATCCACATTCTTTAGGACAACATAAGTGGATATTAACTATCACATATTACTTTCCCAAATAAATTGAAGCCATACCAACAAGACATGCTACTGATAATGTGGTGATTCAATTTTTAGAGAGTATATTTTCAAGATTTGGTTGTCCTAAAAAGATCATAAAAGATAATGCTCAGTATTTTAAATATCATAAAATGGTCAAATTCTTTGAGAATTGTCATGTTACTTTAGGTCATTCAATAGCATATTACCCCAAGGGTAATGAACTAGCTGAATCATCTAACAAAATATTAATCAGAATCATTAAGAAACTACTAGAAGAAAACAAAAAGGATTGGCATACCAAGTTCATGTTTGCACTGTGGGTAGATAGGATCAACATCAAAAAGTCCATTGGCACATAACCATTCCATCCAGTCTATGGCACATAGGTATTTTTCCCATTTTCCTTGAGTATACCCATGATGAGATTGTTGCAGGAACATGATGCAGAGCCTGATGATTTTCTAATAAGCACTAATCATCTTATTTAAGTACAGGAGCTAAGAGAGAAAGTGTATAATTAGTCTCAGTTCTTGCAGGAAAAAGTCATGCAGAACCATGATAATAAGGTTAAGGAAGATGATTTTAAAATTTAGGATTTATTCTTGAAGTGGGAAGCCATATTTCAGGAAAAGGGGAAGCATGGAAAGTTCGAACATTTATGGAAGGGACCTTATAGAATTTCTACTTTCATAGATAATAATTATTTCATTTTAGAACATCTAAATGGAGTCCTGCTGAGTGGAAGTCTAGTAAATGAATGCTTCCTAAATCATTTACTGGTTTGAAAAAATATTAGTTTTCATAGTCCATTGTACGTATCCATGTTCGTAGAAGTTTCTAGGATTGGAAAATGACTTTGAAGGTTTTGAAGCCCGAGGTGAAGGCCACAACATTATCATTAGAAGTTGTCACACTTTAAAGAAATTCTAGTTTCAATTTTTTAGCTAAGAAGTTCCAAAGTGTTTATTTTTCAAAATAAAGCAGATTGAAATTTTCAAAGTTTCTTCAAAGGATATTTTTAGATTTTTTCAGTTCAATGGATTAGACACAGGGTCTACATGTTCTTACTTCCTCCTAGCAAGAAAACATCCCCATTGGAGCGAGATGTTAGAACTAGGTTTGTACCTTTCCCTAAAGGTCTAAAGGATATGTTTATGAGTTCATTGTGCAGAGTCATGGTTATGTAAGGGCCAATTATTTTTTTATTTTTATTTTTAAATTTCTATATAAGCCTAGGGACATGTCAAAAAAAATCATTTCACCTAACCCTAAGCTTTCCCTATGTCTTTTGCAATGAAATTAGCCTATCGCAAGCCTACAATTGGTGCTACGAAATATTTTCATAGCACTGAGAAAAAATTAAAACTTAGGTTTTCGAGCTGCTAACCATATCATTTCAAATGCCTAAATGGTTGTTAGGACTCACAAATGTCACTTTTTCATCCACCTTTCCGTTCACTATTCCTTACATTCCATCATCCTATTAAACCCTTCATCATATCATTTTCATAAATTCATTTGGGTTTCATGTTATTATTTTCTAATTTATTCATTTTAGTATTAAGAGTGAATTTATGATTAATATTAGAAAATATACATGTTTCCATATATATCTCAAATATAGGTGAGCTTTGTAATGTGTAGAAATATGGGAATGATTAATTCAAAGAGACTTCTCAAATATCTCCTCCACCATTTCAAGGAGATAGTTATTCAAGCCTATTCTTAAGGAGAAGACCATAGAATATTTCGTTGGCATATCTGATCTAATATATGTGAAAGATGTGTGGAGGATTTGAAGGAACTATATTTTGTAATAATGGGAAAGTGGTTAAGAGTAGTTGAGAGAATAGTGGGTATGTAATTAATGCATTCTTATCTTATCTTCAAATACACTCATGTATAAAGGAGAGTGCCCCCTCTCCATTGAGAGGGGGGGAAGGAAAGTTGGAAGTTGTAAGAAGATTGTTTAGTCTTACATTCTTTCATTGTTATGCTTTCATGTTTGTCATTTGATTATTGTAATATTGATTTATGGATGTGAGCTCACATATGTCATTTGTTGTTAACTCTTCATAGGTTGTAATGCTTTTCCTTCATGCAAATCTCCATTCATAGATTAAATTGATTTCAACATTGTAGATTAGACTAGATTAGTTCTACTTTAGTCTTGCATATATCGTGCATTTGTTTTGTTAGCTTACGTACCCCGGATTGACAAGTAAATAGTTGGGCAACTGTACTACAATGCTATTATTACGACATATATTTCACCTAACATTTTGGCGTCGTTGCCGGGGAAACACAAGGGATTGAGGTATCAATTTCTTTTTCATGCAAATATGATTAATCATGCTCCTAACTCTGAGGTGACATATGGGTAAGGGCATGTAGGGTAGCGTAATTTTCAATTTCTGCAAGTGTGTCTGCATGTGTTGGTAAGAGGTCATAGCAGCTACTTGAGTGGAGACTCCTCATGTTCTCCTTGCCAACATGTTACTCTAAGGTGAGATGTCAGCCTTATTTAGAATAAAGCATGCAGAGTGTGAGTGTGACTTTCAATTTCTGCAATTTCAATTTCTACAACTGTGAAGAGGTTTTTATGTGTGTTAGCAAGTTTGATTCTCAGATATTTTTTTTTTAGGTTGATTTGGGTGTTGTAAGAACCCCTTTTTGCAATATGATTTAACTATGAGTGTCAGCTTGGAACAACTTGCTCAGATCCTTGCGAAAGTCGGGATCTCCTCTTCTCACGAAGAGGAGATCTTGACAGCGGTCCAGAACTTCATTATTCCTCTAGCAACAAACGACGAATCCTGCACGTTCAATGAAGAACAATTAAGCGAGCAAGAAGTCGAGGAGGACAATGAGGCGCTGCAACATGATCTGAGCGAGGAAAGTTGGGCCTACGAAAGCTATATCGAACGATGGTTTCAAGTGAGCACCAGGTTAGACGCATTTAATTTTTCTTTTTATTTTGTTAATGTAGAGTTTCAGCAACAGATTTCACACATTCATCTATATTTCCGATTATCATTATTCGCGAAAATGAAAGATAACACATTCATAATACTATTGCGTGGATGGTTACATTGGCTATTTGACTACATGTAACTATTTTTTTTTTAATTTTTAATTAGCATAGGGTAGATAGGTTAATGAATAAACAATGTTTTTTTTTCTCTAGTTTTAATAAGTATGCTCTCCTCTACACTTCGTGCGATCGCGAGGATCAGAAAATAGGGATGATGAAGATCTTTCTCATATTGGATTAACTTGCTTGAATGCAACTAACCCCTATGGATGCCATTGCTATCCTATGTCAACAGCATCAATTACATGCATTTTTGTGGTAACAATCAGCTCCTTACCTTTTATGGGTTTGTCTCACCACTTGCTTCCTTTTGCTGTTGTAAATAAATGAATCAAGAATAGCCACTGGTTTCGTATCTGCATGCGAGGTCTACCTCGAGCTTCATTCTAAAAAGAGGAAGTTACCCCCTATTATTGTCTACATCAATGAACTTTGAGGTTTAGCTACTCCTTTCCACCCTCCCCTTTAACCTTTGATTTTAAAGAATGACCTATGCCCCATGAAAGTCACATACTCACATGATATGAATTATGCTTCAACCTTTATTTCGAACCTCCCTGGATGTTGTTCATCCACATATGGAGCTTTCTGAGAACATTAGAGGTCTGGAACAAAGGACCGCAATGGAGGCCTGGCCTTAGACGTGGAATAACTATATTGATTGAGTGGATTGATTGATAACTAGTTGTCCTGTGCTCAGATCCCGCTCCTTTCCTGTGCTCGAATCTCGCTCCTTTAGCCTTATTGAAAACATATTGATATGAGCGTCACTATCAGGAGCTACCGCCATCGCGAATCTGTATTTTAGGAATATGGTTGACATTCTGATTATAATCTTGTTCTTTAGATGTCCAATCACGGAGAAAATCTCGGGTATGAGGTGAAAATCTGGTAGAAATATCGTCAGGAAAATCAAGAAGATATCGGACCAATGAGGAAAATTGCACCATTCGATATTGTCAATTGCCCCAAGAGGGAAGACGGTTGTGCGATTTATGTCTATGTCCACAAAGCTTAAAATAGTTGCACGATTTATGTCTACATCCTTTTGCTATTGATGCTTTGGCACTCTTCATGTTTCATGTTCTTCAGCGAGTTAACCACCCGGGTAGTCTGGATAAAAACTCGAAGAATGTTGGCTATGTTCTACTCATGTTTTACAATCTCTATGAGGGGAAGAATAGGAGTGAATTTGAGATAGAACTGCATGAATGTTTTGGCCTGCTTGTTAAGATGCCTTTGTTGAAGCCTGACAGGGATCCTTTGCTTGATTCAATTAAAGGTATCTTGGATGAAGGACTGAATTTATATAAGCTTCACACTAACAAGCATGGAAAGTTGGACTGCGCTAAGGGTTCCTACGCAAAAGAGTGGTCCAAGTGGGAACGATGACTCAGAGAAATCTTATTTGCAAATGCAGATTATCTCACTGTGATTGAGGTCCCATTTGAACATGTTGTGAACCATGTGTTGGACGATCTGTGAGCTATTGCAAAGGGAGACTATGAAGTGGTTGTACCAGAGAAACGTAAGCCTGGGAAAATTGTTTTTGTTGTAGTTTCTTCGGTCCCGGATGAAACCAAAGCATTGTTTGACAAGATATCTGATCTTGATTCGTGTGCTAAGATGTTTCTTGAGGAAAATAATGTTAAGAGCACTCTTAATAGTGCCCATGTGACACTTGCTCACAAGAGGTCTCATGGTGTCACTGCAGTTGCTAGTTTTGGTGTTTTCTGTGGACAGCAGGTCCCTGTTGAATTTACTGCAATCTTGTTTTCAGATAAGCTTGCTGTGCTAGAAACTCATTTGGGTTGCATTGGAAATGAAAAGATATCTTCGAAAAATGAGTGGCCTCATTTGATGATCTGGACAGGAGCTGGAGCTACTCCAAAAGAAGCGAACACATTACCCCAACTAGTTTCGGTATTGGTTCGGAAAGTGAACACAAAACCATCATTTGAAACAAGATCATACTGTGCTTCAAAGTTATCAATCAATTTTTGGAAAGGAAGAACAATGTAAACTTTGAAACGGGAACTGATACTGTTACCCGTTTTGTGGAGATAGCAAAAAAGTGACCCGATTTTGAAAAGGGGTGATGCAGAACACACATGTTTTTTTTAAAGCATAGTTTTTGGCACTTTAATTTTTTTTAATTTTTTTTATGTACATTGCGTTTTAGAATGGTAGTGATTTTCATGCTGATTTAAAAAAGTGGTTATTCTGCATCAGACCCTTTTTTTAAAAGACCTATTTTTTGACTTTAACTTTTCTAATGTATGAAATGTAAATAATTATTTTGTAAATTTAATAATTTTGGAAGTGGTTTTCTTCTTCATATTTTCTTGTTTTTATTTATTTTATTTTTTTTGTAGTGAGGTTTTTATTGATTTGCATATTGAAAGAAGAAAGTCGATATTTTGCATTTTCGATATTTTACATATTTATACATCGTTAATTAAATTTTCAATCCAAATGAAATAATTGTCTCTAAAAAACAAATATAAAATTATATATAAAAAAAGACAAAAATAAAAAATAAAAAATTATCTTATAAACCATAAAACAATTTGGAAAAAAAAACAAATTAAAAAAAGTATATATATATATATATATATATATATATATATATATATATATATATATAAGTGAATAAAAATTGAGAAATTAAAAAAAAAAAACATTAGCAAAAACTAGAAAAAAAAATTAAATACAAACTAGTTTAAAAAAAATAAAAACTAGAAAAATTAATACTAAAAAAAAAAAATTGTTAAAAAAACTTATCTCACAAACCATAAAAGAATTTGGAAAACAAAAAAACAAAATATATATATATATATATATATAAAGTAAAAATAGAGAAATTAAAAAAAAAAACATTCAAAAAATGGGAAAAAAAATTAAAAACAAACTAGTTTAAAAAAAAAATTAGAAAAAAATTAGAAAACTAGTAAAATTAATATTAAAAAAACAAAAATAAATTCAAATTATAAAAAAAAAAACTAAAAGAATGTGTATTTTTTATTAAAAAAAAAAAGAAAAAATATTTTTTTATTAAACATACATATTTTATTTAAAAAAAAAAATTTAAAATTTAAAATTTAATTATTTTTTTTTAAACAATCTTTTTTATTATTAAAAAAAAATTATAAATTTTTTTTAAACATTTTTTATTTTTATTTTTTTATTTAAAAATAAAAATTATTAAACCTACCTTCTATATTTAAAAAAAATAAAAATTTAACTTACATTTTATATTTAAAAAAAAAAATTAAAATTTACATTTTTTTTTAAGAATTTTTTTTTATTAAAAAAAAAAAATTAAAATTTACATTTTTTTTAAAACAATTTTTTTTTATTAAAAAAATTATAATTTTTTTAAAACAATTTTTTTGTTTTTATTTAAAAATATAAATAATAAAAAATAATTTAATTTTTTTTAATTTAAAATTCAAAAAATTATTAAAAAAAAAAATTAAAATTTAAAAATTTAAAAAATTTAAAAATTAACGCCCCCCCGCTGCCCGTGGTGGCGCTACCGTGGGCGGAGGGGCCGTGGGCAGAGGGGCCTGCATGCAGGCCCTCCGCCCACGGCCACGCCACCACGGGCGGCCGGGGGGCGGGCAGTCGATTCCCGGAATCGACCGCCCGGCCCCCGGCCGCCCGTGGATGAAGGGGCCTGCGTGCAGGCCCCTCCGCCCACGGCAGCACCACCACGGGCCGCGAGGCGGCGGGCTGTCGATTCCGGGAATCGACCGCCCGCCCTCGGCCGCCCGTGGTGGCGCTGCCGTGGGTGGAGGGCTTACGTGCAGGCCCCTCTGCCCACGGTAGCGCCACCATGGGCAACGTGGGGCCGTTAATTTTTAAATTTTTTAAAATTTAAAATTAATTTTTTTTTTTTTTAATAATTTTTAAATTTAATTTTTTTTTTAATAATTTTTTAAATTTTAAATTAAAAAAAATTTAAAATATTTTTTATTATTTATATTTCTAAATAAAAACAAAAAAATTGTTTTAAAAAAAAAAATTATAATTTTTTTTTAATAAAAAAAAATGTTTAAAAAGAATGTAAATTTTATTTTTTTTTTTTTAATAAAAAAAAATTATTTAAAAAAAGAAATGTAAATTTTTATTTTTTTTCTTTTAAATATAAAATCTAGGTCAATTTTTTTTTTTTTTTTTTTTTAAAATAGAAGTTAGGTTTAATAATTTGTGCTTTTAAATAAAAAAATAAAAATAAAAATAAAAATTGTTTAAAAAAAAGAATTATAATTTTTTTTTTTAATAATAAAAAAGATTGTTTTAAAAAAATAAATTTTATTTTTTTATTTTTTTTATTTTTTTTTATAAATAAAATATGTATGTTTAATAAAAAGTAATTACATTTTTTTTAATAAAAAATACGCATTTTTTGGTTTTTTTTTTAGAATTTGAATTTATTTTTGTTTTTTTTAAATATTAATTTTACTAGTTTTTTATTTTTTTTTTAGTTAATTTTCTATTTTTTTTTATTTTTTTTTCTTTTTTCCTAGTTTTTGCTTTCTCTATTTTTACTTACTTAATTATATATATATATATATATATATATATATATATATATATATATATATATATATATATATATATATATATATATATTTATTTATGTTAATTTTTTTTTTTTTTTTTTCCAAATTCTTTTATGGTTTGTAAGATAATTTCTTTTTAACATTTTTTATTTTTTTTTATTTTTGTCTTTTATATATATATATATATATATATATTTGTTTTTTAAGTAATCAACATTTTAATCTTAATTTTAGTAGTTTTTATTTTTATTTTTTAATTTTCTATTTTTTTTAGATCTAATTTGTTTTTAATTTTATTTTATTTTTTTTTGTTTTTTCTTAATTTTTTTTAAAATTTTTCTATTTTCACCTACTTAATTTTTTGTTTTTTTAAAATGTTTTTTTTAAATGTTTTTTTTTTCTTTTCCATATATATATATATATATATATATATATATATATATATATATATATATATATATATATATTTGCCAATTTTTTTTATGGTTTACAAGATAACTCTTTTTCTTTTTTTCCCCATTTTTTTAAATTTTTTTTTTACTATTTAATTGTTTATAATTTTATTTTTATTTTTAGTTTTTTAATTCTTATCATTAATTTTGTTTTTTTTACATTTTTATGATTGATTTTTTTTTTTTTCGTTTTTTTTTTTTTATTTTATGTTTTGCTTTTAGTATATATTTTAATCTATGTTTTGTTTTTTTTAACTTTTTTTTTTTTTTTAATGTTTTCATTATTTTTTTAAATTTAATGTTTTTCAGGGTCATGATAAAATATTTTTATGCCATTATTTCGAAATGTTGAAATTTTACTTTCAAAAAAAAAAAGTGTTCTACCAGAATTAACACTTTTCGTTTTGAGGGTGTTTTTTGGATAATTTTTGCGCAAAAAATTGGTTTTCACCGCCATTTTTAAAACATGTTGAAAATTTACCCAAGAAAAAAAAAAAGATGTTATTCCAGCATCAACACTTTTCATTTTTAGCACTGTTTTTGATGTTTTTTCCGGGTTTTTTGGCTAGAGTTCCCGTTTTGAATTTATAGTTCCCGTTTCAAAGTTTACATTGTTGAAGCATCTCCTTACCGTTAAAACCTTCAAGGCATTGAGGAAAAGCAGTGAGATCACAATAAAAGAGCCCGTTCACAGGGTCACGGCTTTCTGTAATAGATAAAAAAAACATACTTTCTATCTTCAGTTATTTCAGAATCAACTGTCCACTTGGGATTTTCTGAGTCTTTCCAGCAGAGAATATCTTCAGATTGATGGGTGCCCAAGAAATGGTAAAATAGTTGATGATCAAGATTGATATTCGTTTCTGTTTCTTCATGGCACCATCGACACTGGTTCTACATGGATCGAGGAACAGTAATTAGAATCCTATGCCCCCACACACGGGCAGAGGACTACACTCACCACGAATAGCATGGTTGATGGTTTAATGGGCTGCCTCTATCGCTTCTTTTATTTGACCTTAGATGGAGTCTCTGCTTAGAATCAGAAAGAGATTCAAGAAGACATTGATTTTATTAAGTCGGCGGCAAGAAACACTTATAATCTGAAAAAGGCCGTAATGATTCACTTATAAATCATTATAATCATTACTTTAAACATGGCCCAAGTCTTAAGCTATTTCACTTCCCTAATTTGAAACTCATGACGACCGTGTTGTGCCACTCCACTCTTTGAAACTCTTAGCAACGATGCAATATGTTTTATGTAAGAGCATGGAGAATAGCCCGCAGACCAAACTCATTGTTTCTTTCTATTGCTAGGAGTAACTCAATCTTAGGGCTTTCCTGCTAGGGCATGAGTACAACCTTATTTCTGTCCTAGTATATTTGAATTTTGGAATTTCCCTTGTAACATGGAGAGCTCGTAGCTAGATAATAAATAATGTTCAAAGCATTGTAAATGGACATTTCCTCAACACAATCTCCAACATGTTTTTACACCTTATGATGATTTGTTTCTCTCAAATCTCCTCAAGCTGCAAGACGATGAAACACAAGTGCACAATGGCAACAGGTACAAACACATTTTATTTTCTTGCCATATTCATACTTATTCTCTAGACATGTTATGTTTTTTCGATTTTCTCACAAGTTTTCATGCAGGATCTGTACTAAGCTTTTTCAGGTGCATAGACGATCAATTCTTATGCTGAAGAGATTCTTCCGAATCATAAAGTTTTTCAGCAAAAAAATAAATAAAAACATGACTTGTTGACAGCTTGAAGGAGTTGATTCTCACGCATGTCATGACATTTTCCACTACACAAAAAAAACTTCTGCGTCATGATTTGTTACCCACATTTCTCCTTCCAAGCATATTGATCATCCCCGTGTTGAAGCCCATCTTCCATTACCTAATCCATCATGACTTCACATACGCCTATTTTTCTAAGCAACATACATCATTTCCTTTATCTTTTTCAGTTCATCTTTGCCTTTCTAGTTTTCCTTTTGAATAAAACAAACTCCCTTTCCATGATTCCATTGCCTCGATTCCCTTTCCATAAACTATGTTGCTACTGAGATCTTTCTTATAGTCCTACCAACTCTTTTTATAAAAACTCGCATTGACTGATGTGGGATTCCTTAAGGCCCACCTTTCAACCAGTCTTGCCCCATTGACCTCAGCACCTTATCTAGGATATAGACTAGAGTCTATTTTGAGTACCAGAGGCTTGCATGCCTTAATGCAAAGTTCTCTTGCTGACAATCATGTGAATACATCAATGTCCCTTGATCCTCATATCTTGCAAGTGGCTCAACCTCAGCACATCCATTCGCACTTCGCAAGATGTACTCAGGTACCTTGGCACTCATTGACATCAATGGTGAGTTGCCTCGCATTGGTTAACGACATCCATCAATGGTTGGTAATCTAATGATTTTTATTCAAGCTCGACATCAACACATTCATTCACATGATTAGAATTGTACCATCGGATTTGTAGCGGGTGAAGACTATACACTTTTTCTTGACTCCGTCAGTAGTTCCAACAGTTGCAGTTACAACAGTATGACTTTATATATGAGAGTACTCCAATCCACTTTCATACTCCCTCTTTTCCCTGATTCATTAGCAGCAGTTCAGATCCCTCCACTTCACATTCTCAGATACAACAGTTCCAGCAGTTGCAGTTACGGTAGTTATATCAATTGCTATTACAGCAGTTCCAACAGTTGCAGTTATAGCAGTTGCTATTACATCAGTTCTAGCAATTGCAGTTATAGTAGTGCAGTTGTAGCTCTTGCACCAATCACATTTTATTGATCCAGCAGTTGAAAAAACTCCATTCCTATTGCATAGTTCATCTACTTTTTGGGTGAGTGGAGGTATGTTATTTTCTAAGCTTTAATCACACAATTCCTTATATGCTGACTTGAATATTTTGGAAAATTTCCTCACCATACTCCATTTCCTTTTCCCTTCCATGACCTACACTATGTTGCATGAGGACATGCAACAACTTCAGTTGGGGGGGAGGGGGAACTATATTCATAGTCACCACATATTTACTACCATCATTCCATTTTCATCCCATTTACCATTCACCAAAATTTCTTTTCCAATGATCCCCTGTTGCACTTTGCTTCATATGCATTGATATACATATTGGCATGATTCATAAAAGACAGAGAAACGACTTTCTTACACTCAGTGATGTTTTCTCATACACATTAATAGCTTATGATTTCCAATGAAGTTTGTGGTTACATTATTATTCCAGCAAGAAAAATAATGAAATGAATGTTGTTAACACAAGAACCAACATTCTTATATTCATGGTTGTTACACAAGAACCAACCATAGGAAAGTGCCAGCTGTTACTCACAATCTGTTACTCACATCTTTCACATATCCTGGAAACATTCATTATTAAAAAGACATCATCAATCAAAGCCAAAGTTCAGATGCCAAAAATTCCTCATACGATCCATGCATGGTTGCATGAGGACATGCAACAACTTCAGTTGGGGGGGATGTTAGGACTTAGAAATGTCACTTTTTCATCCACCTTTCCCTTCACTATTCCTTACATTCCATCATCCTATTAAACCCTTCATCATATCATTTTCATAAATTCATTTGGGTTTCATATTATTATTTTCCAATTTATTCATTTTAGTATTAAGAGTGAATTTATGATTAATATTAGAAAATATACATGTTTTCATATATATCTCAAATATGGGTGTGTGGTCTAAAATGCATATGCAAATTAGAGCTTAATTTAATGTCAACCCAGGAAGGTAAACTTAGAAGTGCTTATCTAAAATATATAGATCTAGAAAGATTCCTAATTTGTCCAAGATCTTAAAGTCCCCTTATAGGAACATATTCATTAGGATCTCTTTCAATAACTAATCAAGCCTAGATCTAACAATTGTTTGAGATCTATGATTCTCTTACAAGAATATATTCTACAAGATCTCTTCCAAAATTATATCATCTAATAAGAAATTAAAAGATGAAATGAAATAAACCTAGATCTAATAATTGTCTGAGATCTTACGGTTCTCTTACAAGAACACCTTCAAATAAGATCCTTCCAATATTAGAACATTTAAGAAAAATTGAAAGCTGAAATCAAACAAAAACATAAAGTAAATTATATACAAATAAGCATGCAAGTGAGGCCATGGGGGCCCTCCATAAGTCCACCAGCACGCCACTTCAATGGAGATTCAGATGTAGAAGCAAAATTGAAGTATGACCCTTTACTCCAAAATTCTAAGATTACAAAAACTTCTAGATTACAAATGGAGGAGATTGTACTCCTATTTATACAATGGGATGAGTAACAAACTCATAATGATCATCCACTAATCTACTTTCCCATTATTACAAAATATGATCCCTTTGAATCCTCCATAAATCTCTCACATATCTTGGATAAGATATGCCAACCAAATCCTCCATGATCTTCTCCTTAGGAATTGGATAAGATATGCCAACTAAATCCTCCATGATTTTCTCCTTAGGAATTGGATAAGATATGCCACCCAAATCCTCCATGATTTTCTCCTTAAGATTTGGATAAGATATGCCAATCCAAATCCTCCATGATTTTCTCCTTAGGAATAGGCTTGCATAATTATCTCCTTAATATGGTGGAGGAGATATTAATTCTTCACATATTTCCTACACATCACAAAACTCACATATTCTTGAGATATATATAAAAATATGTATATTTTCTAATATTTAATCATAAATTCACTTGTAATACAAAAATGAATACAATGGAAAATAAGAAGGTGAAACCCAAATGTATGTATGAAAATGATATGATAAAAGGTTAATGGGATGATGAAATGTAAGGAATAGTGAAGAAAAAGGTGGATGAAAATATGACATTTCTGAGTCCCAACATCCTCCCCAACTGAACTTGTTGCATGTCCTCATGCAACCATGCATGGGCTCTTTAAGACCATTTGGCATTTTGAACTTTGGCTTTACATGATGATGTCTTTTAATAATAAATGTTTCCAGGATATGTGAAAGACATGAGTAACAATTTACATTTTCTTATGGTTGGTTCTTGTGTGACAACCATGAATACAAAGAATGTTGGTTCTTGTGTTAGCAACATTCATTTAATTTTCTGCTCTCTTTTCTTCAATAATAATGTAAACAATCACTGGAAATCATAATGTGCATAAGAAAGCCCTTTTTGTAATATTAATGAAGCATGCCAATATTGCGTATGAAGCAAAGTGCAACAAAGTATCATTGGGAAATAAATGTTGGTGAATGGGAAATGAGAAAAAACTGGAGTGATAGTGGTGAAGAAATGGAATCATGGAAGTGAATATGAATCATGGAAGTGAATATAGTTCTCCCCCCCCTCAACTGAATTGGTTGCATGTCCTCATGCAAATTGACATGGCTCATGAAAGGAAATGTAGCATGGTGAGGGAATTTTCTAAAATACTCAAGTTAGCATATAAGGAATCGCATGATTAAAGATTAGAAAACAACATACCTCTACTTACCCAAGAATGATGAACTATGCAATAGGAATGTAGCTGTTGCTGCTGCTGGATCAGGAAAATGTGACTGATGTTGTTGTAACTGGATCCTGGGAAATGAAGGAATCTGAACTGCTGATGCTGAATCATGGAAAAGATAAATGCTGAAAGTGGAACTGTGGTACTCTCATAGATCAGAATGAATGCTGCTGTAACTGCTGAGGGAGTTGTGAAAAAGTGTATAGTCTTCACCCGCTACTAAACTTCTTGGTACAATTCTAATCATGCGAAAGAATGTGTCGATGTCGAGCATGAATAGAAATCATTGGATTACCGGCCATTGATGTATGCCGTTAACCAATGCGAGGCAACTCACCATTGATGTCAATGAGTGCCAAGGTACCTGAGTACATGTTGCGAAGTGCGAATGGATGTGTTGAGGTCGAGCCACTTGCAAGATCTGAAGATCAAGGGACATTGAGGTATTCCCATGATCGTCAGCGAGAGAACTTGCCATTAAGGCATGCAAGCCTCTAGGTACTCAAAAGGAACTCTAGTCTATTTCCCAGATAAGGTGCTGATGTCGATGGGGCAAGACTTGTTGAAAGGTGGGCCTTAAGGAATCCCACATCAATCAACGTGAGTTTGTACAAAAGGATTTGGTAGGACTATAAATGGAAAGAACTCACGGACAAGCAGTGTGGATCAGCATAGCGAGGAAAACAAGGAAATGTAATCATGGAAAGGGAATGAGTTTTATTCATCGTTGTAAAACAAGGAGTTGTAATCATGATGCAAAAGGATCATTGTGGAGTAGAAAATGTCATGATATGTGCAGTGAAGAATTACTTCCTTCAAGCGTCCAAACATGGATGTAAGGAAATGCATGGTGTATGAAGATGAACTCTTGCTGTGAAAAATGGATATGGAAATGTCATGCTTTATGGATTTATAATTGGTGGAACTCAAAATCTACTTCAAAAAGGGAGGTGCAAGGTAGTGGTTGTGGAGTTGGATTTGTCTTTAGAATTTTTCATGAATTGTAGTCTTTGGAAGACCAATTGTCGTCACAATGTAATCTCCTTATGATCACTTGATTATCCTGTAACCTGTAAAAAAACTTGGTAGAAAGAAAACATAAGTTTGTTCAAGAAGAAATGGCCATTTCCTTCATGATTCTTACGCAAAAATTTCATACCAAATAAAACATATTAAGGACAATCAAAGTGTTGAAATTGACTTAATCATGATATTAAAATCAATCCATTCTTAAAATAACCATGAAAAGTAATACTCCGTGTTTGGGTCAGATGAAATATACTCGGCAAAAAGATTGGCATTAGAAAGATTTGTTCTGGTCTGCATATTAGTATGTGATATAAAAGCATTCAACATAAATATGTTATGCCAACTTGAAGCTATTGAAACAAGATAATCATCATTTATAGAATCCTCCAAATGTTTGATAAATCGATCCTCAAAATTTGTTTCCAAGTGTTCCATTTTTTTATTTTTAGACCTGCATGAATTTTGTGAAATTTTTTTTATTTTTTATTTTTTATTTTTAAATAAAAAAACAAAAGAATGAAATTCAATTTTTTATTTTTTATTTTTAATAACAAAATTTAAAAAAATCAATTTTTTTTTTTTAAATAAAGAAATTAATTAAAAACTAATATAGAAAATTTCTAAAAATAAATTAACACTAAAATGGATTTTTTTTTCAATATCCTAAAAAACACACAAAATCCTCTAGAATCAATGAAAAATCGGGCTTTTATGTAACTTTGAATTCCTCTGCATATTAATTGTAAAAACTATTTTTCTTCATGCAGTTACCAAAATAGGGTCCCGAAGAACCACGATTTCCTCTTAGATCGTTAGGAATTTAAGCAAACAATTTTTGGGTTATATAATTCATTCTATTATGGAAAAAACCCATGTCTTAGTTTGTCCAGATTTGCCCTAGTTTGATCACAAACTTCTTTTCAAAACTGACATTTTTAAGGGGTTGCGTTTTGAAGATGATCTTTTTCTCATTTACAAAATTCTTTATTGTCGCATTGCAGATTAGTTCTCCAGCAATAGTATTTTTATTGGAATAAATCAATAGATTTTCTGATCTTCAAGATTGCACGAAGCGTGGGAAGAGAGCATACTAATCTCTTGATTTATTTTTATTTATGCAGGTTAGCGTGGATGGATAAAACACAATTAAGATCTGCGACAAAACTTTGCATTATCTACACTCTTTCTACAATTTCACGGGGACATTTAGACTCTCGGAAGACAAATCTTTCCGATAATCAGGCTCCTGGCTCACCTGTGATGCAGAAACAAGACATAGAAATGCAAAGATGTGCCATTGAATTTATTCATGATGATTTATTTTTTTGAAAACAAGATTAAAAAATTCTAATGATAATGACTTCTAATAACTTCTAATGAGATCTCATTTTTATTTTTCTAATCTATTCTATATTAATTTAAAAGATGTTTTATTTTCTAAGTAAAAGCATGCTTCTAGTGAAGCCATCTACGGACTAAAAATTCGAGCATGCTCACATAAAGATTTAAAAATTTTACATTATGTTTTGCAAGTATGTGAGAATCCTGTCTTAGAGTTGGCTCAAGGTTATTGTCCTTGTTCTCCAAGAAGTACCTGTTCAACATTGTCAAAGCCCTCATCCGTAGATGGATTAGTGAGAAATGGGGGTTTAAAATGAAAACTAAATTTAAAATAACTATGTACAAAAATAAAAATGCTCCAAACTTTGAACTCCTTTACGAACCTGCTGTCACCAAGTTCCACAAATTAGTCCATAAAAACAAATGCACAAAATAAATACTAAATCCTTCTAGTTGCACTTCCCCGACAACGGCGCCAAAATGTGTGGTCTAAAATGCATATGCGAATTAGAGTCTAATTTAATGTCAACCCAGGAAGGTAAACTTAGAATTTCTTATCTAAAATATATAGATCTAGAAAGATTCCTAATTTGTCCAAGATCTTAAAGTCCCCTTACAGGAACATATTCATTAAGATCTCTTTCAATAACTAATCAAGCCTAGATCTAACAATTGTTTGAGATCTATGATTCTCTTACAAGAATATATTCTACAAGATCTCTTCCAAAATTAGATCATCTAATAAGAAATTAAAAGCTGAAATGCAATAAACCTAGATCTAATAATTGTCTGAGATCTTACGGTTCTCTTACAAGAACACCTTCAAATAAGATCCTTCCAATATTAGAACATTTAAGAAAACTTGAAAGCTGAAATCAAACAAAAACATAAAGTAAATTATATACAAATAAGCATGCAAGTGAGGCCATGGGGGCCCTCCATAACTCCACCAGCACACCACTTCAATGGAGACTCAGATGTAGAAGCAAAATTGAAGTATGACCCTTTACTCCAAAATTCTAAGATTACAAAAACTTCCAGATTACAAATGGAGGAGCTTGTACTCCTATTTATACAATGGGATGAGTAACAAACTCATAATGATCATCCACTAATCTACTTTCCCATTATTACAAACTATGATCCCACAAATCTCTTAAGCATTTTTAACTACTTTCCCATTATTACAAAATATGATCCCTTTGAATCCTCCATAAATCTCTCACATATCTTGGATAAGATATGCCAACCAAATCCTCCATGATCTTCTCCTTAGGAATTGGATAAGATATGCCAACCAAATCCTCCATGATTTTCTCCTTAGGAATTGGATAAGATATGCCACCCAAATCCTCCATGATTTTCTCCTTAAGATTTGGATAAGATATGCCAATCCAAATCCTCCATGATTTTCTCCTTAGGAATAGGCTTGCATAATTATCTCCTTAATATGGTGGAGGAGATATTAATTCTTCACATATTTCCTACACATCACAAAACTCACATATTCTTGAGATATATATAAAAATATGTATATTTTCTAATATTTAATCATAAATTCACTTGTAATACAAAAATGAATAAAATGGAAAATAAGAAGGTGAAACCAAATGTATGTATGAAAATGATATGATAAAAGGTTAATGGGATGATGAAATGTAAGGAATAGTGAAGAAAAAGGTGGATGAAAATATGACATTTCTGAGTCCCAACAATGGGTGAGCTTTGTAATGTGTAGGAATATGAGAATGATTAATTCAAAGAGACTTCTTGAATATCTCCTCCACCATTTCAAGGAGATAGTTATTCAAACCTATTCTTAAGGAGAAGACCATGGAATATTTGGTTGGCATATCTTATCTAAGATATGTGAAAAATGTGTGGAGGATTTGAAGGAACTATATTTTGTAATAATGGGAAAGTGGTTAAGAGTAGTTGAGAGAATAGTGGGTATGTAATTAATGAATTTCTTATCTTATCTTCAAATACTCTCATGTATAAAGGAGAGTGCTCCCTCTCCATTGAGAGGGGGGGAAGGAAAGTTGGAAATTGTAACAAGATTGTTTAGTCTTAGATTCTTTCATTGTTATGCTTTCATGTTTGTCATTTGATTATTGTAATATTGATTTATGGATGTGAGCTCACATATGTCATTTGTTGTTAACTGTTCACAGGTTGTAATGCTTTTCCTTCATGCAAATATCCATTCATAGATTAAGTTGATTTCAGCAATGTAGATTAGACTAGATTAGTTCTACTTCAGTCCGACATATATCGTGCACATGTTTTGTCAGCGTACGTACCCCGGATTGACAAGTAAATAGTTGGGCAACTATACTAAAATGCTTTTATTACGACATATATTTCGCCTAAAAATGGTTTTTCACAAACTTCTATCCCTTTTTATCCCTAATGTAACATCTAACAACATTTTGAATCCCAATAGAAAGGTCTAAAATCATACCCTAAAAACACCGCATTTGCCCTAAGCTGTAATTTCCAGCAAACCCAGAAAATCATTTGCAGTGCATAGGAAGGTTCTATATGGGTTTATAGCCTTCAGATATGAGGATTCAAGGTTGTGGAAAGGATTTGCAGTGTCAGAGAATTTTCAAGATGGGAATATTGGGTCATGTGAAACATTATCAGCCGGATGGAATGTATTTGGAGGTTTATCCAAAAATGTTGTCATTGCTTCGAAATGTAGGCTGGGAATTAGTCTTCCATCATTCAATGGACATAACCTGATTTATTGTTATGACTTCATATATTATTTTGATGGTAGCATAGTAAGAATTAGAACCCTGTAGTTTCCAGTCACTAAGGAATACATTGTAGAGGCAATGGGTTTGCCTACGAAGGGAGAAAGATGGTTCAAAAATCAGAGACTACAAAATTTGGACCTAAAATTTTCTTGAAGGAGGACTGTCAAGACCAAAATTGGACTATAGGATTACTCCAAAACATCTTGAAACTTGAATGGGCTAGTGCTATAAGTACTGTGCAACTCTTCTTTACTTGTGAAGTCAGGTACTCTAAAGTTTATGTATATCACATGAAGGTTTTATGTCATTTAGAAGGTTTCAGTAAAATGAATTTACCTTATTTTTTTCATCAAAGTTTGCTAAAAATTTCTACCAAAGCTAGAACCAGACCTAAGGTGCTACCTCATGACATTTTTCATCATGGCTTGATAAAGATACTATATACTCATGAGTTGAAAAAGCAAGTTGAACAACTGAGACAACTAAATATGAGAAACGATACACCCAAAAGGAAAAGGAGAGGTAAAGCTGATTTTTTTTTCAAAACCCTAGCTCAGGAAGCAAAGGGAGAGCCTAGTGATATCCTTGTTGAAGAACACATTGAAAACCCTGTAAAATAACCAGAGGTTAGGATCTATGAGAGGAGAACAAGAAGATAACATCAACAAATGCTAGAAGAAGAGGAGGAAAAACATAAAACAACAAAAAGGGAAAAAGGGAAACAAATCATGCAAATAGGGGAGGAAGAAATAGAAATAAAGCCTAGGGTTTACTGTAGAAAACCTCATACTCATCATACAAATAAACTAAGACTGAGTTTAAAGGAAAATATCAACCCTAATCTAAAGGAGTCAGTGAGTTTTGATGAAGAAGAGGAAATTGTGAAAGTTTCAAAAAGCAGAGAGAAGGCCACCAGACAAAGGAAGACATACTATGTAGGAAGAAAAGGAAAATAAGCCCTAAAGGCTAGAAAAACCATACAAAAAGACACCATAGGGGTGAAAATAATCCAAGACAAGTTAAACCTCCCTTCTCAAGTTGCAGAAGCTATGGAAAAATAATCAGCTTACCTCGTTGGTAGAGAAAGATACAAAATCCTAATTTTGTTGAAAGAAACAATAATTTTACCACAGTATTTTGACATGTTCCAGTTTAATATTTTGACAGTCAATTTATTTTTGATATATTATGGTCATATGTCATAGGGATTTTGTAGCTAAGGGAGGGAAAAAATTACGAGTCAACATAAGAGAAAAGGACCTTAACAGAAGAAAACAGTTACATAGGATAGTTGCATAGTTTCAACAGATTCCAAAGGTTCATGTATCAATTTTTCTACCAAGGATGAATATGAGTCTTAGTTCCATATATGTAGCCTACAAGGGTGTGAATAGTTTCAGTCCTACACTTCAGCCATGACTCATTCTTTTCCCAGAAGAATAACAGTAGAGGATGCGTACAATAGTTTGTAGATGATTTGAACAATGTTTAGATGTAAAATACAGATTTGAATAGCTTGAAAGATAGGATTTTTATTATATTTTGTAAATTAAACTCTTAGATATTGTAAATATTTTACATTTATTGCTACCAGAATTTGTGGATCTAAAACTTTGGGTATTTTTTTCTATATAATACATCTAAAAATAGGAAAAAATGTTGGATTTTGAAAACAAAAATTGTCTTTATTGTTGTGTGTGGTAAATTTGTTAGTTTTAAGTACAAGGAGGACTAGGAGATTATGTTCATGACACAAATATTCCTGTGATGGTATGCTCAGTTAGTTTTTCTACTGTGATAGTTCTATTTCTATGTGATATCATTTAACTTTCTATCTTCTCACAATCAAATTAGAATATGTGACAAAACTCATTGATTAATGCTTTGGCTCATATGGTTCAATAATATGCACTACTTATCCTAAAGCTTGAAGGATTCATGCCTCACACCCTGCTCTAATGGATTGTGTTCTTTTTCTACTACCTTTAATGAATTTCTTGACAAGTCTATAGCCTGCCATCTACCTTGCCTCTATCCATCTTGATTAATATAGTCAAGACCCTGGTCTCTACATTTGAAACCTAATTGGTTGACTCCATTTCCCAATATATTATTTGTTTCATCCCAACCCTACTGAAGATATAAAAACCCTATTGAATATCTAGCCACTATTTAGAGACACAATTAGTTGCTAAACATTTAGTGATTAAACTGTCAAGAGAGAGCCCTCTCTGGATTGAAGGGGTTAGCCTTCAATCTACAAGCTTGGTTTCAAAAGGTTACCTTAGGACATCCTCTTTCATAGCCAAGAGGACATTTATGAGCATTAACAACTGGCATGTATATATAAAGCAAATGAATTTTTCAAGATTTGAATATGAGCGTATGCCATAAGAATAAATTAAGTATGAGAAGATACAAATCTAAATCTAAATCTATTTACTAAAAAATTATTACTAACCAAATATATTTACTAATCTAAATATATTTATTAACCAATTAGCATAACTATTAGCATCGCCATGTTTTCATATTATAAAACTGTGTTTATTAGTGGAGAATTGGACTTATATATATATATATATATATATATATATATATATATATATATAGAAAATGAATGTTTCAAGATTTGAATATGAGCATATGAAATAAGAAAGACAAATTAAGTATGAGAATATACAAATCTAATTCTAAATATATATAGTAAAATATTTATTATTAATAAAATATATTTACTAACCAATTAGCATAGCTATTAGGATTGCCAAATTTTCATAATATAAAATTATCTTTATTAGTATAAAGTTGGGATTTAAAATATATATATATATATATATATATATATATATATATATATATATATATATATATATATATATATATATATATATAGATATATATAAAGAAAATGAATTTTTCAAGATTTGAATATGAGCATGTGCAGTAAGAAAAATAAATTCATAAATTAGTGACTAAGATGGATCTTCTGTTGGCATTATGATACAGGTGTTGTCCTTGATGGCAACTCACTCAAATGACAGTTCACAGTACAACAGGTCAACAACAAAGGATTACAGATCAGACTCCAAAGAATGAAGAAAGAGAGGTATACGTTGGTTCACTTTGTCCAAGAAGCGTATACACATGGGTTAACAGAACAAAAGTAGCGTATAACATATACACGCACTTTCACAGGAGGAAAAGCGCGTACATGTTGGAAAACCAAGTTTTTGGTCCAAGGTATTTTTATCTAAGGTATTGATCCAAGGTATTTGGTCCGAGGTATTTGGTCCAAGCTATTGACCCTAGGTATTTGGTCCAAGGTATTGGTCCTAAGTGGTTTTGGTCCAAGGTATTGAGAAAGGCCTAAGAGTATATAAGGAAGAGAAGATCATTTGGCCAAAAAAAAGCATAAGATTCTAAGGAATACTTCTTTTTGAAGTATATTTTATGTTGCAGGGTTGTGTTTGGCACTGGATCTAAAATATTCATGTGCACCTTGAGTTCAATATTGGATCAAGAATCATGAGACTTGAAATGACTTATTCTTGAATGATCTGATATTGGTTGAGACTAGATCTAATGTTTTGCACCTATTCTATTTTTTATCTATCATGATCTAGGTTTGCCTGAAGTTTGGAATTGCAGCAAAGTTCTAAGTCAATATTTGCAGATCTATACACAGGTTCATCTTGGCCAAAGAGTGTGTACACGCAGGTTCAGTTCGTTCAAGTAGCGTATACAAAAGAAAGGCTTCTTTTCAAATCTGACCGGTCTATCTGATCAAATTCTGTTGTTTTACTGTTGTCTGTCAATGAAGTCTTCTTAGATATGAATGTAAAACTGAATGCATAAGGAGGCTAGCATTTTATTGATTGATTGTAAGTGGGAAGAAGTGATCTTTGTCCCTTCCTGTGTAAAGCTATGTAGATATTCAGTATATTGATGGTTGGTAAAGATTTGATTCAAAAGTTTATGTTTGTAGTAGTTTTGAAGGTATACGCAGGTTTAATTCATAGAAGTAGCGTATACATGCAGGTTGGGTTTAGCTAAGTAGTGTATACACTCTATTGCATGATTTTTGAGGTTACAGCTAGTTCTGAATGATGATGTAGGGTTCTGGGTTTAGCACAGTGTTATGGTGTCAGTGATCTAATTGTTCAGATCAACTGAATATTGGTTAATGCAGTTTAAGTTTAAAAGCTTTGATGGGTCCAGTGTGAAAATTTGATGAAACGTGGCCTTCAGTCTGTGGTTTTGTGATCCAAGAGTATCTAGTCTGAAAATTCATGAAATGTGGTCCCTGGTGGAAGAGTGGAGTTTTCTGTAGGCTGAAACCTACGTACTAGTAAACATATTGGCTAGTACAAGTGTTAGGGGGTTGTAGCTCCCTTCCAGTAGAAGGTGGAGAAGAAGAGGGGGTTGTAACCTTCTGCAGGTAGAAGCCTGCATACTGGTATGAGTCTGCACCAGTACAAGATTGTAAACATATTTTCTTATTATTAAAAGAAGACAGAGACGACAACAATAGGTGGTTTTTACCCACATTGGGTTTCCACCTTAAATCTTGGTGTTCATGTGTGTTTCTTATGTGTGATTCTTTATTCTGCTTTTACTACACTGTCTAATCAATCTCTGATATACTGGTTTAAGTTCAACACATGATAAATTGTCTAAATCACAAGTTCTCTGCATATGCACTGGTTTCTTTAAGCACTGTCACATATACACGCTAGTTCACTTCACTGAAGTAGCGTATATAAATCTGTTTTGGAAATAAAATTATTGATCTGATAACACTGATTCACCCCCTTCTTATTATTATTTCCAACAATTGGTATCAGACTGTGTCCTTCAGAAGAAGCTTGATCGCTTGAAGGGAGATCCATCAACATGAATAATCAAGAAAGCATGGGATCTATCAGATCGCCAATCTTCGATGGGAGCAACCTTTTTTATTGGAAAATAAGAACCACAACCTATCTACAATTGCTTGGAACGGATGTCTAAGAAATTGTGGAAGGAGGATATACATTTCCAACAGCAATTCCTACAGATGCGGCAGGTAAAAAGCCATATGAAACCAATGCCAAAGCTGTCAATACTTTATTGGAAAGTCTATCGCAATCAGAGTTTGTCAAAGTCATGAAGCTCAAATCAGCCAAAGAAATATGGGACAAAATCATTTTGAGCTACGAAGGAAACTCTCAGGTAAAACTTGCTAAGCTTCAAACTCTCAGAATTCAGTATGAAACTCTTAATATGCATAGTGATGAAAGTATAGCTAGTTACTTCTTACATATAGATGAGGTTGTTAATTGTATGAAGAATCTGGGTGAAGAAATAAAGGAAGTTACCTTAGTTGAGAAAATTTTGAGATCCTTGTCTGCTAAATTTGATAGTAATAATAATATTAACAAATCAATTACAATAATAATCAGTTTTTAGCTAAGAATATAATCTACTTATGTTATTTTAGTATATTAAAAAAATAAAATAAAATAGAATAAAATAATTATTATTCTTAATAAATTAATAATTATTATTATGAATTATTTTCATAATTGAAAACTAAATACAAATTTAAAACTAGTATTATTTAACAATTACATCTATAAATAAGAATAATTTAATAATAATAAGAAGAAGAAGAAGAAGAAGAAGAAAAATAATAATTTATTTACTATTTAGAATATTAACTATTACTATTAATAATAAAAATGATAAATTAAAATTAAAATAAAGTTATTAGCTGACTTTTAATAAAAATATTTCTTTAACTATTTATCCTTTCACAGAGCTCTTCTTCTATCATCATTCAGATTGGTCCTGATGATGGATCCCTATTGGGATTTGAAACATTGACAGAAATATGGTTTCTACTATGGATACTCCAAGAATATGTTGAATCCAAAGTGTCTACCATAGAAGAAAAAAAGATCTACAGAATATCACTATGACATAGCTTCACGGAATATTAACTGCCTTCGAGATGAGAAAAGGAGGACCATCAGATATGAGAGAAGCCACATTTAAAGCTTTAGCAAAAGGAAAGGAAGAACACAATGAATCAGGACATATTTCAGAAGAAGAAGATGAGGTAAACTTTGTCAATAAGCTTCAATGGGGTTCTAGAAGGTTTAGAGGTAAGCTACCCTTCAAATGCTTTGCTTGTGGTAGAGTCAGTCATTATGTTGCCAGATGTCCTCATAAAGATAAATATGAAAAAGGAAAGGAATATGCAGAAGCGAATAGAAAACAAGTTGTGAATAAAAGGAGTTACTATACTTATTAAGATAACGATGGTTTATCTAATAGTGATGAAGATGAAACTGGACAAGATTATAGACTTCTCATGGCTTATGATAGCAATGATTTTTGGGATAGTTTAGAAGAGGATAGTTATGGTTTATCTAATAGTGATGATTATAGAATTCTCATGGCTTATGATGACGATAGTTTTTGGGATGCTTTAGAAGAGGAATACCTTCATGAAGAAATGTATAAACTCAAAATCTATTTGGAAGAAAAGAATATGATTATAGATACCTTGACATACCAACTTGCTGAAAAGGAAAAATACAATGAAAAACTAGAATGTGAAATTGTGGTTCTAAGAAAGGATCTTGAGAAAGTGAAATCTCTTAGTCTTAGATTTGCTAAAGGATCAGAAACTTTAAATGAAATTATCAAAATTCATCATTCTCCTCTGACAAAAACAGGTCTTAGATATACTGAAGAAGCATCTCAATCATAGAAGCCATCAACCTCCACCAAAAGCTATCTTGATGCAGCAAAGACCAGTGAATAGTATGACAATCATCAGCAACGGCATAAAGAAGATCACCAAGTAAATCATACTCAATTTACTCCAAGGATGAATAGAAGCTACAACCAACCTCAGGAAAATCATACTTAATTTGCTCCAAAGATGAATATCAAAAGAAACTACAATCACCAGGTTAATAGATTCGATAGTCGTAGGAACTTGTTTAATGGGCAATGTTTTTCATGTCATAATTTTGGGCACAAAGCTACTCAATGCATTACTTACAAAACCATCATGACTAGAGAAGCACAAAATCAAAGGAATGTAATAGGGATCAAGAGAATTTCCTATAATAACTTTTCTCCTCTTGAAAATGAAATAGAATGCTCAATCTGTAACAACTTTGGTCATGAATAATCTGAATGCAGGAGAAAATTTCGGCAAACATCTCAAAAGGAGCAAACGCCATTAAATCCCAAGATATGGAGAAGGAAAGAATCTCAAACATAAAGATGTGGTATAACCTTGTATGCAGAAGAACAAGAAAATTAGTGGTACATCGACAGTGGATGCTCAAAACACATGACAGGTGACAAAGAAAAACTTCACTCATAGAATGCCTTAGAAAAGGAAAGGAATGTCTCATTTGGAAATGACACTCCTACTGTCATAAAAGGTAAAGGCTCTGTTTTCTTGAAAGAAAAGGTTAAAGCTAGAAATGTTATGTATGTAGACAGTTTAAAGCATAACCTGTTGAGTGTCAATCAAATGTGTGATCAAGGAAATGAAGTGGTGTTTCAATCAAATGGATGTGTTATTCATGAGCTTGATACAGGAGAGACCATGATCAAAGGTACAAGAACTCCATACAACTTATACAAACTCAAGGGAGGACAACAACATTGCTATCTAAGAAAAAATGATGAAAACTGGAGGTGGCATAGAAGATTGGGACATCTAAGATTTTCTCCAATAAGAAAAGCATGCAGAATCAAGGTTGTTCGTGATCTTCCAGATATCAACATCCCAGAAAATACAATATGCAAACCATGTCAACTCGGAAAGCAAACCAGAGTCCACTTCATGGAAAAGGAAGGGTCAGCTAGTAAGCCTCTTGAACTTGTCCATACTAATTTATGTGGACCATCAAGGGAAAAGTCACATCGTGGAGAAGAATACTTTATTTTGTTCATTGATGATTTTTCCAAAATGTGTTGGATAGGTCTTCTAAAACATAAATATGAAGCATTTGAAAAGTTCCAAGCCTTCAAAGCTTTCGTTGAAAATGAATCAGATCGAAAATTCAAATGCCTCAAATCTGATCAAGGAGGGGAATTTACATCAGATGAATTCTTTGACTTTTCTGAACAACATGGAATAAAAAGGCAATTCTCCACCACAAGGACTCCTCAGCAAGATGGTGTGGTAGAAAGAATGAACAGAATAGTTCAACAAATGGCTCGAGCTATGCCAAATGAATCTAGAACTCCTGCAACCTTCAGGGGTGAAGCCGCATTCGCTGACATACTATTCTCAACAAAGCAAATGTTCAAGTAAATAGCACTCAAATTCCACATGAAATTTGGTATGGCAAGACTCCTACTGTAAAATACTTTAAAGTTTTTGGAAGCAAATGTTTTATCAAAGGGATTGATGAAAAACTTTGTAAGTTTTAATGTAGAGCATATGAAGGTATTCTTCTGGGTTATTCTTCCAGAAGTAAAGGATATAAATGTTATATTAAAAGACTTGGGAAAATTGTTGAAAGCATTGATGTTGTAGTTGATGAAGAATGCAAAAATCCAAAACAGATAAAATTAACAGAAGATTATGACAATGAAGAAGATGGGGATTATTTTCGCACATAAAATCAAAATGATATTGAAGAAGAAACCAATGAAGCACCAGAAGAAGAGATAATGGTAGAAGAAAAGACTCCGTCCAGGTATGTTTAGAAAAATCATCTAGAAACTTAGATTTTAGGGGAAAAAGAGGTAGGTGTACAGACAAGAAGAACTATTATAGGGACCTCAAGCTATCTAGCATTACTATCCTCCACTCAACCTCAAAATGTAAATGAAGCATGCAAAGATGAATGTTGGGTCAAGGCCATGGATGAAGAACTTGAGAAAATTGAAAAGAATGATACAAGGGAGTTAGTTCCTAGACCTCATCATAAAAATATTATAGGAACTAGATGGGTATTCAAAAACAAGTTGAATGAAAATGGAGAAGTCATTAGAAATAAGGCTAGACTTGTTTGTAAAGGGTATTCTCAATAAGAAGGTACAGATTTTGAAGAAACCTTTGCACCTATTGCCAGACTTGAAGCCATAAGGATGTTTCTTGCTCTTTCTAGCTTTCAGAAATTCAAAGCATACCAAATGGATGTAAAATCAGCCTTCCTTAATGGAGATTTAGAAGAAGAAGTTTATATTGAACAGCCAGAAGGATTCATTCTTGGAAATGATGCAAAACTTGTATGCGGAATCAAAAAGGCTCTCTATGGTCTGAAACAGGCTCCAAGGGCCCGGTATTACCGCCTTGACAAATATCTACACCAACAAAGTTTTACAAAAGGTTCTGCAAATAGCAATCTATATACAAAGATTGAAACTGATAAATTGCTAATTATTATTATTTATGTTGATGATATCATTTTTGGTAGCAATGAAGAATCCATGAGTCAGAATTTTTCTTCAGTAATGCAACAAGAATTTGAACTGACATTTCTTGGTGAACTTACCTATTTTCTTGGTCTATAATTTCAACAAACTAAAGATGGTATTTTTTTGTCACAAACCAAATATCTCAAACAGATCTTGAAAAGGTACAAAATGGAAGATTCTAAACCTGTATGTACCCCAATGGTAACAGGATGTAGTCTCAGCTCAAATGATGAATTAGCAGTAGTACATTAACCAACTTACAGATCCATGATTGGTAGTATGCTTTATCTAATAGGTACCTAACCTAACATCATGCATGCAGTAGGAATAGTTGGAAGATTCCAAGCAAATCCAAAGGAATCAAACCTTTAGGAAGTCAAAATAATTTTCAAATATCTTCAAGGAACTCAGAACTTTGGTTTATGGTATCCTAGAGATACAGATCTTACTCTTGATGCATATACAAATGCAGATTGGGCAGGAAGTGTTGATGATAGAAAAAGAACTGGTGGTGGTGCATTCTATATGGGTTCCAGGTTCGTGTCTTGGTTCAACAAGAAACAAATTTCAATTGCTTTATCTACAACTGAAGCAGAATATGTGGCTACTGCATCTTGCTGCACACAACTACTTTGGATTATGCAAACTTTGCAAGACATTCAGATCACATGTACTCCACCTATCTGCATTATGTGATAATACAACTGCCATCATTATTTCAAAGAATCAAATCATGCACTCCAAGACCAAGCACATACCCATCAAGTACCATTTTCTACGTGAACAAGTGCTTGAATAAAAGTTCAAATTGGAGTATGTTCCCACCAAAGAATAGGTTGCTGATATATTCACTAAAGCACTGCCCAGAGAAACATTTGAATATCTCAGACAAAAGCTAGGAGTATTTGCTGCATCATCCTACTATTAAATCCAAATTTTTCAGAGAAAGGTTATTATATGTGTGTTTCATGAAGTATAGTCGTGTACACACGTGGGTTTCTATGGGTCAAGGAGCATGTATGTTTTTCATATTGAAAAAACAGTGGTGCAGGCTCTGATATGGGTGCTCTGACTAATGTTGATGATTACTGTCTATCAATATGCTTTGTTCATTATTTTTTATCTAACTGACAAAGATGCCTTGATCATTGACTTGTTAACAATGCACAGGTAGCACAGGTTCAGGGGGAGCATTAGCCTTCACGTACATTCAGCATTGTTGGCATTATGGTTGTTGAGTCTAGTTATGGCTTTAGATATTTATACCATTTGTTGCTTAAGTCATGTAAAAGTCTAGGGTGTGATATGTCTTCTCATACATTTGAAGAAGTCCTCTGGGACAAATGATGTAATTTGTATCCCAACTTTGCATGGGATGGATGACGTAATATTTATTATTTCTGTCATGTATAAACAATTGGTATATCCCCACATGGTTGGGTGGATGAGTCAAATTTGGTATATCCCCACTTGGTTGGGAGATGGATGTATGTATGAGTCTTTGGTGATAGGAAGGTCATATGCACATAGTTGAGTTATAGAGTCATGTTATTATTTTGGAGAATATTTTTGTAGACTCTGCATGTTCTTAGGGGGAGCATGGATGGTTTCAGTGCATCTCAACATGTACAAAGGGGAGCTCAATTAGAGAATTTAGCATGTACTCAGGTGGAGCATGGACATCATAATGTATGTCAAAGGGAGAGAACATATTGGTCCGCCCTTTGCCCTTGATGTCAAAGGGGGAGAGTGTCTTGGTGTGGTTGTTGCCACCAAGTCCAAAGGGGGAGATTGTTGGCATTATGATACAGGTGTTGTCCTTGATGGAAACTCACTCAAATGACAATTCATAGTACAACAAGTCAATAGCAAAGGATTACAGATCAGACTCCAAAGAATGAAGAAAGAGAGGTATACGTTGGTTCAATTTGTCCAAGAAGCGTATACATGCGGGTTAATAGAACAAAAGTAGCGTATAACGTATAGATGCACTTTCATAGGAGGAAAAGCGTGTACATGTTGGAAAACCAAGTTTTTGGTCCAAGGTATTGTGATCCAAGGTATTTTGATCCAAGGTATTGATCCAAGGTATTTGGTCTGAGGTATTTGGTCCAAGCTGTTGACCCTAGCTATTTGGTCCGAGGTATTGGTCCTAAGTGGTTTTGGTCCAAGGTATTGAGAGAGGCCTAAGAGTATATAAGGAAGAGAAGATCATTTGGCCAGAAAAAAGTAATAAGATTCTAAGGAATACTTCTATCTGAAGTATATTTTATGTTGCAGGGTTATGTTTGGGACTAGATCTGAAATATTCATGTGCACCTTGAGTTCAATATTGGATCAGGAATCACGAGACTTGAAATGACTTATTCTTGAATGATCTGATATTGGTTGAGAGTAGATCCAATGGTTTACGCTTGTTCTATTTGTTATCGATCATGATCTAGTTTGTCTGAAGTCTGGAATTGCAGCAAAGTTTTGAGTCAATATTTGCAGATCTATACACAGGTTCATCTCGGCCAAAGATTGTGTACACACAGGTTCGGTTCGTTCAAGTAGCGTATATGAAAGAAAAGCTTCTTTTCAGATCTGTCTGGTCTATCTGATCAAATTCTATTGCTTTACTATTGTCTGTTAATGAAGTCTTCTTAGATCTGAATGTAAAACTGAATGCATAAGGAGGTTGGCATTTGATTGATTTATTATATAAGTGAGAAGAAGTGATCTCTGTCCCTACCTATGTAAAGCTCTGTAGATATTCATTATATTGATGGTTGGTATAGACTTGATTCAAAAGTTTATGTTTGCAGTAGTTTCAAACGTAAACACGGATTTAATTCACAGAGGTAGCATATACATGTAGGTTGGGTTCAGCTAAGTAGCGTATACACTGTAATGCATGATTTTTTAGGTTACAACTGGTTCTGAATGATGATGCATGGTTCTATGTTTAGCACAGTGTTCTGGTGTTAGTCATCTGATTGTTCAGATCAACTGAATATTGGTTGATGCAGTTTAAGTTTAAAAGCTTTGATGGGTTCAGTGTGAAAATTTGATGAAACATTGCCTTCAGTTTGTGGTGTTGTGATCCAAGAGTATCTAGTCTGAAAATTCATGAAATGTGGTGCCTGGTGGAAGAGTGGAGTTTTCTATAGGCTAGCACCTACGTACTAGTAAACATATTGGCTAGTATAAGAGCTAGGGGGTTGTAGCTCTCTTCTTGTAGAAGCTGGAGAATGAGAGAAGGTTGTAACCTTCTGCAGGTAGAAGCTTGTGTACTGGTATGAGTCTACACTAGTACAAGATTGTAAACAAAATTTCTTATTATTAAAAGAAGACAGAGACGACAACAGCAGGTGGTTTTTACCCACATTGGGTTTCCACCTTAAATCTTCGTGTTCATGTGTGTTGCTTATGTGTGATGCTTTATTCTGCTTTTACTGCACTATCTAATCAATCTCTGATATACTGGTTTAAGCTCAACACATGATAAATTGTTTAAATCACTAGTTCTCTGCATATACGTTGGTTTATTTAAGCACAGTCGTGTATACACGCTAGTTCACTTCACTGAAGTAGCGTATATAAATCTGTTTGGGAAATAAAAGTATTGATTTGATAATACTGATTCACCCCCCTCTCAGTATTATATCCAACATCTTCATGCCATTCAACTGTCTCTATTCCTCTCGATAAGATTAACATTTATTTTGCAAAGAATTATTGTAAAAGTGTTTAACAAGTCTTTCATATACAGATATTTTCATTTATTAAATCATTAATATAGATAGTTATATTTTATATTAATTATTTTAATGGACCAAACACATAATTTGTATAATAAGTTTATTACTGTGTTAAATTTTGATGGTCAAATTTAACTACCCCGCATTAATATTGGTTATCTTTTATCAATCTTAATTGATATTAAAAATATAATTAAATTATGAATTTTTTAGTTTCTGTTAAATTAAATATCAAATGTAAATATCACTTGAGTCATTAACTTACTAAACCATTCATTTTTAGCCATTGTATTTGATTGTGTTAAAATAGCTTTTGAAAAAAGTGTTATTGCCCATGGTTTGGAACTTTAGATAGATAATTGTTAGGTGAATCTTTTTGACATTTGTTTACATTTTACATTTTATATTTATACATATTTTTAATTTGACATATAAAGCTAACATTTTTTTCTATATATATATTTTTCCTGCCAGTGAAAAATGTTGACAAACTTTCTTACATTACACCTACACATCTCCTCCATACTCAGTTGTAGAGCATCACTTGGGGCAATAAAGCAAATGAATGTTTTAAGATTTGAGTATGAGCATATGTAGTAAGAAAAATAAATTAAGTATGAGAATATAGAAATATAAATCTAAATATATTTAGTAAAAAATTTATTACTAACCAAATATATTTACTAACCAATTAACCATTTATTACTAACCAAATATATTTATTAATCTAAATATATTTACTAACCAATTAACATAACTATTAGCATCGACAAGTTTTCATGATATAAAATTATGTTTATTAGTCAAGAGTTGGACTTTATATATATATATATATATATATATATATATATATATATATATATATATATATATATATATATAGATATCTATATATATATATATCTATATCTATATATATATATATATATATATAGATATAAAGAAAATGAATGTTTCAAAACTTGGATCTAAGCGTATGCAATAAGAAAAATAAATGAAGTATGACAAGATGCAAATCTAAATCTAAATGTATTTAGTAAAATAATTATTAATAACCAAATATATTTACTAATCTACATATATTTACTAACCAATTAACATAATTATTAACACCACCAAGTTTTCATGATATAAAATTGTGTTTATTAATCAAGAGTTGGACTTATGTATATATATAAAGAAAATGAATGTTCCAGTATTTGAATATGAACATATGCATATGCAATAAGAAAAACCCTCAAGGGCATGGGAAAACCCTCTTCATGTTCCCTTGTTCATTGCATTCCATGGTAATCATATAGGCTACAATATGGTGAAACTAGACAGTAGTAATAATTGCTTTAGTTCTAGTGAATGTTGCTACAACATAAATAGACTTCACTCATTTGAGTAACCTATTCACATAAATTGTTATTATTATAACATGATATTATTTATTTTTATTTTGGTCTAGTTATCATGTAAAATACAATTTTATTTTATGTGGCTATTTATGTGTACATTGCAGAGCAGGGTATGTATTTTTGTCTTTTTTATTTATAAATACAATTTATTTTCCGTCTATCTTTTTTATTTCTAGTTTTTCTTCCTCTTTGTTTATTTTTTATCTATATTTTTCTCCTCTCTCACTATTTCTTTAGTTTAATATTGAATGGATTTGAATTTATTGGATCTTGTAAACATTACAATTGAGTACGCCATCCCTTCAATCTATTCTTATCTACCCTCTTTGTTGAATTGTGGTGAATAGAAAAGAAATCGAAGCCACTCAAACAAAGAATCACTAATCAATAGATGGACTTGATAATAAAAAGACATTTTTTCAGACATCATGCTTTTAATCTATAGTGGGTAGAGATAATCAACCATACTTATTTAATTACCGAAACCCAATACTTTTCCAAACAAAAATTGTTATGATTCCCAACAATGAAAAAGAAATAAGAAGAAAAGGGACAGAACACAACAGGGATTGGAATGTAGAACAAATACACAGAGTTCCCTGTACTAATGTGTGTTGAGACTTGAATTTTTAACTCTAATTCCATTAGTTTGCAAACAAACTTGTACCATTGTGTGTTGAGTCTTGACTTCTTATTTCAAATTTCACAACTTGTCGATCAAACCTCATGCATTAGATATGACTGTGACTAAACAAATGCAAAATTTGAAGATGGCAAGAACATTATTGAATCTTTAAATAGACATGACAATAAGACTCTTAAATTTTTAAATAGAGATGAATTATTCTTTTGTGACCATTTGTTCCAAAAAATGGGGGCCATTTTCTCCAAATTAATCCCAATACCATGAAATAGGGGTGAATGAAATTAAGAAACTTATTTTACACCAAATGGGAAGGGAAAAATAACTATCCTAAATGCATATTCTTGCAAATTGGGGGAATGGAAGGTTGTGACTCCTAATTTAAAGGGATTAATTTACTTCTTTCCCTTATTCGTTAAAATAAGGTGGTCTAACCTCCATACCTAAGTTTTTTATAAAATAAATTTTGGGCAATTTCCAATAATGTACTATGATACAAAAAAATCACCCAATAAAAATTTAAAACCCCTTAATTTTTCCCAAGGGAGAAAATCTGCCCCTAAAATTTTCTATGATAAAGGATCCAAGCTTTCAACAAGATTAAACTTAAGTATGATATCACTAGATTTCAGTTGACTTAATTAATGAGTGAAAGGAAACCTTCAACCCTAAGGAATGTATCTTCAAGTATTGGTGGTATTTCTATGCTAACCCTACTATCACTTTAATCCAAAAGTAATTGGCTATTCCATTTCATTCAAAATAAGACTTGCCTCCACGATTTTTAAATTTAAAAGGATCCTTTACACTTAGCCAAATTTATATTAATCATTGATCAATTGGCATCCTTCATAAATTGCCAAAAAAATTGTTTTCTTCCTTTCCCATGCTTTCTTCTATCTTGATTTTCAAATCAGGGATGATTTCCAAATTGGGACCCCTTTGCAACTAGTTATATATTTTCCGTTCAAAAATATCTTTATTGGGGTTTATCTCCCAATTTGGCACCCTCTAAATTATGTAATTTTTTTTCCTTGTTTAATTTCTACATCATGGTTTATCCCCCAATGGAATTCCATTTGCATTATTCAAACTTTTGTGCCTTGGTCAATTTTTTAATGAGAGATAATCTATAAACTAGCCCCCCTTCACATTGTTGAAAGTTTTTTCCTTGTCCAATTTCTGGACCAGAGATGATCTACAAACCAAGCCATCTCTACACTATTTGAAGGTTTTACTTTGGTCAACTTTTGCATTATGGTTGATCTCCCAATTGGGACCACTCGACACCATTTGAAGATCAATCCTTGGTTGATTTTCATATCAAGATTGATCTCTAGTCATCCCCGCACCCCCATCTATACTACTTGAGTGTCTATCTCACGTTATATCCACATCAGGGTCAATCTCCCAATCAAGCCCCCTCTGCACTATTTGAGTGGATACCATCCGCAATTTCCTTCTTCCTTCTTCTTTACCTTCGCTCTCGTTATTGGAGCTACCTAGATATAGATCAAACTCTTTCTTATAGATCAAACTTGTGAGTGAGTGTATGTCAAATGAGGTCAAATTTCTCCTTTATATAGCCTTCTCAAGGCTTTGAATTCCCTCCTTTAGCCCAAGTTGATGATCCTAGGGTTGAATTGTACTCTTGGAGATTCTAGGACTTTCTAGACTAAAAAATAATTCTTTTTACAATTACAAATTTCCCAGAAGGGTCTTATAAACATGATGTTAACTCTATTGACTCATGATAATAAATCCTAAGAGCTAAGAAACCCTACAAGCATGAAGAACATGCTTTTAGCTAGAATACCATCAATAATGATCATGAAACCCATGCTTTAATAATAATAACTTTCTTTCTTATTTTCTTGTTTGTTACATAGGATACATATTGAAATGAGTACAACAATTATGAAGACCGAAACTAGTTACATTTTCAACACTCCCTTTTAACTAGGGAGGTATTAATAATTGTACATCTAGTACAACATCATATCTCAAATTGAAGCGTTCTCAAGAAGAGTTAGATTGATAATCCATATTGTAAGAATCATCATCATGACCAACATTGTCACTGAGGCCTAACTAGACAATCTCTACTTTAATCAAGAGAATTATGTTGGGAGGATTTACGTGTGATACCATGCTACTTCTACAAGGTACATACCCCATCCGGATGTCTACAAGGTATGTCCTTTTAGGACTATTGTTATCTTAGATCTCTACTCCTGAGTCCTCAAAGAATATCGATCCTCTTCAACCACTCCTCTCTTGGATTCTTGTCCCATCCTCAAAGAGTGTCAGTACCTTTCCTTACTTGGATGGTATATCCTCAAGCAAACCATAGATGCTTATCCAATCCTCAACCATTCTCTCTTCATGACCTTCACTTATACTTATGAATATTAGTCCTAGTCAAGTGCATGATACATGAAGATGAGAATGCATATGTGATTTACAACATCACTCCCTCTCAACTAGAGAGGACATCTCTATTATCATTTAGTCTTGAGAATAGATCCTTGCTCCTATATAAGGAGACTCCTTTACTATCTCTCAAAATTATAGGATATCTATACTTCATTTCTATTTGGAAATTCATCATCACATACCTTCTAGATTGTCTTCATAAGAGTATTAGCCACCAATTCTCTATAGCTTCCTGACTCCCTCTTTCCTATGTATCATCGAGATTTCTTTCTTTCAAGATATCATGGAGCCATCTTTGCTCTTCAATATTATGATAGGTTCCAGACCAATCTTTGATATAAAGGAGTTACATTGAGCCTTCCCAAACTTCATGTTGATGCTAGCTTCTTCTTGAAAGTGATCTTCCTTTGATCTTCAGGTTATCTTCTCGCATCGCTACCTTTCAATCTCAAGATTTCCATATCTTGTTTTCACAATTTCCAAGTACCAGATATCGAGCTTCCCTCAATATCTTTCGTCCATACAATTGAGCTTGCCTCAAATGCCATAATATATTCCTGCAACATTCTTCTAGGTAGAAAATAACATGTTAACCAAATAACCTGAAAATAAGACTTACCTCATCACGATGACTTTCTCGATCCATTAGCATCTTCATGGTCCATCTCCATATGAATATCCTTCATGCATCAAAGTGCCCAAGGATCGAACTTAATTACAAAGTTACAATTTTTCTTCCAAAGACTATACAGGATGTTAATAATTATTATACATAGTCTAGAGAGATTCTTAATCTTTATACATCCTTGAGTAAGTCAAATTCTATTCCTTTTCAGCATCATATATCCATATACCTAAGCATATTTTATGTCCAGCTTTCTATCCACAAGATTCTACACATGGGAATCTTATTCAAAGTTTTATATCTAGCATGCATTCATATGCTTTCATCTGATCATTTATCTATTCATATATCTCACAAAGAGCTTGCATCTTGACCCATTGCATTCCTTTGTCCCTTTACCAGTATTAACTCCACATTACATGGAATGCACATGAGCCTTGTCATAGTGATTTTCCCATGAACCTTACATAATGATGGTTCTTCTAAGATCATGATGATCCACCTGAGCAAGATGACTACCTCTAACATAATGTTAGATAATGGATGAACATTTTGCAAAAATTGTTTACCTATCTATCTATCTAGATGAAAGCAACTTAATCATGTAACTTTAAGACATCCTACTATCATATGCTTCTTTCTATGATGCTATGCAAAACATGCTATTCTAAAAGAAATATTAATATTCTCAAAGAACTTGATAGTCAATGAACCTTCTTTAGTAGTAAATATCCTTCACTCCTTCCTTCTCCACCTTCTTCTTAGGTCCCCCCATAGCTTCAGCTACATGAGATTCACTCCTTTCATTTCTCTCATTATTCTGCTTGTTTGGACATAACCTCTTAAAGTGTCCAAATTCATTTCATCCAAAACATTGCATTTTGGACATGCATTTCTTCTTGGACTTACCAAAATTTCCTTTCTCCAGCTTCTTGACTCATGCTAGAAAGGCTTGAGATTGATCATCTAATCCAATTTCATCCTTGATTCTTCCAATATGCATTGCACCTATAAATCATCAAAGGGAGTCGAATCCTTCTTGAAGTAGATGTTTCTTGTAAAGTTGCTCCATTATGTTGGTAATGCATTCAATACATCGATGTTACTTTTGAATTAGTAATAGGTTCCCCAAGCCCTTGTAGATGGTCTCTTAGTTGAGACACTCTCATGAGAAAGGATGCCACATCCCAATCCCTTGAATTCTTCATTTTGTATAACTTGTTCCTTAATGACATCTTTTGACCTGTTGTACTTATTGAATACAAATTCACTAGCTTATCATACATGGCCTTGGAAGTATTCAAATTTGCAACAAATAGAACAAGAGAATCCTTAATTGATTCAACTATGATCCTTTGATATATTACTTCCTCTTTCTTGTACTTTTCTAGTTCTTGCATCTTATCTTTTTTAGGTTTAGTAATTCCCCCAGTAACATATTCCATTACTTCTTGTTCTGTCAATATCAAGTCAATTATTTTCTTCCATGCTAGATATTTGGATGCCCCAATGAGCTTGTTTCTCGCTTTGTAGAAAGAACCCATATGAATTGAAGATCCAGGAATGAGTTAATAATATATTACTTACTTGATGACCAAGTTTCTCTTTGATGATGTCTCCAACCTTCTTGATTATTTCAAGACCTTTGGAGATTTCTTGATGATTTATTTGAAATATGTTTCCTAGGTTTCCTCCACCAATAACTTTCAAGATTGATGCCTTGCAAATAGACTTTTTGAGATCAACACCTTCCTTGTGAGATTGATGTAGTTTTTATCTTCTTCAATGTAGAAGGGTCTTCTACCAACAAGTCTTTAACCAAATCCCTTTAAGAGACAATTTTTCCTGTAGTCTTCTTCTTTGAGGCTTTGAGAGCTTCCTATCTTTTGATCAACAATACTTTCTAGTGTCCTTCCAGTTTCCTTCCTTATTCACCTTAGCTCTGATACAATGTTAGAACATGTAAAATGTCAGCTTATTAAACTTGTTTTCTTTAACCTTGATACTTTCTTGTGAATCTTAGTTATCTTATTTATTTTCCTTTATTTAGATATTTTCATAAAAAATATCAATAAACAATAACAACAAAAGAGGACAAAAATGTAGGCTGTCAACTAAGGCAAAACCCCTATAAGGGGAAAACCCAAAAACTCTTATGTTATTAGAATCTGATTCAAATGAGATATAAAGACCCAATACCAAGACCAAGTCCTTCTCCCAGTACCAAGTCAACCCTTCCTCAAGTCCTTAAATCTGCACAAAACTGCTACACACTGCAACTTTGACCTGCTAGCTACAACAATACTATTCGAACTGCAACTTCAGCCTTGCAGCTTCTGAAGAAACCTCAATATAGCTTCCTTATGGGAAATTATAAGAGAAATATAGCTCTTTCTAAGGTCAACGAGGTCTAGACAAAGTTTCCTTCCTCCTAGCTACAAGTTTCTGCAATTTTTCCTTCTACAACATAGACCTACAACTTCGGCTTCTCCCTGCAACCCAAAAACCATAGAATTTCGCCCTTCTTCCTTCTTCTTAACCTTATCTCTCCTTCTTGTAGCTACCCAACTATAGATCAAACTCTTTCTTAGAGATTGAACTTGTGAGTGAGTGTATCTCAAATGAGGTCGAACTTCTCCTTTATATAGCCTTCTCAAGGGGTCAAATTCCCTCCTTTAGGATGACTTGATGATCCGAGGGATGAATTGTACTCTTGGAGATTCCAAGACTTTATAGACTAAAAAATAATTAGTTTAATAATTACAAATTTCCTAGAAGGGTCTTATAAACATTATGTTGACTCTACTACCTCATGAATATAAATCCTAAGACCTAACAAACCCTAGAAGCATGAAGAACATGCTTTTACCTAGAAGACCATCAGTAATGAGAATGAAACCCATCTTTAATAATAATAACTATTTTTCTTCTTTTCTTGCTTGTTACATATGATACATATTAAAATGAGTACAACCTTTATGAAGATTGAAACTAGTTACGTTTTGAACAAAGAGAGAGTGGAAGGATCCTTAGCTAAATTAATTAAAATTTTGGCTAAATTTCTTGCTAAATTAGAGTCAAATTAGTATCCTGAAAGTGTCTTTATAATTGAATATTGGGGCCCTTTTTCTATCAAGGTATAAACACCTAGATTCAACATTTACTCTAGGAGATGATTCATAAGGATATTTTAATTCTTGTAGCTAAAGAAGGTTAACATAGTGACTAATTTAATCAAAAATCAAATATTTTCCTAAATTTATCCTAGATTTACATAGTATATGACTCTCTTTCCTCTCATTTCTCATATCATCCATTTTCGTTCTAAATGTAAGTATTACTTGAGCAACAATTCTTAGAGAGAGGGATAGAAATCCTAGGACAATGTTATTTCTAATCCAAATCCCTCAATTAGTTTCAGTTAATAAAAAAAATTGTTTAAAATATGAGAGTTTTGTAGTCCCAAACATTGAAAAATTTGTTGAATGAACAATTGGATCGATTATGAGATATGGACCATTGCTACAGACACTAGTTACCGATTAATTCAAGCAATTTATGATGTACTCCTATAATGGATTTTCCATCTTATATAATGATAAATGAGATAATATAACTATGTTTCACCTTGCATATTGGTTTTCTTTCTAAAGAAATTGTTTTAGGAATTTATTTTTTCCTCCTCCTACGTCCATATTTGTTTTCTCTTAATCATTTTCCTATTTTAACTAGATTTTGATGCCCAATATCAATATATCATTCCAATGGCTGAAATCTTATCCTTACACCATAGTGGTTTTCCTTCTTTTTAATTTCCTTCAATATTAAAACTAAAACCTTAATTTAGTTCAAATTTTGTAGTAGATAATGACTTCATGCACCTACTTTCTCTATGAGAAATCTAGTTTGAAATTCATCTGTTAAATAGGTTGTTGATGAGTGAAAAGTGATGATACTTCCCTTACTAAATTACTAAAAATACCCTCCTTGGCTTGAAAACTGGCTTGAAGGCCTAGAGTGGTGTAGGAAGGTGCATCCTTCACAGCATACCCAAGCATTTGACCCCTCTTTGAGAGATAGGGGACAACTTAGGGGAAAATAGTTGATAATTCCCTTTGGCTTGATGTATAAAATAACATCGTTCATGATGGTGATGGACAATATGTTTTGGGAATTCACCAATCCCTTTTCAATAATACATCTTCATAATCATGTATTCATCTTCGATAAAACCTAAGAAGAGAATTTTCAACACATTCATCAAACGTTGAGCACCATATTGCAACATAAGCTATATGACATCCTTAGAGAATGTTCATGAAGTATGCATGGAATTTAACATTTTGGGTATATTGTGGATAAGCATGGGGCGTATATATATCCAACCAATGTCCAATTAATCTATGATTGGTTAACCCTAATGATACTAAGGAAACTTTGTAGATTCTTGGACCTTACAAAAATGTTATTACATGTTTGTGTTGGGACTTATCATAATTCTATAACCATAATATAGGTAACCAAAGGTAGATCCAATGATACATATTGGATCATTATATTGTTTTTAATCCATCTTGATGCTTTTCATAGTGGAAAAGGAGAAGGAATCAACTCACATGACCATTTTTACTGGAGAGACCTAGTTTGGTAAATTGGGGTATGAAACATTCCATGATTAGTTTCAGGAATCAAACAATATTTTTTGGGGGTAAACAATTTCCACTTTAGAGTAGTACCTCTTTTTCCTATCCCACACACAGATTCCTTCTAATGGCACAAGAATTTCCTTAATACGAGTCTGTATGCAAAAGTTATGCCACTCGGAAGTTGACCTGTCATTCATGAATTATTGGATGAATTACATGGTGAAATTTACTTCACCAAGTGGGATATTCATTCAAAATATCATCAAATAAGAATGAATACTGAAGGCATTCTGAAAATAAAATTTAGAACTCATGAGGGTCATTATGAATTGTTGGTCATGCCTTTTGGCCTTACCAATTCACCTTATACATTTCAAGGTTTGATGGATTCCATTTTCAAACCCTTCCTTAGAAAATTTGTGTTATTATTTTTTATGACATACTACTATACAACAGTCTTGGAAGGATCATATTCAACATGTTGACAGGGTGCTAAAACTATTGGAGGAGAAACAATTATATGCAGAAGCCTCCAAATGTTTCTTTGGAGTATAGGAGGTGGAATATCTAGGTCATATTGTATCTCACGTGGGTGTTAACGTAGACTGTAACAAAATTAAAGCTAGTAAGGAATGGAAAATCCCGACATCCATAAAGCATCTACGAGGATTTCTTGGGTTGATAGGGTATTATCGCAAGTTTTTTAAGGATTATGGGAGAATAGCAGCATCTCTAACAACATAATTGAAGAAAGATGCATTTTCTTGGACTCCAGAAGCAATTATGGCCTTTGAACATCTTAAAGGGGCAATGTGTCAAACACCAATCTTAGCTACGCCAGACTTCACAAAATCCTTTATTGTGGAATGTGATGCCTCAGCAAATGGAATTGGTGTTTTTTTAATGTAAGAGGGAAGACTCATTTCTTTTGAAAGTCGTTCAATCAAGGGAAAGTATTTACACAAAGTTATTTTTTAGAAGGAAATGTTGGAAATACTATATGCACTTAAGAAATGGTGACCTTACCTAATGGGAAGACACTTCAAGGTAAAAACAGATCATGATAGTCTTAAATACTTCTTAGAAAAAAGATTATATTCAAAAGAGCAAAAAAAATGGGTCACAAAGATGTTGGGTTATGACTTCGAAATTGTCTACAATAAAGGGAAGAAAAATGTTATTGCAGATGCACTCTCAAGAAAGGATGATGATGTGGAAGCATTGCTTTGTTCCATTTCTATTATCCAACCAGATTGGATAACCGAAGCAAGGGATGAATGGAAGAATGATGAAGAAGTGTGGGCACTAATTCAAAAGTTGTAGTAAGATCCCAGTAGGGCTGATACATTTAACTTGAAAAATGATTCATTATGGTACAAATATCACTTATACCTTTTTTAGAATTCCCAACTCAAACAAAATATTCTTTTGGAATTGCACACCTCTCCCTTAGGAGAGCACTAAGGATTTTTAAAAACTTACCATAGGGTTGAGAAGGAAATTTTTTGGATGGCTTTAAATTTGATATTCAAAATTTTGTGGCGGAATATTTGGTTTTCCAACAAAATAATGTTGATACAATTAAGACCCCTAGTCTATTACAACCTTTATCCATTCGAAGTAAACATTGGGATGAGGTTTCAATGGATTTTATTAGAGTTTTACCCAAGTTCGAAGGAAAGAGTGTCATCATGGTGGTAGTTGATAGACTTACCAAATATGCACACTTTTGTGCATTATCTCATCCATTTAAATCCAATACAGTTTCTACCACATTTATGGAAACAATTCAAAAGCTACATGGAAACCCAAAGATAATTGTAAGTGACAAAGATCCCATTTCCACTGGAAATTTTTGGATGGAATTATTTTCTTGTTTGGGTATCCAAATAGCTCATAGCTCATCGTATCATCCTCAATCTAATGGGAAAACTAAGCTAGTGAACAAATGTTTGGAAGGATATCTTCATTTTCTTGTATCTGATAAATAGACATAATCGGTCAAGTGGTTACCTTTGGCTGAATGGTGGTATAACACTTCCTTCCATACTGCAGAAAAAATGATCCCGTTTATGGCACTTTATGGATATCATCCACCATCCATCATATCATATTTAAGAGAAACTTCTAAGGTTTAAGGAGTGGAATATCACATTGAGTATCAACAACAAGTTCTCCATCTCTTAAAGGATAACCTCACTTTGGCACATAATAAAATGAATCAATAGGTAGATCAGCATCACAACTAATTTTTTTATGTAGGGGACTAGGTATTTTTACAGCTACAAGCATATAAAAAAAATGTCCCTCAAGAAAGCTAACAAGGATAATGAATTATCACCAAAGTATTATGGTCCTTAAAAGATGTTGCAACAAATTGGTACTATGTCATACAAATTGGAGCTTCCTGCATCTTCTGAGTGCACCCAGTTTTCCATGTTTCATGCTTAAAGAAGGTTACAGGTGACAAGCTCCCATTTCAAACAATATTGCCAGGAATTGAAGAGGAAGGAAAAATAATATTGGAACTTGAAGAAATCACGAAAACAAGAACTTGAAAACTACAAAATCGATCAATTTTAGAGTATCTCATCCAATGGAAGAACTTACCTACTAAAGATTCCACATTGGAGGATGAGAATTTTATACATAAGCATCCAGAACTACTCAAGCATTCAGGATAACACTTAGTCAAAGGAGAGGGGTATGTTAGGTCCCTATAATAGTAGTGTATTACCTTATTGTTATTGTAAGTGTATCCCCATTATTGTTATTGTTGTTCCCATGTAGTCCCCATATTGTTATTATTTTGTCCCATAGAAGGCTACTATTGTTATTGTTGTGCCCTTACATTATTATTGTTATGTCGGCTCTAATTATATTGTGACCCCTTAGACTCCTATATATAGAAGGGAGGTTTTGTCATTTGAATCATCCAATTTTTTATTTATGTAATGTAAAGGAGTTTTCACCCTCAAAGAGGATAATTTTTAAGTTGTTAATCTATCTATATGTGATTTGGTTGCATAACACACTGTAGCTAGTGGTAGGGTCATTTGACATGGAAAAGGAAATAATATTTTTTCCAAAGAACCTTTGCTAGTTAAATTTATTATGTGAAATAAGAATATATATTAGATCATGCATGAACTATGTGATTACTAAACTTACAATCAAGAAGATGGGTTGTACAATTCTTTTCCCACTCCAAATAAGAACTAGGAGTCACTCTCCATGGATTTATGTTACCTAGCTCTCAACCAAGCATGGTAAATGTTTGTACTCTTATGGTTTTTAGTTAGTTCTCTAATATTGTTATTTCAATACCCTACAAGAAGAGTGTCATAGTGTAAGGCATTGTTAAGATCTTTTTGAGCATATTTGATTCATTTTGGGTTGTGAAAAAAAAATGATCTAGATGAATTACATTCCTAATTATATTTATGGAAACTAAGTTAACCAAATTAACCTCCTTCTTCCATTCGACTAATGGATAAACAAATATAGTTAATTGTGTGATTGTACTTGTACCTAGAATTATAAATTATGGGCATCTATGTACATAGGATGAAGGCTTTCCTAATGTTTACAATTATCATAGAACTCTACATAGTTATATTTCCTACATCCTTTTCATATGTGTCTCAGGATCCAGATATTGACACCATTTAATGTATTTTTTTTTATTGCATCAATATGGGAAGAGCCCTCCCATCCTTAGAATGTAGAAGGCATCAATAATTTTTTTTGTATGGAACAATTACCAAGCAAGTTAATTCATTGTGTTTTGTGGTTGTTACAAGTTCTCTAATATGACAATTTTGGCACTCTACAAGAATAATGTCATAGCGTATGACACCGCTAAGCTATTTTTTTATCATGTTTGGTCTAGTTTGGATTGTGAAAAAACATTATTATAATTTATGCACATCACATTCCTAAGTATTTTGATGGGCACTAAATTGACTAAATTTATTGCCTTATATAATTAGACTAATGGATCGAAAAAGGAAATTAATACTAGGATGATTGTACTTATCCTTATAATGTATAAAATCAAAGTATTGATGTACATGGGATGAAATATTTCCTAATGTTCATAGCTACAATCGAAATTTACATAGTTTTGTTGTCTGTAACCATTTTCTTATATGTATGAGGCTCCAAACATTGATCCCATCTAATGTAGTTATTCTGATTCCATCAACATAGGAAGAGTCCTCTTGTCAAAAAAAGGAAGAAAACAACAAAATTTCTTGAATATATGCAACTCATCCAACAAGAAGTTCATGATATTCTATAGAAAGTGAAGGCCAAGTAAAAGCATCGACATGATCAACATTAGGTTCCATGCATGTTTTAGTTTTTCAATAAGGCATGGTTACACTTGTAGATAGAATAACTAACATGCCCCTGTAGGAAGCTTAAACCACTCCATATGGGCTTACACCATTAATAAGGTCATTGATGGTAATTATTTTAAATTGAACCTTGCACACTACCTTAACTTAACATACCCTGACTTTAATGTGGAGATTACTTGGTGATACTTTTTTTCTACATTAGACATCTCAATACATTGGTCCTTACACCATCCTCATTAGGGGAATTTTGAGGTCTAAAATGGGTCTCCTAAGGAAAACAATAAAATAATAGTTAAGATAATAAAAACAAGAGTTATGAAAAAAAAAAAAAAAACTATTTTTTAACTGTATTTTTAGCTTATCTCCTTATCAATTTACTCAATTGTCATGTGTAGGCACTTGTTAGATGCATAATTAAATTCTGCCTCCAATGAATACCTATATATGACATTTGAATAAAGCTATAAGAAGATTTGACAAAAATACAATTGAAGTAGTTTTCTTCTTTTCTCCTAAAAAGTATTTTCCCCTAAGGATGACATCATCATCTTGAATATTGGTCCTTTTAGAGTTGATTTTGTTAGTATACTTTTTGTTTTTGAGGTTCATTTTTTACCTCAAAATATCTAAACGCAAAGTCATGAATGAGAATTCTTATGAATTAAATCTTCCACACTTAGCTTAATATACCCTACCTTTAATGTAGACATTTTTTGGTGATACTGTTTACCTATATGAGATATCTCAAAAGTGGTTGGGTACTTAGCCATTAAAATATTGAACAATTATTTCATTGAACAAGCTACAATAAATTGAATTATGAACACTAAATTCAAAAGAAACAACCAACAAAATACACAACTCTTTTGAGTTGTGAAAGCATGGAAACATTTTCACTGTGATAAATGGTTCACCAAGAACCAATCTAACATAAGTCCCCCTATGGTATAAAATCTTGACATGATAGAGACCTGTCTACACAGGGAGGATGTATTGATCTAATTAGTCATCTAAGGTTATCTTAGAATTGGTGTTTAAATTAATAACATTTTGGTTCTAAACATTCAACACTTTTTTTATTCCTTCCATGTATTTTTTCACAATTTTAATATTTTAAAAGCATCAAGATTCATCTACAAATTTCTTCAAATAATTTAGAAGGCCAAAACAAAGATATAAGTGAGAAGTTAAACAAAGATATAAGTGAGAAGTTAGGGTTCTAAAAAAAAATCATCCTTTTTTATAAAGCTCAAATTTGTCTATCTTAGCATTCACACTTGCCCTTGCGACTTCATATTAGGTTTAGTTTTTCTTCTTCTTAGAGTTTTGACATTAACATATAATATATTTTCAGCGTCTTCTTATGAGATATTTTTTTAAGAATGAGCATAGCATTTTTCATTTTTTTTTTAAATTACCATTATTTTAGCCCTATTATATTATATATATATATATAGATAGATAGATATAGATATATATATATGAAATTTGAGTGCACCTTATTTTATCAACCCTATATTTCAATTGATTCTCAATATGATATATCTGGACTTCTTCCTCTTGCAAGTTGTCATTTAGCTTTATTTTCATGTAGAACACCGACTCAAAGGTTTTGTAATGGTTATTATATAACCTTTCTTTAATATTTCTTGAATTTCGTGAACATTTCAAAATTTGTCTAATTTATATATGATTTTGAGATCATCATTACCTCAAAATCATCATCACCTCATTGACCTCTACGTTAAACAATCTAATGTTGTGCATCCAAATGCATTAGTTCAATTTGATTGTTTAAATATTTTTCTCCACAAACTCAAATATGTAAAGGAAAAATATCATCACCTCTCTTAATTCATTAAAAAACAATTATTCGAAATTCTAGTTTCATATGTGGAAAAATAATCAGGTTGTAAAATCGAATTTATAAAATAATTATTTTCAATCTCTCAATATATTTCATTTAGATGTTTATATTTATTATGATTGCTAATCAATTTTAATCATTTATATTTATTTATATTGATTTTTTTTAGGTTGTAAAATTGAATTTATAAAATAATTATTTTCAATCTCTAAATTTATTTCATTTTATTTCATTTAGATGTTTATATTTATTATGATTGCTAATCAATTTTAATTATTTGTATTTATTTATATGGATGTTTTTGATAAAACATGAAAAGAAAGTAATTACTTTTTAGAGTAAATATCATGATTTAATTAAATATCATTAGTTAATTTAATAATTTAACAATTTCTATTGATCATTTTCAAATTCATAATTAAAAATTAATTTATATAACTATAATATTATATGTAGATATGAATTTTAATATTGAAAAACTAAAATTTATGATGATTAAATCTAGAAATATTACATATAACTTTTTTATATATTATAATAATAATTTAGAAGAAGTTTTTTAATACAAATATCTTGAACTTAATCTCCATCACAAACTCAACTCAAATTATTGAAGGAAAGATAAATAGAAGACCAAAAACTTAGTCACTCTTTCTAAGTTAGTGACTCTTTGTATATGGAATAAAAATAAAATCATGTTTAAGATTCTCATCACTTTTCTTATTTGGTATGAATGTGAGGTTTGGGGTTTGTAGCATGTACAGAGTGATGGAGGAAGATGGAGCAAATCCAAACCTACAATCTCTAGATTAAAGGAAATATAATCCACCTATCTTTTGATGGAAGCAATCATTTCCCCCATTGAAAGCATGATTATTACCAAGTATATTATGTATAAGAATAAGCTAAATAAACATGAAAGATAAGAGGTTTCCTAAAATTTCTTCAATCTATAGCCAAAATAAACACCTTTTGCTTAAGCAAGAATGAAATAAGGATGCCTAATCTTGGCTAGACCATTGAAGGATAAAAGAGGAGATCAATTTGCTAGAAGGGATAATATTAAAAATGTGATTATCTCAAAAAATTAAGGATAAATTGTGGGGTGACAAAGAATTTAAAGGAAAAATGAGACTCAAATATAATAAAGAGGTGATCAACCATGATCTCAAAAATAAAAAATATCCATCCATCTTGACTAGTGTAAAGAAGAGAATAAGCATTGCTAAAATTTAAACAAATTCTCATGAGCCTCACAGTGATATGTTTGAGTCATCTTAAATATTAAGATGAACAAAATCTAAAAGTGCAGTGATCTCACAAGTATACTCACTTACACTAAGCCAATATAACAATATTCATAGTTACAAAATCATTACAACAATATTTATCAAGGCATTATAGCTCATTATGTCACTAACAAGGATTTGAACCTAGGTGGGGAAGATAATAACCATTGCGCCCAACCAAATGAGATAACCACAATTGAGAATAATAAAAATATTAATCATTTTTTATATAATTATATTATTTTTTCTCATTTCAAGATAATAAAAAGTTCTAGTATCATGCGGTCGCATGTCTACGACTTCCAAAATGTTAATTTAATAATTATTATTAGGTGAATTGTAGGGATTTAACATCCCTAAAATATTCTAAAATTTTCATAGTATAATAGACAAATCAAAGTTGAAATTTATCTACAAAGTAGTTATGTCATTTTTTACTTTTAATAAAATTGATTAATAAAAAAAATTGTTATGGTGTGGAGCCCTCTACAACCATTATAAGAGATGTGCAGGTGTAATGTAAGAAAGTATGTAAACATTTTATGTAAGGGCTAGTTCTATACTATAGATATATATATATATATATTAAAATAAATCGCAATAAAATACAACCAGAAGAGAAAAACATTAGGAATTCAAATTTATTTAGCACTGTCTAACACATTCCTGAATTTCATTTCACTGAACATATCATAAAATTTACATATATTTAACTAGGGCCATAAAGAAATCATACAAAATAATATTGCAACACATATGTACCCTTCACCAAAAGACGAGACTCCACTTTTTCCATTACTTGTCTTCCCTTGTTGCCGGTCACCTCTGAGAGTGAATGACAACGTACTTGATCCGAATGCAATGACCCACCGGTTAACCTCCCAGCCTACTCCTTGGGTACTCTTCTTCCCCGCGGACCCCTGAGCTGCAATGGGGTTGTGCAATGGAGGAATACAATAGCTGGTAGAGGAGAGCACTCCTTGGCTCAAGAGTCCCCTCTCTAAAATCCTCTACCTCACCAAACTCACTTTAGTTTCGTAATGACTGCTCTGACATAGTCTCATCCGTCCAACAATAGGGTTCCCTCGAGTCTCTTCTCCCATGACTTGCCCCTTCTTTTATAGGAGTCCTCATAGGTGACACTTGGCATGTCGTGCATAATTAATTATTTTTTTATAATTCAATTGTTTGATTATTCACCCACCCATGTGTCACTCTCTCATCGAGGGTCTCCAAAATTATTTACTTCAATTTTAATTTAAAACTAATATTTTCCTCACCTCAACAAGATTCCTATTTCTTCTTTTATTTGCCTCTTGATCCCCCTTGTTACTCCTTAATTTGTGTTCATTACTAAAGTCAATTAATGAGTTCAAGATTTGATCCTCTATCTATTCCCTAATTTAACTCAAGTTATCTCTTAGAAGGATATTCTGGCCACATGGAGGTTCTCTACATTTCTCTAGAATTAAATTTATTAGTATTATTTAATTCACCATCCTCTTCTCTTAATTAGGTTTAACTATCTTAGGATTAATCTTTATCCTTACAATTATGTCCCTCTTTCCCCTTTTACCTAATTAAACTACATAATCTACCTAATATTTTCCAACATGGGAAGGGTAGAGTTTTTAAGGTAACCTATTTTATTTCTTCCTATGATCCTCTTAACGCAAGTTTTATTTTTGATTTAATTACCTCGGTTATTAACATCATTTACCCTTGATCTAAATTTACCTAGTTTTCATTTCTTGATTATATTTATCAATTAATTTATTTTTAATGATTCCAAGGGTCCCAAGTTTGGTCATGCCCTTTAAGAATTTCCCTTGAAGTTACAAGGGTGCCACACCTAATAGTTTATTTGTGAAGCCAAGGGTGCCAAGTTGGTCGTGCCCTTCATGAAATTCCCTTGAAGTTCCAAGGGTGCCACACCACTTGCCCTTCAAGCATTCAGTGACTACGAGGGGAAAGTATAGGTGCAATGACATAGACCACTATCATCTCTTATGTTGCCTGCTATAGTGAGACTAATGGTGTCGGGGATCAAGGAATCTGCCTTGATGCATGCCTCCCCGGTAAAATCTTCATGAACGAACCATCTTTAGGACCTGCCCTCATGACATCATGATCTTCAAGGTGAAGGTGTTTCAACCTTTCCAGCCCAAGTCATGGTAGGAGTGCTAGTGGGTGAGATCAAGGACACTGTCCCACCCCTCCCATGTAGTTCCATCCACTTGTACAACCCCATCACCCATATGTGAGTCATTCGTTTAAGCAACTAATCGGTGCCTGCAGCCATTAACATATCATCATAATATATATAAACATATATAGCGGGTTTCAAAATCGACTTAGAATTTCAAAGATAAAATAATATAAATTTTCATCAAACCAGGTGTCATCAACTCGTCATATGCGAGTGCCTCTGATGGTTTCCTTCCATACTCAATAATCATCAATACAAGGTTTCTCAGTGTTAGTCATTGTCATAATAGCATCATTAACATCACCTAGTTATTGGCATCATTGCTCATTGTGAACCAGAACTAATGCAAGTAGGTAACATGGGGGCACATCCATCATGGCTATCATCATCATAGCATCAATAGAGACCAAACATAACCATTTATGATTCAATCATCATAGTATCAATAGAGAACATTTATAACCATAAATGCTACAATCATCATAATACCCATAGATACATGCATAACCATTAATGTTATCTTCATCATAATATCAATGGAGAACATACATAAACATCACAACCACTAACAATAGAGTCATATGTCTGGATCCTCAACCTGAGGTCCTCAAAGAATAAGGTGTGGACCTTAGGGCTAAGTAAATTTTACTGACATATCATTGCCAGTCAACTAGAGTGGGGCACTACATACACCCCCTCTTAATAATGGACTTCGTCTCAAAGTCCTTGGAATAGGTAAGGAAAATGGTGATGCATCTCTTCTGTGTCCTCCAAAGTAGCTCAATTGGGACTATAGTTGTCCAACTAGACCTTAACCTGGTCCACTAACAGTCATCTAAGCTGCAAAGTTCATTGATCCAGTATGTGAACTGGTTCGGCCATTACTGTTCCCTCGTCCGAAACCTGAAATGACCAAAGTCAATAACATGCGAAGGATCTTGAAATATAATGACGCAAAACAGAAACATGAAACACATCATGCATATGCACTAAAGATGAAGGTAAGGCAAGCCTATATGCCACCGGCCCTTTCCTTTCTAAGATTTCAAAAGGTCTCACAATGAAGTCCATTGATGTAACTTCCCATTTATATTTTGGTATCTCATGGGGTTTCAATAACCCTGTTGGATGTCTATGTTCAGCTTTTACTCGTTGACACTCTAAGCACCTTGCTACCTAGTTCACGATGTCCTTCTTCATCCCTTTCCATAAGACAAGTAGTTTCAGGTCTGCACTCATCTTCTTAACACTAGGATGTGCCATGTATACTACGTGATGTGCTTCATTCAAGATTAACTGGCATATATCTTCATTCGGTGGTACATATATCCTTTCCCAAAGTCGTAGTAGCCCATCGTTATCAAGGGATCATTCTTCATATTTTGGGACCCTAATTTCATCCTCCCTCATACTTTTGTTAACCTCCTGATACCAGGTGTCTTTAAATTGTAAATCAAGTAGTTTCTCCCTCAAATATGTCTTTAAGGGAATCACTGAAAATATCTGAGGCCTCCTACTTAAAGCATAAACCACCCTATTTGTCGTTCATTTTAAGTAAGTGATATTAAAATCATATTTACTAATTGGCTCAGACCATCGTCTTTGTCTTGCATTTAAGTGGTCTTGAGGGAATTTGCATTGTAGCCCACCATGGTCAGTCCTAAGATCAAACTTCCTTCCTAGAAGGTAGTGTCTCCAAATATTTAGTGCATAAACAATTGCTACCAATTCTAGATCATGGGTTGTGTAGTTTTCTTCGTGGTTTCTAAGTTTCCTTGATGCATAAGATATTACTCTTCCTTTTTGCATCAACACACAACCCAGCCCTTCCTCGGAGGCATCAGTACAAACCAAAAATTTCTTATTCCATATCCGGCACCTTCAAAATTGGTGTTGTCGTTAATAACACCTTTAACCTTTGAAAAATCTCTTCACATTTTTCAGTCCAAAAGAATTTTTTTTTTTGTTCTTTCTTTGGAGCTCGGTAATATACTTCCAAAGGAACAATTTATGTATTTATAGGTTCTTGATTATATAATTCACCTATCAATTTCAAATATTCCTATAAGATTTAATCAAAAGAATACATTCAATCTACTCAGCATAGTAGGCTTAGACTACATTATGTCATGTAAATGGTAGGGTGGTTGGTAGCATTATCATAACATAAACTGAGATTGTCAATAGTAAAAAGAGAGAGAGAGAGTAAGTTTCTAATGTTTTATGATTTTAATAATGGAAGTACCAAAAACCCTAATATTAATACTAAGATTAGGTAAATATTGTGTTATATAACATACCACTAGAATAGGGTAATTATTATATTACATGCATGTATGATAGGGATACCAATTCGAAGCAATAATTAATTTGGGCTTACATTAATGATATAATATATAAGTGCTTATATAGCTAAAAGTGTATGATATGACACATTGTTATACTTTGGTATATAAGATATCTAAGAACAAGTATTAATAATGAAATCATATATAATAATAAATTCCATTATTTATATGGAAAAATAATTTAATAATGAAAATAATGTAATGGTTCTCACAATGTTAAACTAGCACAACCAAGAAGCATAAATGACTAGAATAGTGTAAGATGTATTTGAGTTATTATTTACATTCAGGTAAAGAAGCATATTTACTCATAGTTATTTCCCACCATTGTTCATGCAATTTTTTTTTTTTCATAATTTAACTTTGAGTAAAAATGTCAATATGTGGATTTACTAGCACAAAAATACAAATAACAAAGCACGAATGAAGGGAATAACATGCCTTAGTTTTCACTAGATCAAAACATATTAGACTGTCTTATATTCAGGAAACATGATATCAAGGTCCACACAAACTAATTTCTTTCAATTTACAAACTAACTGAATTATCTTAGCATTACACCTCTTACTTACTATACAAGTCCATGTTGAGACTGATCATTTCAAAAGAAGCACGTGTTACTAAAACATCTCAAGGAAAATAACTTAGAGCAATGTTTTTTTTTTCTCAGACTATAAAAGCTTAAACCACATTGATCTTGCCATTGGTAGCAATAACATATTCTTGATCAAAGAGACTAGTTGGGGATTTTGAAATTAGTGAACCAAAATTCCCATTCCAAGTTCCAATTCATCATCTTAAATAGAGATATCACTTACAAAAGCTTTGATATAAATTTTCATTATGCAATACAAAATTTAATTCCTCAGGCACTCAAAAATAAGAAAAATGTTTGTATCATATTTTAATAACCACTCCCAATGACTACTTTGTTGTTTGAACAATAATATGTTTACTTTCATTTTCATTTATCATCTAACAACCCAAAAACATGTACAAGGAACAAACCAAAATAGATTGCTTCAGTTGATAACTCTAAAGCACTGGTGTAAAGAATTGAAGCAAGAAAATATAGATTCAGACTGTAATAGTTAAAAGCATAGAAAGGATTTTTTTTACGATTAAGTGTGTGATTTAATACTAACATTGTTTTATTCTCAAAAACAAGATTCATTTCAAAGCTTTATCTAGAGAGGAAACAAATAGACCCATAAATACCACAACTCCCTAATGAAAGTAAGACTCATCAGTATTAAAAATCTGTGTTCTAAATCGAAGGATCACCATAGCAGATTGAAATAGGGAATATAATAGACAGTTTGGGATTTATTTTCAGTGATAATAAGAGGCATTAACAATCAGGGTTCATAAGCTATGTTCAAAGCCACTGTGTTATTCTAGGTACCAAAAATAGGCTCTTCTAGTAGTCAATGGACAATGGCAGCTGTAAGCATCACAAGTAATGAGAGACGGGGATAGAATGTAAATGCAATGGGCCACATAACATCAGAATAGAAAGAAAATTCTAGCTTAGAGAATCAACCATGGTGCCATTCAAATCACAAGCCTTCAATTATTTCCATTTAAATTCAAGTAGTCCCTTTGAACAATATTTAGTTCAATAACCATGTGTTAAGAACTTTGAACAACTAATCAAGGAAAATCCCTAGTGACTTACGGTCAAGGATAATTTTAGGGGCGAATGTTCGCCCTTTGGCGAAATTAAGGGGTTTTTAGTGGGCGAATATTTTGTATCATAGTACATTTTTACAAATCACCTCAAATAGCCCACCTTATTTTAAGGGAGAGGGTAAAAAAGGTAAATTTAGCCCTTGAAATTAGGACTTACAACCTTCCATTCGCCCATTTTCAAGAATATGTTTTATTTAAGTGAATCCATTCGCCCATTTTCAAGAATAGGTTTTATTTAAGTGAATCCTATGGGCCAAATACCATATTTATAAAAGAGGTATGGTAAATTAATAAAAATATAAATAAATGAGAGGTATGGTAAATAAATAAAACATTTTTTATAGTTACTCCATAAGTCACCTTATATACATGTAAGGGTGTAAACAAATAAAAATATAAGTAAAGTGGAGGTATGGTAAATAAATAAAACGTCTTTTTATACTTACTCAAAAGGTATGGTAAATAAATAAAAATATAAATAAACTAGACGTATCGTAAATAAATAAAACCTCTTTTTATATTTAGTCCATAACCCTTGTTCTATTTATGAAGGCTCAAGAAAGAGGTTTTATTTAAGTGAATCCTATGGGCCAAATACCATATTTGTAAAAGAGGTATGGTAAATTAATAAAAATATAAATAAACGAGAGGTATGGTAAACAAATAAAACTTTTTTTTTATATTTACTCCATAAGTCACCTTATATTTACCGACACTCAAAGGGTTATATTTAGGTGAAACCTATGGCCAAAATACTATGGGACAAATACCATGGACTAGATTGTTATTAATACCATGCAAAAAACCATTATTAACTCTAATATTAGAATTAATAAAAATAAAAATGGCACATGGTATTGACCCATGGTATTCACCAAAATGGCACATGGTATTGATCCATGGTATTCACCTGGAATGTAGCCTATTTAAATGGGGGAATTAAACCAGCATGTAGCCTATGCTAAGATTCACTAAGACTTTACAAAGTTTTATTATTTAGTGAAAGACTCGCCAAATCTTACAAGGTTTTATAATTGAGTAAAATATTCGCCATGCCTGGTGAGAGATTCGCCAAAAAATTATATATACATATTATATTATTGATAAAATCGCCTTTGATTTTTCTTATATACCATGGAGATTCGCCCATTTATTATATTTATAAATTTAGGAGGGTTCTTAAAATTTTCCCTGCTTACGGTAGAAGCTTTAAGCCATATTCAAAATTGCTTCTTTTAAAAACAAATCATTTTTCATATAAAACCATACCAATTGTTCACAAATACTCCAAGAAAACAAAGTTCAAATCAATGAAAGGGCCCATGTTTCTGGATATTTAATTATTGATCCATCTGAATTGTCAGACTTCAAAAATGAAGAGAAGGAATCATAGAGAAAAGCAGCCTGGATATGAAAAAGAGAGAAGGAAATTGCATTAAAAAACTACAAAATAATTTAAGTGATGAACATATTTTTAGCAGAAAGATGCAGAAGAATTATTCAGAACTGGGGAGACATAAATTGTTCATGGAAACAGATTAGGAAATGTACAAAATTGTTTGCCGAATAATTCACACTACATGAGAAAGTTAAAAATGATGCTCGCAGGCTTCATATTTTGATGTGATATACAAGTTTAATGGAAGCTTGTCATCACGTTGTTTATTTGAATACAATTCCTATCCAGTCAAATTGACATCTGACGCTAAAGTATTTAGGCCAGAATTCCAATAGAACACCAAATGAAGATTTGTCACCCTAACTTATGTTTAGTTGTGATTAAGAAGGCAGCAAAGTTTGAACTGTACAGAGTCCTAGAAGAATTGGAACTCGAAGTCGTTCCAAAAAAATATCGAATCTGGGCACTGTTTCTTAATTAAAGAACAAATAGAAACATGGTGCAAAATGGCTATACGTGTCAATTCAACGTGGGTTATACTAGAGGAAACCTGGGTTTACATTGTGCCTATCCACGTATCTATAAATGTGCTCTAGAAATGTTGAAAATTCTAGCATTGACCGCCAAACTACCATTTCACCTACCTTTACACTACTGTGGATTTCTCCTATATTTCTTAATTTATCATCTTCCATTTTTAATTTTATTTTGAGATTAATCATCTTTTCGTTATCCTCAAAATATGGCATGTATAGTAATCTAAGTGTTGGGTTGAATACTTAGCATCTAATCTTGCCAACATCTTAATTTATTTATGTTAAAATGACTTTTATATACAAAATGGATCCATTAAATCATGGAACGACATGCTTGAAAAAGTTAATGTGTCACCTTGATTAACAATATTTCTCACCGGAAATTGTTGTGGTACTAAAAATGTTTCCCGCTGGAAGATTTTCTGTGGCACAAACAACAAACTAAACATGTTGGGTATAATCAGTAATTTATTTACCTCAAGGTTTATTCATTTTTATTTACTACACTTGTCTTTCCTCATTAAAATATTTTAAACATTCCAAACTGGTCAAACGTGGAAGTTTCTATTGTACTACATTTGAGAGAAATTTACTTGAATTTCACAAATTTACTTTATTTCCTGCCATTATTAATTTAATTTCCCCAATTTCCCCATCTAGTATGTCAAATTAGATGTCAAAAAGGAATTTTTGTTATAATCAAAGCACATTCCCATGAGTCTTCTTCATTTCACTTACATTATCATTTATTTAGTGCGGTGCCCAACAACTATTGCGAAACAGGAAGATGATCCATTCATTCCTTCCCACATTTGTCGCATCTATTTGGGCCACTAACTTTGAAGACATCTCTAAATCCGCTTGCATTTCTAGGTAAGCCCATGGCCCTGAACCTGCCGGCTACAATTTATTTTTCTGCAAAATATTTTATTGAATGAATGGTGTACTTCTTGTTCGAAGTAAGACATCTAACTGTTAAAAATTAAAAAGTGGAGTTTCCTGTTCGTTGACCGAAGAAAAGAACTTTAAAAAGAAAAATAAAGCACAGTAAAAGTCACATTGAAGCTTCTGGCTTAGTGTCACAATGTTGGTAAATCTTGGTTACTGAGACACACACTCGTATGAATCCTTGTCAATCATCAACTCGCCATCTTACCCACCATGGTAAATATCTCGCAGAATCAAGGAAGATTCATGGTTGGAATTAACAAATTTCTCCAAGAAACGTTTCTCTGGCAACGCAACAATAGTTCGGAAACTCATCTTTGTTTTCAACCCCTGCATGGAATTGAATGCCTCCAGTACTCTGTACCGAGGAATTATCCTCTTCTCCAAGCTGTATGAAAACATCATTGGAACCTTAACAAAATCATCCAAAGAGAGTCCAACATGATTGACCAGAAAATCTATATTACGCTTCAATTTTTCCTCTGTATAGCCCACAATCCATGGCGATAATTACAAAATTTGTTTCTCTGAGAACCCAGAACTTCTCAAACACTGAAGTCTCATATCTATGGTTTCTTTTGGTGTACACAAAAAAAAAGCATAGCAATTGCAAACATCTTAGATCCCTTCTTGAGCCCCAGATGCTCGGCCATTTTCACTGACTCCATAATTTTTTTTTTCTAGACACATGAGCAAAAGAGGGTAAACGACCACTAATTCTGATAGCGCTCGATCTTCAATGCCCAATCTTTGAAAAACTGAAATTCTAGATTTAATTTTATTGTCTCCGCAATTAAATATCCGTGCTCCATGGATAAGTACTTTAAATAGATCCTCTTCCTTCATGAAAGTCCGGAGGAGGCTGAGTTTAGACTTTATGTTTCCTTCGGATTTAGAAAAGAGAAAGGAATTTGAGCAATGCAATTTCCATATTAGCAACATGATTGCATGCTGAAATTCAGTATTGCAGGCCGAGATTGGTAGCTACCCAAAAAAAAATTCTGTTGGGTTCATCTAAAAGAGACTTGGATGATGATCAAATGCAGTCCAAATGGACTATAGCTCATGTGCCCAAGTAACAAGCCTCTACATTTAAATGTGCAAGCTAATTTTCTACAGAAAACCTGGAGGAATTTCACTGACACTATTTCTTGTTTAGGGATAACTTTCTTCTGTAAATGAAAGTTGGTTTTTCTGTCTTTAGAACATCGTTTGCCTACACTGTTCACCAAATTAATTCAAATCTCTACCCTGTTTTGGTGTGAGGAAAATGAAGGAGTCAAAGTATGGGAGCTTCTAAAAATGAAAGAATCGGTTGCAGGAATTTATGCACTCATGGAGGCCTTCCTCTGGCTAATCAACGATAGGAATTCTTTCTTTTCTAGTTTTCGCGGATGCACAGGACATGTAGGGCGATGTGATATATTTGCATTAAAGACAAAATCGATGGATCCATCAGAGAAATTTCTGTTAACTCAGATGTATAGCTCGCGGATTCACTGGAGGGTTCATTTCACTGCAATTTTTTTTTTTTTTTTTACCAGTATTTATTATCTTTTGGTTTTGTTAGACAATGGACAATGATATACTTTTCTGTAACAATAGTGACTTCTAGATTTGTGGGATAACCCCAGGATTGTGGTACGATATTAGATATTTTTATACCAACTTTTTTTTTTCTTCTTACCAAAAACTTTGCATGCATGATTGATTTATACATTATAGACTTCCGCCCACACACAGCTTTATGCCAATTCTTTTTTTCACCAAAAACTCTACATGCACAATTGATTTATACATTATAGACTTCGGCCCACACGCAATTATGGGTTTGATTTTAAAGAACTTTGGCCAACACATAATTCAAGGTTTGATTTTAAAGAACTTTGGCCAACACGCAATTTAGGGTTTAATTTTGCAATCTAGGGTTTGATTTTCGTAATTAAAAAAAATTAATTATGCCAAGTATCAATTCCAACACCCCTGATAATTTCAACGGAGATATTTGTACATATAGGCACCATAGGCCTTGACTAAAGCATTCAGCATGCCGTATATGGTTTAGTCGGTAGACACTTTGGGCTTTCCCATGCGTCTGGGAACTCTACCACTCATGCTGCTAGGGATGATCAACTGCCTTCTATGCTTTTGCCTTTGTAGTTTTCCCCATCGCTGTTTAATCGGGTGCATCCGCAAAGTGGTAAAAATATATAGTAAGTCGGTGGTTTATTTGCTTCATCAACTGGATCAAGATCAACGGGTGCTTTCACATTCAGTCCCACATAAAGCATAAAGAGATTGAATTCAGAAAGAATAAGATATTGATTTTAAGGAATGGAACCTATTCCCTTCTTTTTCCCTATCAAATTCCCTATAAAACTGATATCTTTCCAATTGGTGTGCTTGAAAAGTTCGACAAAATTGGATATGCCTATGTATGAACAGGCAGCCAGCTTACCGTAAACGTGGGGTAAGCTTTAGCCATGGCTAGTCAGGCACATGGTTTTGATGGTCGACGTTTTCGTTGGACAAAAAAATTAGTAGCTCTGGCGCCGACCTGAGTCTTAATCGTTGGTTGGTTTTGGTAGGCCCATAGGTCTCAAGGGTTCAACATAGCTCTGATACCAAGTGTAAGGACCAGTTCTATACTATATATATATATATATATCGCAATAAAATACAACCAGAAGAGAAAAACATTGGGAATTGAAATTTATTTAGCACTGTCTAACACATTCCTGAATTTCATTCCACTGAACATATCATAAAATTTACATATATTTATCTAGGGCCATAAAGAAATCATACAAAATAATATTGCAATACATATGTACTGTTCACCAGAAGATGAGACTCCACTTAATTTGTCTTTACTTGTCTTCCATTGTTGCCGGTCACCTCCAAGATTGAATGACGACATACTTGATCCGAATGTAATGACCCGCCGGTTAACCTCCTAGCCTACTCCTTGGGTACTCTTCTTCCCTGCAGACCCCCGAGCTACAATGGGGTTGTACAATGGAGGAATGCAATAGCTGGTAGAGGAGAGCACTCCTTGGCCCAAGAGTCCCCTCTCTAAAATCCTCTACCTCACCAAACTCACTATAGTTTCATAATCACTGCTCTGACATAGTCTGATCTGTCCAACAATAGGGTTCCCTCCAGTCCCTTTTCCCATGGCTTGCACCTTCTTTTATAGGAGTCCTCATTGGTGACACTTGGCATGTCATGCATAATTAATTATTTTTTTATAATTCAATTGTTTTATTATTCACCCACCCATGTGTCACTCTCTCATCAAGGGTCTCCAAAATTATTTACTTCAATTTTAATTTAAAACTAATATTTTCCTCACCTCAACAAGATTCCTATTTCTTCTCCTAGTTGCCTCTTGATCCCCCTTGTTACTCCTTAATTTGTGTTCATTACTAAAGTCAATTAATGAGTTCAAGATTTGATCCCCTATATATTCCCTAATTTAACTCCAGTTATCTCTTAGATGGATATTCTTGCCACATGGAGGTTCTCTACATTTCTCTAAAATTAAATTGATTAGTCTTGTTTAATTCACCATCCTCTTCTCTTAATTAGGTTTAACTATCTTAGGATTAATCTTTATCCTTACAATTATGTCCCTCTTTCCCCTTTTACCTAATTAAACTACATAATCTACCTAATATTTTCCAACATGGGAAGGGTAGAGTTTTTAAGGTAACTTATTTTATTTCTTCCTATGATCCTCTTAACCCAAGTTTTATTTTTGATTTAATTACCTCGGTTTCTAACATCACTTACCCTTGATGTAAATTTACCTAGTTTTCATTTCTTGATTATATTTATCAATTAATTTATTTTTAATGATTCCAAGGGTCCCAAGTTTGGTCATGCCCTTCAAGAACTTCCCTTGAAGTTCCAAGGATGCCATGCCTAATAGTTTATTTTTGATGCCAAGGGTGCCAAGTTGGTCATGCCCTTCAAGAAATTCCCTTCAAGTTCCAAGGGTACCACACCACTTGACCTTCAAGAATTTAGTGACTACGAGGGGAAAGTATAGGTGCAATGACATAGACCACTATCATCTCTTATGTTGCCTGCTATAGTGAGACTAATGGTGTTGGGGATCAAGGAATCCGCCTTGATGCATGCCCCCTGGTAAAATCCTCATGAGCGAACCAACTTTAGGACCTGCCCTCATGACATTGTGATCTTCAAGGCGAAGGTGTTTCAACCTTTCTAGCCCAAGTCACGGCAGGAGTGCTAGTGGGTGAGATCAAGGACACTGTCCCACCCCTACCATGTAGTTCCATCCACTTGTACAACCCCATCACCCATATGTGATTCATTCGGTCAGGCAACTAATCTGTGCCTGCAACCATTAACATATCATCAGAGTATAGATAAACATATATAGCAGGTTTCAAAATTGACTTAGAATTTTGAAGATAAAATAATATAAATTTTCGTCAAACCAGGTGTCATCAACTCGTCATATGTGAGTGCCTCTGATGGTTTCCTTCCATACTCAATAATCATCAGTACAAGGTTTCTCAGTTTTAGTCATTGTCATAATAGCATCATTAACATCACCTAGTTATTCGCATCATTGCTCATTGTGAACCAGAACTAATGCAAGTAGGTAACATGGGGGCACATCCATCATGGCTATCATCATCATAACATCAATAGAGACCAAACATAACCATTTATGCTACAATCATCATAGTATCAATAGAGAACATTTATAACCATAAATGCTACAATCATCATAATACCCATAGATGCATACATAACCATTAATGCTATCTTCATCATAATATCAATGGAGAACATACATAAACATCACAACCACTAATAATAGAGTCATATGTCCGAATCCTCAACCTGAAGTCCTCAAAGAATAAAGTGTGGACCTTAGGGTTAAGTAAATGTTACTGACATATCATTGCCAGTCAACTAGAGCGAGGCATTACATTTTACTTGTTAGACTCAATATGTTGAATTTATATTAATATGTTCAATTTATAAGACATTTATACGCGAGTTCAATTAAATAATAATATAAGGTTAAAAGTAATATAAAGCCCCAGTATGAGGGAATGTACAATAAAATTCAATTTGTTATACTGTAATTTTGTATTTATTAATAAAATTACAAATAACTTTTTACATAGGAGAAAATCATAATATACATATTACATTAAAATATATAATATATAAGTAGTAGCTATAAGTTAAGATCCATTTTACCTTACAAATTAAAATATTTATTTTATAACCATATTTAAATGTAATTAATAAGCACATAAAAACTTTAATATTTACAATATAACAATATTTTTAACCATGGATATTCATGCCCACTTTACCATAGATATTATTAACTTGTAAATAGGCTTTGTTACAATACTATGGGTCAATACCATGACTCATCAATACCACATGCCCAAAAACCATCTCTCATTTCACAATCAAAATATTTTATAAATATTTATTTGAATTTAATTTTATATCTTTTCCACAGGGTCTTGGATAGACGGTGATTGAGTGCATTGTTAAGACACTTTGAGATTTTAAGTCACCGGTTCAATTCCCCACCGTATTCAGGTGTTATTCTTGGATATGACCATGATGTAGCCTCAACAACCAAAATTACAACATTTTTGTAATTAAATCTAAAGGAAAAAAATATAATTACTTTTGAGATATATCTCAACCCTCTATCACATTAAAATATTTAAAATATAAATAATAACTATAAATTAAAATCCATTTTACCATATAAATTCAAATAATAATTTTGTAACCATATTTAAATTTCATTAATAAGCACATAAAAAGTTAAATATTAATATACAAAAATATTGAAGCATGGATATTCACCCTCACTTTGTTGAGAAATGGCAACAAGAAATTCTAGTTTAATTTGTCCTTGAATTAAACTGAGAATTAAATTTGAATTATATTCTAATAGCAACTTGTAAATAGTTAATTAAGTTTAATTAACTTACTTAGATTAGGAATTTCAAGTTGGAAGTCTTTTTGTAGTCATATATATGTTCTCCCTAAATTTTAGGGGTCAAGGAAAAGTTTATTTGAGTTGTAATTAGTTAACTTAGTTTCACTGAGTTATAAATAGTGAAACTAGTTCCAATTGTTTATGGCTTGTAGAGGATTAGTAGTGAGTTGGTGCACTAGTGAATCCTCAGGTGCTAATCCAGCTAACTGAAGATTCCCTCATGAGAAAATGATGCATGTCAGTTTAGAGAAAGACCCAATTGAGACTAGACTGCAGGGGCAATGTACTATCAGTTGTAGAGTGATCCGAGTTGTACAGATCATGCATGCAATCAGGAAGAGGAACTAGTTTGGATTGCACAGTTTGGAGGAAGGATTTCCCACATTAAATATGGGTTGATTCTCAGAGGAAGTGTGTAAGGAAATAGGGGCTGAGCAAGTAGCAGAAATTGGCTAAGTGTTGGTCAGTTCAGGCTTGTGAGGCATAGAGTTGATTATACTTGTGCGGAATTGTTCTTGTGAGAACAAGCTTTGTATTATCGCTCAAATTTTTTATTAATGAAATAGATAATAAGGGTTTTGAGCAGTGGCTTTCCCAGAAAAACAATTTGTTATGTACCTTTTATTATCTTCCTCTTATCGATTATTATTTTCATCGATTCTTGGTTTCTATTGTTTAAAGAGTAGAGTGGATTTTTGTCTTGTGTTTTAGTACATTACATGAGCTATGAATCTATAAGAAAATCGACATGGCATTAGAGCTGAAGACATTATACTAGAGGAGATTACAAAGTTTTGAGTTTTGTGTTACAGGTGAAATTCGAATTTGCAATACATACTTCAGGATCGGCAGATGGTGTTTTACAGTTTGCAGCTTGAGTATACCTTGGAAGGCAACTCAAATTATATATCCTAGAAGGACATAATGGAGGTTGTGATGGAGGATAATGGATTGAAGGAATTCGTTGATCAAGACATTCCTAAGCTAACAACATTGGATGCACAAAATCTAGCTGAATGGAAGAAGTGTGTGGCGAAGTCAAGGCAAATAATCCTTGAGGGAGTTCGAGACCACGTTGTCTCGAGTCTCCATGGGAAGGAAACTCCAAATGCTATGTGGAAAGCATTGACAGGCCTATTCCAGAATAACAGTGACCATAGGAAGTTGGTACTGAAAGACAAACTTTGAAAAATAAAGATGGATAAAGGTGAGACCATTCCAAAATACTTGACCAAGTTCACTCACTATTGTGATGAGCTTGGAAGTGTTGGAATAACCATTGTCGAGGATGATATGGTGAGCCTAGCTCTCCTAGGCCTTCCCAAGAGTTGGAATAACTATCAAAACTCTATCAATGGGAGGGAGAATCTTCCAGACTGTTAATGACTGTGGTCGGATTTGATGCAGGAGGAGATCAGAAGGAACACTAGAGATGGTTCCTCATCAAAGACTGATGATGAGGAAAATTGTGCCTTAGTGATTAAGGCAAGGAAAGGGAAAGGGAATACTTCCAATTCCAAATCGGATTCTTTCCATGGAGGTAAGAAGAAAGACATGATGAAAGTTAAGTGACGTCATTGTCACAAGTTGGGCCATTTTGCTACAAATTGTTTGCTCAAGGAGTCCAAGAAGAAATCCTCAGGAGGAGCGGCAGGTGAGGCCTTGGCATCTCAATTCGAATTGGACTTTACTCTCATTACATGCAGGGTGTCATCAATGATGGGTAGTGTATGGTACCTTGATAGTGGACCTTCATTCCACATGACTAGTGGCAAGGAGTTGTTCAGTGACCTGGAGGAGAAAGATCTCCAGATGCATATCGAGATGGGTGACGATGGGAGGTATAGTGCTACTGAATTGGGCACGGTTATTTTTCATAGGGAGTAGAGTGTCCTCTCACCTTGAGGGATGTTATGTATGTGCCCAGGTTGAATAAGAACTTAGTATTGATCACCATGATTGAGGATAGAGGCTATGATGTGATATCCTCAAAAGGAAAGGTGTTCCTTCGACACATAACCACGGATCAAGTAAAGAAGATAGGGGTTCGTGTTAAGAATATCTATAAGTTGGAGGTAAAGGATTGTGGTGCTTTGAGGAAGAAAGTAGAGAAGATGTAGAGATGAGACATTGGTGAGTTGTGGCACAGGTGATTGGGCCACTTGCATCATGGGGCTTTGAAAATCATGCAGCAGATCTCTACTGGTCTTCCCAAAGGTACGTTAGAGAAAGTTGATACATGCAAGGGGTGTACTTTAGGAAAATACACCAAGGCTTCCTTTCACGATAGAGACAACCAAGCAGAGACGATTCTAGAGTGAGTCCACTCAGATGTGCGTGGACCATTATCGACAACATACATGGAAAAACATAGGCATTATGTTATATTTGTTGATGAATTTTCTCATAAATGCTGGATATTTTTCATGTAGAAGAAGGATCAAACTTTCATAAAGTTTTGTGAATTTAAAGTATTGGCCGAGAAAGAGTCTAGCAAGAAGGTTAAATCTCTAAGGAGTGATAATGGTGGTGAATATGTGTCAAATGAGTTTAATAACTTTCGTGTAGCAGAAGGGATTAAATGGGAGTTGACGACACCCAATAACCCACAGTAGAATGGGTGGACGAGGGGAAGAACGGAAGCATTGTAGGGGCAACACGGGTGATGTTGCATGATTAGGGCCTACCACTACACTTTTGGGTTGAGGCATGCACATCGGTTTATTTACAAAATTGTAGCCCGCATTGAATTCTTGGGATGAAGACACCAGAGGAGGCTTATTCCAGTAAGAGGCCATAGTTGGTCACTTCAAGATTTTTGGGTCATCGGTATATTTTCATGATGCACGGGAGAATGTGGGAGCACCCACATCTCATCGCAGGTAGAGGAGGTCATCTGAGAGGTACATTAGATACATGTCTCTTATGAGCGGATGTGTTGACATAGAGCCATCTTCCTTTCAGGAAGAAGTGTAGCAATTTGTTTCGGTTGATGCCATGATGTAGGAATATGACTCCATAGTTTATAACAGTGTTTGGGATGTGGTCCCGAGACTGGAGGACAAGTCAATGGTGAGCTCCCGATGGCTTTAAAAGGTAAATGAAGCTGCAGATGGTAGTGTGGAGAAGCATAAGGCTAGATGTGTGGCCCGTGGCATTTCACAGGTAGAGGGAATTGACTATGATGAGACCTTTTCTTCTGTTGCAAGGTACTCATCAATTAGATCTATATTAGCACTATCAGCGTATATGGGATGGAAGATACATCAGATGGATGTAAAGATAGCCTTCCTTAATGGCACGATTGAGGAAGAGGTGTACATAGAGCATCTTGAAGTTTTTGATACCTTCAACCATGAGTCACATGCGTGTCAGCTCAAGTGGGCGTCGTATAGGTTGATGCAAGCACCTTGTGCTTGGTACACTAAGATCGATATTTACTTCACCAGGTTGGACTTCACCAAGAGTGAAGCGGATGTGAGCTTGTACCACATACTGGTGGAAGGTAAATTGTTGATCATATTTTTGTATGTTGATGATTTGATTATGACAGGTGATGATTAGCTGATCAAGCCTTGTAAGGAGGACCTTGATAGAGACCTTGAGATGAAGGACATGGGGCTCATGCATTACTTTCTAGGCATGGAAGTATGGCAGGGTGATGGGGAATTGTTTGTGTCTCGGGGCAAGTATGCCAATGAGATACTCAAGAGATTCCACATAGAGAGCAACAAACCCATCAAGAATCCTTTTAGCAGGTAACTGGAGGAAATAGGATGCTACTTCAGGGGAAGTAGCGGAAGTTATTGTTTACAGACAGCTTGTGGGTTCAATCATGTACGTGGTGAACACATGACCAGATATGTGCTATGCAATTAACCATCTTAGTCAATCGATGGTTAGGCTTACCAAGCTATATTGGAAGATGACAAAGCATGTCTTGAGATACCTCAAGGGCACTACTGAGTATGGATTGTGGTATAGACAGACAGAGGGAGTGAAGCTTCAAGGCTTCACCAATGCAAAATGCGCAGGGAGTCCATCCGACAGGAAGAGCACATCAAGAGGGATCTCCAATATTGGGTCAGCGATAGTTTCTTGGTACAGCGGGAAATAAATATTGGTTGCACTTAGTTCAGCAAAGGCAGAATGCATGGTTGCAAGTCAAGAAACATGTGAGGTCATCTAGATGAGGAAGAACATGGTTGGTTTGTTTGGTCAGAAGATGGATCCAACTGTGATTTACTACAATAATCAGATTTGTATCAAACTCTCTGAAAATCTAGTTTTTCATGAACGGTCCAAGCATATAGATATCTGATATCATCATCTCAGAGATTGTGTATTGAGGCAGATTATGTTCTTGGAGTACACTCACATGGAGGAGCAAGATTCTGACATTTTGACAAAGGCATTTTCAAGATGTAAATTCGAGTTTCACAGAGATAGGATCGGGGTAGCTGATAATCCCTTTCTTATTGAGAGGGAGTGTTGAGAAATGGAAATAAGAAATTCTATTTTAATGTTTCCTTGAATTAAACTGAGAATTAAAATTGAATTCTATTCTCATAGCAACTCGTAAATAGTTAATTAAGTTTAATTAACTTAATTAGCTTAAGAATTTTGAGTTGGAAGTCTTTCTGTAGTCATGTATATGTTCTCCCTTAATTTTTTGGGTCCAGTATGAGTTTATTTGAGTTCTAATTAGATAACTTAGTTTGACTGAGTTATAGATAGTTAAACTAGTTCTAACTATTTTTGCAACTAGTAGAGGATTAGTAGTGAGTTGGTGCATTGGTGCATCCTCATGTGCTACTCCAGCTAACTAAAGATTCCCTTATGAGAAACCAATGCATGTCAATTCAGAGAAAGACTTAGTTGAGACTAGAGTGCAGGGACAATGTACTGTCAGTTGTAGAGTGATCCGAGTTGTACAGATCATGCATGCAATTAGGAACAAGACCTAGTTTGGATTGGATAGTTTTGAGTAAGGATTTCCCACATTAAATATGGGTTGATTCTCACTGGCATTGCATAAGGAAATAGGGGCTCAGTAGGCAGCATAAATTGGCTAAGTGTTTGTCAGTGCGAGCTTCTAAGGCAAAGAGTTGATCATACTTGTGCGGAATTGTTCTTTTGAGAACAAGCTTTGTATTATCACTTAATTTTTTTACTAATGCAATAGATAGTCAAGGTTTCAAGCAGTGGCATTCCCCAGAGCAAAAATTGTGTTGTTTCTCTGATTATTTTCCTCTTGTCGATTATTATTTTCATCGATTCTTGGTTTCCATTGTTTAAAGAGTAGAGTAGATTCTTGTCTTGTGTTTTAGTACATTACATGAGATTTGAATCTACAGGAAAATCTACACACTTTACCATTGATATTATAAACTTGTAAATAGGTTTTGTTACAATATTATGTCTAATCAATATCACATGCCCAAAAATATCTCTCATTTCACAATCAAAATATTTTATAAATATGTATTTTTTAATATAATTTTATTAAGCCAAGAGGCTCATTCTATAGCCTAGTATGAGGGGGATGTGTAAGTCCATCTATTTGTCCATTTAAAATAAAACTAAATTATAGAAAAATAAGGTTGGCTATGATAAAAAATTGAATATGTTGTAAAGTAACTAGAAGTAAAAAATAAAATGTGTGAGTAATTTGTTTAAACCTTATACTTTTCAAAAATATTTCGACGAGAGATTTAAATAAACTATTTGAAGATCTATGTTAACTAATTTATGTTGATGTCAACTTCATATATATCTATCTATAGAAAAAAAATTGTTAAAATAAAATATTTTAATGTTGTATATAATAAAATATTCAATGTGGATTATCAATAAAATATTTTAATACTAATTAATATTGACATATACTTAAAAATACATTAATAAATAAAATCCATTTTAATTTTCCCTTCGATGTACATGTTATGTAAAATATTTTATTTTAGTCCTATATATACTCTATATAGCATTCAAAAATACAATTTAAACAATGAAAAATTACATATTGTATTTTGCACTCTAAAGAAGTTTGTATGTGAAGAAATTTGATCCCTCTCGGCTCATGTTAGATCTGTACTTAAGATGGATCTATGTTGGTTTTTTGTGCCGATAGACACTCTCCAGCCTAGTATGAAAGAGATATTCTAATGTCCAGTTGTGTTATGTTATCTAAATATTTTTACTTAGTTAAATTACATAAAATTAAAAATTAAATAAAAAATAAAAAATATTAATTATACTTATTAATTAAATAATTTTGACTAAATGAAATTACACTAAATTAAAAAAATTAATAATTGTAATTAATAATTAAACTAGCATAGGTTCATCTTGCTCAGATATATCAAGCTCCAAGAGGCGCCTCGAGATATTTGATCTCTCTCTATGCTTAATGATCCAGATTTAAAAAGGATATAGGCTGGTCACATGAAAAAATATCATTTGAAGTATGGTTTTAATGAAAAAAATATCTTATGAACAAATGTGATTAAAAGTATGGTTTTTTCAACATGTGGTATTAATAGGTCATAGTATATATATATATCTATATATATATATATATATATATTGGCTTTATTGGCCAAAAAATTCTGTTAATTATTCATATTGATACATTTGATACTCAAGATGACCCTTTCTCTTTCGGACTCAACCTGACCATATTTTTGGCTAGGAGAGAAATGAAAAATATAAAGATAACTTGCCATGCTTTACATAAAAAACATAAACTAACTAGCCAGATAGCCCAAAAAATAAATAGAATGAGCAGACAACCAACCAACATTATGAAGCATGAGGTGAATTTGGTCCATGACCAACACCAAGAGTAGTTCGATGATTAAAATCTCAATGGGCATGAAATTCTACACGAGCAAGGCGCGCCTCCAACTCATCTAATTATTCATTGATGTTACTTTGATTCGTTCTCAAAGATGTCAAACAATCAAGTATGTCCCATTGATTTTATTGCAGATCATTTAGAAATGTAATCACTTCATTACGATCATCATGATGTTGTTGTCTCACGTCCTTCAGCATTATCAAGATAGTTTTAATTTTCAAGTCGAGGGAGTCCAAAGAAGCTGGTTGAACAACATGACCTGGTGATTGGGCCTGGTCATACTCCAATTCTCTTCCCTACTCAGCTCTCGTGGATCCCTCAACATCCACTATGCCCACCTAATAAACCCTCCCCCTTAGTAGGCCACAAGGCCCCATCCCCCTACGGCCTTGACCTCGTTGCCTCAACATTGCAACCTGTGCACTAGGACACCAAAATTGATAATGCGTTAAGGTTCTTGACCTAGGCCCTATCAATATAAGCCTTGATCGATGGTTGGAACTTCTAGCCTTTGCAAATTTCTCAGCCACCTCCTCGAGCCAATGAATATTCCAACCCTCTACAAGTGAACCTGATCCACACCCAAACTGAGTGAGCCTCTTCCAAAGCAAACCCCCACACAACAATAACAATCAAATACCCATTTCCCAGCCACCAAATTACTAGAGGCAAAATTTTATTAGCTTGGCTTGTTCATAAAACACTGAACTCTTCCAAAAAAAATTAAGAAAAAATAGTTATAATGCACCACCAAAAATTGGGTCAGGAAGAACTAATCACAGGCAAGGAAACTAATAAAGAAACTTACAAAAAACCTTCCACATGTGTCTAAAACTTCCCAATTACTATGCACCACAAGAAGGGCCACCACTTTGACTCCCCTCATGCCTGCGAACTAGCCACTTAGTGGACCTGTTGTCACCTTCTGAAAAGAGAGTTCCAATTGTACAAAGAGGGAAAAAGAACAGAGATGTTTGGAGTTATCTTATAATCCATTGAAGCACTCAAAGCTAAATCAGACATCATCCAATGGATAGTGCTCGGAATTAGCTTTCCAACAGTATATGGAACTCCCCAAATGGACTCCAGAATCAAAAGTTAGATAAGGTTGAAAGTTACCCTTGAAAACTAGAAAGCAAAGGAAAATCTTTAAGTTTAATCTCGGATCCCACAAATCAGAGTTTTCTAAAGCTGAAGTAGGTGAGGTCAGAGAAAACTTTCGATCATCAATTGCTGATAACAGAAATTGGTGATCGGAGATTCGGGGCACATCGACAATAAAAAATCGGTGATCCCACATATTGGTGGGACCACATATCTGCGATCACACCTCATAGCCTTGCTCGCATATCGACAATCTCACCTCACAGCCATGCAACATATTGAAGATCACACCTCATAGCCTTGCTCATATATCGGTGATCTCACCTCACAACCTTGCGACATATCGGCAATGGCAACTACCCAAACAAAATGCAAATCGACAATCGGTGATTTCAGCTGGTCACTCTCAAGAAATCGCAGGAGGAATATGTCGATAAGTGTAAATCACTGGAAAGGGCCAAAAATGATTTGCAAAGGAAATCAGTAAAAAATCATGGGGAGGCGGACCTTTTCTCTCTCCTCCAGGGGGCCATGTGGTAGAATACTATTGGTCCCAATGGGGCCATGTGGTGGCTGGTGTCATCATGGCATGGTCGTGTGAAGGACAAATGGCATGTTGATCTGACATTTTCAGGGGTCCTATGGGGGCATATCAGAGTGACATGTGTCCCCCCTCAAGGAGTGACACATGGAAGTGATGATGTCAACAATCAGTAATCAATGATTGGGGGTAGCAGCGCATTGTGCATCACAAGGAATTTCTTGATTGTGAACCTCTGATTGGGGGGAGCTCCGATAAGCGAGCTAGCCAATGGTCACGGGAAGAGCTAAGTAGGACAAGTGATCCCTCATATCAGTGATCGCAAGTATCGAAGGGAGAAAAAAAGGAAATGTTACAAAATTGGCAATTGCGATATCCTGGGTGGGCCCAATCTGCATTTGGCAGTCGCAAGTTATAGTGGGTGCAGACTCTCCCTTGTCGTTTTTCAAGTGGGCCGGACCGCATTGCACATCTAAGATCATAATGTTGGTGAGGACACACCAAAGGTGAGCAACAGAAATCACCGATATGTGGGATTCCATATAACAAAGGAAAAACATCCCCATAGGGGAGTCTAAAGGCCCTAGGACCCAAGGACTAAGCGCCTGGTCATAGACCCCAGTCACATGAAGAAAAAGAGGCTAAAGTGGATCATAATTCCTCGTCCCGTAAGGACTTTTAATGGGAAATCCCGATGTGATAATTTTGTGACGAGGTAATGCAGAACTTTAAAGGTGTGGTGGTTTGGAAATTGAGGCATTTAAGAGAGGAGATGGAGCATTCAAGAGTCAGCATGGGCTGACCCTGTAAGGCCCCTTGTGACATGAAATTGGGGTTAACATTGACAAATTAAATGAAGAAATGGAAGCTTTGGAGGACATGATGATCCAGCATGGTGCTCCATGTAGAGGGAAGATGAAGTATCACCTCAGGTGACCTCTACTTCTTTACTATGGCATTAAACTGATAGTTGACCACTCCCAACTTTGAAGAATGAATTATTCGAGCAAAAAAGGCAGAAGTGATGGGAATCGACCGACTGACACAGGGGACCAGACTATAGGCAAGCAACAACCTGAAGCAAAGGAAATCCCGTGGATCGGCATGGAGATATTTTGTTGGCGTTTTCATTTGATTGTTGCTTTGTTTTGTTATCCTGTAATGTGTTGCCATTTAATGAAGTATTAATCTTTTGTATTCATTTTTGGGCCATAGATCTATCCTAGGCCGAGATAGCTAGTTGATCTGACAGCTGAGGCTCAATTGAGATATTTTGTTGTAATTACTGTTCAATGCTCCCCTCTCTAGATAAATAGTGGAAAGCAACACTTCACAGAGGTTGAGAATCCTAAAGAAAGAACTACATGTTATTTTCAAGACTGTATGACTTTATGATATGCATCTTTCAGAATATTAAGGAAATGGTGGTGATTCCTCCTTCGAGTACTACAGTATGTTACCCCTCTATTAAATTCCATTATGTTCATGTTTCCTCTATGATTTCAGGTAATCGTAGTTGCTAGAAATGTTTCACATGTTCTTATAGTTTGATTTGTATTAACTCGTTAATGCACGTGCCTGTATGGATCTTTGAGATTATATCTTTAAAATTGTGTTCCATGAATCATCGCATCCAATACTCTTTCATCCATTACGTCTAACTTTAAATAAGATAAATGTACAATTTTGGAGGCTTCAAACTCTATGCAATGAGTGTAGAATTCTTGACGCTTCAAGCTCTATGTGATGAGTTACTCTATCTCCTTATCTTCACTCATTTCTCTGCCAAAGCTTATTAAATTGTAGGTCCTTGAACTACTCAGCCTCCACTAGTTTATACATATATTGATGTGAGTTGTATATGTGAAGAAGTACCAGAAATACATGGCTTATGCCTTTAGATGAATAAACCAACCCACGTTGTTTATTATATATATGAATATATATGTGATGTCTCCAGTTTCTTGAGAATCATATAAGACACACAAAATCTAGATGTTCCAGGAACTGGACTTGTAAGCAACCCGAGGTTATCTCTAGAAGTGACAACAGGACCTTCGAGTGCCCTTTTTCCAAGGTCCTAGACTGTTATGCAACCAGAAGATTGTACCATTGGACTCCTAGTACAACATCAACAACACCCATTGGAATGGAAAACATTGAACTATTCAATGCACATTCCCCGATGGTTAGCTTGATATTATGGCACTTTCCAGAGAAATTTATAGTTCCTGCATTCGTAACCATCACTTGACACTCAATTGTTGGATATAGAAAACAATTTAATTCCTTTGTGATCATACATTGAATACAATTATGGGTACTACCTAAATCAATAAACACTATTACCTTTTTCTTCTTGATATATTTATTTATCTTGAGAGTTTGAGGAGTGGTAATTCCCGCCAATGCATTACAAAATATGGTTAAATTCATTTCTTCTTTCTTTCGGGTTGGTTCCTAGTGTATATCTTCTTCTCTTCATGTTTCTTGTTCCTTTTCTTCCTCCTCTCCACAATCTATGTAAAATAACTTCTTCTCATAATGACCTTTAGTGTATTTTCTATCACAACTATAACAAATTCCTTTTTCTCTTTTTTCCTCCAATTGTTGTGGTGTCAACCTTATAGGTTGAGGAAGGATAGAAGCAAAAAAATTTCCCTCTTTGTAGTTGTGAGTGGTATGTAGAAATTTTGAATAATATAACACTTATTCACAGAGATTATCCTGATTATACAGTATTGCAGAATGCATGCATAATACATAACCTCCTCTACATTGATCATCAATTTTGCGGAATTAAAAACAATGAAACATCAATCGCATGCGCACATTAACACAGTATGTAACCGGGGAAAGCATGTTGAAAAGTGTGCAACAAGAAATGCTTGTTGAGAATGCAACAAGATGATGGAGCTTAGTGGAAAGGAGTCGCCTTCACTAAGTGGTCCCACAGGCAAGTTTTGGCGCAAAGTCTATTTTTAGACATATGGATCATGATCTATGAGTTGCAATTTGTTGTTTATGGATGACTGGTAATGTTGGGAAAAATAGATGGGCTTCTATTTTTGGATCACAGCAGGAGTGATCAGAGTCTATTTTTAGACTACTAGTCAAAAATAGGAAAGTCAAATATTATGTCTCATAATAATATTTAGACTATAAACTTTATCTTATCCTTTTGGAGCACTTCAGTTTGAGCTACAGATGTGGCACATGCAGCTGTCAGAAGGAAATACGTTTTCTTTGTGGGTCAGTTGAGCTATTGCATGTAGGACATCAGTTAGAACTCATGTGGTTGAGTTCTGTGGAGTTGGATGAGCAGTTAATGGAGTTGTGTTCAGTTTGACATAGTTGAACTAGTTGTATTTAGTCTAACTGGCCAATAGACTAAGTGATGAGTTGTGTGAATTAGTTATTAATTAATTCACTAATTATTAACTCATAATGCAACTGAAGAATACATCAGTTAACTCAGTGCATGTATAGTTCAATGGAGACAGGTGTTAGAGGTTGAGATTGCTATTAGTTGTGACTATAGTTGTGCATGAGACTTTACACAAGCAATGTATTGAGTATGCCCATGAGAATGCCTAGTAATATAGCCTGTGCTCACATGATTTCCAGTGTGAGTGATTTTCCAAGGTAAATAGAACTTGGAACGAGTTTGGATTCATTCATTCTCGGCAGGTATTGTGCAGTGGAGGTAGGCAAAGCAGCGGGGGAGATTTGGAGATCAGATCTGAGTTGTATTGTGTGTAACAGGTGGAGATAGTGCTGGATACTTGAGAGGAGTATTGTACTATGTAATGTTACATGTTCTCAATCATTAATATACAAATAGTGTGGGGTTTTCAGCTGTAAGCTTTCCCCAGGTTACATACTGTGTTAATGTGTCCGTGCGATTGATGTTTCATTTCTTTTGATGCTGCTAAATTGATGATCAACGTAGAGGAGCTTATGTATTGTGCATGTATTCTGTAATAGTGCATGATCAGGATAATCTCTATTGAATATGTGATTATTATTCAAAATTTCTACATGGTATCGGAGCTGTTGATCATCAGATCTACTATTCAGAAAGTGTTTACATCCTATTTCTTCAGGCAGAGTCTGTAATCGGGCCAGGTAGCCTCTGGATTCATCCTTCCTTTGGAAGGTGAGATATTCGGTTAAAGCCCATACAGTCAATCTCTGTACGAGAAATACTTTGTTTTCACGAATCTTAGATCAGAGGCGGTTGAGTTTGGAGCTGGTGGAATTCGAATTTGCAGCAGTGTTTTCTTGGTGTCAACATTGCAATGTCTTTCAACGGATTGCGATTGGAGTATGCTCTTGAGGGCAGCTCGAACTATATTGCATGGAAGGACAGGATGGAAGTGGTATTAGATGACAATGGGCTGAAGGAGTTCATAGAGGCTGATGTCCCAAAACCTACTGATGCTGCTGAAGCTGTGGTTTGGCAAAAGAAGATAGCAAAGTGTCGAAGAATTCTGTTGGAGGGCATGAAGGATCACATTGTGTCCAACCTGCATGGAAAGGCTTGATGTGGAAGGCGTTGATAGATCTATTCCAAAGCAAGAGCGATCAGAGGAAGCTAGCGCTCAAGGATAAACTTAGAAACATTATGTGTGAGAATGGAGACAATATGCCCAGGTATCTCACGAAGTTCACCCAGTGCCGGGATGAGCTGGGATGTGTGGGGGTGACTGTCAATGATGAGGACTTGGTGAGCTTGGCTCTCCTTGGTCTTTCGCAGAGTTGGCATTCCTATCAGGACTCTATCAATGGTCGAGAGAAATTGCCAGGATGGGAGAGACTTTGGTCGGATCTTGTGCAAGAGGAGATCAGACGGAGCACCAGAGACAGTTCTTCATCCATGCATGATGAGGAGAACTGTGCCTTAGTGAGTAAGGTGAAGAAGGGGAAGGTGAAGGGTTCTCTTTTAGAATCCAGTTCTTCCAATGATGGGAAGAAGGTTGACAAGTCGAAGGTGCGATTCTTTCATTGTCATGAGTTGGGCCATTATGCTACTAATTGCCCAAAGAAGAAGTCCAAGAAGGGATCTGGGGAAGGATCTGAAGGTGAGGCACTTGCTTCACAGTTTGAGTTGGATTTCACACTCTTCGCATGCATGGTTTCATCCATGATGGGAAGTGGTTGGTTTCTTGACAGTGGAGGTTCTTTCCACATGACCGGTGACAAACGTTTTTTCAGTACTTTGGAGGAGAAAGACCTCTAGATACTCATAGCGATGGGTAATGATGAGAAGTATAGTGTCTCAGGTGTAGGCACAGTTATTTTTCAGAGGGAGCATGGAGCTCGCCTTACCTTGACCGATGTCAAGTATGTACCAGGACTGAAGAGAAACTTGGTGTCGATCGCGATGCTGGAAGACAGAGGCTATGATGTAGTCTTCAGTAAGGGAAAGGTTTTCCTTAGACACATCATCACTAGACAGGTGAAGCAGATTGGTTCACGGGTCAAGAACATGTACGCTCTTGAGGTTCAAGATGCATGCAAAGCCTTGAGCAGCAAGGAAACCAATGGAGACTTGGTGGTTGAGAGGGAGCGTATATTACCTCTCAACATGCAGAGCCAAAAGAAGTCTCAGATGATTATGGAGGAGCCACGATTGGTGCAGCAACTTCAGGAGGTTGTGGAGCAGCCACAACAAGGGAAGCTGAGACGAGATCGAGTAGAGACATCTACTCATGCAGAGACCTCCAGTAGGGGGAAACTTCGAGCTAGGTGGGCAGAGGGATCGCATGAAGCCATACCTCCAGGTAGGAGGTGGGGTGATGTGGATTGATCATCCCAAGGAGGAGGGGCAGGATCCTTGAGGTACCCAACCTCTTGGATGAGACCTTGCTACGAGAGCCTCGATTTGGAGTAGCAGGAACTAACTAATTAGATAAAGACAGATGCGGATGGAGCGGCAGAGAGAGCGACAGTGTAGGGAATCCCAGGAGAGCGCATAGCATGCAGGCTGTAGCAATGCGAGAGGCACAAGTGTTTTGCATAGTGCTAGGTGGCACAGAGAGGTGTGCAATGGTGTGAGATGCATGGAGATGTTGCAGTAGCACAGATATCAGAGAGGGAGCACTTGTCAGCAGCAGGTAGAGCTTCAACATCAGAGTATGTTCCTAGCCCAACAGAGTGGTCAGTTGGGAGTGTTTTTGTTCCAAGTGTTGTTGGAGCAAAGTGGACCGGGCAGATGTGTTGCATGCAGAACATTCCAGAGTTACAGGATTGGGTTTGAGAGGAAGCCTTTCTTGTTGAGAGGGAGTGTTGAAAAGTGTGCAACAAGAAATGCTTGTTGAGAATGCAACAAGATGATGGAGCTTAGTGGAAAGGAGTCGCCTTCACTAAGTGGTCCCGCAGGCAAGTTTTGGCACAAAGTCTATTTTTAGACTATGTCTATTTTTAGACTATGTCTATTTTTAGACATATGGATCATGGTCTATGAGTTGCAGTTTGTTGTTTATGGATGATTGGTCATGTTGGGAAAAATAGATGGACTTCTATTTTTGGATCACAGCAGGAGTGATCAGAGTCTATTTTTAGACTGCTAGTCAAAAATAGAAAAGTCAAATATTATTGTCTCATAATAATATTTAGACTATAAACTTTATCTTATCCTCCTGGAGCACTTCAGTTTGAGCTACAGATGTGGCACATGCAGCTGTCAGAAGGAAATACACTTTCTTTGTGGGTCAGTTGAGCTATTGCATGCAGGACATCAATTAGAACTCATGTGGTTGAGTTCTGTGGAGTTGGATGAGCAGTTAATGGAGTTGTGTTCAGTTTGACTTAGTTGAACTAGTTGTATTTAGTCTAACTGGCCAATAGACTAAGTGATGAGTTGTGTGAATTAGTTATTAATTAATTCACTAATTATTAACTCATAATGCAACTAAAGAATACATCAGTTAACTCAGTGCATGTACAGTTCAGTGGAGACAGGTGTTAGAGGTTGAGATTGCTATCAGTTGTGACTATAGTTATGCATGAGACTTTGCACAAGCAATGTATTGAGTATGCCCATGAGAATGCCTAGTAATATAGCCTGTGCTCACATGATTTCCAATGTGAGTGATTTTCCAAGGTAAATAGAACTTGGAACGAGTTTGGATTCATTCATTCTCAACAGGTATTGTGCAGTGGAGGCAGGCAAAGCAGCAAGGGAGATTTGGAGATCAGATCTGAGCTGTATTGTGTGTAACAGGTGGAGATAGTGGTGGATACTTGAGAGGAGTATTGTACTATGTAATGTTACATGTTCTCAATCATTAATATACAGATATTGTGGGGTTTTCAGCTGTAAGCTTTCCCCAGGTTACATACTATGTTAATGTGTGCATGCAATTGATGTTTCATTGTTTTTGATGCTGCTAAATTGATGATCAACATAGAGGAGCTTATGTATTGTGCATGTATTCCGCAATAGTGCATGATCAGGATAATCTCTATTGAATATGTGTTTATTATTCAAAATTTCTACAAAGCATATAGCTGAAAACCCCCAACTATCTGTATATTATAATGATAGAGAACATGTAACAATACATAGTACAATACTCCTCACAAGTACTCAGTACTATCTCCACTTGCTACACACAAACTAGCTCAGATCTGAATCAAGTCATAGGTTCAAATCTCATCCGCTCTCTTCCTGCCTCTACTGCACAATCCAAAGCAAGAATGGGAATGATCCAAGCTCGTTTTCCTTGGCTTGTACTGCGCAATCCTCATTGGCAATCTCCATCATTGATTGTGCAAATCTCATGCACAGCTATAGTCACAACTGATAGTAGTATCCACCTCTAACACCTGTCTCCACTGAACTATCCATGCACTGAGTTAACTGATGTATTCTTTAGTTGCTTTCTGAGTTAATAATTAGTGAATTAATTAATAATTAATTCACATCACTCATCACTAGTGTATTTTGCAGTTAGACTAAATACAACTAGTTCAACCAAGTCAAACTGAACACAACTCCATCAACTCCTCAATCAACTCCACCAAACTCAATCACTTGAGTTCTAACTAAAATCCATCATGCAATAGCTCAACTGACCCATAAGAAAAGTGTATTTCCTTCTGGCAGCTGCATGTGCCACATTCGTAGCTCGAACTAAAGTGCTCCAAGAGGATAAGATAATGTTTATAGTCCAAATATTATTAAGAGCTAATAATATTCGACTGTTCTATTTTTAGCTTGGCAGTCTAAAAATAGACTCTGCCGTTATGTCTAAAAATAGAAGTCCATCTATTTTTACCAACATGACCAATCATCCACAAATAGCATCCTGCAACTCATAGACCATGATCCATATGTCTAAAAATAGACATAGTCTAAAAATAGACTTTGCGCCAAAAATAGCCTGCGGGCCCACTTAGTGAAGGCGACTTCTTTTCACTAAGCTCCATCATCTTGTTGCATTTTCAACACTCCCTCTCAACAAGATATGGATTATCTGCAACCCCTATCCTGCCTTGGTGGTATTCGAATTTGCTCCTGGTGAGCGCCTTCGTCAAGATATCAGCATCCTAATCCTCCGTTGGAATGTATGAAAGTAACATGATTCTCCGCTGCACACAATCTCTGATATGATGGTACCTGATGTCAATATGCTTGGATCTATCATGAAATACTGGATTAGCCGAGAGTTTAATGCAAATCTGGTTATCACAATAAATCACTGTAGGCTCCATGTATGACCCGAACAACCCGACCAGGATCTTCCTCATCCATATAGCCTCGCATGCACCCAAACTTGCTGCCATATACTCGGCCTCTGTTGAACTGAGTGCCATGGATCTCTGCTTCCTGCTGTACCAAGAAACTGCTATCGACCTGATACTGAAGATCCCTCCAGATGTGCTCTTTCTGTCCGTTGGGCTCCCTACCCAATCTGCATCCGTGAAGCCACATAGCTTCACCTCATCCTCCTGTCTGTACCACAATCCATATCCCGATGTGCCTCTGAGATAACGCAATACATGCTTGCCTGCCTTCCAGAAGAGCTTGGTTGGCTTAACCATAGCTTGTGAAAGCTGGTTAACAGCATAGCATATATCGGGTCGTGTATTGACCAGATACATAAGTGACCCCACCAACTGTCGATAAACAGTGGCATCCACTACCTCTGCTGAAGTAGCATCCTCCTTCCTCCAACCTCCAGGAAGAGGAGTATCAACAGGCTTGCAGCCATGCATGTTGAACTTCTCCAGTATCTCCTGAGCATACTTACCCTGAGAAACAAATAGTCCATCACTGCGCTACCAAATTTCCAATCCCAGGAAATAATGAAGGAGGCCCAAGTCCTTCATCTCAAACTCTCTAGCAAGATCATCCTTGCATGAAAGTATCAACAGTTCATCTCCTGTCAAAATCAAATCATCTACATAAAGTGCAATGATAAGCAACTTACCCTCCACCACAATCTGGTATAGGTTAGGATCCACCTCACTCTTGGAGAATCCATGTCCGGTGAAATAACTGTCTATCCATGTGTACCAAGCACGTGGTGCTTGTTTCAACCCATACAGCGCTCTCTTGAGCCTGCACACATGCGACTCGCTGCTGAAGATCTCAAAACCTTCAAGCTGCTCTATGTACACCTCCTCCTCAAAGACTCCATTGAGGAATGCAGTCTTCACATCCATCTGATGAATGTGCCACCCCATCTGCACTGAGAGAGCAAGAATCATCCGTATGGAAGAATACCTTGCGACAGGTGCAAAGGTCTCCTCATAATCGATCCCCTATATCTGTGAAAAGCCTCGAGCAACAAATCTTGCCTTGTACTTCTCCACACTCCCGTCAGCTACATACTTCACTTTGTAGATCCATCTCAAACCCACCACTGATTTCCCCTCCGATCTTGGGACAATCTCCCATGCACTGTTTCTGACATTCGAATCATACTCTTCCACCATGGCATCTACCCATGCGGGATCCTCCATAGCTTCCTCGAAAGAGGATGGCTCAGTCACGACACATTTTCTCACAAGAGCCATGTATCCAATGTACCGATCAAGAGACTGTCTCTGTCTGCGCTGCGCTGTAGGTGGTCCTACAACCTTCTCTGCATCTTGAGCCAGCCGCTGAGCTTCTATAATGCACTTTCGCCCTCTGATGGTTGGTGCTGCATGAGTGGTCTCTTCCACTCCATGAACTTCATCTTGTGGCTGATCCACATCTTGAAGCTCATCCTTAGGAACTAATAGCTCCTCATCTGCATGCAAGTGTGGCTCCCTCTCAAGTGAACACTTCATGGCTTTGTCCTCCTAAAATTTGATATCCCGTCGCACAATAGTCTTGCGACTGTTAGGCAAATACACATGATAGTTATGGGGTGTAACAGTGTACCCCACAAATATCCCAACCTCTGCAGTCGACCCCAGCTTCTTCCTGGCATCCTTCGTCACATGCATGTAAACGTTAGAACCAAAAATCCTCAAATGGGAAATATCAGGCCTCTTACCAGAATAAGCCTCCTCGGGTGTACTCATGCCAAGTATCCTATGAGGACAATGGTTCTTCACATATACTGCAGTATTGCATGCTTCCACCCACAAGTGAAGGGGTAGGCCCTGATCATGCAACCTCGCCCTTGCAACACCCACGATCGTTCTGTTCTTCCACTCAGCAACCCTGTTCTGCTGTGGGTTATGGGGAGCTATGAGCTCTCTTCAAATCCCTTCTGTGCTGCAGAAGTCCTTGAACTCGCCAGAGATGAATTCACCACCACTGTCACTCCTAAGAGCCTTCACCTTCTTCCTCGATTCGTTCTCGACCAGTGCTTTGAACTCACAGAACTTTGAGTATGTCTCGCTATTCTTCTGCATGAAGAAGATCCAGCACTTTCGAGAGAAATCATCAACAAAGATCACATAGTACCTGTGCTTTGCTGTCGAAGCTACTGAGAAAGGTCCACACACGTCTGTGTGAATTCTCTCAAGGATCGTCATGGCGCGACTATCCTTCTCGTGAAAGGTAGCATTCACAAATTTTCCCAAAGTACACCCCTTGCACTGATCTGACTGCGCAAGAGTGCCTTTAAGAAGCCCAGTAGTAATCTGTTGCAATATCTTCAAGGCTCCATGGTGAAGGTGGCCCAATCTCCTGTGCCACAGCTCACCATCATCCCGGCTCACCAATCCTTATGCCTTGCATGCCATTGCTGCGCAACCATCTACATGCAACTAATAAAGGTTCCTGACTCGAACCCCTATCTTCCTGGTTTCTCCAGTTGTCTTACTGCGCAGGAAAGCCTTTCCCTCGCTGAAAACAACACCATATCCCTTGTCTTCTAACATCGCCACAGAGATAAGATTCTTCTTCAATCTTGGAACATGCATCACTTCCTTCAATACGAAGGGTTTACTAGACTCCCTCTCAAAGGAAATGGTACCAATACTGGTTGCATTGTATCTACCATCATCACCCATCTCGATGTGCACTCCAAGATCTTTCTCCTCCAGATCAGAAAACAAATCTCAATCTCCTGTCATGTGAAAAGACGCACCACTGTCCAATAACCATACCAATCCCATCACACTTGATACCAAGCATGAGATCAACGAAAAATCCAGCTCAAACTATGAGGCTAAGGCCTCTCCCGCTGTAGATCCAGTAGCTTGCTTATTTTTCTTCTTCTGCGGACAATTTGTGGCATAATGTCTGTGCTGGTGACAGTGAAAGCACTTCACCTTGGACATGTCTTGCTTCTTGCCTTTCGCACCGGAATGAGAAGCTTTATTGTTCTTCCCCTTCTTTGCTTTGGTAGCCAAAGTGCAATTTTCTTCATCAGGTACCTTTGATGGAGATCTGTCCCTGGTATTCCGCCTGATCTCCTCTTACACAAGATCTGACCAAAGTCTCCACCATCCTGGCAATTTCTCCCGACCATTGAGAGAGTCTTGATAGGAATGCCAACTCTTCGGAAGACCAAGGAGATCCAAGCTCACCAAGTCCTCATCATCGACAGTCACCCCCACACTTCCCAGCTCATCCCTGCACTGGGTGAACTTCGTGAGATACTTGGGCATACTGTCTCCTTTCTCACACTCAATGTTTCTAAGTTTATCCTTGAGCGCCAACTTCCTCTGGTCACTCTTGCTTTGGAATAAATCTGTCAACGCTTTCCACATCAAGTATGGAGAAGCCTTTCCATGCAGGCTGGATACAATGTGATCCTTCATGCCCTCCAAAAGAATACTTCGACACTTTGCTGTCTTCTTTTGCCAAGCCTCAACGTGAGCAGCATTAGTAGGCTTTGGGACCTCAACCTCTATGAACTCCTTCAACCCATTGTCATCTAACACCACCTCCATCCTGTCTTTCCATGTAATATAATTCGAGCTTCCCTCAAGAGCATACTCCAATCGCAATCCGTTGAAAGACATTTCAATTTTGACACCAAGAAAACACTGCTGCAAATTCGAATTCCACTAGCTCAAAACTCAACCGCTTCTGATCTAAAATTCGTGAGAACAAAGTATTTCTCATACAGAGATTGACTGTATGGGCTTTTACCGGATATCTCACCTTCCAAAAGAAGGATGAATCTAGAGGCTACCTGGCCTGATTACAGACTCTGCCTGAAGAAATAAAATGTAATCACTTTCTGAATAATAGATCTGATGATCAACTCTGCTCTGATACCATGTAGAAATTTTGAATAATATAACACTTATTCACAGAGATTATCCTGATTATACACTATTGCGGAATGCATGCATAATACATAACCTCCTCTACGTTGATCATCAATTTTGCGGAATTAAAAACAATGAAACATCAATCGCATGCGCACATTAACACAGTATGTAACCGGGGAAAGCATACAGCTGAAAACCCCCAACTATCTGTATATTATAATGATAGAGAACATGTAACAATACATAGTACAATACTCCTCACAAGTAATCAGTACTATCTCCACCTGCGACACACAAACTAGCTCAGATTTGAATCAAGTCACAGGTTCAAATCTCCTCCGCTATCTTCCTACCTCTACTGCGCAATCCAAAGCAATAATGCGAATGATCCAAGCTCATTTTCCTTGGCTTGTACTCCGCAATCCTCATTGGAAATCTCCATCATTGATTGTGCAAATCTCATGCACAGCTATAGTCACAACTGATAGTAGTCTCCACCTCTAACACCTCTCTCCACTGAACTATCCATGCACTGAGTTAACTGATGTATTCTTTAGTTGCTTTATGAGTTAATAATTAGTGAATTAATTAATAATTAATTCACATCACTCATCACTAGTGTATTCTGTAGTTAGACTAAATACAACTAGTTCAACCAAGTCAAACTGAACACAACTCCATCAACTCCTCAATCAACTCCACCAAACTCAATCACTTGAGTTCTAACTAAAATCCATCATGCAATAGCTCAACTGACCCATAAGAAAAATGTATTTCCTTCTGGCAGCTGCATGTGCCACATCCGTAGCTCGAACTGAAGTGCTCCAAGAGGATAAGATAATGTTTATAGTCCAAATATTATTAAGAGCTAATAATATTCGACTGTTCTATTTTTAGCCTAGCAGTCTAAAAATAGACTCCGCCCATATGTCTAAAAATAGAAGTCCATCTATTTTTACCAACATGACCAATCATCCACAAATAGCATCCTGCAACTCATAGACCATGATCCATATGTCTAAAAATAGACTTTGCGCCAAAAATAGCCTGCGGGCCCACTTAGTGAAGGCGACTTCTTTTCACTAAGCTCCATCATCTTGTTGCATTTTCAACATGGTAGACTTCCTTGTTGCCAATAATTTTACTTTCAACTTTTATTGCCACCTTGAATGCATTCTCCAATGAATCAGGTACTCAAAAGAGAACCTCATGTTGGATGTTATCCTTTAAATTTCATATGAAGACATCAATCGTATGCTCTTCTGGAATATCATTCACCTTGGTATTCAATATTTGGAAGTCCTCAATGTGCTCTGCCGTTGAACCCTTTTACTTGATATTCAATATTTGGAAGTCCTCAATGTGCTCTGCCATTGAACCCTTTTGCTTGATATTTATCAATTGGCTAAATAAGGCATTGCTCTTTGTATCCTCATAATGTCCTACCAATTCTTTTGCAAAAATTTTCCAAGTGACAATTCATTTACGAGAGCAAAGCCGTCGATGCCACATAATTTAATTTTGTTCTAAATATAAATATGAAATTTGTACCTTTTGTGTGTTTGACACATAATTTAGATCAAAGAGTTGCTCCATCTGTAGTATCCATGTTACCGAGTCCTTCCCATCAAACTTTCTCATATCAACCTTTAGAATGTGGATAGTATTCAACCCACTATTGGAGTCTCTAAAATCGAAATTCATATTCCTTTTATCTAAGATCAAAATTCAGATTCCTTTTATCCTCATCATGATTTTCATGCAGTGCCTTTCTAGTAAGCATTTCTTGTAGCAACTTTATCAAACCTTCCTTCAAAACTTCCAAGTCCCTTTTCATTTTTGTTCTTAAACCATACTTCAGATATTCCATATCTACTTTTAAACCATACTTCAAGCCATCCATGTTAGCTTCCATTTCATTTTTGGTTACTCGTTGCAAGAGCGATATTTGTTGCACTTGGTCTCGTAATTTTGATATATCATGTTGCATTTCTTCCTCTTCTTCATGAGTCATAGAAGAGATTTCTGGTTTCTTGCTAGGTGTGTCCATTTTTTTCCTATGAGGCATTTCAGAATAGAACAATGATATATATGATTGTATATTCCCTTTGAATTACTTCAAACTGATTTTTGAAACAAAATTTATGTAAAATTTTAAAAACATTACACACATTTTTCTTTGTTTTTTAGGAGCTCAATATTGAAACTATTGTATCTCTGTAATTCTGGATCTCCAAGGTTTGAAATTTCATCTTGTAGTATCCATATGAGTCTTCTTTCCAACCCCACAAGTCATACCAAGATTGTATTTGCCAATAAGGAGCTATGTCCAATATCCCATGATGACCTGATTATCATATGGTTCAGTAGAGCGAATTTGTACGAAGTGTCATGTTTCATTGTTTCGACCTTTGGCCCTGAAAATGATACATGAAAAAATATAGTCCGTTTAATTTCAGCTACATCTTACAAAATTCAGATCTGATGCTCGGAAATAAATTTATGATGATTTTGCCTAGGTCACCTATTTGAGATTGAATTTTGGAGCCTACAAAAACCCTAACTTCCTTGGATCATATCTTTGAAAAATATAACAAACCAAGATCTAAAATTCATACACAAAGTTCATCAATATTTCAGATCCACGTGGTTTCGATTTCAGCTTCTAAAGCCTTGTAGAAAAAATGTTATAGTGAAATGCCAAGGTGACTTGTTTGAAGAAGTGAAACCCTAAAATCCAAAGTTTTGATACCAAATGTTATAAAATCAGCTGATAGAATAGAAGAAAAGATAGATCAACAACTTAAAATTACCCTCTTTGAGGAGGAAACCTCCTTTACATTACATAAATGAACAATTCTTAGATTATTGAAATGACTAGGCCTCCTTACTATATATAGGAATCTAAGGGGTCACGATATAATTAGAGCCTACATAACAATATTATTGTAAGGAAACAACAATAACAACAGTGGCCTTCTATGGGGCATAAAAATAACATTATGGGGCTACATGGGCATAACAATAATAATAGGGGGCTACACTAACAATAACAATAAATGGGCTACACTAGTATTATAGGGACCTAACATGCCCCTTTCCTTCAAAAAAGTGTTGTTCTCAATGCTTGAGTAGTTCTGGATGCTTCTGTATAAAATTTTCATCCTCCCATGTGGAATCTTTAGCGGGTAAGTTCTTCCACTTAATGAGATACTCTAAAATTGATCGATTCTGTAGCTGTTAGGTTCTTTTTTCTATGACTGCTTCAGGATCCAATATGATTTTTCGTTCGCCATCAAGTTCTGGAAATATTTTTTGAACTTGGAGCTCGTCACCAATAACCTTATTTAAGCATGAAACATGGAAAATTGGGTGTAATCATGAATATGTAGGTAGCTCCAATTATTCTACCATAGTACCAATCTTTTGCAACACCTTGTATGGACCATATTACTTGGGTAATAATTTATTATACTTCTTAGCTTGCTTGAGGGACATTTGTTTGTATGGTTGTATTCGTAGAAATACCCAGTCACCTGCATCAAAACTTCTTTTGCTATGATGTTGATAGGCCTGTTGTTTCATTCAATTCTATGCGAGAGTGAATGTATCCTTTAAGAGTTGCAAAAGTTGTTGTTGATGCTCGATTTAATATTTCGCTACTTGAACCTTAGAATTTTCCCTTAAAGATCATGTGATGGATGATGGATGATATCCATAAAGTGCCATAAATGGGGTCATTTTTGCTACAATATATAAGGAAGTGTTATACCACCATTAAGCTAGAGGTAACCACTTAAATCATTGTGTTTGTTTATCAGATGCAAATCAATGAATATATCCTTCCAAACATTTGTTCCCTACCTTAGTTTTCACATTAGTTTGAGGATGATAAGATGAACTATGAGCTAATTGAGTACCCAAACAAGAAAATAATTTCGTCCAAAAATTTCCAGTGAAAATGGGATCTCTATCGCTTACAATAATATTTGGGTTTCCGTGTAGTTTTTGAATCGTTTTCATAAATGTAGTAGCAACTGTATTGGCTTTAAATGGATTAAATAACACACAAACATGTGCATACTTGGTAAGTCTACCAACTACCACCATGTGGCACTCTTTCCTTCAGACATAGGTAAACCTATAATAAAATCCATTGAGACCTCCTCCTAACGTTGAATTAAATGACTGAAGGGTGTAACAGACTCGGGTTCTTAATTGTCTCAACTTTATTTTGTTGGAAAAATAAACATTCCGCCACAAAATTCTGAATATCAGATCTAAGGCCATCCCAAAAAATTTCCTTCTTGACCCTGTGGTAGATTTTAAAAATCTTGAGTTCCCTCCTAAGGGGAAGGTGTGAAATTCTAAAAGAATTATTTTCTTGAGTTGGGAATTATTATAGAGATATAAGCGATCGTTATACCATAATGATTCATTTTTCTAGATAAATGTATCAAATGTATTGGGATCTTACTTGCAACTTTTAAATGTGTGTTCACACCTCTTTGTCATTCTTCCATTCATCCCTTGCTTTAGTTATCCAATCAGGCTAGATAATAGAAATGGCACAAAGAAATTCTTCCACATCCTCATCCTTTCTTAGGAGTGCATCTGCAACAACATTTTGCTTCCCTTTTCTGTAGATGATTTCAAAGTCATAACCCAACATCTTGGTAAGCCATTTTTTCTCTTCTGAAGATAATCTTTATTCCAAAAAGTATTTATGGCTATCATGATCTGTTTTTACCTTGAAGTGTCTTCCCATTAGGTAAGGTTGCCACTTCTTTAGTGCATGTAGTATTTCTGACATTTCATTCTCATAAATAGGCTTCTGTAAATACTTTCCCTTGTTGGATGACTTTCAAAATTAATGGGTCTTCCTTCTTGCATTAAAACAACACCAATTCCATTGCTTGAGGCATCACATTCCATAATAAAGGATTTTGTGAAATCTAGTGTAGCTGAGACCAGTGCTGGACACATTTCCTCTTTAGGATGTTCAAAGGCCTTAGTTTCTTCTGGAGTCCATGAAAATTCATCTTTCTTCAGTAATGTTGTTAGAGGCACTAATATTCTCCCATAACTCTTAACAAACTTGTGATAATACTTTGTCAACCCGATAAATCCTGGAAGATGTCTTAGGGTTGTGGTTATTTTCCATTCCTTAATGGATTTAATTTTGTTAGGCTCTACCTTAACACCGTCATGAGATATAATATGACCCAAATATTCTACCTCCTGTACTCCAAAGAAGAATTTGGAGGTTTTTTCATATAATTGTTTCTTCTCCAATAGTTTGATTACTCTTTCAACATGTTAAATGTGATTCTTCCAAAACTTCTTGTAGATTAGTATATCATCAAAAAATACTAACACAAATTTTCTAAGGGTTTGAAAATGGAATTCATCAAACCTTGAAATGTGGAATGTGCATTAGTGAGGCCAAAAGGCATGACCAAATATTCATAATGAACTTCATGAGTTCTGAATGTTGATTTCGAAATGTCTTTATTCTTCGTTCTAATTTGATGATATCCTAACGAAGATCCAACTTGGTGAAGTAAATTTCTCCATATAATTCATCCAATAATTCATCAATGACAGGAATGGGAAATTTATCTTTAATAGTGAACTTGTTAAGCTCCTTATAATCTAGACACATACTCTATGATCCATCCTTCTTGTGCACCAATACTACTGGAGGAGAGAAAGAACTTTGAGTAGGTTGAATTATATTGACCTCTATAATTTCTGCAACTATACGTTCCATTTCACTCTTTTTGGAATAGGGATATTTGTAAGTCCTGATGTTTGGAGGAACACTTCCTGGAATCAAGTGAATAGCATGATCATAATAATGAATAGGTGGAAGGCCTTTGGAAGCCTCAAATACCTTGGAATGATTGTCCAAGACTTTTCGGAGATCCATAGAAATAGATGATTTCGATGTTTGAACTTCTAGTGAGCATAATTGTGTAATTATGCCTCATTGTTCTTTATTCAAAATATTTGTCATGCCATTAGAGCTAATTATCTTCTCTGGTTTCCCTGTGTTACCCCTTAATTCAATTTCCTTTCCTTCCCAAAAAAAATTCATGAAAAGTTCTTAAAAATTAAAAGCTATCACCCCCAAAAAATGTAACCATTGGACTCCTAGTACAACATCAGCACCATCCATTGGAATGGAATGCATTGAACTATTCAATAGATTATCCCCCATGGTTAGCTTGATATTATGGCACTTTCCAGAGCAATTTACAGTTCCTCCATTTGCAACCATCACTTGATACTTTGTTTCTAGATATAGAAAGAAATTTAATTTCTTGGATATCTTATAATGAATAAAATTATGGGTACTACCCAAATTAATCAACATTATTACCTTTTTCTTCTTGATATATTTGTCTATCTTGAGAGTTTGAGGAGTGGTAATTATTGCCAATGGATTACAATATATGGATGGATACCTTTATTCTTTCTCTGGGGTTATTTCCTAATGTATATCTTCTTCTTTTGATGTTTCGTGTTCATTTTCTTCCTCCTCTTCAAAATCTATGTAAAATAATTTATTCTCAACACACTTATGACCTTTATTTTATTTACTATCACAACTATAACAAAGTCCTTTTGCTCTTTTTTCCTCCAATTATTATGGTGTCAACCTTGTAGGTTGTGGAAGGCTACAAGCAACAACACTTCCCTCTTTATAGTTGTGAGTGGTAGACTTCCTTGTTGCCATAATTTTACTTTCAAATTTTCTTGCCACCTTGAATTTCTTCTCCAATGAATTTGGTTCCCAAAGTTGAACCTCATGATGGATGTTATCCTTTAAAGTTCCCATGAATACATAAATCATATGCTCCTATGGAATATCATTCACCATAATTTTGCTTTTAACTTTTCTTGCCACCTTGAATCCCTTCTCCAATGAATCAAATTCCCAAAGGTGAAACTCATGTTGGATGTTATCCTCTAAATTTCCTATGAAGACATCAATCCTATGCTCCTCTAGAATATCATTCACCTTGATATTAAATATTTGGAAGTCCTCAACGTGCTTCACCATTGAATGCTTTTGCTTGATATTTATCAATTGGCTAAAGAAGGTATTTCTCTTTGTATCCTCATAATGTGCTACCAATTCTTCTGCAAAAATTGTCCAAGTGAAAATTGATTTATGAGAACAAAGTCATCGATACCACATAAATTGATTTTGTTCTAAATATAATGATGTGATGCGTACCTTTTGTGTGTTTGACACATTATTTAGATCAAATAATTACTTCATATGTAGTATCGATGTTACAGGGTCCTTCCCATCAAACTTCCTCATATCAATATTCAGAATGTGGCTAGTCTTCAACCCACTATTGGAGTCTCTAAAATCAAAATTTTTATTCCTTTTATCCTCATCATGATTTTCATGGAGTACCTTGTCACTGCCAGGAAGCATTTCTTGTAGTAACTTTCTCAAATCTTCCTTCAAATCTTTCGGGTCCCTTTGAATTTTTGTTTTTAAACCATCCTTCAAATATTCCATGTATTCTTTCAAACCATTCTTCAAGTGATCATCTTATATTCCATTTCATTTTTTGTTACTCGTTGCGAGAGAAAAATTTGTTTCACTTGGTCTCGTAATTTTGATATATCATGTTGCATTTCTTCCTCTTCTTCATGCATCATAGAAGATATTTCTGGTTGCTTACTAGGTGTGTCCATTTTTTGTTTCTATACATTTTGGAATCAAAAAAATGATATTTATGCTTCAAATGCTTTTGAATTACTTCAAACTGATTTTTCAAGCAAAACTTATGCAAAATTTTGAAAAAGTACACACTTCTTTCTTGTTTTTTAGGAGCTCAATATTGAAATTGTTGTATCTCTGTAAGTTGGATTTCCAAGGTCTAAAATTTAATCTTGTAGTATCACTCTAAGTCTTCTTTCCAACCTCACAAGTCAAACCAAGATTGTATTCTTCAATAAGGAGTTATGTCTAATCTCCCACGATGACCTGATTGTCAACTAGTTCAGTAGAGTGAACTTGTACAAAGTACCTCATGTCATTGTTTTGACCTTTGACCTTGAAAATGATACACGAAAAACTAAATTTCGTTCACAATCAACTACCTTTTACAAAATTCAAATTTTATTCTCGGAGAGAAAGTTATGACAATTTTCCCTAATTCACATATTTGAGATTGAATTATGGAGCTTGCAAAAACCCTAAATTCCTTGGATCGTATCTCTGAAAATATAGAAAACCAAGATCTAAAATTCATACATAGAGTTCACCAATATTGCAACATGACGTGATTTCAATTTAAGTTTCTAGTAGAAAAAAAGTTAGAGAGAAAATTCCAAGATGGCATGTTTGAAGAAGTGAAACCCTAGAATCGAAAGCTTTGATACCAAATGTTATGCAACCATCTCACAGAATAGAAGAAAAGATAGATAAATGAACTAAAAATTAGCCTATTTGAGGGGGAAATCTCCTTTACATTACATAAATAAACAATTCTTGGATGATTCAAATGACTATACCCCCTTGCTATATATAGGAGTCTAAGGGGTCACAATATAATTAGAGACTACGTAAGAATAATAATGTAAGGACACAACAATAATAATAATGGGCTTCTATGGGTAATAACAATAACAATATGGGGGCTACATGGGCACAACAATAATAGTAGACGGCTACATTAACAATAATAATAAAGGGGCTAGACTAGTATTATGTGGCAATTTCTTTTCTCAAAGTCACATTGTAATCCCCTCTGTCACGCCCCCAATTCGATTACACCTCTAAGGGCAACGTGTGACACCGACAAGGCTCATCGAAAACCTCCAACAAATACTTCTCCCGGACTACACCTTACAAAAATTAAGTTAAGTTTGTCTTCTTTATTAATTATGTTATGTTCGAAATCCATAATAGTACAAGTGCAAAAATAATGGCAAGAGACCCAAAATCACGTACAAGAGTTTAACAGTAAAATTTCATTATGTTAAAATATTTTACAAGCGTGGGAGGCTTCCCTGTACGATCGCATCACTCTACACCATTCACAATTCATTACAGTCGATATTACGCCATTCAGGAAAATCAGCATTCATCCCTACCCACCCTGTGCAGGCACATGGGCCACAGGACATAGTTTCCTGCCCTCGACATTCAGAACATGCCCATGCTGCCTACTGACTTGCCTGCACTTGATCATGTCCTTCCTTCTCACTGTGAATTTGTCTGCAGTTAATTCTCTATGTTATATGTTGTGTGATGTCCAAAATGCCCTTTGGATGAGCTGCCTTACTTATATTAATATGTGTTCAGCCTCCATCCAAATGAACCATCGCATCCTTTGAACGAGTTGACCTACTAGCCGACCTTCATTCAAGTTGAACATCCCTTTTTACAATCGCTTCCCACAAGCTGACTTGACCCGCATTCGAGTGTCGGTGCCCTTCACCGGTCTGCACCCCATTCATTCGTGCTCTACCCACCATTATGTTGTGTCTCTTGTCGGCTCTACACTTGTCATGCACGTTTCCCACTATACGTTTTCATGCCTTCCTCGCTCATCCACATGCCTTGGCCACTACACACCAGCGCTCACCCACAAGTGGGGCGGGTGCCCGCCTCCACGCCTGTCACCCTCGTGCAACATAGGTGCATGCGTGCCCGACTCACTCTTAAGTGCCATGGGTGCTTGATTGGGCACTTGCCTCGCATGGGGACAATGGTGCCGACTCAGGGTCCTGACATCCTCCCCCACAACGAATCATTGTCATCCTCGACAATCTTGCCACTTGTGCTACCTCATCATCAAAATGTGCAATATCCTTCTTCCACCTCCACACCGAATCCTCTGTCTCCCCAACCACTCTCCTCCAGTGCATCCTTCAATTGTACAAAGAAATCCCTTGTCATGCAACTCCTGACTGTCGTAGTCCTGAGATCCAAGGTCTTATCCAAAACTAAGTTCATTCTGTCCTCACTCATGGTTGGTCCCCTCGGTGGTGCTACTCTCTCAGGATGATCTGCATCAAGTTTGACCTTTTTGAGCTAACTCACATGGAACACAGGATGTTTGGAACACATATGGTTTGGTAGATCCAACTCATAAGAAACCTCTTTAACCCTTTGCTTCACCCAAAATGGTCCTTCATACTTCTTTATCAAAGATCGTGCAGTCCCCTTCGGTGGTTGAAACCAATCTTTGGCAATCCTCAAAAGAACCATATCCCCAACATCAAAGTGTACATCCCTCCTATCCTTGTCTGGCCATTTCTTCATTCTTCTAGCTGCATCTATCAAGTGTACCCATGCCAACTCCAAGGACTCCTCCCATGCTGTCAAGAATCTCTTTGCATGTGGACTCCTCGCATATCCTCTCAGTAACATGAGGTGTGGAGAAACTGGCATCTGCCCATTGACCAACTCAAATGGATTATACCCAGTCGTTGAATTCTTCTACATGTTGTAGCTAAACTGTGCTACATCCAATAACTCAAGCCAATTTTTCATATCAACCCTCACATAATGTCTCAAGTGTTCCTCCAAAAATGAGTTGATGCGTTTAGTCTGCCCATCTGGCTGTGAATGGTAACTCAAACTCTGCAATAGTTCTGTCCCAACTATTTTGAATAATGTAGTTGAAAAGCTTCCCATAAATCACGGATCTCAGTCAGACATAACACTCAATGATATGCCCCAATACTTTACAAAATTCTTGAAGAATATTTCCATTGTCTTGTCAGCTCCACATGGTATCTTCGTCAGAATCAAGATGACATACTTGGAAAAAAGATCAACAATAACCATGATCCCATTATACCCATGCAACTATGGTAACTGAGTGATGAAGTCCATCAAAACACTCATCCAAGGTCACTTTGAAATCGAAAAAGGCGACAACAACCCTCCCCATCTCTCGGTGTTTGATTTGTCCTACTAAAAAATAATACACGTATTCACATACTCCTCCACACCTTGTCTCATCTTCTCCCAAAAGTACCCTCTCTTTAATAATGCAAAGTGTGACACTACCCTCGGTGGCCAGACCAAGGATAATCTTGGCACTGCTTCAAGAGTGCAACCTAAGTCCAGATGACTTTGGAATATAGAGATGATCACCATAAAAAAAGAGTCCATCTCGGAGAAAGAACTTCCTCGTCTTCCCTTCCTTTACCTAATTCACAATGCTCTTCACTTGAGTATTGGTCTCCACACTTGCACGAAGTATAATATGCATCTCGCCACTCATATGAACTCGACTCCTACTTCATTAAGCACGGTTCTCATCCTCCTCCATCGCAGCCAATTGTGCCTTCCTACTAAATGCATCTACAACAACATTGAGTCTACCCGACCTATACCCAATAGTCATGTCAAATTCTACCAGGAAGTCTTACAACCAAGCCTTCTTTGCTGACAACTTTGGTTGGGATGCAAAGTAACCCATTGCAATGTTGTTAGTCTTGACAACAAATGGCTTTGCAATCAAATAGTGTCATCATACCTGCAAAGAATGGATGATCGCAGTCATCTCTCTCTCATTAACCATTTATCGTCTCTCTCTATCCTATAACTTTTGGCTCTCATATGCCACTAGATGTCTATCTTGCATGGGCACTCCTCCAATCGCAAAATCAGAAGCATCCGTATGCACCTCAAATGATCCCTTAAAGTCAGGTAGCTTAAGTATCAGTGTTGTAACCATCATCTTCTTCAAATATTCAAATTCTTCATGACATCTTTCTGTCTAACTCCATCACTTGTTCTTCTTCAACAAGTCTGTTAGTGGTGCTGTCATCTTGGAATAACCCTCTACAAACTTTCGTTGGTAGTTCTTCATCCCCAAGAGGAGTCTCATCTCATGGAAATTCTTCGATTCAGCCCAATCCTCTATCACACAAACCTTGCTCGACTCCATCTATATGTACCCTTGACCCATCAAGTGTCCAAGGAGTGAAATCTCAGTTTGAGGAACTTGCACTTTGACTTCTTCAAGAACAACTGATTCTACCTTAGTGCCTCAAATACCAAAGCCAAGTGCCTCTTATGATCCTCCATGTTATCGTTGAAAACTACGATATCGTCCAAGTATACCACTATGAATGAATCCAAGTATGGAAGCAAGCTATTGGAGGAATTTTCATTTCAAAATGTTAACATTGAATTTCCATGTCATAATGTACAAGCCAATCAAAATCCTTTAAAATTTAAAAGAGATACAAGTGTGACAAGGCACTAGAAATTTTTTTATTAGTATAACTTACCTACTGTAAGTGTGAATGGTGCCCAAGTGACCCAAAACTTTATTAAATATTAAAAATAGAATTAATATCTTAATCTATAAAAGTTAGAATATCAAGAATATTTTTAATGAAGGGTAAATCATGGTGTGTTAAATAAATAAATTTAAATATAAAATCCTAAATCTTAAATTTAATTTAATTTAAATTTACTTTTTTAATTTAAATTTTATTAAATCCTGTATTTATAAATTAATTTAAATATAAAATATAAATATATGGTTATTTTGATAAAATTGCATTTATTTGAGTAACTTAAATTTAAATTCAAAATTTAAATTTAAATTTAAAGTTAAATTTTATTATATCTTGGGTTAATAAATTAATTTCAATATAAAATATATGTAGACGGTTATTTTTTATAAAAGTGACGTTTATTTGGGTAACTTAAATTTAAATTTAAGTTTCCTTTAAATTTTGAATTTGCTTTTATAATTTAAATTTAAACTTTTAATTCAAATTTTATTAAATCTTGTACTAATATATTAATTTAAATATAAAATATATATACAATTATTTTGATAAATGTGACATTTATTTGGGTAATTTTAGTAAAAGAATAATAAAATTGATATATTAAAAAATTGTCTACATGGCATTATTTTATTAGTTTCTTAATTTTTTCTTAGGTGGCTATTTTTGAGTCGAAAATTCCTCTAATCAGTGACATCATTCATCAAAGTACAAAATGTGGTAGGAGCATTGCACAACCCAAACGACATGAAAAGGAACTCAAAACTCCCATACCTCATCACTATCATTGTTTTCTTCTCATCACCCTCTGCTATTCACACCTGATAATATCCATGCCTCGAATCGAGCTTCGAAAACACTATAGATTTCGCAAGCTTGTCGAAACAATCTACTACAAGTGGTAGTGGATACATGTTCTTTATCATTTACTTGTTCAATGCATGATAATCACAGCACATCTGTAACTCACTTGTGTCTTTCTTCCTTTGGAACAATACTGGAGCAACATATGGGGACCTTGAAGGTCGTATGAAGTCTGCATTTGCTAACTCCTTCAATTGGTGCTTCAATTCCTCCAACTCTGGCCCTTTACAATTGATAAGGATCTTTTGCTGGTGGTTTCTTCCCCGACTCTAGCTCAGTATGATGGTCCACCGGACGTCTTGGTGGAAGTACTTTCAACAACTCATCGGGCGTTAGATTTGCATACTTATCTAATACATCAAAAATCTTAACTAGAATAGGTGTCCCCACTCAATCATCATCCTCAATCTCTCTAATGATAGTCACATATGTCTCAACATCTAAACACCGCACTGCCATACTCATACTTAATTCAGAAACATGCTACACCTTGACCTACCTTTTCTATTTGTGAGTAGGAAAAGCCCAAGTTCGTGTGTTTCCAATCAATATAATCTCATCGCAAAATGGCACAACAATTGCCTTGTTTCCCTTCAAAAGGTCTTGCCTAAATATCATGTCAAAGTCATTCATATCCGTCACTGTGAAGTCTAAACAACCCTGCCAATATGCAATTCAAACTGCTACATCACCTGCTAATCCCAACATGCTAGCCCTTGAGTTCATTTCCTTGACCTCCACTTGCTAGGGGGTGAACTACAGCCCAACTTCCTTTGCTAGCCTTGTCATTATAAAATAATGTGTGACCCTTGTGTCCACCAAGGCTTGGACGACCCTACCATGAATCTCCAAGTCTAGAAACCCAAAACTATGCAACCAACACTTATTTTCATCCATAACCCCAGTCTGCATACATACCTGGTCTTTTCCGCATTCCATCGCACTAGCTCTGATACCATCTGTCACGCCACCAAGTTGGTTGCACCTCTAAGGGCGGCGTGCGAACACCGACAAGCTTCATCACAAACTTCCAACAACTACTTCTCACACACTATGCCTTACACAAATTAAGTTAAGTTTGTCTTCTCCTTTATTAATTAAGTTATGTGCAGAATTCATAACAATATAAGTGCAAAAATAATGGCAAGAGACCCAAAATCATGTACAAGAGTTTAACAGTAAAATTCCATTATGTTTACAATATTTTACAAGTGTGGGAGGCTGTCTGGCATGGTCACAACACTATGCATTGTTCCCAAGTCATTACAATGGAAAATACACCATTCAAAAAAATATGCGTTCAGCCCTGCCTGCCTTGGGTGGTGTCAGGCCTACGGGTTGAGGCGGGTGTGACCACATGCAATGAGCACCCATGCACACCAACTCGGGCACATTGTACAATGATGGGTGGACATTCAATTAAATGTGACCGAGTTAAGTCGGGCACGCCCATGTGCAATTGACGCCCATACTATATGACTCGGGTGGATGTGCGATGAGACCACATCGGTTAAAGGAGATGGGTTGATGCGCACTGACAGCGGCAGGCAAGATCGGTGAGTACTCAGTAAGACATGCATAGATCATGCGACAGTGGAGGGTGACATGGGTGAACCGTGCAATGGAGGTCGAGTTTATAGATTGGCTGGGCGCGTGACGATGAGGAGGCCGAAGTGTTAAAGTGGTCAGACTGACTTGAGCATTTACGTTGACATCGACCCACACATGGTTGAAGGGTTGTGGCCCAAGTTGGATGAGTTGGCACACATATAAGTATGAGGCGAGTCGATGGCATTCGGGCAGGCAACCATCGTAGAGTTCAACAAGAAGATGAACTAAGTGAAGGGAGGCATAAGGAGATCGAGACTGTTTTGGGAAAACTATAGGTGGACTTGCGTAAGTACAGGCCGACACACATGTTACAGAACTGTGAACGAAGTTGCAAGGTGTGGTCGGGAGAGCCGACCCATGGGTGTCGTAGGTCACAGGTGGGCGAGAAGTGATCCGGGTCCGGGTGTGACAAAGGACCCTTCCAAGACCTTTTACTTTCATGATGTGTTAAATTGCATTTTTAAAAGAACATAAATGAATACATCTGCATGTTGTAAAGAAGAGGAACATGACAATCATCAGGACATGAAAACATAAGTCGTTGATAACGGAGTTCATCCAGGAGGGACTACGTCTCCGGGCCTCGATGTCAAGATGGTGTAGGACGCTGCATTAAGTGTTGTCAATAGTGACGATGTACATAAGAGGTGATGTCGCTATCATACAAGGAAAATGCCCTCAGGTAGGAGTGGCGCCAAGAGGTGTTCCACTATAGGAACTCTCAATCAAAAAAGGACTCCTATCAGTATGACACAAACTCATGCATGATGATAACTAGCATCTCGCCAACATGGCATAAAATGGATCTCAATCCAAACATACATGGCGACACATGAGTATCCCAGCAACATACAACAAAGGGATCTCAAATAAAACATCACGAGTCATGACAAAAAGTACATCCCACAAATGATTCTGCATCACATCAAGCAGGAACCATGAAAACAAGTAAGAAACAAGATCACTCATCAAACATCAAACAGGGATCTATGCAGCACAATGCATATCAAAATAAGTACATGAACACACTGCATGTACCTAACATCCTGAGGCCATCTAAAGAAGAGGATGTCAAACTGCTGAAGCTAGCTGTACCATCAATCTCATAGTGTCAAATCTCATGGAAGTACTGCTCGCACATGAATGCTAACACCTGCACTCCACTTAGAAAAGTGGCCAAAAAATGAAATGAGCAAATAGAAAATCTGAATACACCATCAGATTTGTGGCATCGAATAGTGCAAAATTGGCTGTCAAATTTCTGAATTCTAAGAAAGTGAAAATCTGGGGTTTAAGGAATCTTTTAGATTCCCCCTAGATTCGTCGAAGATTCCCTCCTTTGGGTCCTCTGCAAATCTGCTGCTCAAATCAGGAAACTGACTGCACCATCGGGTTTGTGTTGCTGAGAGTTGTAAGATCGACATAAAGTTTGTCCAATTTGGACACTGCAAAAATTTCACCCTCTTGAGAATTTTTCTCAATCATGGTTCCACCTGCAATAAATTAATTAAAAATTTACAGTCTCGGTTTCCATGCCCTCTCCTGTTTCCTCCATGCCTAGGCACACTGGGAAAATGTTGGGTTCATATATCAACAAGTGGGCGGATTTGTCAATAAAAGACCATTTGGTGTAATGGTTAAAATCCATTAATTTGATGGAGGAGGTCAAGTAGTCAAACCCTGCCTCCTCCATGGTTAAGATTTTATTATTTATTATTTTTTTAAATTTGCATGTGTTGTTTTTTGGGTGGTTAGGTCCGCATTAGGCGGCCCACCCCCATAACCTCCACACCCTTTAATTAAATTTGGATTGGCGCAAGGGTGGCGTATTAATTCCGTGGTTGTTGGTACGATGGTGGTTGCGTGTTATATGAGGCCGCCTGGTGGTGGCCGGCCCACGTGGGTGGGATGGGTTCGGTCGCCGCCAGCCTCACACTTATATATGGTACACTATTTGATTTTTTGGGGTGTGGGAGGGGTCCACCGGAGGTGGCCCCTGCCCACCCCGTATTATGTCATATTATGGTTAACGGGAGGTTGGAGGAGGGTCTGGTGGGGTCATGGCCGCCAACCCAATTAATTTTGATTTATGCGATGGGGAGAGGGAGGGACGGTGGGGGTCATGGCCCATCGGCCCATAAAATTTTTCAATTTTTGGTAATGTGGTTGGGAAGGGAGGTGGCGGGGGTCATGGCCCGCCACCTCATAATATATTTTTTTGTTTGAATTTTTAAAATAGAGGTGTTTTTCAAATCTTTAGAAAATAAGGGATATTGGGCAAATTAACGAGGCCACAATTTTGATCACTTTCAAGAGCTAGGTTTCATGCCTCGAGGTCGATCAAATTGTAGGACACTTAAACCTAGCCCACAGTCCAACTTTGACCAAAACTTTGACTGGCTCGTTCTCCCTTATACTAGCTCAAATTGACAAACTGTTCACACCACTGCGATCAGGGCAACGAGATCTACGCACTGGTCCTAGTTCAAAAGCATTCTGATCATTTTGATTTTCGAGCTTTCATAAGCCCTCTTTGTCCTGTGTGCATCCCTGGAGCCATCTGGATCAATCCTCACCAATGAGGAGCTTTTGGTCCTACAAAAGCATGAAAAATAATCTGCATCTTCGTTGTACCTTCTCTGCATCACAAGTGTCCTCGAAAAGGTCTCGCTTCCATCTCCTTCACCTTTGTTCTTTGAAGCCTTAAGCATTGAGCTGATACCTGCAATCTCTGCAACCTGTAGTACATTATTTTGCAAATTACATGCTTGACTTTCATGACCAACTAATGACCCAAGCATCCCATTCTTTCCACGAGTTTATAACACATACTCGGTGATCAAGTTTACATCAAGATGGAAACAATACCCCAGCTACGAAAACAAGGCCAACATATCATTGTTGCTTCAACAAGTGATGGAAAACACATCATCACTTCAACAAATGATTTAAAACAATAAGGCCAAATACTATTTTTTTCTTTGGCAAGTGATGGAAACACGACATCACTTCCACAGTTTATCATACAACTCAAAATAAGACCAGACATCATTGTTGTTGAACAAGTGATGGAAAACACATCATCACTTTTACATTTTAAAATGCAACAAATGATTTACAAAAGCACGACCATGACAAGATAACATATCTAGAAACCATTTTTCACTTATCAATGCGAATGGGTCGCCTCCCTGTGGCGGCTTTCCTTGTCGAAAAACAGCCTCATCAGGTTCATGCACCGACACTTTGTCTTTAAGGCGCTGCTTTGGATGGAGCCTCCAACATGTGGCTCTTTGATGACCACTTCTGTCGCAATGACTGCAATAGGTATTCTTCCTCCAGATCTATTTAACATTTTCCTTTACCTACTGTTAAGAGGGTCTTTCACACCTCATCCTTTTGTGTGCTGCTATTCTTTTCCAACACTTAGAAAATTTATGGTTTTGTACTCCACAAAAGGTACATGTTTTTCGATTCCATGATTTACGTTCATCTTTAACAACATGATTATAATCAAAATGGACATTCGAATGTCGAGAGTGGTTATACCTTTCCTTGTTGTCTCTCGTGTAAGTATGGCAATGAGAGCTTGCCTCAGCTCTTTCCCTGTAATGCATACTGCCATGGGATGATGGGGGTGTGTTCCCATCATTCTTTTTCTTCGACGATGTCTCGGAAGAATCTGACACCTTCGGGCATTCTCCCTTGGTGTATCTCAAGCCTTCAAGTTGAGGTCTCTGTACAACCTTCAATGGTTGAGTTATGCCTTGGTTATTAACTCCAAGTTCTTTTTCCTCCTTGTGCCTCGTCCTGGTAAGGAGCCTCATGTTTGTCCCTGTAATTGGGATATCCAAATATCCAACAGAAATCATACTATGTGAAGACAAAACTGAAAGGAAATCAACATATTTTACCTCCTTTGTCGATTTGGAAAGAACTGATGAAAGCCTCTCATCATCTGTTGTTGGTGGTTCACTAGCTGTCTCAGCGCATTCCCCAACTTCCTTTCTGACATACCCAATTCCTATTTGACGAGGTAATTCCTCCAATTTGATGGGGTTGATAGTGCCTTTTCCATTAACGCCCAAGCCCTTTCCTTCATACCTGATTCTCTTCAACGGTTTGGAGCCAATTCCTATGGTATGATTTTCAAAAACAAAAAAATCATTATCATGACAGATACATGAATTCAGAGAACTACTTTTTAACTCACATGGGTCACGCTGTAGCTTCTCCAAGGCCTCGTCCTTAGCTTGCAGATGTTGTAGCAAACTCTGTTTCTCCTCTTTCTCTTCATGTAGAAGCATCTTCAATTCAGCGTTATATGTTTGAAGACTTTGGTCGTTATGCTTCAGTTCTTCCAGGGCCTCTTCCATGGCTTGTAACTGAAGCTACAACCGCTCCTTTTCCTCTATCTCTTTTTGTAGAGTTTTGTACATTATTTCAACCTTTTTGAAATTTTGAGCATGGTCCGTACATCGCTTTTTCATCCTCTATCGCTACACGTTCCATTGCTCACACTTGAAATTCACATCCACGCAAAGACCGCTCTGATACCACTTGATCTGGTTCCGGGTGTGACAAAGGACCCTTCCAAGACCTTTTACTTTCGTGATGTGTTAAATTGAATTTTTAAAATAACATAAATGAATACATCTACATGTTGTAAAAAAGAAGAACATGACAATCATCAGCACATGAAAACATAAGCCGTTGATAATGGAGTTCGTCCAAGAGGGACTACATCTCCGGGCCCCAATGTCAAGATGGTGTAAGCCACTAAATTAAGTGATGTCAATAGTGATGATGTACAAAAGAGGTGATATCGCTATCATACAAGGAAAATACCCTCACGCAGGAGTGGCGCCAAGAGATGTTCCGCTACAGGAACTCTCAATCAAAAAAGGACTCCCATTAGTATGACACAAACACATGCATGATGATAATGAGCATCCCACCAACATGGCATAAAATGGATCTCAATGCAAACATACATGGTGACACATGAGTATACTAGCAACATACAACAAAGGGATCTCAAATAAAACATGACGAGTCATGACAAAATGTACATCCCACAAATGATTCCGCATCACATCAAGCAGGAATCATGAAAACAAGTAAGAAACAAGATCCCTCATCAAACATCAAACAGGGATCTGTGCAGCATAATGCATAACAAAAGAAGTACATGAACACACTGGATATACCTCACATCCTGAGGCCATCTGAAGAAGAGGATGTCAAACTGCTGAAGATGGCCGTACCATCAATCTCGTGACATCGAATCTCATGGAAGTATTGTTCGCACATGAACGCTGGCACCTGCACTCCACTTAGAAAAGTGGCCGAAAAATGAAATGAGAAAAATCTTAATACACCATCATATCTGTGGCGTCGAATAGTGCAAAATCGACTATCAAATTTCTGAATTCTGAGAAAGTGAAAATCTTGGGCTTAAGGAATCTTTTAGATTCCCTCTAGATTCCTCAAATATTCCCTCCTCTGAGTCCTCTGCAAATCTGCTGCTCAAATCAGGAAACTAACTGCACCATCAGGTTTGTGTCGCTGAGAGGTGTAAGATCGACATAAAGTTTGTCCAATTTGGACATCGTAAAAATTTCACCCTCTTGAGAATTTCACTCAATCATGGTTCCACCTACAATAAATTAATTAAAAAATTATAGTCTCGATTTCTGTGCCCACTCTTGGTTCCTCCATGCCTGGACGCACTAGGCAAATGCTGGGTTTATATATCAATAAGTGGGAAAATTTGTCAGCAAACGACCGTTTGGTGTAACGGTTAAAATCCCTGAATTTGGTGGAGGAGGTCGGCTGGTCGAACCCCGCCTCCTCGATGTTTAAGCTTTTATTGTTTTTTGTTTTTTTAAATCTGCAAGTGTTGTTTTTTGGGGGGGTCGGATCCGCATTGGGTGGCCTGCCCCCATAACCTCTGCACCGTTTAATTAAATTTGGATTGGCACAAGGGTGGCATATTAATTACATGGTTGTTGGTACGATGGTGGTTGCGCGTTATATGAGGCCACTCGGTGGGGGCCGGCCCACGTAGGCCGGGCAGGTTTGATCCCCGCTGGCCTCGCACTTGTACATGGTACGCTGTTTGGTTTTTGGAGGTTTGTGCCGATTCCATCGGAGGTGGCCCACACCCACCCCGTATTATGTCATATTATGGTTAACCGGAGGTTGGTGGAGGGTCTAGCGGGGTCATGGACACTGACCCAATTAATTTTGATTTATGAGATGTGGAGAGGGAGGGCTAGTGGGGGTCATGCCCCGTCAGCCCATAAAATTTTTTGATTTTTGGTAATGTGGTTGGGAAGGGAGGTGGCAGGGGTCATGGCTCGTCACCTCATAATATATTTTTTTGTTTGAATTTTTAAAATAGAGGTGTTTTTCAAATCTTTAGAAAATAAGGGATATTGGGCAAATTAACGAGGCCACAATTTCGACCACTTTCAGGAGCTAGGTTTTGATGCCTCAGGGTCGGTCAAATTGTAGGACACTTAAACCTGGCCTACAGTCCAACTTTGACCAAAAATTTGACTGGCTCATTCTCCTTCATACAAGCTCGGATTGACAAATCGTTCTCACCACCACGATCAAGACGACGAGGTATACGCTCTGGTCCTGATTTGAAAGCATTATAATCATTTTGATTTTCAAGCTTTCATAAGCCCTCTTTGGCATGTGTGCGTCTCTAGAACCACCTGGATCAGGAAGACCCAACCCAATGGGCGACCTGACCCAGCGAGCGACCCAAACTGAGGGTGCAGGTGTAGAGTTGAGCGGGTGGCCTCACTCGACGGCATGAAGAACTGAGGGCGACACATAGTAGTGTGTAGTGAACGATGCAACAAGAGGTTTGGGCATAGTAGGGTGGGACAGGGCATGCGACCGGGCTACCAAACAAAGGAAGTGTCGATGCAATGGTTGAACTGCAAAAAATGTTCTAAGGAAAGGAAACTTGGGGTTTCCTCATAGCTTGTGTGGGTAAGTGGTAGCCAAGTAGTTGTAAGATTGTGACACGACACTTGGTATATTGTGCAAGCCAAGTAAGTTGGTAGCACATGACTGTTGTAAACTTGTAATTGTAAGATATTGTAGATTAAAGTTGTATATTATATTGAACAAACTTTATGGGAGTTTCCCCTCCCAAGTATAAGCGTGTATACTTGTATGGTTTATGATTTCCGCTTCATAATAATGATGATGAATTGTAATTGAAGTAAATGTTATTCTGCTTCATTGTTAACACTTGAAGAATTCGAAAATTGGCTAAGTGTTGGAGTTAGGCGTAGTCTATACACTCTAGTATTGGCGAAAATAAAAAGTGTAGTGGTGCCGCACTCACTGTACATGGTTGAAAGACTACCACAGGCATAGGGTCGTGACAGATGGTATCAGAGCCCTCTTTCTGCAAGGCTTTGTAGATTGAAGATTTGAAGCATAGATACAGCGGCAAGGTTGAAGTTGGTATTGAAGCTTGAGCACTTAGGTGCGACATAGTTGAACAGGGGTGAAGAATTGTGCTTCGGCCAAGCTGAATGATAAGACATGGAAAGTTGGGAAGAATGCCATGGGAGGCTCTTGCTGACCTTATACAGGTTGAGGCGTATGAAAGAAGAAAACCCATGAATTTGAGATGAACTTGAGGTCTTGGAAAAGAATGTTGAAGGAGAGATTCTTCGACTTGGTTGGGCAATGGAGCAGGATGTAGCTGCAGATTGCGATGAGGAAGAAGAAGTCGTGATGTATGAAAAAGAGGATGTTGGATATATGACAATGATGGAGGAAGAACTTGGTGTGATGACACTTGACCAAGTTGGACTAGGAATTTACATATTGCAGACATTGATGAATGAAGAAGGCACTCACATGGAGGAGCCTTATGGTGAAGTAAGTATTGTTATTACTTGTGTTTCATTGGAGATTCTGGAGGATGGGCCATATGCAGGGAAGGGCAAAGAAGGTTTGCCAATGATGTGGACAAGCTTACCATGGATGACTACAATGAGACCTTGTGCATTGAGGCAAGGAACATTGATTGTTGCAGGGCTTGTTGGGGCAACTTGTGACCTTATGGTAGAAGGTGCAAATGCCCATGACAAGGGAGGAACATAATGATCATTGCGATGGATGAGTCATGCTTAGCCATATGAATAATTGGCTAAGTGCCTGGCATGACTCATGGACAGATTGGAGAGAGGGCACACTGGAGTTATGATGATATGATACTTGGGTGGACTTCTTCATGGCTGAGACCAAGAGGCAGTCTTGGTGGACCTTTAGTGGGGGAGGCAGTGATGATGGAAGGAACTTGTGACATGATGTGATATGATATGATATGTGATTTAAGTGACCAAGGAAACTAAACCTAGTTGACAACTAGGATGAGATGACTGATGTTGTGATGAGTCTACTCAGATAGACAACATTGGCAACTAGTGTCATGGACATCGAATTGGATAGATGGAGCATGGAAGACATTATGCAGGAGCACTTATAAAGGTGTGACTTATGGACGTCCTGGGAGGAGTTCCAAGGCAGGGATGTTGTGCAGATAGACTTGTTAATGTGACATGGAGATATTTTTACAGATGAGCCGATGGGGATGTTGTACACATTTTTAAAACAAGGCCATGGACTAGTTGGGTTTATGGGCAGCCTATGAGAGTATTCATACTACATGGAGGGCAGAGGGATCTTGCAGTAGCACTAGAGACCGAGACATGTATGATTTCCGAGATGTTGGATGGATATGATTCATGGGATCTCATGAGGAATAGAGAGAGTTGTAGCTAATGGATACTTCATATTGTGGTGGACTTGGAGTATCTAATTCCTTGACGAGCTGAGGTCAGAGGTGTACTTGACTATGATGCAGTATGGGATGCATACTCTTGGGCACATTTATGGGGTGTGCTCATGGGGAGTGACTTGATGGATGCGATAGAGACGAGACACTTTGGAGTTGATGGAGTTGTAGCGACGGTGATGCCTTGGTGGTAGCACTTGGGCATGGGTTGAGTTGATGAGACTTAACCTCTTTTGATAGACATAGTGGTTGATTGGTCTATGACCATAAGTAGCACATGGATGATGAGGCAGGTGTAGAGTTTCCCCTTTGACATTATTAATGGATTTCATACGCAGATCAGATGGAGGTTGCTTCATGGACCTCGACATGACACATTAAGAGTTGGATTGATGGGAGGAGCTCTTCATTGATTTGAGGAGATGGACCTCACACATATAGATGATGATGCTTGTATAGATGCGACTGATTGGTATACAACACATCGACATCAACATTATGGACAACATGTTCTGAATGACAGACTACTTCATGGACCTGGGCATGGCTTTACACTTGGATAGAGATAGGATGGATTCTTTGTCAAGTTGATGTTGTAATGGGGTGTTGGAGAAACAACCGATGATGGCATGAGGAGGTGCATTCTCATGGTTTGAGCATGACAGTTGGATTGGCCATCTGACTAGTTGGAGTCATGAGGGCTAGCAGTGTACTTAGATATGTTCGAGTTGAGTTGAAGTATCATAGCAATAGTTCACATGATGATAATACATGATGGGTCGACACGATGTATGCTGCAGTGATAGCATGTAGCTTGAGTTGGAGGGATGAGCCTTCCATGATAGAGCAGCATGTGGGATTGTGACGGATTTGCTTGATGATCATGGATTGAGGAGACTTACCCGTTCATGGAGTCATGAGCCTTGATGGTTTGTGCGCTGATGGAGCAGAGGTGGGCAGCATGGACATTTTGGAGATGTTGGGGCTAGTGACACTTTGCGATGATATGATGGAGTTGTCAAGGACAACAACCTTATTTAGAGTGGGGGAGGATGTTAGGCCCCCAAGTTGAGGCGGGTGCGTTCATGTGCAATGAGCACCCATGCAGACCGACTTGGGCACATTGTGTGACGATAGGTGGGCATTCGATTAAACACGACCGAGTTAAGTCAGGCATGCCCATGTACGACGGGCTCCCGTATTAAATGACTCGGGTGGATGTGCTATGAGAGTGCGTCGGTTAAAGGCGATGGGTGGATGTGTGATGAGAGCACGTCGGTTAAAGGGGATAGGCAGACGTGTACCCATAGCGGCAGGTGAGACTGGTGAACACCCGGTAAGACATGTAGAGGTCGTGCGATGGTGAAGGGCGACATGGGCGACCCATGCTACTTGGACGTGCGACGAGTTGGACGAAGTGTAAAGGAGGCCAAGTTTATAGACCGGCTAGACATGTGACATGAGGAGGCCGATGTGTTAGAGTGGGCGGGCCAACTTGAGTACTTGTGTTGAGGCCAACCCACACATGGGAGAAGGGTCGTGACCCTTGGCCAAGTTGGACGAGTTGGCACATGTATAAGTATGAGGCGAGTGGATGGCATTTGGGCAGGCAACCATCGCAGAGTTTAACAAGAAAAAGAACTGAGCGAAGGGAGGCATAAGGAGGTCAAGATTTCTTTGGGTGAACTGCAGGTGGATGTGCAGAAGTACAGGCTGACGGATGTGTTACAGAACTGCGGGCGAAGTTGCAGGGCATGGGCAGGCGACTCGACCTGAGGGCGTCGCAAGGCATAGGAGAGCGCGCAGACCCAACCCAAGGGTGTCACACGGCGTGGGTGACCTGAACCGAGAGCACAAGCGCAGAGTTGGGCGGGTGACCTAACCCAAGGGCGTGCAGACCCAAGGGCAACACAGACCCGTGTGTAGTGAATGAAGTGACAGGAAGTTTGGGCATGGTAGGGTGTTCGACTGGGCTACTAAACAACGGAAGTGTCAGTGCAATAGTTGAACTACAAAAATTGTTCTAATGCAAGGAAACTTGGGGTTTCCTCATAACTCGTGTGGGAAAGTGGCAGCTGAGTAGCTGCAAGATTGTGACACAACACTTGGTATATTGTGTAGGCCAATGAAGTTGGTAGCACATGACTGTTGTAAACTTGTAATTGTAAGATATTGTACATTACAATTGTATATTATATCGGGCAGACTTTACGAGAGTTGCCCCTCCCAAGTATAAGCGTGTATACTTGTATGGTTTATGATTTCCACTGCATAATAATGATGATGAATTGTAATTGAAGTAAATGTTATTCCGTTGCATTGTTAACACTTGAAGAATTGGAAAATTGGCTAAGTGTTGGAGTTAGGCGTAGTCCATACACTCTAGTATTGGTGAAAAGAAAAAGTGTAGTGGTGTCGCACCTGCTATACGTGGTTGAAAGACTACCACAGGTATAGGGCCGTGATAGGCGAGGGCATGGGCCGCAAGTCATAGTTTCCTACCCGCGTCATTCAGAATGTGCCCATGTGCCCTAACCACTTACCTGCACTTGACCATTCCCTTCCTTCACACTACGAACTAGTCTACGGTTATTGCTCTATGTTATATGTTATGTGATGTCTGCACTACCCTTTAGATGAATTGGCTTATATTAATACGCGTTCAACCTCCATGTAAATGAACCATTGCGTCCTTTGAACGAGATGACCTACCAACAAACCTTCGTTCAATCGCTTCCCATGAGCTGACTTGACTCGTGTTTGAGTGTGGGAGCCCTTCACTGGTGTGCACCCCATTCGTCTGTGCTCTACCCACCACTGTGTCGTGTCACTTGTCAACTCTACGCCCACCGTGCACACCATCCGCTATATGTTTGCACGCCTTTCCCGCTCGTCCGTACGCCTTGCCAGCACTCGCCCACTAGTCGGGCGGGTGCCCACCTCGCCCATCGCCCTCGTGCAACACGAATGTGCACGTGCCCGAGTCACCCTCAAGTGTCATGGACACCCAGTTGGGCGCTCGCCTCGCCTAGGGGTGGTGATGCCAATTTGAGGTCCCGACATCCTCCCTCCATCAGCAACTACAGAGAATGAAGTCTCTACACAAGTGAGCATGCACAATTTAGCAATCTGTGCATACTCCACGCTAATTACGCCACCCTCCCTATCTCCCATAACCTGAAGGTAAAAGCAAATGAACCAAGTGAGGCTCCACTCTTTATAACTTCCTTTGCCCTTCTAGACGATTTGAAACCTCTCACGCTAGTTGTCTTGGCCTCCTCCTTCATGCTTAGTTGTTGTCATTTGTACAAGTTTGCTTCGCACTAGACCGCACTACATAAACCAAGGTCATCCACCCCCATGGGGTTAATTTAAAATAAAATTATAATTTAATTAATTTTTATGATATTTTATAATTTCAACAAGATAAAATGCATAATAAAAAATCTAATAAAATATTTTAATATTTATTATAGATTACTAATCAATATTTATTTATAATAATAATAATAATCCAATTTTTAAATTAAAACCAAATATCAAATTAATGTATGAAATCCACTTATTTTTAGTTATACTTTTATTTTACATCACCCCATCATTCAGAGCTAATCATCCCTTCTCCGCCGGGATGTACGGTTAACAATACCTCATTTATTTCATGTGAATATAACTATTTGAAAAAATCTCATGAACGAAAAACCTAAACACAATCACAAGAATATGCGATCCTCGAGTGACTCGGAGCCTCAACTCAATATGGTTCTATTGAAACAGTCCAAAACAATAATTTTTACCTGTAAGAAACGATCCCTAAAATTTTAGGGCAATGCTTCCCCATTTGGGATGGGCTGTATTGAACAATCACTAAAATTGGTTCTATTGAAACAGTCCAAAACAATAATTTGGACCTGTAAGAAACAATCAGTAAAATTCTAGGGCAATGCTTTCCCATTTGGGATGGGCTGTATTGAAAAATCATGGTCATTACAATAATGGTAACCATTTTAACCACTTTCAGATTAATTCCAAGTTATCTGTAACTATTGCAAGAATTTGTATATCTCCCCACTGTAATTAGCCTGTCGTCGTTTACACTAGAAAAGAACAGGATTCTGAAAGTTAGTAGTAATGCTCATGAATGCCTCCAAGAATTCTCCTGACCTCATTTGCAAGTTTGATCAATCCCTGGTCTTCATGACCTGTGGCATTGTGACAACAATGCTATTAATTTCACTTCTCAAAACATTTAAGTATGAAGGATGGATATAGCAGTGTAACTTCACATATACTCACCAATGCCAGCCATGGTTTTCTCCAACTTGAAAAGATAGTCACGGTTATTCCCACATGGGCCAACAGCTTTTGCTATTTGTCTGCATACAAGATAATGCCAATCTATCTAATGTTATGTTTAGATCCCATAGCCTGAACAATAACCTATCTACTGTTTAAACAGGCATGTATCCTGAAATAAATTATTATAATGTACCTTGCCATTTCTTCTTGTGGAGCTGGTCCCAGGTAGTTCTTGTTTATCTCATTGTTTGGAGTGGATGTGAATCTGCAAGAAGCAACAAAAACCAATCAGTGCTGTCATTATTTAGTCAGAAAAATATATCAAGCTTATAAAACTATGCTTTAAAAAAGCTTGATATCAGTGCTGTCATTTAGTCAGAAAAATATATCAAGCTTATAAATCTATGCTTAGAAAAAGCTTGATATCAGTGCCGCTGGAACTCACGCTAGGACTCCTGTCAGAAATGGGGTTGCAGATTCTCCTTCCTCCTACAACATCAAATCTTCTACAAATTAGCCATTTTCTGAAAGAGTCAAATATACTAATAGCTTCAATACTTATCCAAGATATACATGAATAACTTTCCAGTAATGTTAGGTAGTTTCCATATATATAGTACATAAGTGGAACAGGGCAGATCCAAGCATCTTACTGTGTAGAAATCTACAGAGGCCTTGATATCATATTCACATTCCCTCCTTTCCAGATACTGAACATCACACATTTCCATTAAAACCAATCAGCCTTTTGCTCATTAATTGACAAAGAAAATCATGCTAAACAAAACAGTGGAGGTCCCCTTTCATCTCACCTCCATAGCCATTTTTTCCTTCTCTGGCCCTCCTCTCACACAGTAGGCTCTACCCCACTGAAAAGATAACCAAAAAAACAATGTAAGTTCATGCAGAAAAAGACAGTGAAGATGCAGAACAACACCATTCATGCTACAAATAAAAAAAAACGAGTTCAGACACCATTAACATATAGTGCCTATTATAATTATCTAGTATTCCCTGCAATATATATGGTATATACACAGAATATATATGCCAGTGAAAGAATATTCTATGTTCTTACACAGATGGTTCCCTCCTGTGCTTCCAATGTGCACGTTCGAGCTGGAAACTGTGGAGTCCCACAGTGGTCAGTACAACCTGCAAAATGTACAAGGGAAAACCACCATTAAACGGCCATTGCAACACCAATCCCATTTTTATTTATTAAGTGATTGTGATTAACTGGCTTTCATCAAAGAAATTCTGACCTAAATCAAAAACTCTTCTGTAGCCCTTGATATACCCAAGGACTTTTTCATCAACCTTGAAACCTGGATTCCATATTAAGGATCCATAGGCAAAAACCCACAGCACCATCCTTGAGAATCTGTGCACAAAACGTCATACAAGTTTGAATTTAACCAGATAAGAACCTAAATGCTGAAACCATTTTCCAATTTTTTGAAAACAAAACTAAACAGAGGCAATAACAGCCACAAGAAAATATCTGCAGAGGAAAACCAAAATACATACAGCTAAGAGCTGATTTCTTCCTCAACAGACCACTTTGATTGAACTGCACAATTGTGGCTCAACAAAAATCAAAATATGAAGAATGTTCCAGAGCAGTGATAAAATGAATTTGCAGTTGGGTGGTTCAGCAGAAATTAAAAGATGAAGATGCCAGGCAAATTAATACAACCCAACTGCGAAAATTCAAAATATTAATCCAAACTTGTAAGCCAAATGCAGTTTGAGCAGTAAAATGGTAGCTGCAGATCTGATTGACAGAGCAAGAAGAATGAAAATTGGAAAATGAATAATGCACCTCAGAGTAACCCCAGACTCCACAGTCAAAACTAAACTGCAAACTCTACAAAAATTTGATTGGGAAGATATTGCAATTCAGAATATCTGGTATTGGATAAGAGGGCCTGGATTTTCGTGGCCTCCAAATCTCCGCTTTTGGCTGCCACTGGCTTTTCCATGGAATATATTGTCCATGGATTTGGATACAGGTAGATGCACAAAATCATAATTAAAAAATGTAAAAGATGCATCGGAGTGGAAAGGCGTCCACATTCATTGAACTCTAGGTCAATCCCCGTGTTTTGATTCCCGGCAAGACGCAATGGCGTCTAAGGGGGATGAATCTTAATTCACAAGCACTTAGCGTGGATCCCACTACTGGTACTCTTAGTGTGAATGTATACGCACCGCACAGCCAGCTGATTTTGAAGGCCGTTGAATATCTGACATTCACCCTGTTTTGGGTGGGTATAAAATGGAAGGATATATATATATATATGTTTTTCAATCAAAAAAATAGGATTGCACGACTTGTGGGAACCAAACTTATACATAGGTATTGATCAGACTTATATAGTTCTACTCAATATTGGACTGCTGGATTTGTAGGACCAAAACTCCACAATTAACCATTGACCACAACCTTAACACTTATTTGTAAAATATTGTTTTTATTTTATTTTCAATGCTGTGGAATTCAGCATATTGGATTATTATTTTTTAATTGACCAAGAGTTTGTAAAGTTTTCCTATATTTAATATATATAAATAAATTTTTAATTTATATTCTATTTATACAATTAATTAAATATATTAAAAATTTAATGAGTTAAATTTTTTAAGTTTTTAATCATCTTCAAAATATAATTTTTAATTAATTTATCTTAAAACATAATAAAAAATTATTATAATTACAAATTTATAATCCAATTTTTCTAGAAATTTTAGAACATTAAATTAAATTATTTATATACTAATAAAACCACATTAAAAATATTAATGCATGATATAGTCGAAAGCTTTATAAACATAAAAAAAAAATTATTGTAACGAAAAAACTATTGCAACACTAAGAATGTCTTACCAATGTATAAATTTATCTGATTAAGCATATATAAAAAGTTTAAGGGTCAAGTTTAACTTGAAAAAAAAATACACATCTTATTATAAAATGGACCATTTTGCTAAATAAAATTTGTTTATATATTAATTTCCCCATTTAATTAAAATATGAACTTTTTAGAATTGATATAATCTCAAATCCCTAGGAAATTGGTGGGGAGGGATCCACTTCTCACTAATCTAATTTTTCAAATTTATTAAAAGTCAATGCAACCTAACAAAAAAACATTTTAAACAATAAAAGAATTAAAATTTTACCAAAATTTTTATTATTAAATTTTTTTAAGGGAAAAATTACACTGTTTTTCATAAAATATTACATTTATATAATATGTATTATAACATATTTATATATGATAATAATAATAATAAGGCTTAGTCTAATTTATAGATAAAATGGACCTTTTCACTAGAATCCCAAAACAGTTTCAAAAAAGAATGTGGTTTTTTGTTGTTTAAAATGTATTTTTGAATGCATAAATGGATTCAAAACCCTGAAATACCTCTTCGAGCAATTGAATTCTATAGACTAAACAACTTAAACATAAAAAAAAATATGTTGAATTTTAGTTAAAATTAAACATAAAAAATATCGTGAAAAAGTCATTTCCTCCTAACATGATAATAATTTTTTGTATTTATTTACTAGCAATTGCCCCTAAAGGTGCAAAGATACACCGAAGGAATAGAAGATGGAGGAAGATCATCTTGCCAATAATATAAAAGAAAATTTGGAAAGATCATATGGCCAAGAATAGATCCCATTGCTAAATGCACGCTCATAACTAAATTTTAGAATTGAAAATCTAATACATAATTTCAAAAATCTTTTCAATAACACAAATCATCATAAGTTTTTATTTATAAAATACAAGTAACTCAATAAATTTAATTACATTGATGACAAAAAATTATTCACCAAAATAAACTCGACTTATTATCAATGTTCTTAGAACAAGTTTAAATCATCATCTACATAGTATAAATGAATTTATTTTACCAACAATGCCCTTAAAACAAGTGTGAATCATTATCTATGATGTTTAAGTTGATTTGCTATCAATGTGACAAGGAAAGATATTTTAAGTTTGATACATCATAAGAAACAAAAAATTTGCGTCACATGAAAGCAAACCTTTTAGGTCATGCAAAAATTGTTTTATTTGTGTCACATCACATCACAAGTAAGTTTCCTTTCACACAATATGCCATGCCAGTGCAAAGTTCCTATCATCAAAAAAAAGGAAAAAGTTCATTAGAAATGTTTTCAAGGAACCTAGCCAAAACTTCTTTTCACATATTTCAAACATAAATCGATCTAGCAATTTGACCACAACCTAATTTTGCACGTGACAAACAAAACATGACAATGTAGTGTGTTGAACATGACTAACATTAAAATGTGATGAACATGACGTGATGTCACATTGTGACAAACATAACTTGACATCACGGTTTGTTAAACAAAACCAATGTTGCAATGTGAAAAGCATAACTTGATGTTGCATTTAAACATAACCATTCAACATCATCACATTGTGATTCAATCCAACATATCCCAATGTCATAATGGGACAAACATTACCTAATGTTGTAATGTGACAAACATAACCTAACATTGTAATGTGTCATGCATTACCCAACATCACAATGTGACAAACATGACCCAATGTTTGTGAAAAAAATTGCTCAATATTGCAATGTGACAAACATTACCTGACATTATGATGTGATGAATAGAGCTCCTGAGTTGATGTCACAATGTGAAGAACTTAACTTAGTGTCACAATGTGACAAACATAACCTGACATCTCAATGTGATAAACATAAGCCAATGTTACAATGCGATGACTATAGCCTAACATCATTATGTGCTAAACAAAACCCAATGTCCCCATGTTATGAACATAAAGTAACGTCACAATTTGACTAACATAACTTGGTGTTGCAATGTGTTAAACAAAACTTGACATTGTGATGCAATGAACATGTCCTAATAGCATAATTGAATATCATTGTTCACGATCATCACATTATATTTTCAATGAGGGGACTGTTAGAAGGTTGGGCTAACTCATCATCAATTTGAATAAGAAAATGATAGAATTGTGAAAGGTGGAAAGTAGGGATATTGGTGGTCCCATTGACTATTTTTAGTCTCATGGATGTTAAAATATCACTTCATTTCAATAATTCTTGCTTACTCACCATGAAAGCATGTGGATGTGAAAAATGATGCTTATAAATCAATTGTATGGCAAGTTTCCTACACCAACCCCATTACAATTTCTCTTTGTGTTTTAGGCGGCGTATAAATCAATTGTATGGCAAGATCCTTCAAATTTCAGTGAAGATGAAAGAGTCTCAAATTCCATATATCTTATTGGCGTTGTCTACAGAGGCCACAATTTTGTCAGAATGATGAATTTCTCGTTGGAATCTAGCATAAAAATATTCTATAAACCAACTGTGACAATGTTCAGATCGTTTTTCATTGTGGAAATGGATTCAACACCATCAAGAACCTTGACACCTAAAATCTTGAAGCTTGACAACTCTAACCCGGATTTTGAAATTTTATGTTAGATTTTCTCAAAATCATGCTAGTATAGATTTTCAAAAATTTCTACCAGATTTTTTCAAAATCATGCTAAAATTTCCATTTGTTCATTACAACATGTTTTGACAATGCGTATCTTATCACTTATCTTAATGCATGCGGAATTTCGAAAGATGCTCTTACCTTTAAAAAAGCGCTCATTGCAAATTCCTTTAATTTCTCTTTCCATGGTTTTTTTTTTTTCTTTAATTTAAGGAAAAAAATGACTCACATTTGAATAATTTTATATTAAAACTTTGTAAAAATAAGGTGTCTACTATCCACCACAACTTAAGGGAAAAATATCTTTAACGTTCTTTCAAAGTGGATGCAATTCATTAGCGCTTTCGTTCGGTGGCATTGTCCTTTACCAAGTTCACATATTAAGACAGTGAATTCGCTTTCTTGAAACCCAAAAGAACATTCATCAAAATAATATTGTAAGAGAAAATAATTATTTAAAATTAAAATAATAATGTAGCCATCCTCTCAAAACGTGGAAGGATTAACAATATTACAAGAATAGAGTCATCTATGCTTCCATAATTATATTCTACATTTATGAGGACCTTCCAATGAGTTTTGTGGAAAAACTGGTGACATTAGATTCAAGAGATCCGCCAGTACCCCGTTGTTTCCAACCAAACACGTTTCGTTTTTTTTGTATCTCTATCGCGATCTTTCATTGGCGTTCGGTTCAGGCTTCAGGTAGTCATTGGGAAAGTAATCCACTCCATGGAATTGTTTACTCCACTCCGTCGGCTGGCTGCATGACGGCTCGCTTGAGCTGCTATAACATCCCTACGTCACATCTAGGTAATGAATTTACTCGAATTGATCCCGTGTTCCGCAGCCCGGACAACTGCACTAGCCGTTGACACATATGCCATAAGGCCCGCAGGCTCCAGGGAGTATGCAATTCTGATTAGATCGATCCAGTTTCTAGTGCGTTCTCCAGTTTCTCACATTGTTCTGTCCTGGTGGCGGAGCGACCCTGTAGACATTGTGGCTGCCATCGCTGTCAAGTCTCAGGCACCTGTATTCATTTTCGTTGCAGAAAGGATCCATTGGCAATGATCGTTTCCCTTTAGCGCAAGCGGAAGAAGATAAATATCCGATCGTCCCATTGAATGAAACGTGCAAATCCAGGGCCGTATAGACGACCTGGGAACCTAGAGACAAAGAATTATGCCCTGCAATAATGTTGTTGCAGCTTCAACCATCGGGAACATTTCACCCTCCAAAACGCCTTTGAAGAAGGACCATGGTCAGAACGCACTGACAATGATAATGGTTCGATCGAACAACGATGGAAATAATGACAGCGGTTTATTGAACCAACGGTGGAAAACAAAACGGTATAGAACACCTTCGGTGTAATTATTTTTAAATAAATAGTTATTTTTTAATAATGTTTAGCCAATTTTCTTTTAATTGCTTTTGCAATTGAATATTTTTTAGTCGAAAAAATGGTCTGTTATAGTTTTTGGTTTCAATGTTATTAAAGTGAAATTAAAAGAAGCATAATTTTATTATTATTGATAAAAAAATTAAAATTAAATTTTATGTATTTGTGAGAATTTAAGTTTAGATATCTTTTAGATATACATAAATATAAATTTAGATTCATTTTAAATAAAGTTTAGTGGGATCAAATTTATTGATGTGAAAACCATGAAAAGAGAATGACCAAATCTTTTTTCATTCTAAAAGGAGGTTTTTATTGAGCTCAAATTAATTCCTTCCCTTTAATTCTCTCTTTGCTCTTGATAGGTCTGGAATTTAGATCAATCTAAATTGATTTAATTACTAACTAATTATAATTATAATTATTGATTTTTTATTTTATTTTATTTTTAAGTGATTTGATCGATTCGAAATGTTTTATTAATAATTTTAATTATTAATTATTATTCTTTATTAATAATTTTAATTATAAATTACTTTTTTTCTCAATTTTATTTTTATTTCTATATAAGAGTCAAAATGTTAAAGAGGTTAGGACAATACATTACAACATCTCTTCCATACTAAGTTGGAGAGCACCTCTCCATGCAATAAAAGGAACAACACATTTTAATGTTTTTTTTGAGTTTAGGTTTTGATCCACAATAAGTGTGACTCATCATTATGGCACTCTCATGAGAAATTTGACCAACTTTATTAAATAAATAGATGAGGAATGTGGGATGAAAAATTAGAGAATTTTCAAAAACGAATAAAAGGTAAATAATGTTGAGCTCTTTTCCTTTTCTCTAATGTTCATTTGGCTCAACTTTCATTTACATTTTATTCTTTTTTGAAACTTATAGTATCCCTCACCTATTTATCTAATGAAAGTTGGTCAGATTTAATGAACCACACTTATTGGCTTAAAACATGGTCTCAATACCTCATCTCATGTAAACCTAAAAACACATTAATTTTACTATTATGTTTAAATTTAAATTTAAATTTAATTTAATAAATATATTATAAAAGTAATCAATAAACTTCTTTTAACTAAAAATACACTATGAGAAATTTCACATTAAAATATAAGTAAATACATGTTACTTACTATAATATCACATTCTTCAATTTCAAATTTAAAAGTTAAAAAAAAAAATTACTTAATATTTAATATTAATCATAACCCCTTTTGTAAATATTCTCCCATAATTTTTTTATTTTATTTTTAATTTCCAACCACCGATTTGTATTGATTTCCCAAGAAAAATTACATTGATATATCTTTCAAGCACAATGTTATCATGGTAAAGTGACCATTAATGTCTAGGAGACAATACAAAGGAGCAATCACCCAACAATTAAGATTGATACATTTCAAGGAGTAAACTTAGTGGGTAATCCCTACAATGACAAACATAATACATGACGTAACAAACAAAATATCCATATGTACTAACATAATAGAGTTACAATCTAAGAACAAGTAAAATACTAAAAAGTAGACGATATTAGCTAAAAAACAAATGACTACCATTGACTGCCAAATTCAAAAGACCGGAACCAAATTAGAGATTGACTTATTTCTCCAAGATGATCACTAGGTAATCTAGAGAGGATTTTACATTAACCATGTTGATGGGTAGAGAGTAGTTTGCATTAGCCATGTCGATGGGTGGAACATTGATAACTACTTCCTCATTATGATGAGTATATGAATCAATATCTAATTCTGACACTATATAAGACTCCACTCTATTGAATCTAACTACTATAGCATCCATATCATAACGAATGTCCATCAAAATCCTCTTCAACTCCTCTCGATTTGCAAAGAGTTTATAATTATCAACCTGTTTGTTGCAAATCACCATATTAAGAAGAGTCTTCATTTGTCTGTGTGTTGAGATAGAATGTAGAAAATACAGTCTCCTCTTCCTTAACTTTCCTAATTTTGGCACCCATTTGGTGTTTCCACTGCAAACTTCTGTATCTGAGTGATACATACGGTCCCCAAACTCATTTACTTCTAGAGTGTGTATTTCCTTTATCACTTCCATAGGAGTATAATCAAAGAAATTTTCCACTGACTCCCACCACAGTCGATGGTGTCTACAAGAAGATGTTCCTGGAGCACCTCCCCTATGACTGGGAAATCTTTGGTGAGGCGTCATAAGAACTCGAAACCTATAAATGACCCAGACAACAAATGTTTGGAAAGACTTACTTATCAAGGTGCAACAACCAGCTGGAGAATGGAGCCCTCCTGAGACACAAAAATCTTTTTTCAAGGTGACAGACCAATTGAATTTACCCACCGCGACCACTAACCACAAGTCGTCAAGAAACATTTGTAAGAGTGGTTCTTGACTAGAAGAGACACATACACCATTACTGACCAGAACCATAGACTGACACACCACTAAAAACCGTAAAGGCCTGAGAAGGCTATATGCCACCTTTTAATATCAGAAATGACCCATGGAATGGGAAATTGTGGACGGTTTTAAAACCAAATGGAGAAAGAGCCACTATATCATACTTCACACATGAGAACATGATAATTAAATGAAACCACATAGGGGTCAAGGAACTGAGAATCCATCGTTGGGAGGACAAAAACCAGTTCAAAGGATGCTCCAAATGTTGTATGGTGCAAGAAAAACAAAAAAAAAAATAATGGTTATCTATATGAAACTTTGTATGCTGCATGGTTAGACTTATAGCTTTAGGACGACAGAATAAGGAGTGGATTGAAAACCAAACTTGGAGCATGAATTGGCCTAATCCACAGATATTTTTATGTAAGAAAAAGAATGTGAAAATTCTTCTCTTAATAGTAAAACAAACAAATGCGAGACTAATACGTATCCGAAGACCTTGCACCGGAAAAAATTCCAGAAACAATGACAACTTTTGTTCACCACCCTGAAACATTAATAAAGTTGAAATATATAGTTGTGAATAAGATATATCTTTTACCCGAGAAGAACCAAACTCTCTATAATTTCCAAGACAATCACCAAGTGTGATGCTTCCCCCAAGACTCTGCCATCCCAAGATGTTGCATTTTGGTGAGGTCATAACTGAACCTTAATCGAATGTCAGAAAAATTCGTCACAGCATCCAATCTGCCATAGAGTAGCAGATCCATACTTGAGACAACAAAGCATATGGAATGTCCAAAACCCTTGGTGAGCTCAATAACCAGATCTCCCACCCTCATGCATTTAACTTGAAGGGACCTCAACATTATGATGTAGTAACCTGAAACGGTGATATGCCATGCATGCCTTGTGCTATGCCAAGTGGAGCTCAGAGCTCGTTCTCCAAAGGCCGCATCCACCTTCACCATACAAACCCCTCGCATGCCACTCATTATTGGGTCTAAAACCTTTTTGTCGAAGATTTGTTTCATGGAATTTTCTGGTGATCTATGACTAGTAAGACACACCCCATCGGGGAACCTTTCTTTTGCTCGATGTTTGTCCTATTCAAACCATTGTTTCAGTTCCTGGATATGATCCTGATGTGTCAACTCCAACCACTCCAAATCTAATGCTACATGTCTCTCAAAGCTTCCCCAATTGGAGAAATAATTTGTTGCCTTATTGCCTTCCCTCCTTGTGGGGATAACATAATCAAAGGTTAACAATAAGTCCCTGATATTATTTACCACCTCCTCGAGATGCCAACTACTAATAAGTCTCACTAGCATATGACCTAATAAAAAAAATTTCACAGTCTATCTGAAAGTCCCCATGAATCTATATCAGTCATATCCCTTTCCTTACTGCTATTAACAAACCTTTCTCTAACCTACAAAATTCAACAAAATTATTTGTAACCTCCCCACACGAAAATACAAATACATAATACATAAACAAAGTTTGATTTCTCATCTCAAAAAATACCTACTTCTTACATTTTGAATCCCCTCGAAATTCAATACAATAAAATATTGTGAAGGAAGTTGGAAGAAACTATCCTCATTGAGTCCTCTATTTTGAACCTTCCTTACAATAAAGAGTTTGTTTGTTTCAATATTTTAAAAAGGCATCATTTTCATCTATGTGCCAATTTCCGGATTCCGGAGATCGTTTTCATCAGAGCAGTTAAATGGTCTATAGGAAAAAAACACTTTCAATTTTTTTTTAAATTAAAAAGGCTAACTTGGTGAACACGTTTTTAAAAGTTAAAATACTCATTATTAATCTATTTCTATATGGTATTAAATTATGCAACTCTGTTTAGCCTTTCTTAAATATCATACTTCTAAAATCTTAAAAAGTTGAAGAAGCCAGAGCGAAGGATATAAAATTATCTCCACAAATTCATGGACGTCAACCTTCATTTTGATTATTGGAGTTCTAATTATGGGCTTACAGTTTAGTAAATAAATACATTATAAAAAAATAAAAGTTAACGTAAGCCATGAGACAATGTTATCTCCATAAAATATGTCAACGATGAAAATAAGTCCTAAATGGCTCTTATGCATAATATTTAAAAAGAAGTTTGTCTTTTACAAAGTTAGTTTTATATTATATGTCTTAAAATTGCTTTGGTGGAGTTAAAGTTTTTTTTTTTACTTAAAGAAATAATCTAAAGGGTGAAGATTTAGTTTTGCTAAAGTTATTTAGAGATATCTAGTAAATGTAGAAAACTATTTTTTTTATTAATGATTATCGGATAATTTTAGGCGGTTTAATTTTCCTTGAATAATAGTGATGTTTCAGTTTGTATTTGGGTTAACAACCAGTAATAAATAACACTTAGTTAATTTGACAACTAAATTATGATAAGCTTTCTTACTATTAAAAAAAATCAACATTATATTTATATTTTATTAACAGATCCATATATAAACCATGTAGTGTGTTTAATGTGGATGAGTGGCCATGAAGGGAAGAGAGGCTATCACAAAAGATAATACAAAAATGTTTCAGTATTATACTATTCGTTCTACAACTTGTACATTCTGAAAAATTATTTATTCAAATTATTTTTTTTCTTTAAATTGAAGCCTCTGTGATCCATAACAAGTTTTTAAGTTTTTCTTATAAACTTTCGGCCTTAATGTGATTATAGCCGAAATCTTTTCTTATAAAATTCTTTTCACTTAAAATTTTTCCCCTCTATTAATAATCAACCTATTGTTATCGTTTGCAATTGTTACAAGTAATGGAGCAGCTGCAAACATTCGGTTTTGTATCATTCTTTCTGAATTATTAACAGCTGTTTCTCCCATTGAAAGTCCTAATTTTATTCACAGTAAAGTATGAGTAACATATATATATAAATTTCAACTCCATTATTATTTAACAAACAATTAAAAGTATTTCTTCCCTTTATGGTTATCAGGTGAGGCTAACAAGCTAATATCAAATATGTATACGTTAGAAGTTAGTCTAAATAGTGTACTTCACACTTTTCTAAAAATATTTGTATTGTAACCGTTTCTTTTTTAATTCATGTTATATTTCATTATTCATGATAAAGTTAAATTTGGCTAGTTAACTATAACAAAGATAACAGTACAAATTTAGGAAACTGAGCGGTTTAAAAGAAATTACAACGCAGATATGAAGCCTCCAGAAGCATAGATATCCCTGAAGTTAGGTTCAATAATATCGTAATTATTTTTCTGATGATCAAATGAAATTAATCTTCAAATAATTTAAATTTAGTAGTGTTTGCTTGTTTGTTAGTTACACAAAAATTAAAATTAATTATATATAAAAATTAAAGATATTCACAAAAATTAAATTTAAATTTTAATTAGAGGAGAAGCATCTTGACTATTTTTAGAAGAAAGTATATTTTCATATTTTATAAAAATATTTTTAGTAGTTGGAAATCTAAAGAGATGACATATTGAAAACAATGGGTTGATTTTTAGTATAAATATATGTAAAATTATTCATGTAATTTTGTGAATTCAGAAAATTTTCCATTATGTTTTATATTTTATTTATTAAAAAAAGAAATTTGAATTTAATATAATTTATTTATTTATGAAAAATATATTATTCTAGATTCATTTTAATTTCGGATTTATTAAAAATCAAAAGATCAAATTTCTTGTGGTGTAAGCTTTTTTTTAATGCAAAACTTAAAGAAATGTTTGCACCTCAAGAGATTTCATTTCCCGACGCTTAATAGATCTAGAGTTAAGATGGATTTAAGGTTAGTTTGATTTATATAAGCTCGTTAGTTAAGATAATCTACTTGAAGCTCTGTTGTTAGACCATAAAACCTAATAAGCTCCTCTGTTATACTGTAAAACCAATAAGAAAATATACCTCTAAATAACTCTATCTCTGTAGTCGCCAAGGATATTAACTATCCTTGGCTTAATTTTATTTTAATGATATCATTCAATCTTCTAAATAAAACTCAATAACAATTGCATCTAAAAGCTGCCATGAACATGTGAGAGACATATTCCAATGAATTTTCATGAGGAGGTTAAAGCCAAATGGTTGACAGAGTCTAAATTGAGTAACTCCAATAAATTTTAATGAGTACAAAAAATAATAAACAAAATGTAGGACTACATGTATTTTATTTATTTTTTGTTTGTGTTTCTCTTCACACTCAAAGTAAAATTTTAAATATATAAAGAGATCCATTTTAAATATGGATCTAACATGAGCTGAGAGGGATCCAATTTATACACGTGCAATTTTTTTATGACATGTCATTGTCTAAATGTTTTGTATAGTTATTTTTTTATTTTTTATTTTTATTTTTATTTTTTTCATTTTAGCTGACATGAGCAAAATTTTAACTTTGATGACTCACGGACAATGTTACATGTCATACTGGTCATGTAGAATGAGCCTCTTGGCTCAATAAAATTAATAACATACAAAACAACCTAGAAAAATTTAAAGGCTATATAACAAAGTGAACAAGGCTATTTTTTTTAAGTTTTACCTAGAAGACATGCATTTGCATAGCTATAAATTCTTCATGTAGTGTGTCTTTTATTTGCCAAATTGGATATGAAAATTGCTCATGGTTATGATATTTGTTGCAGAATGTTTTTCTCAAGTTTTACCTAGAAGACATGCATTTGCAAAGCTATAAATTTTTCATGTAGTCTGCCTTTTATTTCCCAACTCAGTTATGAAAATTTCTGAGGGTTATGATATTTGTTGCGGAAATTAGGATTTATACTGATCTAACTAAAAATTTTTATTGCAATGAATGTCTCACATTGGTAAATAATACCTTTAAATAGGCTACATTAGAGAAGAGTAACATCGGAAAAATCATGGGCTGTCAAAACCTAGAGCCCAAAATCCTTTATTTGTAAATTCTATTTTATCTCAATGTTATTTTAATTATTAATTTTTTTTTAATATAATTTGACCATTAAAGAAAAATACATGGGAAAAACCATGGGTTGTAAAACATGGAGCCCAAAAACCTCCAGCCATAAATTTACTATTTTATCTCAATTTTATTAAAAACTAAAAATTATTTCTTTAATTTTATTTTCTTCTAATTTTTAAAATTTTTATTTTTATTTTATATTTTTTCATGTAATTTGACCATTAGAGAAGAATACCATGGGGAAAAATATGGGTTGTGAAAACTTGGAGCTCAGAAAGCTCCAGTAAATTTACTATTTTATCTCAATTTTATTTTAATTAATTAAGGCCCGACATTTAAAATATATTCACATATTTAATTCTTATGCACTGAACATCTAACACTTACACATCTACCCCAAACTAGCTTGGAACTCCTTTTCACACAATTATTGATTTTTTATTGTATTATTTTATTTATTTATTTATTGTAATTTCATCATTAGATAAGAATACCATGGGAAAAACCAAGCATTGTGAAAATCTCCAATAAATTTACTATTTTATCTTAATTGTATTTTAATTAATTAATTATTTATTTATTTTAAATTTATTTATTTTGATATAATTTGACCAAATCAAAACATTTACATAACATACCATAACACAATATGTGTATACTTATGACCCCTGACATTTAAAAAATATTCACATATTTAACTCTATGCGTAACACCTACACATCTAACATCTAACGCCTACACATCTACCCCAAATTGGGTTGTAGAGTGCATCTCAACGTAATATATAGGCCACTAACTTCCTTAATGTATTCAAATCATCAATGTTAACTTTGGCGGCCAAATTTCAAGCCTAAATATGGTTACGAACCAAGATTCCACGTTTAAAAATGATATTATTGTTGTATGCTATACATTTAAAATAATTTGATTTCTTAGTGATGAGTTGTTCTTTTATAATATTGTAGTTTAAATAATAGATGTTTTGGCTTTGTTTTGGAACCTTTTTCTTGGCCAAATTTGCTCAATATATGTTAGAGTTTTTTTTAGAATCATACGTTTGAATTTTCTAATCTAAGTGCTCGTGGGGATTTTTAAGGTGTTGAATTAGTTTATGCATTCAAAATACATTTTAAACAATAAAAAATCATAGTCTCACCCAAAATTGTATTGTGATTATGACAGAAAGGCAAAATAATATATTATTTAGACTGTACCACTTAAAATACATAGATGTTTTAACTTTTGAGTGCCAACATTTTATGGATTTACCACTCACTACAATTAGAATTTAAAGGGAGAAATTTGGCATCTCCTAGTATATTCTTATTAACATATGCCCTCACTTCCTTGTGTTGGTGCTCTTGCAATTATTTGAACTCGGGGATTATACCATTATAGCTTATTGAAATGCTTTCAATGCGCACAACATGTATGACCTCATAGGATGAACCTTGTTGGTGATCCTATAGATTATTAAAATAATTTTAGTGTGCATAATGTGTATAAACTCATAAGTTGTTTCTTCTTGATGCTCTTATTTCCTTTTCATTATTTTCCAAAATTCACAAATTTCCATTCCCACTATTTTTTCGAAGTTGTCAACTTCTTATTGCAAAGAAGTTATCTGTAAATTAGGCTCATGAACATTATCATGGATAAATTTGAAGGAATAATGTTGGTGGTTATTTCCATCAAGCATGTATGCAAAGACGAAATAAAAACTTTGTAGATTGGTAACATACAATAGATTGATTGTTAGTTAGAAACAAGGGAAGTTCCATAATCCATAAAACAATGAAGACACAAATAATTTCTACAAATAAAATAGACAACAATACTATCTCAAGAGTATAACCCAACAAAAAGCAAAAAAGATCAACCATAAGTAATTTTTTATCATAAATTCACCTCAATATGTAATTGGCTAGAATGGGAGCATCCCAGTCTCTTTCAAGGGATGAGTCTTTGTCTCTCTTCTCTCTCTTAATCCTCCATTCTTCTACATAATATTGTCTGCATGACATTTCTCTAAATGTCTCTCTAAATTCCTTAGCCTAGTTCTTCTTTTATAAGCCGCAATGGATGTGTTTTTCTAGAAATCTATCCATAACCTGTTAGGCCCCTATACTACTAGTGTAACCCCTTATTGTTTTTCCGAAGAAAAGAGCGCGTAATTTCCATTAATTTCAGAAAATTACACGTTGAAGATGCTGAAACGCATATGCTGTAGTGTGGGAAAACCACTTACAATAACCAATACTTCAGGGAAGTATGCAGATAAAGCCCTTGGACAGGGCATCCAGAAACAGGGTATGTAAACCCCAACAGGAGTATACTCCTACCCAACAAGCTAATAATAACAGTAAATAAACGATATCTCAAAAACCCTCAAACAGGGCAGCAAGAAGAATGGATCTGTAAACCCCAACAGGAGGATACCACTACCCATCTCAATCTAAAAAACAGTAAAATAAACAATAGCTCCTGTAGAAAGAGCAGAAAATTCGAAATGACCGCCAAGACAAAGAGGAGAGGCACGAAATGGAAAAAGGGCAGCCAGGAAAGCCACACCCCCCATCCCCTCAACTCTCCTTCTGTGAGGAAGCCAGAGGAAGATACCGCCCATATCCAAAGAAGCCATAAAACATAGCCAACCAGTACCAGCCATTGAAGAGACGGCACGAATCGGTGCAGAGACAGATCCACACCACAGATCCCTCAACGCTTCCAATAACTGTCCAGGAAAGCCGGCGAAAAACCAAAAATAGAAACCCACAGCTCAGCAAGTGAACCCATCAGGGCCCATCAGGAGCTATGGTGATTCGGGTCCGGGGGCAGAGGCGGCTGGGGCAGCCACCTCGCCCCCACAAGGCCAAACAAGCCCCCGCTCCCGCACCAAGGTTCAGCACTGGCTAGGAAGAACCCGCAAAATAAAGGGTCCGAGGAGAGCCGAAATCCCCGAAGACCAGTAGAGGATGAAAGAAGCTCCGCCGCCGCCCAAAAACAGAGCACGAAAAACCGGAACTCTGCTTTATAATATACAAAACAGAGTCGCAGAAGATGAGCCGAAGTCCGCCGAGAATGGTCACACTCCGCCGCCACCCAAACTCAGTGCTCAAGGCAAAGCCGTTATCAGAGACGCGCTGAGGAAGATCCGCAGGTAAGAGGGTAGCGGAGGCCGAAGTTGAAACCTCGTCACAGGTTACTGGAGCCGCTGAAACTTCAAACCCCACCAGATGCAGCAAGCCCGTCGGAGCACCAAGCGAAGTCGGTAGGGGGGTGGCCTGAAACCCGAGGTAGCCCTGCCGCCGCAGGCGCTAACAGCAACCAGAGCCGAAACGAAACGAAACCCTAGCGCCCTCCCATCGCCTTTCGTTCCAATTAATTTAAACCTCGTGTAACCCCTTATTGTTATTAGTACAACCCACTTATTTTATTGATGTACCCATGTAGTGCCCATATTGTTACTATTGTGCCCCATAGAAGCCCACTATTGTTATTATTGTGACCTTACATTATTATTGTTATGTCGACTCTGATTATGTTATGACCCCTTAGACTCCTATATATAGAAAGGAGGTCTTTTCATTTGTATCATCCAAGAATTGCTCATTTGTGTAATGTAAAGGAGGTTGCCCCCTCGAAGAGGCTGAATTATAAGGCATTGATCTCTCTTTTCTATCTTTTTGTGAGCTGGTTTCATAACATTTGGTATCAGAGCTTTGGATTCTAGGGTTTCACTACTCCAAATAGGTCATCGTGGAATTTTCACTATAACTTTTTTTCTGCGACGTTTCAGAAGCTAAAAAGAAACCCATTTGAGATGAGATCACACTGAAGCTTGGGTACAAAGTTGAGATCTTTTTGTGCTGCAGTTGCGGAGATATGATTTGAGGAAGTTGGTCTTTTTGAAGACTCTTGAATTAAATTCCAAACAGGTGACCTGGGGAAAATCGTCATAACTTTCTCTCTAAGCATCGGATTGAAATTTTGTAAGGAGGTAGAGAAAGAGGACAGACTGTAGTTTCTTGTATATATTTTTCAGTGCCAAAGGTCGAAATAGTGACACGTGGCACTTCATTCAAGTTCGCTCTTCTGGAAAGGTCTATAATTAGGTCATCTTGGGAGATTGTGCATAACTCTTTCTTGGAGAATCCAATTTGGATCAGACTCATGGCATTGGAAAGAGGACATAGAGGGCTACTACAGGCTGCAATTTTAGAACTTAAAGATCTGAAAGTACAAAGTTACAGTCGTTTCAAGGTCGAGCTCCTAAAATCAAGAAAAAGCAAGATGAGGAAGCTTGATGGCAAGGATCTGGTAAATTGGATACTTCAGATGGAGCAATATTTTGATCTACATGGTGTACCACTATTACAAAAGGTATGTATTGCATCTTCATATTTAGAACTCGATCAATTTTTATGGTATGAAGGGCTTTATTCTCGTAAGCAACTTGTTACGTGGTCAATTTTCATGGAGGAAATGATAGCACATTATGAGGATACAAAGAGCAACACCTTCTTTAGAGCAACACCACAACAATTGGAAAGAGTAAAAGGGATTTGTGACATAGTGGAAAGCAAAATTATGGAAACCAGGAAGCATACCCCTCACAACTATAAATATGGAAGTGTTGTTTCTCCTAGCCTTCCACAACCTACAAGGGCTACACCACAACAATTGGAAGAAAAAAGAGAAAAAGGGCTTTGTTACAATTGTGATAAAAAATGCACTAAAGGTCATAAGTGTGCTGAGAAGAAATTATTTTACATAGAATATGAAGAGGAGGAAGAAAAGATCAAGAAACATCAAAAGGAGAAGACATATGCCAGGACCCCACCCCAGAGAAAGAAGAAATGAATCAGACCATATCTTGTAAAGCATTGGCAAGAATTACCACTCCTCAAACTCTCAAGATGGAAGGACATATCAAGAAGAAAAAGGTGAAAGAAGTGAAAGATCACATCGAGAAAGAAGAAATAAATCCAATCATATCTTGTAATTCATTGGTCGAAATTACCACTCCTCAAACTATCAAGATAGAAGGACATATCGAGAAGAAAAATGTTCAAGAAGTGAAAGATCACATCGAGCATAGAGAAATGAATCCAACCATATCTTGTAAAGGATTGGAAGAACTTACCACTCCTCAAACTCTAGAGATAGAAGGACATATCAAGAAGAAAAAGGTTCAAGCAGTGAAAGATCACATCGAACATCAACAACAAGTTCTCCAACTTTTAAAGGATAATGCCACTTCGGTGCAAAATCAAACGAAACAATAGGTAGATCAACATCATAGTGAAAAATGTTTTGATGTAGGTGATTGGGTATTTTTATTTCTACATCTCAAGCAAGCTATTTATGAGAAGGAAATGTTGGCAATACTACATGCACTTAAAAAATGGCGACCTTACCGAATGTGAAGACTCTTCAAGGATGAGGATGTTGAAGCATTGTTTTGTGTTATTTCTATTATCCAACCAGATTGGATAAACAAAGCAAGGGATGAATGGAAGAAGGATGAAGAAGTATGGCCACTTATTCAAAAGTTGCAAAAGATCCCAATTCAAACAATATTGCCAGAAATTGAAGAGGAACGACAGATCATATTGGAACCTGGAGCAGTCACATAAACAAGAACCTGACAGCTACAAAATCGATCAATTTCAGAGTATCTTATCAAGTGGAAGAACTTACCCGCTGAAGATTCCACATGGGAGGACAAGAATTTTATACAGAAGCATCAAGAAATACTCAAGCGTTGAGGACAACGCTTTTTGAAGGAGAGGGGCATGTTAGGCCCCTATACTACTAGTGTAACCCCTTATTGTTACTAGTACAACCCACTTATTATATCGATGTACCGATGTAGTGCCCATATTGTTACTATTGTGCCCCATAGAAGCCCACTATTGTTATTATTGTGCCCTTACATTATTATTGTTATGTCAGCTCTGATTATGTTACGACACCTTAGACTCCTATATATAGAAAGGAGGTCTTTTCATTTGTATCATCCAAGAATTGCTCATTTGTGTAATGTAAAGGAGGTTTCCCCCTTGAAGAGGTTGAATTCTAAGGTTTTGATCTCTCTTTTCTATCTTTTTGTGAGCTGGTTTCATAACATAACCATTGTAGGTCACTTTTATGGAAAAAACAAAGATTTTGGGAAACTTTTCCCTCAACATAATGGCAGGAATCCCGATGTGTGTGATAGGGAATCAACAAATCTACCAATGGGAGCATAAAAAATGTAGAAATAACTACAATGTGGTTTTCTATTGATATCCATGTGGTCACATGAGTTTAATGAAGAATATGCACAAGGACTTGTGAAACTAGTTAGAAAGATACATGGTGAATGAAATATTAGTTTCTTCCTATATATATTTATATTTCAAGAAGTTGTTTCACTTGGGGATGCTTTCTTTGATGTTTGAATCCGTTTCCATCATGCCATTATACTGATATTGTTTGTACAAAATTTTGGGTGATAGTTGCCCCTTGATGTGAGAGGGAGGAGGGCATGGAAACACACACTTGAAGTGCATCACAAATTTTTATACTATTGAAATATGAACCAATGAAGTTGTTGATGAAAGAGAGGGGGAGATGCTAGACAAACTTAAGAGATTGAGTGAGTGATCACCTATGCAAACTAGTGCATATGAGTGACATATATTTAGATATAATTTTGCTTTATACAAATGAGGCAGGAATGTCCCATGCTCATGGTAAATGTCAAAATAAGTACAAGTTATAATGATGGTTAGTGAATAGAATATATAATAGTGGATCACTAAATCTACTGAAATGGATGATGTTGGAACTATTGATTTCAGGGAGTAGGAAAGAGTTTCTTTGATGGTGATCAGGCTCAGTAAACAAAAAGGGTATCCCCATTGATGGGGGATAAAAATGTACCAAGTATAATAAGGTCTTTAAGTCTTCATGGGGTTAATGAAACTCATGGTTATGTGAAAAGGTGTAGTTGGAATCGAGCATGGGTGGATCTGTTGGGATCAAGGACCATTGATGTCTCTCGCAAGCCAAACCATGGTTGCCTACATGTTCAAGGTGCAAGAAGTCGGAGCACTCAGACCAATAATACGTGCCACTTATTTCCATGTGAATAAGTTAAGTTGAATTTGAACATGGGGTAAGCTTGATGGATCTAGGAGCACCAATGTCTCTCCTAGTCTACCCCAAGGAAAACCATGATGAAGGAATGACTAACCAGGGCACAAATGATCTTTGACATATCAGAACTTCCAGATAATATGTGTTGGGGTCGAAAGAAGTGAACATCTCATAAGGGATGTACAAAAAATAAGTGAGTAACTAGGACTTGCACTGACATAGGGTTTTGACAACTAGTTATGAGGTCATTTTATCAATTTGGGAATACTTACTATGAACATAGAATTTACAATGATGGCTAACATGGACGACATTTAAAAGGAACACTTGGGTGGTAAAAGAGGGATAATGCTCCAGATAAAACCAAGGAGACCGACGAGATGAAATCGTAAAAAGGGTGTCATGGGGGTATTGTTGGTTACTAAATTTGCCCACTTTTTACTCGCCTTTTTATCCCCTTCCTATACTCATTTCATGTCCTTGTTGGTCGATTTGTATTCTAAACAACAAAGGTATGCCTATTGTCATGTGTTTGTGAATTGTTAATCGATGAAGTGTAGTCATAGGGGATTATTGCCTAAAGCGACTTGCTAACTTAAGGTTCCTTGCAGATTTGAAGAAATGGTGATCGAGACCATGATTCAACATATGATGGCTATCGAGTTGGCAACACTATATTTGGATATCAGCTGCAATGGTGGTTCAACTTATCGACTAGCACAAGTGTTATCTTTATATTCTATTATATCTCAAGGATCGTTATGCATTTGTAGGCAGACAACTGTCATAATCTTAGGCATTCTAAGTTGTTAAATGAAATGTATAAGTAGTGTTACGGGGTAGGGAGAGCCACTGCAAAGAGACACATGAGAATTCTGAACTGTAATAACAAACCTTTATAATGTTATTTTGATTAATACAATTTTTGATCTTTTGAGCATTTTATAGTTCTTGATTTTTCCGCAGCCCTAATTAGGGAGTTGTGCCCACTCTCCTGACCAAGCGTTGTTGGATTAGTTGTGTGTGTAGGTTTATTTTTGTTGTGTTATTTCCTTGCTATGCAATGATTTCAGCGTGTTGTTGTGAGTCTTAACTTGTTGTTACTTCGATTATTTTTACAATTATTACTCGTTGTTACACATTGTTATGTTATGATTGAATGTTCAATGCTAGGTAGGGAAAATGTGGCCTACATATACCTTGCATGAAAGCCTTGAAATAACCAGTCGAGCCCTGAGTTGACAATTAATGTGGAATTGGGTGAATTGTATGATTCATATCTGAACACCAACATTTTAGCATCGTTTCCGAGGAGGCTATTAAAGGTGAAAAAGTACAACCAATACTGACCATAGGACCACTCTCTCATCCTGGGGAGGGAAGTTTTTCACCTTGCTCGAGGTCTCAAACAATATATTGTTTTGTTTCTTTCATAGGAATCACTCTCTCGTCCTGGGGAGGGAAGTTTTCTTTCACCCTATTTTAGGTCCTAAGCTTAGATTTTGTGGTTGGTTTGTTTTCCTTTCTTTTATTTTCTTTTCAAGGGCCACTCTCTCATCCTAGGGAGGGAAGTTTTCACCCTTCTTTAGGTCCTAAGATTTCAAATTTTTAGAATGTTTTCCTTTTATTTTCTGATTGCATGAACAAAGATAAAAGTAAAAGGGGTAGAGGAAGACCCCCAAAAAGAGGAAGAAAATATCTGGTCATAATTACCTATATCCAAGAAATAGTTTCCAAAGATGAATCAGGATCATCATCGCGAGTTGCTATTAGGGTGATATCTCATACAAGATCTGGAGGGTAGTCACTTTCACAACCAAAACCTCCCCCAATATCAGAAGCACAATTCATTGAAGAAGAAGTAGCAAGTAGAGGATTGGGGGAACTGAACATTGTGAGTTCAAAAGAAGAAGAATACTTGAGGGAATTCACTGCACCATTCGATTGAGCAAGTCTTATTAAACAAACTCAATCGTGTATTATAGAACAACCAGAACCTGTTGAGATTCCAAGTGAATATTGGAAGATATTCATGGCTAGCACAAATTCTTTGATCGATTTCCGAATTGGAGATATCAGAGGTGACGTGCCTATGAAGCATATTAATTTGACAACATTACTTGACTTTAATTGTCTTTCTTCTAAAGATCCAAATGCATTCCTGTTTGAATTCGACGTTGTCTGTTAGGGGTATGACTATATTTCTGATGCCCAAAAATTAAAGATATTCCCTGCCACTTTGAAGGGAACAACTTTGAGATGGTTCATGGGTTTAGAGGGGAAATCTATTACTACATGGGATGATATGAAGACAATTTTCCTCGAAAAGTATCAAGCCTATTGCAAATCCCGAGATGTTAAGGAAGAGATATTTCAAATTATGTAGAAAGAGGATGAGAACATGTAGGAATTTAGGGAATGTTTCAAATATAGTTTGCAGAGATCAGGCCACAGTGATCTGGATAAGGACATCTTGAAGATAATTTTTCTCTGGGCACTAAGGGAGGAACCTTTGGAACTTTTGAACGTAGTAGGAAAGGGAGATATATCAAAGGAAGAATTCGACACCATCTGCAAATTGTTCATTAAGTGTTCACATGGAGCTGCGAGGCATAGGCATGGGATCATAACCCTTAAGACATCCAATGGTGGAGTTACAAAATAAAAAATTGGAAACTTGCTATACAACTTGAGGGTTGATATCTTGAGCACATTTTCCTTATAGTTGGACATTTTATAGGAAAAACAAAAGCAAATGGAAGCAAAGAAGGCTGTGTCCATTTTCTTCCCTCAATGCAAGAAGAAGCACCCTCTGAAGGAATGTCCATTGAATACTGTCGAGACCTATGCAATATGTGAACAGAGTCATTCCACTAGCACCTGTCCATATCTTTCTGGGATGAAGGTGGTTTTTCAAGGAGCAAATGAAGAGGTAGATCAACTATAATTCATGGGATCAAGGAAACCATGGCAACCATGACCACAAAACATGAATCAAGGTATAGCTCAAGACCCCTCTCATTATTTTAATAATTTGAATTTTATGCCTCAGTCTATACCTTTTTCACCTTCATGGCCGTAATCCTGTCAATATCCGATGCCCTAGAAACCATGGTTCCCTTAGTCTGGTCCAACTCCTTCATGGTCCTAGAATTGGAGTTGACCTCCTCCTCCTTCAGGAAAATTCTCCCATCCTATGCCACAATAATAGACACAATTTCCTTCTAATGCCTCCACTAGCAATCCTCCTCTTCGTCCACAACTGCCTATTCAATCAAACCCAAATCCAAACAATAGGGGGGCTCAACAGGTTGAGACACTCAACCTTCTTGCATATGGTATTTCCACTATGGAATGTAATGAATTAAATCTCTGGTTTGGTCGGGTGGTAAAAACTTAGACTTCACCAATAATTGTTGAACATACTGATGATGAAGTCTCAGAACTAGAACCTAGGAATTTTGTTGGAACAACTTGGGATGAGTTAACATAAACTACTATGGAACAACAACCCGCTTCTCAAACGATTTTTACTAGATGATGTCAGAATGGTCCAACTTATCTTGAGAGACTATCCTAGAGCAAACACAATCCTCATCCTAAATTTAACTTTTTAGGGGAATTGCAAAATTTATTTGTCAAAATCCCATTTCTTTAGGCTATGAGGGACACACCAATTTATGCCAAAACTATCAAAGAATATTTCTCTAAGAAAATTGGAAGAAAACCAAAGGATCCACTCACTATTCACGTTATGGGAAAAATATCAGACATAATGTTGGGGAAGCCTACACCTGTTGAGTATGGGGATCTAGGGAACCCAATTCTTACATTACAGATTAATGGGGTTGATATACCAAATGTGTTGGTAGACTTGGGGGTGGCAATTAATGTCATAACTTCTGCAACTATGATTACCTTGGGCCTGAGAAACCTTAAACCAACTCCCACCATCCTAAAACTGGCAGATCAGTCTGCTATAGACTGGTACAGAAGTTGGAAGATATAACCATTTTAGTAGACTCATGATAATACCCTATACAAATTTTGGTATTAGATAGCCAATCCCCTGCCTTTGGGCATCCTTTGATTTTAGGAAGACCATGTCTTGCAATTGTAGACACTTACATTGGGTGTCGGTCTAGAAATATGGTAATATCCAAAGGGGAGGTTACAAAGAACCTTATCCTTTATCCCCCTATAGAATCGAGTTCACCAGATAAACCAGGATTTACCTTAATACAAAATCTCTACCTATAAAAGGGCTCGAACCTGAAAATGAAGAAATCAGGCCAATTCTTACTGTTGATGAGGCCCTCCATTTTAAGTATGAAATGGAAGATGATGCTATTAGTACCTTTATCAGTAGCCCCAACTCTATTTCTGATTCAACCCGCCAGCAATTAGAATCTATTATGAGTTGCCATGTTTAGGAAGCCATTGAACTAGAGTCTGATGTTGAAAATGTTCCTGTAATTGTACCCTGTAACATTGTTCCTATAGAAATTGAGCCAGGGAAGATGTTGAACGTTAATCCTGAACTTTCACCTTCCTAGTTTAAACGGTTAATGAAAGTCCTTCAGAAATAGAAAGAATCCTTCACTTCGGAATATACAGATATGAAAGGAATCCCTTCTGACACATGTACTCATCACATATACATTAAAGAAGAATGTCAACTTGTTAGGAAACCATAGAGAAGAATGAATCTTTCTTTAAAGAACCTTATCAAGACAAATTACAGAAACTATTAGATGTGGAATTTTTTTACCCAATCTCAGATAGTCATCGGTTCATAAATATTGGCGGGTCCACTCTCGGTTCATCTCCTTTCCGCTACTCTCTCCATTCTCCAATCCCCGCCATCGATCTTCCCACTAATCTGATAGTCCGCACTTCACCCCATTGACGTTATATGCTCGACCATTCAACACCATTAGATCATTTCCACCAAATCTAATGCCTATCACGCATATTGCTCGGGTAACAAGCGAGAGGGATACCCACCCGATAAAAGTGGTTTCCGTTCTCTCCTCTGTTGCTACATGGTGCCCAATGAATAGAATCGGGCAGGCTCTGACCTTTACCGCCTACCGCCTGATGGACACTCGAAATAAACCATTTCCGCCTAAGAAAACTGCTCTTGGACATTATCCTTCGAGCACCTCCTCTTCCTGATAGCCATTCGATCTACGATCTGAGATCTAATGGCTCGGACTTATTCTGATCCCACCATGACTTCAAGCCTTCGGCAATTGATCTCCTTTGCCCATTCCTCCTGATCCAACAACTACCTTCTGGACACAGGAGCCAGCCATAATCTAATGACCAAGGCTGTCATGGATGAGTTGGGTCTTGACATTACCAAGTGTTATCCTGACTTGTTTTCTTTTGACTCTAGAAAAGTGAAATGTTTGGGATTAATCAAGGACCTAGCCATCACCTTGTCTCAGCTGCCCTTGAAGAGCATGATGATGGATATTGTTGTAGCAGATGTACCCCCCAAGTTTGGCATGTTGCTTTCTAGAGGTTGGATCAAGAGATTAGGTGGAACATTGCAAAATGATTTGTCCTATGCCACTGTCCCAGTTTTTCGAGGTGAGAGTAGGAGATTATATAGAGAAGCTCACTTGGCTTATATCATCAGTGATGCAAGGAATCCCACTAATCTTCCCATCTATGCTGTTGACACTAATTTTGGAGCTTGTATTCTTCAGATTGAAGAATCCTAGTTGGCCTCCATGCAGCTTAAGAAATCGGTTTGCCAGATCACAGAGGAAGAAGGCCCACAAATTTGGGACATGTTCTTTGATGTAGCTTGCTCTAAGAAAGCAGTAGGGGTAGGTGTAGTCCTTATGTTCCCCACACAAGAATTTATTCATTTATCTTTCAAATTAACATTTTAGGTCACAAATAACATAGTAGAGTACGAAGCCTTGATATTGGGCTTAAATTTTGCTAAAGAAATGGGCATCAAAGGTCTGAAGGTGTTTGGAGATGCAGACCTTATCATTTAGCAGGTCAAAAAAAGTTTCCAAGCAAAGCATCCAAGGCTGAAAGCATACAGAGATGAGGTATGGAAGCTCAAGGGTTCTTTTAATAGTTTCATCATTTCTTACATCCCTAGAATGAAGAACCGGCTTGCTGATTCCCTTGCTGTCTCTGCTAGCACGTTTATTCCTCCTTTACCTCCTAAATTGACTTATGAAGTTTAGGTGAAATATAGACCATCTCTGCCTGACAATGTCAGATACTAGAAAGTTTTTGAAGATGATGATGAAATTAATAGGCTTTTACAAGTCATTGATGAATTTTCTAAAATGCACATTGACCAAGATAATGAAACCATTGAAGAATACAACTCGTCCAAGCAAAAGGATGAGACTGGTCAGGATAGCATTGTTCAGCTGCCTAGTAACCATATACCCAAAGGATTGGTGCCCCTAGAGAAGCTCTTTGATCATAATAATGTACCTTATAAGCTTGCCAAAAAAGAAACTGAGCCTACAGTTCATAGACATAATGTAGGGAGTCCAGCCCATCCAAAGTACATAAATCTGTCCACTCACTTGTGTTCTACCCAAAGTTTTGAGTATTGCACTGTGATGAAACAATTTGCTGATATTTTTACTTGGGAGTACAAATATATTAATACCTATGACACCAACATCATTCAGCATAAGATTCCACTGGAGAAGAACACCATTCCTTTTAAGCAGAAATTAAGACCTATCAGCCCTCTCTTATTGCCTTTGATTGAAAAGGAAATCAAGAAGTTGTTGGATGCCAATATCATAATTACCCTAAGGTATTCAAAGTGGATAGATAACCTTGTGGTAGTAAGAAAGAAGAATGGAGAAATAAGGCTTTGTGTTGACTTCAGGAATCTGAACAAATGCTCTAAGAAGGATAACTACCCCCCGCCTAAGATGGAACACTTGTTGCAAAACGTTTCAGGGGCTAGAGTCATGTCTTTCTTAGATGGATTTTTAGGTTACAATCAGATTGCTGTACGTCCAGAAGATCAGGAAAAGACCACCTTCACTACTCCTTGGGACACTTTCATGTACTCCAAGATGGCTTTTGGATTGATGAATGTTGGGGCTACTTTTCAGAGGGCCATGGACATAGCCTTTGTGGGAGAGAAGGACAAGTTTGTCCTTATTTACCTTGATGACATAACAGTGTTTTCCAGTAGTCACAAGGACCATTTGTAGCATTTGAAGAAGGTGTTTCTAAAGTGTAGATAGTTTGGAATTTCTATGAGCCCAAAGAGGTCACAATTTTCTCTAGAAGAAGGAAAACTTATGGAACATATTGTTTCTGTTGAAAGTGTGAAGATCGATCCAGAAAGAGTTATAAAAATTCAAACATTGTCCATCCCAATGTCAAAAAGGTACATTCAATCATTCCTAGGTAAGATTAACTTTGTTAGGAGGTTTATTGCAAACTTTGCAGAGCTAGAGAAGCACATCACTTCCATGTTGAAGAAAGGATCAGAAATAAAATGGACGGATGGTGCAAGAAGCTCTTTTGAAGCCACCAAACAAGCTATCATGGAAGCTCCCACTCTAATCAATCTAGATTATACCAGGGAGTTTTATATCTTCTCTTTTACCTCTTTGATACACTTGCAGTAGTTCTATTGCAGAAAAATGATGAAGGTATAGAGCACCCTGTGGCCATTTTTAGTAAAAGTTTGAGGGATGTTGAACTAAGGTATGACCTTATTAAAAAACAAGTTTATGCTCATAAAATATTTAAAGGAATTCAAAATTTATATTTTTCATTCCAAAGTGATTGCATATGTACTGTCAGCCTCAGTAAAAGATGTTCTAACTCGGCCAGATATTGATGGAAAGAGAGCTAAATGGATTGGAAAATTCATAGAGTTCAACATAGAGGTGAAGCCCACCAAGCTTGTCAAAGGCCAGGGCTTGGCTAAGCTTATGGCTGAGGAAGATTGTAGTTTGTTAGACATCAATTGCATGGGTTCAAATTTAGGTGGTGAGCGAACAGAGGAAGCAACAGAAGAGCAAGAGAAGAATTAGTCTTTGGTTGAAAATCTAGCCACCTGTGAATGGTATTCCAGTGTAGTTCATTTTTTAAAGAAGCTAGAAGTCCCTCTAGGGCATAGCTCAAGTGAAGTTGGGGCCATTAAGTTCAGATCAAATAAATTTTGCATTAATAAAAACCTACTTTATTGGAAAGACCGATCACAGATCCTCTTGAGATGTCTAGACAAAGGACAATCTGAGGAAGTCATGCACCAGTTCCATTCTACCATTTGTGGAGGGAATCATTATTGGAAAACCACAGCCCAAAAGATCCTTAGAGTTGGGTATTATTGGCCTACTCTGTTCTCTGATGTGTTTTCTTTTGTGAAGTCTCATGACAAATGTCAGAGGTTTGTAGGAAGACAATAGCTAAAATCTCTGCCCTTGAAGCTAGTACATGCCAATGGTCTCTTCATAGGTGAGATCAATCCACATTCCAGTGGCCATCACAAATGGATCTTGGTAGCCATTAATTATTTCACCAAATGGATTGAGGCTATACCCACTAAAAATGCTAATCATTAGGTTATCATAAAGTTCTTGAATGAGAATATTTTCACTAGATTTGGTTGCCCAACCAAACTATTCATTGATAATACAGTAGCTTTAATGGCAGAAGAATTGGTGGACATGTGTGAATCCATGGGCATTCAATTGGTGCATTCTACCTCATATTATCCTCAAGGTAATGGCCTAGCAGAATCATCTAACAAGAGTCTTGTAAGGATAATCAAAAAACTGCTGGAGGACAACAAAAAGAATTGGGATTCCAAGTTGAAGTTTGCACTGTGGGTTGACAAAGTTACCAACAAAAAGTCCATAGGAAATTCTCCATCTAAGTTGGTTTATGGCGCTGATGTTATTTTTCCTATCTAGCTGATTCTCCTGATGGCCAAATTCTTGCAAGAAGAATAGGATGAAGAGAACGACATGGCGAGGAGAATGAGTAACTTGGTAGAATTACAACAGATCAGAGAACAACTGGTTGAGAAGTCAAGAATTCATTAGAAGAAGATCAAAGAAACCTTTGATAGAAAGGCAAAAATGGACAATTTTTAGGTTGGTGACTGGGTTGTCAAATGGGATGCATTGAAGGAAAAGAAGGGAAATCATGGTAAATTTGATGCCTTACGGATGGACCATTTGTCATTGCTCAAGTTCAGATGAAAAATACTTTCATTTTGCACAATTTGGAGGGTGAAGGTGTTTTTGATGGCCTAGTCAATGGGCGATTTTTGAAACTTTACTTCATATAAGGCTTTAAGGCCTTGATATTGTAATAGGATTTTTCAGTTTTTGTTTTCTATGAAAATAAAATCCATGCCCAATGGAACACTAGGAGATAAGTTTGTTTTGGTTGTTACTGGAAAGGCGGTAGTCTGCAGTTCTTAAAACCTCACAGGGAGGCTTTCATCCCCAGAAGGAGCCAGTGTTAGCCATGAGGTGAACTGCTGCTATTTTAATGGAAATGTACCCTATTTTAGCTTCGATGATACTTGTCTCCTCTTTCGCTGCTTTGGCCATAAGCCTGACTTCAAGAATTATACACCCACGCTCATAAATTTCAACGGGTCCACTCTCAGTTCATCTCCTTTCCACTGCTCTCTCCATTCTCTGATCCCTGCCATAGATCTTCCCACTGATTTGATAGTCCACACTTCACCCAATCGGTGCTATATGCTCAACCATTCATCACCGTTAAATCATTTATGCCAGATCTAATAGTTATCGCACATATCGCTCAAGCAACAAGTGAGAGGGATACCCGCCTGATAAAAGTGGTTTCCTCTCTTTCCTCTGCTGCTACGTGGCACTTGATGAATGGAATCAGGCGGGCTCCAACCTTTACCGCTTACTGCTTGATGACAACATGAAATAAACCATTTCCACCTAAGCAAACCACTCCCGAGCGTTATCCTTCGAGCACCTCCTCCACCAGATAGCCATTCGATCTACCGATTTGAGATATGATGGCTCAGACTTATTCCGCTTCCGCCATGACTTCAAGCCTTCGACGAATGATCTCCTCTGCCCATTCCTCCCAATCCAATGACCCTCGTTCACCATCACCATAGTTCACATCGAACGTCAATTCACACAATCCAATGGCCCAAGTGCCCCCATACCCCACTTCCCATCAGTCACTTGGGGAAGAAATTTGTTGGCTCTGACAGTGATTTTTACAGTCAGACAATTGAACTAAAATAATGGAATGCCTGGCCGGAAAGAGAAAAAAGCAACAACACGATGCAGTTGAACCAACAGAAGTGATCATGGAGCATTGCTGGCATGAGCGAGCCACCTGACAACATGGAAAAATTACTAGAATTTTGCTACTTTATTTGTTAGAAAAAGAGCCCTCTGAGCTCGTGTTTGTCTAGTTATGGAATTAAGTATTTAGAAGACAGATGGAATAGATTAATACATCTCAAGCCTTAGAGGCTTCAAGAGCATTGTAAAAAGCCTATAAATGGTTGAAAGTTCGAATTATTAAGGGTTCAACTTTTGGAGACTATGGATACCTTTTCCTCTGAGCGTCTCATCTTCATTCCAGTAATACAAACTTCTTTTTCTATTACATGTTCAATCACCATCTTCTCCTCCATTCTAAGCTTGCACTTAAATAGGTCATTCATGTTTTATTTTGTGTCAAATGCCAGATAACTGTCATCTTATCTTTGCGTTGATAAATTAGATTTGCAAGCTTCATTTACTTTCTATAGCTAGCCATTCATATGTTTTTATGTATGTATTTGCTGGTACAATCAGGATTCTCCATCTATGCATTGAATCTATAAACTATTGAGGATTAGTGGTTGAAAGCCTTGTCAAATTGAGGGTGTTCATGCATGTCGTGAGTGAAAACAGAGTTGAAACAGTCATCTTACTTGATCCAAACCCCAATCCATTCCAATAGTTTAGAGAACGATATTGAAGATTTATATGTTACCAGGCATCTCCGAGCTACAACCTAGGAGAGTTTCTTGGAGTTCTAACAGGTATAACCAGATCCAAATAGCTCATGATGATTAAGATAAAACTACCTTCACATGCCCTTGGGGAACCTTTTCATATCGAGTCCTCCCATTCGGTGTCTGTAATGCACCTACTACCTTTCAATGGGCAATATTAGGATTTTTTTCTGATCTAGTCAATGATAGTGTTGAAATCTACATGGATGACTTCAACCCATATGGGGATTATTTTGAAGAAGGTCTTGAAAACTTAGAGAAATTACTTAAAAGTTGTAATAAAACACATGTTTCTTTTACTACAGTGAAATGCCATATGATGATGAAAGAGGGAATAATTTTGGGACATCTGCTTGCAGGCGCAGGAATTCAAGTTGATCATGCCAAACTAGAGGTAATATTAAATCTTCCTACACCTAAGACACGAACATAGTTGCACAGTTTTATCATATATGATTGCTATTATATACGTTTTATAGAAAAAAAATTATAAGATAGCATTTCCACTTTTTCAGTTATTACCTAAGGATGTAAAGTTTATATGGGCAGATGAATGTGAAACAACCTTTGTGAAAATAAAATAACTAGTTTGCAATGCTCTGATATTACGTGGTCCTGACTAGAACCTCCCATTTCATATCTCTATAGATGCTTCTCATACAGTAGTAAGGGTAGTCTTGAGAAAATAGGAGGATAAGAAACCATACACGATTTATTACGTTAGTAAGAATATGGCTCCTGCTGACCTAAATTATACGATAATTGAAAAAGAGTTTTTGGTTGTTATTTATGTTATTAATAAGTTTCGGCATTACATGACATGATATCCAACTTCGTGCACACTGATCATGCAACCATGAGGTATCTTATGAACAAACCAATAACTCTTGGTCGTATTATGAGATGGTTATTATTAATTCAAGAATTTGATATCACCATTGTAGATAAGTCGGGGAAAGATAATGTAGTTTCACATTTCCTATCTAGGCTAGGTGCTAGTGATGAAGGTACACCAGTAGAGGATAGTTTTCAAGATGAACATCTTTTTTCAATTTCTACTCACACTCAGCGGTATGTAGATATTGCTAACTATCTTGTTGCAGGAAACACTCACCATACAAAGAACATCGGAAGATTTTCCATCATAGTGTCCGCTATTCATGGATAGAGGGACACCTCTTTTATACAGGATCTAATAAAAAAATCTAGTGCTACATAGGTGAAGATGACATCTACGATGCCTTGAAAGTAGCTCATGATGGCCCCTATGGATGATATTTTGCAGATAAGCAGACATGTCATAAGGTGTTACAGATCAGGTACTATTGGCCCTCCTTTTTTTGAGATGCAAGGAAATATGTCGATGGTACGATAAATTCCAGTAGATGGAACAACCTGGTTGGTCATATGAGATGTTGTTACAACCTCAACTAGCTCTTGAGCCCTTTGAGAAATGGGCTATCGATTTCGTTGGACCATTCAATCCATCTTTACATCAGAAAGTCCACATTTTGGTATGAACAAATTATGTGACAAAGTGGGTAGAGGCCAATGTTGTTGCGAAAGAAATAAAATAGGCTGTCTCAAACTTCTTATTAGAAGAAATTTTCGCTCTGTACGGAGCTCCTAGGGAGATAGTTTTAGATGGAGCGACGAAATTCACATCATATCTGATAGTAGGACTTATGAAGAAGTATGGAATCAAGCATAGGGTTACATATCCATATCATCCCCAGGAAAATGGTCAAGTTGAGAGTAGAAATAAAGTATTGGAGAATATCCTTACAAAGATTGTAGCAAACCATCACTGAAATTGGGTCGAAAATCTTCCTAAGGCACTTTAGGCCTATAAAACAACATGGCGAAATACAACAGTATTTTCACCATATGAGCTTATTTATGGGAAATCACCTTTTTTTCTAGTGGAATTCGAAATTAAGATGCTCAAGACATCCCTTGAATTAGGTTTGGATCTTTTAGAAGCCCAGAAACACCGACTGGAACAGTTAAATGAGTTGGATGAAATTCATTTGATAGTTGTCCAAAACACTACTATGATTCAACAGTAGAAAACTAAGTGGCATGATAAATTTATCAAGAAAAATGTGTTTCAAAGAGGAGATTAGGCTTTGCTTAATGATTCTTGGTTCAAATATTTTAAAGGAAAACACTAACCCAGATGGATGTGGCCATATGAAGTTGACAAAGTGTTTAATAATGGGACTGTTAGACTCGTAAAAATTGATGAGGGTCATACTCCCCTGATTTTAAACGGACATCGCCTTAGATTGTATGAACATCCAGTTTTTAAAGACTCCTTTATTAAACATCTCTCTGATAATTCTGGTTTTGAAATTGTTAGTGCAGAGAACTCTTCCTTTGCACCTCTTGCTTAATTCAAATAATAATAATAATAATAATAAATACACACACACACACATATATATATATATAATAAAATTTTGTCACTACTTTATAATTATTTTTCTTGCAGGTGCTTCACTGGTGTTGCTACTAGTGTTCTTACTCCTGAGGTGTTGTTACTCAGCCGATGCTAATTTCGTCTAAGTACTTCATTAGTGTTGTTACTCCTCCAATGTTGTTACTCTGTGGATGTTGATTTCATCTAAGTACTTCACTGGTGTTGTTAATTTGTTCTTTATGATTCTGTCTAAGCACGCTAGTATTTTTACTCCTCCGATGTTGTTACTCCATTCATCACAATTGTCTAAGTATACTGGTGATGTTACTCCTCCAGTGTTGTTACTCTCTCAAGGTAACCCGCCAGGTACAGCTTCAATCAACTTCATGGATTTGAATGATATTTCACATATGACATGACTAGACATGACTGTGGACGGTCATCCCTTAGTTGGGGGGAGGTATCATTTTTAATGTTAAAGATGTCATATTTAATAGCAATGATGATCCATCATTATTGATGTTGAACCTCGTGCCAACTTGTTAGGTCCCTATAAGACTAGTGATCCCCCCATTACTATTGTCATTGTAGCCCATTATTGTTATTTTTGTGCCCCAGTTGTCCCCACATTGTTATTATTGTGCCCCATAGAAGCCCACTATTGGTATTTTTGTGCCCTTATGTTATTATTATTATGTCGGCTTTGATTATATTGTGACCCCTTAGACTCCTATATATAGAAATGAGGTTTTGTAATTTCAATCATCCAAGAATTATTCATTTGTGTAATGTAAATGAGGTTTCCCCCTTAAAGAGGCTGATTTTGAAGTCGTTTACTTATATTTTCTTCTATTTTGTGAGATGGTTGCATAACGTTTGGTATCAGAGCTTTGGATTCTAGGGTTTCGCTACTCCAAACAGGTCATTGTGGAATTTTCAGTATAAATTTTTTTATATGACGTTTTAGAAGCTAAAAAAAAACCATTTGAGCTGAAACCTTGGTGACCCTCAGGTCCAAATTTCAAAGATTTTCTCTCTATAGTTTCAAATATATGACCCACAAAAGTTAGGGTTATTGTAGGATTCTCAATTACATCCCAAAAAGGTGACCTTGGGAAAATCATCATAACTGTCTCTCTGAGTATCAGATTGAAATTCCGTAAGAATTTACAAAAAGAGGACGAACTGTAGTCTTTTGTGCATTGTTTTTAGGTCCGAAGGTTGATAAAGTGACACGTGGCACTTCGTACAAGTTCACTCTATTGAAAAAGTGTATATTTAGGTCATCTTGGGAGATTGGGCACAACTCTTTCTTAGAGAATCCAATTTTGATCAAACTGGTGGTGTTAGAAAGAGAACATAGAGGGCTACTGGAGTTCATAATTTAAGAACTTGGAGATCCACAATTTCAGAGATACATCAAATTCAATATCATGATCTGACAAAAAGAACAAGGTGTGTAGTCCTTTTAAAAATTTTCATAAGCCTTGTTTGAAAACTTAGTTTGAAGTGATTAAAAGGAAATATTGAAGAAAATTATCATTACTTGATGCCCTGAACAAAGAAAATGGAAACACCTAGTAAGCAACCCAAAAGCTCTACTATGACGCATGAAGAAGAGGAATAAATGTAACATGATATAACAAATTTACGATACCAAGTGCAACAAATTTCTCTATCACAAAATGTAATAGAAGCTAAGATGGATGGTTTGGAAGACAACATTGAAGATTGAAGAAAGACATGAACGATTGTAAGGAAGGTTTGACAAATTTTCTACATGAAAGGCTTCCTAATGACAAAAAGGTAGTAGAGAAAACTCATAATGGGAACAAAAGAAATTATATATTTGAGGATTCTGTGATCTACACTTTGTATGGTGATATTTCTGGAGCCATCGCATTCATGTTTTCTTGGAATTGATGTTTCAAGCCAACCATCGTGCTTCATCATCAGGATCAGATGAGTGAAAAAGTTAGAACTTCAAGGGGTCAATAAATAGAGGAGAGGCCCGAGTGAAAGGAGTTGACAAGTTTACTAATGATATGATTCAGATTACTAATTAGTTAATGGTTTTCAATTTTTAGATTTCTTATAATATTATTCTCACAATAATATTTTAGATTTCATTTGATTTTTAATTTATTTTCATAGTTATATATTTTTAGTATTTATTTTGAATTTATTTTTTAAAAATTAATTGATAATTGAATAATAATAATTAATCTAAAGCATAACTAATTAATTATTATTTTTTTGTTAATTTAAAAGAATTTTCTTTGATTAAGAACTTAATATTAATTAATGCTTATAAATTAACTAAATTTATTATGCATTATGTTGGGTCCCTATAATACTAGTGATTACCCCATTACTATTGTAGTTGCATCCCTTACTAATATTGTTGTGCCCCTATTATCCCCATATTTTTATTGTTGTGCCCCATAGAATCCCTCTATTGTTATTTTTTTGGCTTTATATTATTATTGTTAGGTCAGCTGGGTTATATTGTGACTCCTTAGACTCCTATATATAGAAAGGAGGTTTTGTCATTTGAATCATCCAAGAATTGCTCATTTATGTAATGTAAAGGAGGTTTCCCCCTTGAAGAGGTTGAATTCTAAGGCGTTGATCTATCTTTTCTATATTTTCTTGAGCTGGTTTCATAACATTTGGTATCAGAGCTTTGGATTCTAGGATTTCGCTGCTCCAAATAGGTCATCGTGGAATTTTCGCTATAAATTTTTTTTGTGATGTTTCAGAAACTAAAAGAAAAACCCATTTGAGAAGAAATCACGCTGAACCTCGAGTCCGAATTTCATAGATTTTCATGCTATATTTCCAGAGATATGATCTGAGGAAGTTGGTCTTTTTGTAGACTCCTGAATTACATTCCAAACAGGTGACCAGGGGAAAATCGTCATAATCTTCTCTCTAAGCATAGAATTGAAATTTCGTAAGAAGTTGCAGAAAGAGGATAGACTTTAGTTTCTTGTATATATTTTTCAGAGCCAAAGGTTGAAACAGTGACTCGTGGCACATCGTACAAGTTTTCTCTACTGAACTATTCTATAATCAGGTCACTGTGGGAGATTTCACATAATTCTTCCTTGGAGAATCCAATTTGGATCATACTGGTGGAATTAGAAAGAGGACATAGAGGGCTACTGCTGGTCACAATTTCAGAACTGGATGATCCGAAAGTATAGAGATACATCAGAGGCAAAATCGAGCTCCTACAAAGTGAAAAAAGGTGTGTAGATTCATTTAAATTTTTGCTTAAGATTGGTTTGAAAATTTATTTTGAAGGAATTCAAAGGGCATAGTAGAGCATTATTATCGGTAACTGATGCCTCGAGGAAAGAAAATGCAAACACCTAGTAAGCAACCTGAAAGCTCTAGCATGACTCATGAAGAAGAGGAAGAAATAACAATGTAAACTTTGAAACGAGAACTATAAACTCAAAACGGGAACTCTGGCAAAAAAACCCCGAAAAAACATAAAAAAAAGTGCTAAAAATGAAAAATGTGTATATTGGAACGATGATTTTATTTTTTAGGGGTCAATTTTGAACATGTTTTAAAAATGGCAGTGACTACGAAATTTACTACAAAATGTTCGTGCAAAATATAGCTTCAAAACGAAAGTGATGATACTGGAACAATGATTTTTTTTTTTAGGGTCAATTTTCAAACTTTTTAAAAAATGTTAGTAAAACCAAATTTTTATGTGCCAAACAAAGTTGTTTATGAGGAAAAAAACACATTAATGCTTTTGGTAGGATATCATTTTTCTTTCCTGAGTATAAATTCAACATGTTTTCAACCATAACATGCTAGATACATAGGAAAAATAATTCCAGGAATTGCCCAGCCACCATCCGGGTGGGCGGGCGGGCCACCGAGGTGGCGCTAGCCTAAGTCGTGCCACTCCAATGGCCAGCCTGTCCACCTGGCTGGTGGCTGGGCAATTCCGGGAATCGACCAGCCACTAGCTGGGCGGGCGGGCAAGCCGCTGGGGTGGCACGGCTGGTGACTGGGTGATTCCCGAAATCGCCCAGCCACCAGCCGGGTAGGCGGGCGGGCAGCCGGTGTGGCGCCAGCCCAGGCCGCGCCACCACGGCAGCCCGCCCGCCCGGTGGCTGGGTGATTTCCAGAATCGCCCATCCACTAGCCGGGCGGGCGGCTGGTGGCTGGGCAATTCCCGAAATCGCCCAGCCACCAGCCTGGTGGGCAGGTGGGGCGTCGGGGTGGCGCCAGCCCAAGCTATGCCACCACGGCGGCCTGCCCGACCGCTCAGCTTGTGGTTGGGTGATTCCCGGAATCGCCCAGCCACTAGTCGAGCAGGCGTGCGGGCCACCGGGGTGGTGCCAGCCTAGGTCGGGCCACCCCAGCGCCCGCCCGCCCGCCCGGCTAGTGACTGGGTGATTCGCGCCACCCTACCTACCCGGATGGTTGGTGGCTGGGTGATTTCAGGAATCGCCCAGGCACCAGTCGCCCGCGCTCGCCCGACTGGTGGTTGGGTGATTCCGGGAATCACACAGGAGGCTGGAATCACCTAGCCACAAGCAGCCTGCCCCACTGGTGGCTGGTCGATTCCCGGCATCGCCCAGCCACCAGTCGAGCGGGCGGGGGGGTAGCCAGGGTGGCGCGGCCTAGGGTGGGTGGCCCACCTAGGCGGCCCACCCGACCACCTGGCTGGTGGCTGGGTGATTCCCAGAATCACCGAACCACTAGTCGCGCAAGCAACTAGTGGCTAGGTGATTCCCGGAATCACCCAGCCACTAGCCCGGCACGTAGGCGGTCCGCCGGGGTGGCGCAGCCTAGGGTGGCACCACCCTGGTGGCCCGCCGGCCTGCCCGGCGGATGGTTGGGAGATTCCGAGCCACCACACCTCGGTGGCCCGCCAGCCTGCCTAGGTGGTGGCTGGGTGATTTCGGGAATCACCCAGCCACCAGCCGGGCAGGCGGCTGGTGGCTGGGTGATTCCAGGAATCAACCAGCCAGGCTGCTGGCTCAGTGATTCCAGGAATCAACCAGCCACCAGCCACCCGCCCAGCTAGTGGCTAGCTGATTTCGGGAATCAACCAACCACTAGCCGGGTGGGCAGATGGTGGCTGGTTGATTCTTGGAATCAACTAGCCATCAACTGGACGCCCAGCTAGTGGTTGGGTGATTCCGGGAATCACCCAGCCACCAGCTGGGTGGCTGGATGGTGGCTGATTGATTCCTGGAATCAACCAGCCACTAACCGCTCCGGGCGGGAATCAACCAGACACTAGTCGCCCGCCCGGATGGTGGCTAGTTGATTCCTGGAATCAACTAGCCACCAGTCGTCCGCTTGGCTAGTGGCTGGTTAATTCTCAGAACCCACCACCAGCCAGGCGGTCGGTTGGTTAATTCTCGGAATCAACCACCAACCAAGCAGTCGGCTGGTGGCTGGTTGATTCCTGGAATCACCCAGCGACCAGCCGCCCGCCCGGCTAGTGGCTGGTTGATTCCGTGAATCAACCTACCACCAGCCAGGCGGCCGGCTGGTGGCTGGTTGATTCCGGGAATCAACCAGCCAGGCGGCCGGCTGGTGGCTGGTTGATTCCTGGAATCAACCAGCCACCAGCCGCCCGTCTGGCTAGTGGCTGATTGATTCAAGGAATCAACCAGCCACCAGCCGTCTGCCTGGCTAGTGGCTAGTTGATTCCCGGAATCAACCAGCCACCAGCTGGTGGCTGGTTGATTCCCAGAATCACCCAGCCACCAGTTGGGCAGCCGGCTGGTGGCTAGTTGATTCCCGGAATCAACCAGCCACCAATTGCCCACCCGGCTAGTGGCTGGGTGAACCCGGGAGGGCGACTGGTCGCTGGTTGATTCCCGGAATCAACTAGCCACCATCCGGGCGGCTAGCTGGTGGCTGGTTGATTCCCGGAATCAACCAGCCACTAGCCGGGCGGCCGGCTGGTGGCTGGTTGATTCCCGGAATCAACCAGTCGGGCAGCCAGCTGGTGGCTAGTTAATTCCCAGAATCAACCAGCCACTCGCTGGCCGCCCGGCTATTGGCTGGTTAATTCCCGGAATCAACCAGCCACCAGCCACCCGCCTGGCTAGTGGCTTCACCAAGCCACCAGCCAGGCAGGCGGCTGGTGGCTGGTTGATTCCCGAAATAAACCTGCCCAAGCGGCTGTCTGCTGGCTGGTTGATTCCCGGAATCACCCAGCCACCAGCTGGGTGGCCGGCTGGTGGCTGGTTGATTCAGTCGCCTTCCTGGCTGGTGGCTAGGTGGTTCTGAGAATTAACCAGCCACCATCCGGACGGGCAGCAGCTGGTGGCTGGTTGATTCCCAGAATCAACCAGCCACCAGCTAGCCGCCTAAATGGTGGCTAGATGATTCCCGGAATCAGCCAGCCACCAGCCGCTCGTGGTATCAACCAACCACTAGCCCGACTGGTGATTGGGTGAAGTCGGGCAGGCAGCTCGTGGCTGGTTGATTCCCGGAATCAACTGGCCACCATCCGGGTGGCGAGTTGGTGGCAGGTTGATTCCGGGAATCAACCAGCCACCAACCGGGCGGCCAACTGGTGGCTGGTTAATTCCTGGAATCAACCATCCAGGCGGCCGGCTGGTGGATGGTTGATTCCCGGAATCAACCAGCCACCAGCCACCCGCTCGGTTGATGGTTGGTTAATTCCGCCCCGCTGGTGGCTGGGTTGATTCTGCACAGCTAGTGGCTGGTTGATTCCTGGAATCAAGCAGCCACTAGCCGCCCGCGAAATCAAGCAGCCACCAGCCGGGCGGGCGACTGGTGGTTGGTTGATTCCGGGAATCAACCAGCCACCAGCCGGGCGGGCAGCTGGTGGCTAGTTGATTCCCAGAATCAACTAACCACCATCCGGGCAGGCAGATGGTGGCTGGTTGATTCCCGGAATCATCCAGCCGGGCGACCAGCTGGTGGCTGGTTGATTCTCGAAATCAACCAACCACCAGCCACTAGCCGAGCGGCCAGCTGGTGGTTGGTTGATTCCCGGAATCACCCAGCCACCAGCCGAGCGGGCGGCTAGTTGATTCCCGGGCGGGCTGCTGGTGGTTGGTTGATTCCGGGAATCAACCAGCCGTCAGCCGCTCGCCCGGCTAGTGTCTGGATGATTTCGGGTGGCTGATGGCTGGTTGATTCCCAGAATCAACGAGCCACCAGCCGCCCGCCCGGCTAGTGGCTGGGTGAAGCCGGGCGGGCGGCTGGTGGCTGGTTTATTCCCAGAATCAACCAGCCACCAGCTGGCGCCCGGCTGGTGGCTAGTTGATTCGGGGAATCAACCAGCGACCCGTCGCCCGTGGCTGGTTGGTGGTTGATTCCCGGAATCAACCAGCCACCAGCTGGGCAGGTGGATGGTCGCTGGTTCATTCCACCAGCCGCCCGGCTGGTGGCTGGTTGATTCCACCAGCCGGGCGGGTGGCTGATGGCTGGTTGATTCTCGGAATCAACCAACCACCAGTCGCCCGCCCGGCTGGTGGTTGGGTGATTCCGGGAATCAACCAGCCACCAGCTGGGTGCCGAGTGGCTGGTGGCTGGGTGATTTCGGGAATCAACCAGCCACTAGTCGGGCACCGGGTGGCTGGTTGATTTGCGGAATCAACCAGCCACCAGTCGCCCACGGCTGGTTGGTGGTTGATTCCCGGAATCAACCAGCCACCAGCCGGACGCCGGGTGGCTAGTTGATTTGCGTAATCAACCAGCCACCAGTTGCCTGCGGCTGGTTGGTGGTTGATTCCGGGAATCAACCAGCCACCATCCGGGTGCCCGGATGGTGGCTGGGTTATTCCGGAAATCAACCAACTCCCAGCCGGCTGGTGGCTGGGTGATTCCGAAAATCAACCAGCCACCAGCTGGGCGGGCGTCTGGTGGCTGGTTGATTCCCGAAATCACCTAGCCACCAGCCGCCCGCCCTGCTGGTGGCTAGGTGATTGCGGGAATGACCCAGCCACCAGCGGCCCGCCTAGCTGGTGGGAATCACCCAGCGATCAGCCGCCCACCTGGCTGGTGGCTGGTTGATTCCCGGAATCAAAAGCAAAATGAGAGATAGTTAACATTTATCAAAAAACACAATTATTGATTAACTATCTTATAGACATTTGTTCAGATGAAGGAGATTGGGTTCTGGATTTATTTTCTGGCTCAGGTAAGTTTTATTATATGGAATTGAATTTCAATATGTTATTTTTTAATTAATATGTCATTGTACTAATTTAGTTCATTATTTATTTTGTGCTTGATAATTAGGCACAATGCTAGCATGTTGCCTTCAAAAAGGAAGAAATTGCATTGCAATTGAAAACGATCCAGTACAGTGTAATTTCATTCAGCAAAGAATTAATGTTCTTCAATTTCTTCCAGATGCAATGCAAGAAATTGGGTTGAATAAATGGGACTTTAGTGAATCACGTGTGGCAAAAAAGGCAAAGGAACCCCAACCACCATTACATGGAATGTTTGGAAAGACATACACTGGGAGATTCGCAGACCTCAAAGACCCATTAGAAGAAGAAAGTGAACAAAAGGAAACAGAAAATATTGTGGAAGAGGATAATGATGAAACTCTAGAGGACGAAGAATTTGGATTATGTGACATTGTTGATTAAATTTAAGTTATGCTTGTAAATCAAACTTTGCAATGTTTTGACTTTGACATTTTATGAGAAGAATAAACACTCAATTAGGGTTGTTATACGTTCAATATTTGTAATATGTGATTTTCGCATTGATTTTTAAGGTAATCATTATTTTTTGAAAAAAAAATGATTATTATTATTTTTTTGACATGAAATTCATAAAAAAGCTATTATTTAACCATTTTTAGTTAAAATTATCATATAAAAATTGTGATTTTGACATGTCAATTCTAGCAAAAACTTATCACAACGTGTAGTTTTTTAGTTATATTTATGTTTAAAATGGTTATTTTTATGTCCATTGTTAAAAAATATTGTTTTTTAGAAACAATTATTTCATGTGGATTGAAAATTAATTAAGGATGTATACATATGTAGAATATCAAAAATTCTAAATATCGACCTCCTAATTTAAAAATGCAAAACAATAAAAATCTCACTAAAAAAAAGTTAAAATTAAAATAAAAAACAAGAAAATGTGAAGAAAACAACCACTTCAAAAATGATCAAATTTACAAAATAATTATTTACATTTTATACATTATAAAATTTAAAGCCAAAACACAGGTTTTTTAAGAAAAGGGGGTGATGCAGAATACTCAATTTTTTAAATTAGCATGAAAATCACTACCATTCTAAAATGATTCTAAAACGTAATGTACATAAAAAAATTAAAGTGCCAAAAACTATGCTCTAAAAAAACATGTTCGTTCTGCATCACCCCTTTTCAAAATCAGGTCACTTTTTTGCTATCTCTACGAAACGGGTAACAGTGTCGGTTCCCGTTTCAAAGTTTACATTGTTAAATGCTACATGATATATCAAAATTACAAGAAAAAGTGCAACAAATGTCACTCTCACAAAAGCTAAGAGGAGCTAAGATAAATGGCGTGGAATCTAAGATAAAGGGCGTGGAAGCTAAGATGGACGATTTGAAGATAGATTAGAAGATAGATTTGAAGAGAGACATGGCAGATTTGAAGACAGATTTGACAAATTTTCTACAAGAAATACTTACTAATGGTGAAAAGGTAGTAAAGGAAACTCATGATGTGAACAAAAGAAATGTTAGTCATGATTTCATAGACTCTAATGTGGGATCGAAGACCCACCATATTCCAAAAATCGATATAAGGAAGTTTGATGGAAAGGATCTCGCAACATGTATATTACAGAGGGAGCAATTTTTTGATCTCAATAATGTGTAAAACACACAAAAGGTACGTATTGCAACTTTATACTTGGAACCAAATTAGTTTGTACGGTATCAATGGCTTTGCTCTCATCAACAAATTATCACTTGGGCAATTTTTACGGAATAATTGACAGTACATTATGAGGATACAAAAAGAAACACTTTTTTTAGCCAATTGATATGTCTCAAACAAAAGGGTTCAATAATGGAGTACATTGAGGAGTTCCAAAAATTGAACATAAGGGTAAAAAATATTCCAGAGGAGCATAGGATTGATGTGTTTATAGGGACTTTAAAGGATAATATCCAACATGATGTTCACCTTTGGGAACCTAATTCATTAGAGAAGGCATTCAAGTTAGCAAGAAAAATGGAAAGCAAAATTATGGCAACTAGGAAGCATACCACTCACAATTATAAAGATGGAAGTATTGTTGCCCCTAGTCTTCCACAACCTATAAGGTTGACACCACAACAATTGGAAGAAAAAAGAGCAAAAGGGCTTTGTTATAATTGTGATAGCTAATACACTAAAGGTCATAAGTGTGCTGAGAAGAAATTATTCTACATAGATTGCGAAGAGAAAGAAGAAAAGGAGAAAGAAAGGTCAAAAGAAGAGGATATACTCCAGGAACAAAGCCTAGATAAAGAAGAAATGAATCCGACCATATCTTGTAATGCATTGGCGGGAATTACCACTCCTCAAACCATCAAGATAGAAGGACAAATCAAGAAGAAAAAGGTAATAGCGTTGATTGATTCAGGAAGTACCCACAATTTTATTCATTGTAAGGTAGCAAAGGAATTGAATTGCTTCTTATATCCAGCACCAGAGTGTCAAGTGATGGTTGCAAATGGAGGAACAATAAATTGCTCTGGAAAGTGCCATAATATCAAGCTATCGATGGGAGAATATGTATTGACTAGCCAAATGCTTTCCATTCCAATGGGAGGTGCTGATGTTGTACTAGGAGTCCAATGGCTACAATCCTTGGGTACAATAGCTTTTAATTTTTAAGAACTTTTCATGAAATTTTCTGTTGAAGGAAAGGAAGTTGAATTAAAGGGTATTGCAGGGAAACCGGGAAAGATAATCAGCTCTAACGGTATGACAAAGCTTCTAAAAAAGGAACAAAGGGGTGTAATTGCACAATTATGTTCACTAGATGTTTCCATATTGGAATCATCTATTTCTCCAGATCTCCAAAAAGTGTTGGACAATCATTCCAAGGTATTTGAGACTCCCAAAGGTCTCCCACCTATTCGTGATCATGATCATGCTATTCATCTAATTCCAGGAAGTGTTCCTCCAAACATCGGGCTGTACAGATATCCCTATGCCCAAAAGAGTGAAATTGAATGTATGGTTGTAGAAATGCTAGAGGCTGGTATAATTCAACCGAGTCAAAGTTCTTTCTCTGCTCCAGTAGTATTAGTGCATAAGAAGGATGGATCATGGCACATGTGTCCGTATTATAGGGACCTCAACAAGCTCACTATTAAAGATAAGTTTCCCATTCCTGTCATTGATGAATTATTGGATGAATTGCATGGATCAATTTACTTCACCAAGTTAGATCTTCATTCAGGATATCATCAAATCATAATGAAGACTGAAGACATTCTGAAAACAACATTTAGAACTCATGAGGGTCATTATGAATTTTTGGTCATGCCTTTTGGCCTTACCAATGCACCTTTAACATTTCAAGGTTTGATGAATTCCATTTTCAAACCATTGTTAGTATTTTTTTATGATATACTAATCTATAGCAAGTCTTGGAAGGATCATGCTGAACATGTTGACAGGGTGCTACAACTATTGGAGTGGAAACAATTATATGCATAAAGATCCAAATGTTTCTTTGGAGTACAAGAGGTGGAATATCTGGGTCATATTGTATCTCATGAAGGAGCTAAGGTAGACCATAGCAAAATTAAAGCCATTAAGGAATGGAAAATCCCCACATCCATAAAGAATCTGCGAGGATTTCTCGGGTTGATAGGGTATTATCACAAGTTTGTTAAGAATTATGGGAGAATAGTAGCACCTCTAACAACATTATTGAAGAAAGATGCTTTTTCATGGACTCCAAAAGCAACAAAGGACTTCGAACATCTTAAAGAGGCAATGTGCCAAGCACCGGTCTTAGCTACACCAGACTTCACAAAAACCTTTAATGTGGAATGTGATGCTTTAGGAAATGGAATTGGTGCTGCTTTAATGCAAGATGAAAGACCCATTGCTTATGAAAGTCATCCAATCAAGGGAAAGTTTTTAAACAAAGCTATTTATGAGGAGGAAATGTTGGAAATACTCCACGCACTTAAGAAATGGTGACCCTAACTAATGGGAAGACACTTCAAGGTAAAAATGGATCATGATAGCCTTAAATACTTCTTAGAACAAAGATTATCCTCTGAAGAGCAACAAAAGTGGGTCACAAAGATGTTGGGTTATGACTTTGAAATCATCTACAAAAAAGGGAAGCAAAATGTGGTGGCAGATGCACTCTCAAGAAAGGATGAGGATGTGGAGGAATTGTTGTGCGCCATTTCTATTATCCAACCAGATTGGATAAACGAAACAAGGGAGGAATGGAAGAATGACAAAGAAGTGTGGGAATTTATTCGAAAGTTACAACAAGATTCTAGTACGTTGGATACATTTAGCTGGGAAAGTGATTCTTTATGGTACAAAGATGGCTTATACCTCTGTAAGAATTCCCAACTAAAACAAAATATTCTTATGGAATTGCACACTTCTCCCTTAGGAGGGCACTCAGGATTTTTAAAAACGTACCACAGGGTTAAGAAGGAATTTTTTTGGGATGGCCTTAAATCAGATATTCAAAAAGTTGTGGCAGAATGTTTGGTTTGCCAACAAAATAAAGTTGAAACAATTAAGACACCAGGTCTATTAGAACCTTTATCCATTCCAAGGCAACATTGGGAGGAGGTTTCAATGGATTTTATCACAGGTTTACCCAAGTATGAGGGAAAGAGTGTCATCATGGTGGTAGTTGATAGACTTACCAATTATGCACACTTTTGTGCATTATCACATCCATTTAAACCCAGTACAGTTTCTACTGCATTTATGGAAACAATTCAAAAGCTACATGGAAACCCAAAGATTATTGTAAGTGACAGAAATCCCATTTTCACTGGAAATTTTTGGACAGAATTATTTTCTTGTCTTGGTACTCAGTTAGCTCATAGCTTGAATCTTATCATCCTCAATCTGATGGGAAAACTGAGATAGTACACAAATGTTTGGAAGGATATCTTCGTTGCTTTGTATCTGATAAACAAACACAATGGGACAAATAGTTGCCTTTGGTTGAATGATGGTATAACACTTCCTTCCATACAACAACAAAAATGTCCCCATTTATGGCACTTTATGGATATCAGCCACCATCCATCACATCATATTTAAGAGAAAATTCTAAGGTTCAAGCAATGAAACATCACATCAGACATCAACAACAAGTCCTCCAACTCTTAAAAGATAACCTCGTGTTGGCATAGAATAGCATGAAACGGTAGGAAGATCAACATCGCAGCGAAAGAAGTTTTGATGTAGGTGATTGGGTATTCCTACGGCTACAACCATATAAGCAAATGTCCCTCAAGCAAGCTAAGAAGGATAATAAATTACCACCAAAGTATTATGGTCCATACAAGGTGTTGCAAAAGATTGGTACTATGGCATACAAATTGGAGCTTCCTGCAGCTTCTTGATTGCACCCGGTTTTCCATGTTTCATGTTTAAAGAAGGTTATAGGCAACAAGCTCCAAGTTCAAACAATATTTCCAGAACTTGACGAGGAAGGAAAAATTATATTGGAACCGGAAGTAGTCACTAAAACAAGAACTCGACAACTACGAAATCGATCAATTTAGGAGTATCTTATCAAGTGGAAGAACTTATCCACTCAAGATTCCACATGGGAGGATGAGAATTTTATACAGAAGCATCTAGAACTACTCAAGCGTTGAGGACAACACTTTTTTGAAGGAGAGGGGCATGTTGGGTCCCTATAATACTAGTGATTACCCCATTATTATTGTAGTTGCATCCCTTATTAATATTGTTATGCCCTTGTTATCCCCATATTGTTATTACTATGCCCCATAGAATCCCTCTATTGTTATTTTTGTGGCTTTATATTATTATTGTTAGGTCGGCTGGGTTATATTGTGACACCTTACACTCCTATATATAGAAAGGAGGTTTTGTCATTTGAATCATCCAATAATTGTTCATTTATGTAATGTAAAGGAGGTTGCCGCCTCAAAGAGGTTGAATTGTAAGGCGTTGATCTATCTTTTCTATCTTTTCTTGAGTTGGTTTCATAACACATTGTTAAATGGTTTTTCATTAATTTTAAATTGAATCAAATTATTAATATTAATTATGTTAGCCTGGATGTATATAATTTTCTTAAATATAACTAATAAGTATTATGTTAATGGTGTTCCTTAGTCTTTATGTTTGTAAATTTTATATTTTTGTTAATTATTATTTGTTAATTCATAATTTATGGAGTTTTAGTTTATGAAATAAAAATAATTCAGTTTAGATTATTGTTTTCAATCAAATTATTAATCTTAGAATTTAAAAAAACATATAATATTCTTATTAATAATTATTAACTATTATGTTAATGTTGTTCCTAAGTCCTTATGTTTGTAAACAATTATATCTATGTTAATTACTAATTGTTAATTATTAATTTATAGAGTTTTAGTTTAAAGATGAATTTAAAGATTAAATTAGTTCCTTCTTGGTTATTGTTCTCAATGACCTATTTTAGATTATTATTGTTCATTATTATTATTATTATTATTTGTATACTATAAGGTAGAATAGGGAAGCCAAAACATAAGAATAGGGTAGCTAGGAGAAGGTGGGATCTGTAGTTACAGTTGGAATCCAATTATCATTGATTTTCCAACCCTTGCTAGGAGAATTGGAATCCGTAATTAGAGTTGGAATCCAATTATCACTAATTCTCCAACCCTCATCGCGGTTAAGGTTGTTTTCCTATTTCGATAGCTTCTGTAAATTTCCTATGGTGATAATGAACAGAAGAAATTATAGATTTAAAATAGATATAATTTTTTACAAACATAAAGCTTTAGGAACAACATTAACATAATATTTAATAATTATTAATAAGAATATTTTGGCGTTTTTTATAAATTCTAAAATAATTGAGATTAATAATTTGATTGAAAACAATAGTCAAAAATGAATTATTTTTATTTCATAAACTAAAACTCCATAAATTATTAATTAACAATTAATAATTAACAAAGATATAATAATTTACAAACATAAAGAGTTAGGAACATCAATAACATAATACTTACTAATTATATTTAAGAAAAGTATATACTTTCATGCTAACATAATTAATATCAATAATCTGGTTATTAATATTAATTAATAATTAACATAGATATAATTGTTTACAAACATAAAGCTTTAGGAACAACATTAACATAATATTTAATATTTATTAATAAGAATATTATATTTTTTTCATAAATTCTAAAATAATTAAGATTAATAATTTATTTGAAAGCAATAGTAAAAGTTGAATTATTTTTATTTCATAAACTAAAACTCCATAAATTATTAACTAACAATTAATAATTAAGAAAGATATAATAATTTACAAACATAGAGACATAGGAACATCATTAACATAATACTTATTAATTATATTTTAGAAAATTATATACTTTCATGCTACATAATAATGAACAATAATAATTTAAAATAGTTCATTGAGAACAATAATCAAGAAGGAACTAATTTAATCTTTAAATTCATCTTCCAACTAAAACTCCATAAATTAATAATTAACATAAATATAATTGTTGACAAACATAAAGACTTAGGAACAACATTAACATAATATTTAATACTTATTAATAATAATATTATATGTTTTTCATAAATTCTAAAATAATTAAGATTAATAATTTGATTGAAACCAATAGTCAACAATGAATTGTTTTTATTTCATAAACTAAAAATCCATAAATTATTAATTAACAATTAATAACTAACAAAGATATAATAATTTACAAACATAAAGACTTAGCAACATCATAAAGACTTAGCAACATCAATAACATAATACTTATTAATTATATTTAAGAAAATTGTACACTTTCATGCTAGAATAATAATCAACAATAATAATTTAAAATAATTCATTGAGAACAATAATCTACAAGGAAATAATCTAATCTTTAAATTCATCTTTTGACTAAAACTCCATAAATTATTAATTAACAATTAATAATTAACAAATATATAATAATTTACAAACATAAAGACTTAGGAACATCATTAACATAATACTTACTAATTATATTTAATAAAATTATATACTTTCATGCTAACATAATAATGAACAATAATAATTTAAAATAGTTCAGTGAGAACAATAATCAAGAAGGAACTAATTTAATCTTTAAATTCATCTTTCAAATAAAACTCCATAAATTAATAATTAACAAAGATATACTTGTTTACGAACGTAAAGACTTAGGAACAACATTAACATAATATTTAATAATCATTAATAAGAATATTATATGTTTTTCATAGAATAATTAGCAGCCAGTTGGAATCCCACAGCGAAAAGGAAGGTCTGATCTACTGCATGCAAATTTCAAGCTCGTTGCGACGGATCTGTGGCAACTAAAATATGTTTGGTTAAACCAGGCATCTACTTGAAGAATTTTCCTCATGGTGATTTTACGTTCAAATTTCCATGATTTCTGTAATGTTTTGACCTCTTCTGACTTGACTGATCGCATAAATATATATCTTCTGAGGTAGATTCAAAAGATCGCAGATCGCATAATAGATACATTCTCACAGATCACATAAATATATATCTTCTGAGGCCAATTCAAAAGATTGCAGATTGTATAATAGATACATTCTCGTAGATCGCATAAATATATATATTCTAAGGTGGATTCAAAAGATTGTAGATCACATAATAGATACAGGTTCGCAGATCACATAAATATATATCTTCTGAGGCAGACTTTGAGGCACCTGTAGATGATTTTGATGGGATAGAATCAAATTTGTTGACATGGATCGAAGTTGAGATAATACACGAATCCTGAGTAGTGCAAGGAATTTGTAATATCTGGAATTTTTGGTTAGAACTCTTTTCTCGGTGGTTCGTCAAATACTATACGGTCTCGGTGGTCCGTTGAATCTGCAGTCTAGCACCAAGCGCGGAGGAATTTTATAACGAGCCATTTGTGGTGGCTAGAAACTCTTGGGTTTTTACCTTTGGATCTACGGCCAATCCAATCTAGGGCAAGTGTGATCTACAGTCAGGTTTGCTGATATCAGGTGCACACATTCCTTATCTTTTTCTAATACATATTTTCTCATATATTTTCAAGTATGAATATTTCACCACAGCCACCAAAGATTACCAAAGGTAGACCTAGCACAGTTACTCTACAAGGCCTTTATGAATATATAGAGTATTTAGAGAAACGTAGAGAAGAAAGAGAAGTCAAGCTACAAAAAGTGTTAGAGGTCATCCTGGAAAATAAATTTGCATATCTTGAAGACACGATCCAAAAACAAATAGAAAATAAAATAGAACTATTGGAGAATAAAATGGTGGCAATGGAGACTAGGTTGCAGGTCATAGAAAAGCAAAACCAAGATACTAACCAAACATCCCAACAAGGAGATGCTGATACTTTAGGGAGTCTTAAAATGAAGGACATGATTAAAGAACTAGAAGAAAAAGTTAATAGCCACCTCACCCTAAATAATGTGGTAGATAAATTAGATATCAAATGAATTAAAGATGAAATGAAAAAATTAATAGAATTAGACCATGAGCATAACAAAAGGGTCTTGAACCTTATAATCTTTGGTTTAAAAGAGGAGGTAGATGAGGATACTTTAGCCAAAGCCCAAACAAAATTAAATAATAGATTACAAATTGAAACAACGTGTCTCACAGAAGCAATAAGGTTGGGGAAATTAACTGAGAATAAAGGAAGACTGACGCAAATAAAGGTGAGCTCTACTGATCATAAGTATGACATACTTAGCAAAACCTCAAGTCTAAAAGGAATGGGAATATTCATAAATGAAGACCTCATTCGAGAATATCAAGCATAATTAAGAAAGGAGGTTCAAAAGGTAAAAAAAGCTAGGAAGGAAGGAAAATGGGCAATAATTAGAAATAGAAAATCCTTTATTTGAGATAGAAACAAAAAAGATAGTAATAAATAGCAATTCAACATGCTCCGGATTCTTTCTTAGAATTGCCGGGGTTTTCCATGGAACAAAGGCCCCAAGCTAAGTTGGATCTCAAATGATGTTGATATTATTTTGCTTGTTGAAACTTGGGAGAATGAAGAATCTAAGGTCCCTAACATAGATGGCTTTCACTATGGTCTACCTGGAACAAGTGATCCTCTCGTAGAGGCATTGGGGGAATAGCTTGTTACATTAAGAAGAACAACTCCCCCCATGCTAGGATTTATAAAAATGACCCTTACAACCAATATAGCTGGATAGAGATCACTGACATTAATAATAAAAAGACCTACATAGCAATATGTTATTTCCCCCCATCAATTCTAACTTCTATAAGAAAAAAAATCTAGATAAAAATAGTCCTTACAATGGTTTAGAGAATGATATTTCTAACTTAAGGAGTGAAGGTAATATCCTTTTAATAGGTGACTTTAATGCTCGAACTTCAAGAAACCAAGCTATTATTCTAAGCAATCATTCCAACCCTAATCCTCTTTTGTTAGACGAAGACCCTACTCTGGCTAGTAGGTATAAAAGGACATCTGAAGACCTCAAGGAGAACTTGTTTGGGTCGGAGCTAGTCAAGCTCTGTAGTGCTCAGGATCTCATAATTTGCAACGGTTTAAAGAAGTGGCCCAACTCTAGCCAGATGACCTGCATCCATGGGCTTGGTAGCAACGTGGTAGAATATGTTATTTCCGATCTCCCTTTACACAACGAAATAATAAATTTTGACATCTTAAATGACCATGAGCCTGACTCTGATCATAGGCCTTTACTTATAACTCTCAATTTTGTCATGCATAGAGATCCCATAGAAAATAATCCTTATAGCCAAAAGAACTTAATATTTGATAGAAATAAAAACAATCTCTTTCTAAATGAATTAAAAACTAATTTGCTTCCTTTATCTAGTATAGACAACATAGAAGACCTCTATTATAATTTTACTACAACCCTCTCATGCTCTATTAACAAGTTCTCAATTGAAGTCTCAAATAATAAAAGAAATAGCAAAACCAACCCATGGTATGACAAAGATTGTAAAAGTGCGAGGAGAGAAATTAAGGAAGTTTTTGATGAATCTCTTAAAATGGGTAAGATAAAGATATACAAGCCCTAACTACAAGGAAAAAGAGGTAGTACATTCATAAAAGACAATAGAATCTGTTACACCTCTCTAAGGTAGCTCCTAAGAAATTTTGGAGGCAGATTTTGAATAGGAAAACTAAAGATAATATTAAAATTTCTTTACACGATTGGAATTCCTATATTAAAAAGATTTATGAATCTCCAAATGTCATGAATAACTTTGTAACCCTACTCATAATGAAAGAAGTTTTCTCATTAGAAGACATTGATTTTGGGGTTAATTGTCTGCCAAATGGGAAAGCTAAGGACATTGAAGGTTACCAGGCAGAAATCTTAAAAATTGGAGGTCCTATCCTCATCCCCCACATTCAAAAGCTTTTCAATCAAGCAGTCAAGCAAGGGTTCCCTAAACCATGGACTAAGAGCCTCATTATCCATATTTTTAAAAGTGGGGATACAAATGACCCCTCTAATTATCAGACAATTATGATCAACCCTCTCTATCCAAGTTATATGGTATTATTTTGGAAAGGAAGTTAAGCATATGGCTTGAAAGTGAAGGTAAGCGGGCTAAAGCCCAAGCGGGCTTTAGAAGACATCGCTCAACAACAGACCACCTCGTTATGCTTAGGATCATTGTGGAGGAATGTCATAATGATAAATCCAATTTCTTTTGTTGCTTTGTGGACTTTAGAAAGACTTTCGATATGGTTCTTAGAAACAACCTTTGGAATAGATTAGAAGAGCTAAAGGTTCCTTTCGAGTTGAGAGCTGCCACTATAAGGTTATACAAGAAAAGCAAGGATGGGTGGTTGAAAGATATTAAATGTAATATCGAAGTTAAACAAGGTTGCCCCCTCTCCCCTACCCTATTTGGCATTTACATCGACAAGCTTGAAGGGTATTTAGAGGAAGCAGGATGTGATGGCATGATATTAGGTGGGATAGTCATCATCCTTCTTCTATATGCCGACGATATTGTTCTTCTTGCAAGGTGCCCTTATGATCTTGATAAGCAACTTAGGCTTCTTAAGGATTTCTGCTCTACCATGGGTATGACTATTAACACTGACAAAACAAAAGTTATGATTATCAAATCCAAGAAGGACACTTACGCTAATTTTATGTATGACAATAATAACGAGGAAGTGTATTCTTACAAGTACCTAGGAATTGATATTCATCACAAGCTCAACTAGAACTATAGCATTGATAAAAGGATTAATGGGCAGTGGAAAGCTTATTTTGGTCTTGAAAATAATTGTAAAATGGAAATCCTCGTAATGTGGGATAAAAGGAAGTTCCTCTTTGAAACTTTAGTCACTCCTGTTATCTTATATGGTTGTGAGGTATGGGGTTGCAGCATCTCTAGAGAATCCTGGAGAAATATTGAGAAAATCTAGAAGCATTTTATAACGTATAACCTGAAAATTAAAAGCAATACACCCTATCTTATTCTCCTTATAGAAGTAGGTAATTCCCCTATCAAGAGCCTAGCTATGACTAGGCTTTTGGTGTACAAGCACAAACTCAATAACATAGGAGACCATAAACTTCCTAAGCTAGCTTTAAATTCCAGCCAAAACCACCTAAGGCTCAAGTGGGGGTTGTATAAAGACATGAGGGCTTGGTTAAACCATTGGGAGATCAACAAGAATGACACATTACAAAACATTAATAACATTAAAAACATTGTTACTTCTAAGTTCAAAGAAAAAATGTGGTGTGAGAAAGATTTAGCAGCTAAAATAAAATTAAGTTATTATAAGAGGGTCATCAACCCCACCCTATAAGATCAAAATTATCTCTTTGTTTTAACTAGCTCAAAGAAGAAAATTAATATATCGAAGATTAGAATGAACTCTCATGAGCTCCATAGTGAAACAGGTTGTTGGGCAGTTCCTAAAACACCATGGATGGAAAGGATCTGCCTTCTTTGTGAGAATAGGAACATCGAGGATGAAAACCACTTCCTCTTAGAGTGCCCCACGTACAACCACATTAGATCTCAGTTTCATAATATCTGTCGCAATACTGACCTTCCTAGCCTTTTACGATGTCAAAATTATAGTGAGCTCAAGAGGCTTCCCTCCAAGCTTTTTGAGCATAGGAATAAAATATTAAATCAAACTAAATAATTTGTTTCTTTAGGTCCGATAAACCAAAGTTTGGTCTCAGTGGATGTTAACCATCATCATCATCGTCATCATTATCATCATAAATTCTAAAATAATTAAGATGAATAATTTTATTGAAAACAATAGTCAAAAAACAATTATTTTTATTTCATAAACTAAAACTCCATAAATTATTAATTAGCAATTAATAATTAACAAAGATATAATAATTTAGAAACATAAAGAGTTAGGAACATCATTAACATAATACTTATTAATTATATTTAAGAAATTATATACTTTCATGCTAATATAATAATGAACAATAATAATTTAAAATAGTTCATTGAGAACAATAATTAAGAAGGAACTAATTTAATCTTTAAGTTCATCTTTCAACAAAAACTCCATAAATTAATAATTAACATAGATATAATTGTTTACAAACATAAAGACTTAGGAGCACCATTAACATAATCTTTAATAATTATTAACGAGAATATTATATGTTTTTCATAAATTCTAAAATAATTAAGATTAATAATCTGATTGAAAACAATAGTTTAAAATGAATTATTTTTGTTTCATAAACTAAAACTCCATAAATTATTAATTAACAACTAATAATTAACAAAGATATAATAATTTACAAACATAAAGACGTAGGAACATTATTAACATAATACTTATTAATTATATTTAAGAAAATTATATACTTTCATGCTAACCTAATAATGGACAATAATAATCTAAAATAGTTCACTCAGAACAATAATCAAGAAGTGACTAATTTAATCTTTAAATTCATCTTTCAACTAAAACTCCATAAGTTAATAATCAACATAGATACAATTGTTTACAAACATAAACATAGGAACAACATTAACATAATATTTAATAATTATTAATAAGAATATTATATATTTTTCATAAATTCCAAAATAATTAAGATTAATAATTTAATTGAAAACAATAGTCTAAAATGAATTATTTTTATTTCATAAACTAAAACTCCATAAAATATTAATTAACAATTAATAATTAACAAAGATATTATAATAATTTACAAACATAAAGACTTAGGAACATCATTAACATAATACTTATTAATTATATTTAAGAAATTATATACTTTCATGCTAACATAATAATGAACAATAATAATTTAAAATAGTTCATTGAGAACAATAATCAAGAAGGAATTAATTTAATCTTTAAATTCATTTTTCAACTAAAACTCCATAAATTAATAATTAACATAGATACAATTGTTTACAAACATAAAGACTTAGGAACAACATTAACATAATATCTAATAATTACTAATAAGAGTATTATATGCTTTTCATAAATTCTAAAATAATTAAGATTAATAAATTGATTGAAAACAATAGTCAAAAATGAATTATTTTTATTTCATAAACTAAAACTCCATCAATTAATAATTAACATAGGTATAATGTTTACAAACATAAAGACTTAGGAACAACATTAACATAATATTTAATAACTATTAATAAGAATATTATATGTTTTTCATAATTTCTAAAATAATTAAGGTTAATAATTTGATTGAAAACAATAGTCAAAAATGAATTATTTTTATTTCATAAACTAAAACTCCATAAAACATTAATTAACAATTAATAATTAACAAAGATATAATAATTTACAAACGTAAAGACTTAGGAACATCATCAACATAATACTTATTAATTATATTTAAGAAAATTATATACTTTCATGCTAACATAATTAATATTAATAATTTGATTCAATTTAAAATTAATGAAAAATCAATTAATAATGTGTAATAAAATTATTAACATCATAATTTTATAATATAATTCACATTAAAATTTATTAACTACAACTAAAAGTCCTTAAATCATTATTAACTAATATAGAATTTGAAATAAAAACAAATAATTTATTAAATAACAAATTAATGTATTTTAAATAATAACATTATTTTCTTTCATCTTAAGCTAGTTGGCTCCCCAAACTTGACTTCACTCCATGCCATATTTATAGCCACTGTTTCTCTTCTTTGTAAATCAGTGTTGAGGATGAGTCTTGTTCTAGACTCGAAACATAGACAACTTGAAAATGAAGACTGTGGAATATCCGAATCCAGAATCACAAAAACCACACCACAGAAATCTACAAAGCATTAATGCATGGTAAATTTAGTTAATTTATAGGCATTAATTAATATTAAGTTCCCAATCAAAGAAATTTCTTTGAAATTAACAGAAAGTTAATAGTTAATTAGTTATGCTTTAGATTAATTATTATTATTCAATTATCAATTATTTTTTTTAAAAGAAATACAAAATAAAAAATAAAAATATATAACTATCGAAATAAATTGAAAATCAAAAAGAAATCTAAAATACAATTGTCAGAGTAATATTATAAGAAATCTAAAAACTGAAAACCATTATCTAATTAATAATCTGAATCATATCATTAGTAAACTTGTTGGCTCCTTTCACTTAACCCTCTCCTCTTTTTATTGATCCCTTGAGGTTCTAACTTATTCACTCATCTGATCTTGATGATGAACCACAGTGGTTGGTTTGAAACATTGATTCCAAGAAAACATGAATGCGATGACTCTAGAAAATATCACCAAACAAAAGAAATGTTAATCATGATTCGAAGAAGGATAACATTGAAGATTTGAAGAAAGACGTGGAAGGTTTGAAGGACGGTTTGACAAAGTTGCTAGAAGAAAGTCTTCCTAATGGTGAAACGGTAGCAGAGGAAACTCATGATGAGAACAAAAGAAATGTGAATCATGATTTCATAGACTCTAACTTTGGAATAAATACCCACCATGTTCCAAAGATCGATATGAGGAATTTTGATGGCAAGGATCCCGTAACATGGATACTAGAGATAGAACAATATTTTGATCACCATAATGTGCAAAACACAAAATGGGTACACGTTGCAACTTTATATTTGGAACCCAATCAGTTCGTATGGTATCGATGGCTTTGCTCTCGTAGACAAATTGTCATTTGGTCAATTTTTACGGATGAAATGATAGCACATTATGAGGATACAAGGAGCAACACCTTCTTTAGCCAATTGATAAATCTCAAACAAAATGGTTCAATGGTGGAGCACATTGAAGACTTCCAAAAATTGAATATAAGGGTAAATGATATCCCAGAGGAGCATAGGATTGATGCGTTCACAGGGACTTTAAAGGATAACATCCAACATGATATTCGCCTTTGGGAACTTGATCCATTGGAGAAGGGATTCAGATTGGCAAGAAAAATTGAAAGAAAAATTATGGCAACAAGGAAGCCTACCACTCACAATTATAAAGATGGAAGCGTTGCTAACCCTAGCCTTCCTCAACTTACAAGGTTTACACCACAACATTTGGAAGAAAAAAGAGCAAAGGGGCTTTGTTACAATTGCGATAGAAAATACACTAAAGGTCATAAGTGTGCTGAGAAGAAATTATTTTACACAAATTGTGAAGAGGAGGAAGAAAAAAAACAAGAGATGTCAAAAGAATAGGATATACATCAAGAATCAGCCCTAGAGAAAGAAGAAATGAATCCAACCATATCTTGTAATGCATTGATAGGAATTACTAGTCCTCAAACACTCAATATAGAAGGACATATCAGGAAGAAAAAGGTAATAAGGTTGATTGATTCGGGTAGTACCCATAATTTTATTCATTGTAATATAGCCAAGGAATTGAATTGCTTCCTATATCTAGATCCGGAGTGTCAAGTGATGGTTGTAAATGGAGAAACTGTAAATTGCTCTGGAAAGTGCCATAATATCAAGCTATCCATGGGAGAAAATGTATTGAATAGTCATATGCTTTATACTCCAACGGGTGGTGCTGATGTTGTACTAGGAGTCCAATGGCTACAATCTTTGGGTAAGATAGCTTTTAATTTTCAAGAAATTTTCATGAAATTTTGTTGGGAAAGAAAGGAAGCTGAATTAAGGGGTATCGCAGGGAAACAGGGAAATATAATCATCTCTAATAGTATGACAAATATTCTAAAGAGAGAACAACGAGGTGTAATTGCACAATTATGTTCAATAAAAGTTCCCACATTGAAATCATCTATTTCTCAAGATCTCCAAAAAGTCTTGGATGATCATTCCATGGTGTTAGAGACTCCCAAAGGCCTCCCACCTATTCGTGATCGTGATCATGCTATTCATTTGATTCCGGGAAGTGTTCCTCCAAACATTAGGCCTTACAGATATCCCTATGCTCATAATTGTGAAATTGAACGCATGGTTGCAGAAATGCTAAAGGCTGGTATAATTCAACCTAGTCAAAGTTCTTTCTTTGCTCTAGTAGTATTGGTGCACAAGAAGGATGGATCATGGTGCATGTTTCCTGATTATAGGGAGCTCAAAAAGATCACTATTAAAGATAAATTTCCCATTCCTATCATTGATGAATTTTTGAATGAATTACATGGAGCAATTTACTTCACCAAATTGGGTCTTCATTCAGGATATCATCAAATCAGAATGAAGACTAAAGATATTCTAAAACCAACATTTAGAACTCATGAGGGTCATTATGAATTTTTAGTCATGCCTTTTGGCCTTGCAAATGCACCTTCTACATTTCAAGGTTTCATGAATTCCACTTTCAAACCCTTCCTTAGAAAATTTGTGTTAGTATTTTTTGATGATATACTAATCTACAAAAAGTCTTGGAAGGATCATGTTCAACATGTTGACAGGGTGCTCAAACTATTGGAGGAGAAAAATTATATGCAAAAACCTCCAAATGTTTCTTTGGAGTACAAGAGGTGGAACATCTGGATCATATTGTATCTCATGAAGGTGTTAAGGTAAACCCTAGAAAAATTAAAGCCATTAACGAATGGAAAATCCCCACATCCATAAAGAATCTATGAGTATTTCTCAGGTTGATAGGGTATTATCACAAGTTTGTTAAGAATTATGGAAACCTCTAACAACATTACTGAAGAAAGATCCATTTTCTTGGACTCGAGAAGCAATTAAGGGTTTGAATATCTTAAAGAGTCAATGTGTCAAGCACTGGTCTTAGCTCGCCATAACTCACAAAAGCCTTTATTATGGAATGTGATGCCTTGGGAAATGGAATTGGTGTTGTTTTAATGCAAGAAGGAAGACCCATTGATTTTTAAAGTCGTCTAATCAAAGGAAATTATTTACACAAAGCTATTTATGAGAAGGAAATGTTGGAAATACTACATACACTTAAGAAATGGCGACCTTACCTAATGGGAAGACACTTCAAGGTAAAAAATTATCATGATGGTCTTAAATAATTTTTAGAACAAATACTATCTTTAGAAGAGCAGCAAAAATGGGTCACAAAGATGTTGAGTTATGTTGGGTCCCTATAATACTAGTGATTACCCCATTACTATTGTAGTTGCATCCCTTATTAATATTTTTGTGCCCCTATTATCCCCATGTTGTTATTACTGTGCCCCATAGAATCCCTCTATGGTTATTTTTGTGGCTTTCTATTATTATTGTTAGGTCGGCTGGGTTATATTGTGACTCCTTAGACTCCTATATATAGAAAGGAGGTTTTGTCATTTGAATCATCCAAGAATTGTTCATTTATGTAATGTAAAGGAGGTTGCCCCCTCGAAGAGGCTGAATTCTAAGGTGTTGATCTATCCTTTCTATCTTTTCTTGAGCTGGTTTCATAACATTTGGTATTAGAGCTTTGGATTCTAGGGTTTCGCTGCTCCAAATAGGTCATTGTGGCATTTTCGCTATAACTTTTTTCTGTGATGTTTCAGAAGCTAAAAAAAAACCCATTTGAGAAGACATTGCGCTGAACCTCAGGTCCAAATTTCAGAACTTTCGTGCTATATTTGTGGACATATGATCTGAGGAAGTTGGTCTTTTTGCAGACTCCTAAATTACATTCCATACAGGTGACCGGGGAAAATCGTCATAACTTTCTCGCTGAGCATTGGATTGAAATTTCATAAGAAGTTATAGAAAGAGGATGGATGGTAATTTCTTGTAGATATTTTTCAGAGAAAAAGGTTGACACAGTGACTCGTGACACATCGTACAAGTTCGCTCTACTGAAATAGTCTATAATCAAGTCATTGTGGGAGATTTCCCATAACTCTTCCTTGGAGAATCCAATTTGGGTCAGACTGGTGGCATTGGAAAGAGGACACAGAGGGCTACTGCAGATCACAATTTTAGAGCTAGATGATAGAAATTACAGAGATACATCAGAGGCAATATCGAGCTCCTACAAAGTTAAAAAAGGTGTGTAGATTTTTTTAAATTTTTGCTTAAGCTTGGTTTGAAAATTTATTTTGAAGGAATCCAAAGGGCATAGTAGAGCATTATTATCAATAACTAATGCCCCGAGGAAAGAAAATGCAAACACTTAGTAAGCAACCTGAAAGCTCTATCATGACTCATGAAGAAGAGGAAGAAATGCTACGTGATATATCAAAATTACAAGAACAAGCACAACAAATGTCACTCTCACAAAAGCTAACAGAAGCTAAGATAAATGACGTGGAATCTAAGATAAAGGGTGTGGGAGCTAAGATGGATGATTTGAAGATAGATTTGAAGACAGATTTGAAGAGAGACATGGTAGATTTGAAGACATATTTGAAGATAGACATGGCAGATTTGAAGACAAATCTGACAAATTTTCTACAAGAAATACTTACTAATGGTGAAAAGGTAGTAAAGGAAACTCATGATGCGAACAAAAGAAATGTTAATCATGATTTCTTAGACTCTAATGTGGGATCGAAGACCCACCATATTCCAAAAACTCGATATGAGGAAGTTTGATGGCAAGGATCCCGCAACATGGATATTACAGATGGAGCAATTTTTCGATCTCAATAATGTGCAAAACACACAAAAGGTACGTATTGCAACATTATATTTGGAGCCAAATCAGTTTGTATGGTATCAATGGCTTTTCTCTCGTAAACAAATTATCACTTGGGCAATTTTTATGGAAGAATTGAATGCACATTATGAGGATACAAAAAGCAACACTTTTTTTAGCCAATTGACAAGTCTCAAACAAAAGGGTTCAATAATGGAGCACATTGAAGAGTTCCAAAAATTGAACATAAGGGTCAAAAATATTCTAGAGGAGCATAGGATAGATGTGTTCATAGGGACTTTAAAGGATAATATTCAACATGATGTTCGCCTTTGGGAACTTGATTCATTAGAGAAGGCATTCAGGTTAGCAAGAAAAATGGAAAGCAAAATTATGGCAACTAGGAAGCATACCACTCACAACTATAAATATGGAAGTGTTGTTGCCCCTAGTCTCCCACAACCTATAAGGTTGACACCACAACAATTGGAAGAAAAAAGAGAAAAAGGGCTTTGTGACAGTTGTGATAGCAAATACACTAAAGGTCATAAGTGTGCTGAGAAGAAATTATTCTACATAGATTGCGAAGAGGAAGAAGAAAAGGAGAAAGAAAGGTCAAAAGAAGACGATATACTCCAGGAACAAAGCCTAGATAAAGAAGAAATGAATCTGATCATATCTAGTGATGCGCTGGCGTGAATTACCACTCCTCAAACAATCAAGATAGAAGGACAAATCAAGAAGAAAAAGGTAATAGTGTTGATTGATTCAGGAAGCACCAACAATTTTATTCATTGTAAGGTAGAAAAAGAATTGAATTGCTTCTTATATCCAGCACCAGAGTGTCAAGTGATGGTTGCAAATGGAGGAACAATAAATTTCTCTGGAAAGTGCCATAATATCAAGCTATCGATGGGAGAATATGTATTGACTAGCCTAATGCTTTCCATTCTAATGGGAGGTGCTGATGTTGTACTAGGAGTCCAATGGCTACAATCCTTGGGTACAATAGCTTCCAATTTTCAAGAACTTTTCATGAAATTTTCTGTGGAAGGAAAAGAAGTTGAATTAAGGGGTATTGTAGGGAAACTGGGAAAGATAGTCAGCTCTAATGGTATGACAAAGCTTCTAAAAAAGGCACAAAGGGGTGTAATTGCACAATTATGTTCGCTAGATGTTTCCACATTGCAATCATCTATTTCTCCAGATCTCCAAAATGTCTTGGACAATCATTCCAAGGTACTTGAGACTCCCAAATGTCTCCCACCTATTCGTGATCATGATCATGCTATTCATCTCATTCCAGGAAGTGTTCCTCCAAATGTCAAGCCGTACAGATATCCCTATGCCCAAAAGAATGAAATTGAACATATGGTTGCAGAAATGCTAGAGGCTGGTATAATTCAACCGAGTCAAAGTTCTTTCTATGTTCCAGTAGTATTAGTGCACAAGAAGGATGGATCATGGTGCATGTGTCTGGATTATAGGGAGCTCAACAAGCTCAGTATTAAAGATAAGTTTCCCATTCCTGTCATTGATGAATTACTGGATAAATTGCATGGATCAATTTACTTCACCAAGTTGGATCTTCATTTAGGATATCATCAAATCAGAATCAAGACCAAAGACATTTTGAAAACAACATTTAGAACTCATGAGGGTCATTATGAATTTTTGGTCATGCCTTTTGGCCTTACCAATGCACCTTCAACATTTCAAGGTTTGATCAATTCCATTTTCAAACCATTCCTTAGAAAATTTGTGTTAGTATTTTTTGATGATATACTAATCTACAACAGGTCTTGGAAGGATCATGTTGAACATGTTGACAGGGTGCTACAACTATTGGAGGAGAAACAATTATATGCAAAAAGATCCAAATGTTTCTTTGGAGTACAAGAGTTGGAATATCTGGGTCATATTGTACCTCATGAAGGAGTTAAGGTAGACCCTAGAAAAATTAAATCCATTAAGGAATGGAAAATCCCCACATCCATAAAGCATCTGCGAGGATTTCTCAGGTTGACAGGGTATTATCGCAAGTTTGTTAAGACTTATGGGAGAATAGCAGCACCTCTAACATCATTATTGAAGAAAGATGCATTTTCATGGACTCCAGAAGCAACAAAGGCCTTTGAACATCTTAAAGAGGCAATGTGCCAAGCACCGGTCTTAGCTACACCGGACTTCACAAAAACCTTTATTGTGGAATATGATGCTTCAAGAAATGGAATTGGTGTTGTTTTAATGCAAGATGAAAGACCCATTGCTTTTGAAAGTCATCCAATCAAGGGAAAGTTTTTACACAAAGCTATTTATGAGAAGGAAATGTTGGTGCTCCATGCACTTAAGAAATGGCGGCCCTACCTAATGGGAAGACACTTCAAGGTAAAAATGGATCATGATAGCCTTAAATACTTTTTAGAACAAAGATTATCCTCTGAACCACAACAAAAGTTGGTCACAAAGATGTTGGGTTATGACTTTGAAATCATCTAAAAAAAGGGGAAGCAAAATGTGGTGGCAGATGCACTCTCAAGAAAGGATGAGGTTGTGGAAGCATTGTTGTGTGCCATTTCTATTATCCAACCAGATTGGATAAACGAAGCAAGGGAGGAATGGAAGAATGACGAAGAAGTGTGGGCAATTATTCGAAAGTTACAACAAGATTCCAGTACGTCTGATACATTTAGCTGGGAAAATGATTCTTTATGGTACAAAGATCGCTTATACCTTTGTAAGAATTCCCAACTAAAACAAAAGGTTCTTATGGAATTGCACACTTCTCCCTTAGGAGGGCACTCAGGATTTTAAAAAAATTACCACAGGGTTAAGAAAGAATTTTTTTGGGATGGCCTTAAATCGAATATTCAAAAATTTGTGGCAGAATGTTTGGTTTGCCAACAAAATAAAGTTGAAACAATTAAGACGCCAGGTCTATTGCAACCTTTATCCATTCCAAGCCAACATTAGGAGGAGCTTTCAATGGATTTTATCACAGGTTTACCCAAGTCTGAGGGAAAGAGTGTCATCATGGTGGTAGTTGACAAAATTACCAAGTATGCACACTTTTGTGCATTATCACATCCATTTAAAGCCAGTACAGTTTCTACTACATTTATGGAAACAATTCAAAAGCTACATGGAAACCCAAAGATTATTGTAAGTGACAGAGATCCCATTTCCACTGGAAATTTTTGGACAGAATTATTTTCTTGTCTTGGTACTCAGTTAGCTCATAGCTCATCTGATCATCCTCAATCTAATGGGTAAACTGAGATAGTAAATAAATGTTTGGAAGGATATCTTTCTTGCTTTGTATCTTATAAACAGACATAATGGGTCAAATGGTTGCCTCTGGCTGAATGGTGGTATAACACTTCCTTCCATACAGCAACAAAAATGACCCCATTTATGGCACTTTATGGATATCATCCACCATCCATCACATCACATTTAAGAGAAAATTCTAAGGTTCAAGCAGTGGAACATCACATCGAACATCAACAACAAGTCCTCCAACTCTAAAAGGATAACCTCATGTTGGCACATAATAGAATGAAACAACAGGCAAATCAACATCGCAGCGAAAGAAGTTTTGATGTAGGTGATTGGTTATTCCTACGGCTACAACCATATAAGAAAATGTCCCTCAAGCAAGCTAAGAAGGATAATAAATTATCGCCAAAGTATTATGGTCTGTGCAAGGTGTTGTAAAAGATTAGTACTATGGCATACAAATTGGAGCTTCCTGCAACTTCTCGATTGCACCCAGTTTTCCATGTTTCATGTTTAAAGAAGGTTATAGGTGACAAGCTCCCAGTTCAAACAATAATGCCAGAACTTGACGAGGAAGGAAAAATTATATAGGAACTGGAAGCAGTCATAGAAACAAGAACTTGACAGCGACGAAATCGATCAATTTTGGAGTATCTTATCAAGTGGAAGAACTTATCCGCTAAAGATTCCACATGGGAGGATGAGAATTTTATATACAAGCATCTAAAACTACTCAAGGATTGAGGACAACACTTTTTTGAAGGAGAGAAGCATGTTGGGTCCCTATAATACTAGTGATTACCCCATTACTATTGTAGTTGCATCCCTTATTAATATTGTTGTGCCCCTATTATCCCCATATTGTTATTACTGTGTCCCATAGAATCCCTCTATTGTTATTTTTGTGGCTTTCTATTATTATTGTTAGGTCGGCTAGGTTATATTGTGACTCCTTAGACTCTTAATGAGGTTTTGTCATTTGAATCATCCAAGAATTGTTCATTTATGTAATGTAAAGGAGGTTTCCCCCTCGAAGAGGCTGAATTCTAAGGCGTTGATCTATCTTTTCTATCTTTTCTTAAGCTAGTTTCATAACAGGTTATGACTTTGAAACCATCTATGAAAAAGGGAAGAAAAATGTTGTTGCATATGCACTCTCAAGAAAGGATGAGGATGTGAAAGCATTTATTTGTGCCATCTCTATCATCCAACCAGATTGGATAAATGAAGAAAGGGATTAATGGAAGAATGACGAAGAAGTGTGGGCACTGATTCAAAAGTTGCAACAAGTTCCAAATACATCTGATACATTTAGTTAGAAATATGATTTGCTATGGTACAAAGATTGCTTATACCTCTGTAAGAATTCCCGACTCAAACAAAAGATTCTTCTGGAATTGCACACCTTTCCCTTAGGAGGGCATACAGGATTTCTAAAAACTTACCATAGTGTTAAGAAGGATTTTTTTTGGGATGGCCTTAAATCTGATGTTCAAAGGTTTGTGGAGGAATTTTTGGTTTGCCAAGAAAATAAAGTTGAGAAAATTAAGACCTCAGGTCTGTTACAACCTTTATCCATTCGAAGTCAATGTTGGGAGAAGGTTTCAATGGATTTTATCATAGTTTTACCCAAGTTTGAAGGAAAGAGTGTCATCATGGTGGTAGTTGATAGACTTACCAAGTATGCACACTTTGTGCATTATCTCATCCATTTAAATCCATTACAATTGCTACTGCCTTTATGCAAACAACTCAAAAGATACATGGAAACTCAAAGATTATTGTAAGCGACAGAGATCCTATTTTCACTGGAAATTTTTGGACTGAATTATTTTCTTGTCTTGATACTCAGTTAGCTCATAGTTCATCTTATCATCCTCAATCTGATGGGAAAACTGAGTTAGTGAACAAATGTTTGGAAGGATATCTTGTTTGCGTCGTATCTAATAAACAAACACAATGGGTCAAGTGGTTGCCTCTGGCTGAATGGTGGTATAGTACTTTCTTCCATATTGCCGAAAAAATGACCTCATTTATGCCACCTTATAGATATCTTCCACCATCCATCAAAACATCTTTAAGAGAACATTCTAAGGTTCAATAGTAGAAAATGAGCAGTTAGTGACTAGGTCACTAAGAAAGTTAGTCGCCACAACATTTCCAAGTGAAATACTACAAAAAATGAGCAATCGTAAGTGACCGAACTAAAAATGGCTAATATAAATCACTAATTTAGTCACGTGTTAAATTATGTGACTAGCTAATAAGTAATACAACTAAAAATGACTAACATGAATGATGAATTTAGTCTAAGAACAAAAATAGAACTACCTAACAAGTACTAAAATAATATGAATTAGGTTTTCATGTTAGTCATCTTAATTGTGTCAAGCAATCTAAACTTACAATGATAGAGGATTGAAAGGTTGTTAAAGAGAGTTGAAAGGTTATCCTTCCTTAAACACTTATTCATCCTCACATGGTGTATAGGTGAGCCAAATTTTCATTATTTATCTCTAATAATTTGTAATTTTAAAAATTATATTTTTTATTAATAAAAATATTTTAGGTTTTTTTTTAAATCTACGCATTGAATCTAATTGGATCTAGTTTCGATTTTAAATTAATTCGAAGGGAAATTTCAAATTTTAAGACTATGATATCAAATAAAAACTACTTTAATTTCATTTTAACCAATCTAGATCCATCTTAACCATGGATCTATCAAGTGCTGAGAGGGGTCCAATCTCTCGAGGTGCAAACTTTTTTTCTAGTGCAAAGATTGAGGAAATTCTTACACCTCGAGAGTTTAGATCTCTCTTGGCACTTGATAGTTATAGGTTAATATGGATCTAGGTTGGTTATACAATACTATATAATATCTATTTTTTTTATTTGTGTCTCTTTGTTATTCCCCCTTTCTATCTCACCCCCCAAACATACACACACTCTCTCTCCCACTCTTTCCCTTCTCTATCTAACTCTCTCTTCCCCTTCTCTCCCTCTCTATCTATATCCTTCTCTCTATTCCCTCTTGCTCTCCTCTCTCCCTCACTCTCTCTCCATGACCCCCTCTTAACCCCCTCTCTGTCTCCATCTTTCTCCCTCTATGTTTTTCTTGTTCCCTCCCTCTCCTACCCCCTCCATTTCCATTTCTCTCTCCTCATCTCTATCTTCCTTGTGCTCTATTCCTTATCTCCAACCTCCCTCTATCTCTCCCCCCTAAATCACTCTCCCTCTCTCTCTCTCTCTCTTTCTTCCAAATATATCACTATCTTCCCCCCTCCTTGTCCTTCTCCATCTCTCTCCCTTCCCATTCTCTCCTTATCTATATCTTCTCCTCTTCTTTCTCTTCCCTCCTCTCCTCTCTCCCTCACTCTCTCTCCATATCTCCCTTCTCACTCCTCTCTCTCTCCACCTCTATCTCTCTAAATATTTTTTCTTTCCTCCCTATCTCCCCCACTCCAACTCCATTTCTCTCTCTTTGTGTCCTCCAACTTTTTCACCGTCTCCTTCCCTCTCTCTGCCCCCTCCCCAACTCTCTCTTAAATTTGATCACATTGTATTGTGTTTAAGAAATTATCTAAATTAAAAAAACTTAATTGGTTGTAAAATATTAAACCTATATTTTGGATCAATCATGTCAAAGAAAATAAAATAATTAAAAACTTTAAAAAGTCATGCACCATATTTAATCTATTATCATTAATCAATTTTCCTGCTCTCATCCCTTAGATCGTTAGCTAATATGGATCTATGCCGGTTCTTTATATATATATAAAGAACTGACATAGATCCAACTTAGCTTAATTTTATTAAAACCTTAATTTAATTTCTATGAGAATATTTTTAGTAGTTGTGAGGATAGAGTGTTTAGATATATCTCAAATTGTAACATTTTCCCTTTTAGATTCAATTAAAAGAATGTTGTAAAATTAAATTAAAACAAAATATTTTTACTATGAAATAAGTTATGGTTTTTTGGTGGTATTGATAAGACATGGTATTGGCCCATGGTATTGTAACAAATCCTATTTACAAAATTATATCGATGGTAAAGTGAGGGTGAATATCCATGGTTAAAAATCTTATCATATTGTTATAAAATATTTCAATTGTGAAATAATTTATGTTTTCTGGGCATGTGGTATTGATATTCCATGTTATTGAGCCATGGTAGTGTAACAAATGTTATTTTTTACGAGTTAATAATATCTATTGTAGTGTGGGGGTGAATATCCACGGTTAAGAATCTTGTCATATTGTTATCAAATATTTTGGTTGTGAAATAAGTTATGGTTTTTGGACTTGTTGTATTGATAAGTCATGGTACTGGACCATGGTATTGTAACAAAGCCTATTCACAAGTTAATAACAAAATCAAAATATAACAAATTGATTTTTTTTATTATTAATTTAACTTTTTATTATTAATTGAGGTCATATTTAAATGTTTACACTCATCCCAATATCATTTTTAACTTCTTCTTCTTCTTTTTAACTTAGCTTCTTATGCAAAAATAACAAATTCTTATTAAAAATAAATAATTTAACACAATTTCAATTTATATATTTTATTTTATATTATAAATATTTCTTTTATTTTTATCCATTATAAATATTTCTTTTCTTTTTCATTTCCAGTTTAGTGTTGGGTTCAAATAAAATATTTAGAGATTACAACATCACATTGTAGCACCACATTTTTCTCTACCTTGTCTATATCAGTGTGGAAATGCTAGAAGAAGGAAGACCATCAACATGATCTATGGATTTCAAGGGATTCGAACCCTAGATGGAGTTTTCATGGGAAACACCTGAGGAGAGCATCAATGATTAGATGGAGGAAGGACAAGGTCATTCGACATGGAGATTTTGGTAACTTTTACATGGGTATGAATTTGGACTCTGGAGAGTTCTTCCTTTTTACTAAAGATGATTTCTGTTCTTATGGGAGATGATTTTTGAACTTATGGGTAAACAATTTCGAGGGTTTATATGATCAAAGCACAAATTTTATCTAGAATTCAGGGTTTAATGATTATGATAACACAGATCTTGAAGATTTTGGTATTTTTTATATGGGTATGAATTTGGACTCTGGAGAGTTCTTCCTATTTACTAAAGATGATTTTTGTTATTATGGGAGATGATTTTTGTTCTTATGGGTAAACAATTTCGAGGGTTTATATGATCAAAGCACAAATTTTATCTAGAATTGATGATTTAATCATTATGATAATGCAGATCTTGAAGATTTTGGTAATTTTTACATGGGTATGAATTTGGACTCTGGAGAGTTCTTCCTTTTTACTGAAGATTATTTTTTATTCTTATGGGTAAACAATTTCGAGGTTTTATATGATCAAAGCATAAATTTTATCTAGAGTTGAGGGTTTAATGATTCTGATAATGAAGATCTTGATTACGGCAAACAATTCATGAAAAGATAGTGTACAAGTAAGCATTTTGCATTTCCTTGCATGTCCTTATTGAGATTTTGGTAATTTTTACATGGGTATGAATTTGGACCATGGAGAGTTCTTCCTTTTTACTAAAGATGATTTTTTTCTTATGGGTAAACAATTTCGAGGGTTTATGACCAAAACATAAATTTTATCTAGATTTGAAGGTTTAATGATTATGATAATGCAGATCTTGATTGTGGCCAACAATTCATCAAAAGACAATGCACAAGTAAGAGTTTTGCATGTCCTTATTGTGCAAAGGGTTTCATGATTATGATAATGCAAATCTTGATTGCGGCCAACAATTCATCAAAGGAAAATGGACAAGTAAGCATTTTTCATCTCCTTATTGTACAAATCAGTTCGCTCCTCCCTAGCTTTTCTAGCATTAGAATGCATGATATTTTATTTTTTCTCTTCACCTTTTTTCAGTGTTTGATTGTTTGTATAATGGAATCTACCATGCCCAAATTCAAAGGGCTTGAGTGATGAAAGAAAATTTAATGGTAGGATAAAAATGCTAGACCTTCCTCAAACTTTGTTACATGAAATTAAAATTTCTTGTAATCATGAACACAAAATATTTTATGTTTCATCCTTAGATTCTGATCTCAATGCCTACATTTTAAACCATGTTACTATCTTTTAAGTGTAATATACTTAGATCCATTAAACCTTACAAATCTCCAAAGCTTAGGTTAACTTCAGCTAAAAGGAATGAACCTGAATGGCTTTTGCAATTTAGATTCAATGCTTACAAACAATGATTAAAAATGGAGGAAACCAAGTTGTATGATAGATTTTACTCGCCCATCAATTTCCAAGACCTTTCCTATTATTTTGAACCTAAAGAGAGAGAGTAGAAGAAGAATAGGAGCCTAGGTGAGGTGGACCCTGACCTGCTTGATACTTTTCAAAAGTTGGGAATGTCATTGGCTAGAAGAAGAGATTGACCAACGTTGTTGTAGATGTTGTTTTTGTCAGTGTTTTCATTGCTACCATGCATAGGTAGACTCTATAGGCAGTTGATGCTATCTTTTGTTCATTATAAGAGGTAATTCAAGAGTACCTTTATGTAGTTAAGAAGTAGCTGGGCAGGGTTGTTCCTCATGTTGATAACTATTAAGCTACATTGTTTTTTTTTTAGTGATAGTTCCTTCTATTAAATCCCCAAGCACACTTTTTCACCCATGGAAATATCCACTTATGTCAGGATGAATGAGGTGGAGATTAGGCAGTTTGAGAGGACTCTTATTGTTGTAGATGAGAGGAGTTCTGTGACATATATTGAAGGATGTAGTGCACCATTTTATGACACAAATCATCTCCATGCCATAGTAGTGGATCTCTATTTCACCGAGGGAGCAATGATAAAGTATTCCACTATAAATTATTGGTATGTCAGGGACGAGGAATGCAGAAGTGGGATTTATAATTTTATTACGAAAATAGGTTTGTGTGATGGAGACAAATCCTAGAGGTAAATCGTATCATTATATTTCTATGAAATCTCAGAATGTGTTCAATACAGAAATATGTATGTACTCTTGAATTTATCTATGTTGTAATAAGATCAAGAATAATGTTTTCATTGCAAATAATTAGGATCTACCATGTAAGTTTACTTTACTACATGAAATTCTTGATTTGTTAGATCCCAACTAGTTAGGGTTGAATTTATTTTTGTTGTAATCACATTAAGAATAAAGTTTTCATTTAAATCACTAAAATATACCATGCAAAATTTAATGACTACATGAAATTGTTTATTTGTTAGAGCCCAACTTATTAGGATTATGAAGAGTCCTATTTCATGACAATATTTATGAATGCTCCATTCTTCCTCAAAGAATTACATATTATAGAAAGGTCGAAAATAAATTAGATGCAACTGAATGGTTTCTGTTTTAAAATGTGTGGAGGGAGTATAAAATCATTTTTAGTTGCATTCAATTATTTTGGAGCACCCACTAAAGTGCTTCAACTTCCTCCTAGTTAACTCCATTTCTACTATCCCAATGCTTCTAGAAGTCCTTCTCCAAAGTGATCTCTTAACTATGTTGGAGGGAAATTGATTACTTGATTGGAACCCACAAATTACAATTTGATTAGGAGTAAGGGATGAGAAAGCTTCATATTCTTAAATATATTCCACAAGTTAAAAGCATATCAAACGGTTGCCTTTCTGTTTAATTGATACAACAATCACTCGACAATTTGTTACGATTTTGAGACCATTTTCAATGATTTTTTTTATGAAAGTTATGTTATCAATTAAATAAATTAAAGAAAAGGTGAAAATGATGCAATGGAAGGATTTTTTGTTTTAGTGCCTAAGAATGTCTTTCTAATGTGAAGGGCTTGGTATTTTCTTAACTCAAGATTAGTCATATTTGACTTCCCAACATTTCTTTTAATTTCATTTTTGTTGTGTTTATATTGCTATCCTTGAATTTGGTGATCTACTGTGTGTGTATTAGGAAGTATTAAATACTAAACACTCTCAAAGGTGATATTGATGGATGACTAACTTTAAATGACCCTACTTGAGACTTTAGCATTACATGATCATGCAAAGAAATTATTTAATCAACATTAAAGGGAAGATGATTAACATGCAATGTTTCTTGGCTTGTCATATAAGTACTGCATTTTGGCCCCCAATAAAATATTTGAGGCTACATTTTGGTTGTTACTTGTGGAGCTTCCCTTTGGCTCAGAAAAACATTGAGGATAAATGTCCATTGCATTGGCATTGGACATCATCAAAGAGGAATTCACCAAAATCAGTAGAGTACATAGGAGAAATTGGTACAATGAGTGGATAACACTAGAGAAACACTGAGGCACCATAGTTTCTTGTGTATTTAGATTCACTCGAAATTAACTAGTCACAAAAGTACCTCTTTTTTTTTTTGAATACTTTCATGTATACATAAATACTAAAAACACAATTTCAGACAAATTATTAAAACTAATAATTATTAGATAGTCATAATTTATATTTAAATAGTATAACATGATTAATATTATTGGAAAAAACTATAGGGTCTAACTGTGAGGGGCATTGTGACAATATATGTACGCTTCTCATTGTATTAGACAATAATCTCTCAGAGTGTGATATCCATCCAATGAAATGTACTCCCAGAAGCCATTGTAGGATTGAAATTTTTTCTTTCAGTGGAAAAGTGGTGATATATTTTCTTAGGCCTTAGTGTTCTACTTCCCTAAGGTTTAGACACTACTCACAGCTAGCACCTTCATTCAACCAAGTGAAGTATGCATATTGGAAATTTGAATCATTTTGTCTCCACAATCCAATATGATGTTGGATCAATCTCATGATCCTAAAAACACAAGTCATAATAGCGAGGAACTTTCACTGTGGGAAAAATAATATCCAAATTTAATGAACATGACTATTTTATAACAAGTAATAAGGATGTTTTTTACACTGATATTTTTTTTTTCCATTTGTTTTCACAAGTTATCTATTGCGTGATAGTTTTTGTTAGTTTCAGTATCTTCATCCCTCCGTCAATGATCAAATGCTCTTGTTGCATTACATGTTAGGTGTCTCACCCGATCAACTGCATTCCATTAGGGTCATGGATCATCTGACGGTAGCGGCTTATTATACATTTTCCCTTGTGTGCTGGCCTATTTTCATTCATTCAGAACTACTGCAGTCAATTTTTGTCTTTAAATATGTAAAAGTCATTTTTAGGGTTTTAGGTCTTTTTAGGTCTAGGGTTTTCATCAATAAGGTCTCAAAATGCTCAGTGATGGTTAGAAAAGCACATGGGAGGTCTAATAAAGTTCCAACAACAATAATTTTCATGATCACTCACTCAGTGATTGAACTTTCCTCAAAACCCTGTTTTGAGGAAAAACTGAGTATTTTTTATTTTTATGCATAAATCTGATGTAGTTTTAATTTTTGCATATATAAGCAACATCAATGGCAACCCTGGTCTCCTTACCAATCTTCAACAACTCCATTCCCTGCAAGGCAAACCAAAAAAGTCAAATCATTCAGTTCACCAAAGGCAAAAATAAAGCAAACTGCTTAAAAACAGAGTTTGAAAGGCAAACGTCAAATGTAAACATTACAAAAGTAGGTTCTATGAGTGAAAAATCAAAATATTTTGTATATAAACCATTTCTTGTGTTTAAAGAACTCATTTTCATCCAAAAAAGAAAGTGGAACTTAGAGCGAGGTCGTGGAGAGAAAATCGTATCAAATAATTCATATTTCAGGGGTGCGGTGCATTGGGTCGTGGGCGCGACACATAGAGCTGGCGCGGTGCATTGAGCTGCCCTCCACAGTGCAGAAAATACACTGGCGTGGTGCATAGAGTAGGCATAGCATGTTGGGTTTGTGGCGCGGCGCATAGAACTGCAAGCCTAATTTCACCCACGAAATTCATCCAATCACTAAATTTGCTTGATTTCCACCTCTCCAAGTAAGTCAAACGTTCTTCCAATGCCAATGAATGTGTGTCTCTAGATGTTTATGGAGATTTAGTGAGATATGTTTCAAACCCTACCTCCTTGCAATTTTTGCTCAAAAAACAATTGCGTAGGGTTTGCAGATTGAGTTTTTGTTGTCAAGTCCACTTCATCACTCCCTCACCTTTTTGATTCCCTGAGTTATTTTCCAGTTTCATCAACCCATTCCCTATGCCTAATTCTCATTAATACCATATCCCTAATTTTCATTATCCCAAACCCTAGCTACAAATTCCTAAACCCTAATTCCTATCCCTAAGCCTACATACTATTCCCTAAACCCCCTATTCCGAAAAGACTTGTGAATATCATTCCAAAAACCCCTTATATCCTCTCCCTCTACAGTCCCTCATACATTTTCATACATTTGGCAGAAAAATCTAAAGACACCTTAAATATCTTCATACTCACCTAAGAGAAACTCAAATATCTGGCAAACATGGAATTTGATCCTTCCTATGTCCGAGATGAGGAGACACAAAGTGACTCTCCTAGAGAAATGCATGCACCAAGAAGCCCTAAAAAGGGTGGCAAACATATACCAGAGGAACCTACTTCACTTGCCGAGCTGTAGGCCTGTCCTCTTGCTGTCACATGTTTTCAACACCAATCTTGTTATCAATTCTGTGAGATGGTAGAGAGAATCTAGTACCATCATGAGTTGGCCAGGTTGTTTGTCCTCCATCTGCAAAATGGCCAAGTCACTCTAGCAGGTGTAACATTCACCTTGACACTAGAGTCTATTTCTCTAGCAACTGGCATTCAGAACATCAGTGGGGAGTGGAATAAGAGGCAGCAAATTGACAGGGAACATTATGAGCCTTACATTAAGGTTGGCTATTTGAGACATCTCAGTAGAGTTTCTCCTTTCCGGTATCTGAAAGACTCATATGCTCCCTTGATGAAACTCATAATCAAGTGTTTCAGCTATGAGGGCCGGTTTTTTCGCCTGTATGCCTACCGTATCAGATTGTTGATGCACTTCACTAGGGTGAGAATGATGAGCCTCCCCTATTTTATTTGTCGGAACATTGAGAAGATGATTACCTTTGATAGAGTTGATACAATAAATGCTTCCTAATGGTGACAAGATACTCCATGGAAATCATGATGAGGACAAAAGGAATACAAATATGATCTTAGACACTCCAATAGTTGGTTGAATACTAACCACATTCCAAATATCAATATGGGGATGTTTGATGGCAAGGATTTGGTAACATGGATACTACAGATGGAGAAATTTTTTGATCTACATGAAGTGCCTCACACACAAACAGTATGCATTGCATCTTTATATTGAGAAAAAAAATCAGTTTGTGTGGTATCGATGGATTTTTTCTTGTAAATCAATTTTCACTTGCACAATTTTTACAGAAGAGTTTGTAACACATTATGAGGATACAAAGAGAATACCTTCTTTATCCAGATGATAAATCTCAAACAAAAGGGTTCAATGGAAGAGCACATTGAGGACTTCCAAAGATTGAATATCAAGGTAAATGATATTCTAGAAAAGCATAGGATTGATGTATTCATAGGGACTTTAAAGGATATCCAACATGAGTTTCTCCTTTGAGAACCTAATTCATTGGAGAAGGCATTCAAGGTGGCAACAAAAGAAAGAAAAACTATGGCAACAAGGAAGTATATCATTCACAATTATAAACATGAAAGTGTTGTTACTCCTACCCTCCCATAACCTACAAGGTTGACACCAAAACAACTGGAGGAAAAAAGAGAAAAAGGGCTTCGTTACAGTTCTGATAGAAAATACACTAAGGGTCATAAGTGTGCTAAGAGGAAATTATTTTACATAAATTGTGAAGAGGAGGAAGAAAAGAAACAAGAAACATTAAAAGAAGAGGATATATACTAGGAACCAACCCGAGAGAAAGAAGAAATGGATCCAACCATATTTTGTAATGCATCGGTAGAAATACTCACTCCTCAAAATTTCAATATAGAAGGATATATCAAGAAAAAGTAGGTAATAGTGTTGATCAATTCTGGTAGTACCTATAATTTTATTCATTGTAAGATATGCATGGAATTGAATTTCTTTCTATATCTAGCACCAGAGTGTCAAATGATGGTTTCAAATGGAGGAACTATAAATTACTCATGGAAGTTCCATAATATAAATATAACCATGGGGGAATATTTATTGAATATTCTAATGCTTTCCATTCCAATGGGTGGTGTTGATGTTGTATTAGGATTCCAATGGTTACGATATTTGGGTATGATAGCTTTTAATTTTCAAGAATGTTTCTTGAAATTTTCCTGGGAAGGAAAGGAGGTTGAATTAAGTGGAATCACAGGGAAACCATGGAAGATAATCAACTCTAATGGCATGAAAAAGCTTTTGAAGAAAGAACAATGAGGAATAATTTCAGAATTATGCTCACAATATGTTCAAACATCAAAATGATTTGTTTCTTGGCTTGATATCCAAAAAATCTTGGACAATCATTCCAAGGTATTTGAGACTACCAAAGGACTCCCACCTATTTGTGATCATGATCATGCTATTCACTTGATTCCATGAAGCATTCCTCCAAACATCATACCTTACATATATCCCTATGCCCAAAAGAGTTAAATTGAACGTATAGTTACAGAAATGTTAGAGGTAGGTGTAATTCAACCTAGCCAAATTTGTTTCTCCGCTCTAGTAGTATTGGTGCATAAGAAGGATGGATCGTGGTGTACGTGTCCAGATTATAGGGAGCTCACAAAGCTCACTATTAAAGATAAATTTCTCATTTCTGTCATTGATGAATTTTTTGGATGAATTACACAGAGAAATTTACTTCACCAAGTTGGATCTCTGTTCAAGATATCATCAAATTAGAATGAATATTGAAGACACTATAAAAGAAACATTCAGAACTCATGAAGGTCATTATCAATTTTTGGTCATGCCTTTTGGCCTTACTAATGCACCTTCCACATTTCAAGGTTTGATGAATTCCATTTTCAAACCCTTCCTTAGAAAATTTGTGTTAGTATTTTTTGATGATATACGAATCTACAACAAGTCTTGGAAGGATCATGTTCAACACATGGACATGGCGTTCGAACTATTGAGGGAGAAACAATTGTATGCAAAAACCTCCAAATGTTTCTTTGGGGCACAGGAGGTGGAATATTTGGTTCATATTGAATCTCATAAGGGTGTTAAGGTATATCCTAACAAAATTAAAGAAAAAAATAATGGAAAATCCCCACAACCCTAAAGCATCTTCGAGGATTTCTCAGGTTGACATTTTGTTAATAACTATGGTAAAATAGCAGCAATTATAACAACATTACTAAATATATATGCATTTTTTGGACTCCATAAGCAACTAAGTCCTTTGAACATATTAAAGAGGAAATGTGCCAAGCTCTCATTTTAGCTACTCCAGAATTCACAAAAACCTTTGCAGTGGAATGTGATGCCTCAATAAATGGAATTGGTGTTTTTTAATGAAAAAGGGAAGACCTATTGCTTTTGAAAGTCATCCAATCAAGGGAAATTATTTACACAAACCTATTTATGAGAAGAAAATGTTGGAAATACCACGTGCCCTAAAGTAATGGCACCCTTACCTAATGGGAAGACACTTCAAGGTAAAAACAAATCATGATAGCCTTAAACACTTTTTCGAACAAATATTATCTTCAGAAGAGCAAAAAAAATGGGTCACTAATATGTTGATTTATGTCTTTGAAATTGTCTACAATAAAAGGAAGCAAAATTTTGTTGCATATGCTGTTATGAAACCAGCTCAAGAAAAGATAGAAAATATAGATCAATGCCTTAGAATTTAGCCTCTTCAAGGGGGAAACCTCCTTTGCATTACATAAATGAACAATTCTTGGATGATACAAATCAAAAGACCTCCTTTCTATATATAGGATTCTAAGGGGTCATAACATAATCAGAGCTGACATAACAATAATAATGTAAGGGCATAATAATAACAATAGTGGGCTTCTATGGGGCACAATAGTAACAATATGGGCACTACATGGGTACATCAATATAATAAGTGGGTTGTACTAATAACAATAAGGGGTTACACTAGTAGTATAGGGGCCTAACATGCCCCTCCCCTAAAAAGCGTTGTCCTCAATGCTTGAGTAGTTCTTGATGCTTCTGTATAAAATTCTTATCCTCCCATGTGGAATCTTCAGCGGGTAAGTTCTTCCACTTGATGAGATACTTTGAAATTAATCGATTTTGTAGCTGTCAGGTTCTTGTTTCTGTGACTGCTCCAGGTTCCAATATGATTTTTCCTTCCTCTTCAATTTATGGCAATATTGTTTGAATTTGGATCTTTTGCAACTTTTGAATAAGTGGCCATACTTCTTCGCCCTTCTTCCATTCATCCCTTGCTTCGTTTATCCAGTCTAGTTGGATAATAGAAATAGTACAAAACAATGCTTCCACATCCTCATCCTTGAAGAGCCTTCCCATTCGGTAAGGTCGCCATTTTTTAAGTGCATGTAGTATTGCCAACATTTCCTTCTCATAAATAACTTGCTTGATATGTAGCAGTAAAAATACCCAATCACCTACATCAAAACATTTTTCACTACAATGTTCATCTACTTGTTGTTTCGTTCGATTTTGCACATAAGTGGCATTATCTTTTAAAATTTGGAGAACTTGTTGTTGATGCTCAATGTGATATTTCACTGCTTGAACCTTTTTCTTCTTGATATGTCCTTCTATCTCTAGAGTTTTAGGAGTGATAATTTCTTCCAATCCTTTACAAAATATGGTTGGATTGATTTCTTGATGCTCGATGTGATCTTTCACTTCTTGAACATTTTTCTTCTTGATATGTCCTTCTATCTTGATAGTTTGAGGAGTGGTAATTTCGACTAATGAATTACAAGATATGGTTGGATTCATTTTTTCTTTCTCGATGTGATCATTCACATCTTGTACCTTTTTCTTCTTGATATGTCCTTCTATCTTGAGAGTTTGAGGAGTGGTAATTCTTGCCAATGCTTTACAAGATATGGTTTGATTCATTTCTTCTTTCTCTGGGGTGGGGTCCTGGCATATATCTTCTTCTTTTGATGTTTCTTGATCTTTTTCTTCCTCCTCTTCATATTCTATGTAAAATAATTTCTTTTCAGCACACTTATGACCTTTAGTGCCTTTGCTATGACAATTGTAACAAATCCCTTTTTATCTTTTTTCTTCCAATTGTTGTGGTGTAACCCTTGTAGATTGTGGAGGGCTAGGAGAAACAACACTTCCATCTTTATAGTTGTGAGGGGTATGCTTCCTGGTTTCCATAATTTCTATTTCCACTATGTCACAAATCCCTTTTACTCTTTCCAATTTTTGTGGTGTTTCTCTAAAGAAGGTGTTTCTCTTTGTGTCCTCATAATGTGCTATCATTTTCTCTGTGAAAATCGACCACGTAACAAGTCGTTTACGAGATCAAAGCCCTTCATACCATAAAAATTGATCTGATTCTAAATATGAAGATGCAATACATACCTTTTGTAATAATGGTACACCATGTAGATCAAAATATTGATCCATTTGACGTATCCAATTTACCGGATCCTTGCCATCAAAATTCCTCATCTTGCTTTTTCTTGATTTTAGGAGCTCAATCTTGAAACGACTATAACTATGTACTTTCGGATCTTTAAGTTCTAAAATTGGGACCTGTAGTAGCCCTCTGTGTCCTCTTTCCAATGCCATTAGTCTGATCCAAATTGGATTCTCCAAGAAAGAGTTATGAAAAAATGATATACAAGAAACTAATGTATGTCCTCTTTCTATACCTTCTTATGAAATTTCAATCCGATTCTCAGAGAGAAAGTTGTGACGATTTTCCCCAGGTCACCTGTTTGGAATGTAATTCAGGAGTCCGCGAAAAGACCAAATTCCTCAGATCATATCTCCACAAAAATAGCGCGAAAGGCTCTGAAATTCATACCCAAGGTTTAGCGAGATTTCTTCTCAAATGGGTTTTTTTTGCAACTTCTGAAATGTCGTAGAAAAAATTTATAGTGAAAATGCCACGATGACCTGTTTGGATCAGCAAAACCCTAGAATCCAAAGCTTTGATACCAAATGTTATGAAACCAGCTCAAGAAAAGATAGAAAAGATAGATCAACGCCTTAGAATTTAGCCTCTTAGAGGGGGAAACCTCCTTTACATTACATAAATGAATAATTCTTGGATGATACAAATGAAAAGACCTCCTTTCTATATATAGGAGTCTAAGGGGTCATAACATAATCATAGCCGACATAACAATAATAATGCAAGGGCATAATAATAACAATAGTGGGCTTCTATGGGGCACAATAGTAACAATATGGGCACTACATGGGTACATAAATATAATAAGTGGGTTGTACTAATAACAATAAGGGGTTACACTAGTAGTATAGGGGCCTAACATATGCACTCTTAAGAAGGGATGAGGATGTGGAAGCATTTCTCTATGCCACCTCTATTATCTAACCTGACTGGATAATTGAAGCAAGGGAGGAATGTAAGAATGATGAAGAGGTGTGGACACTCATTCGAAAGTTGCATCAAGATCCCAATACATCTGATACATTTATCTAGAAAAATGACTCATTATGGTACAAATATTACTTATATCTTTGTAATAATTCCCAACTGAAATAAAATATTCTTTTGCAATTCGAAACCTCTCCTTTAGGATGGCACCCAAGTTTTTTTTTTAAATTACCAAAAGGTCAAGAAGGAATTTTTTTTTGGATGGCCCTGAATTTGATATTCAGAAGTTTGTGGAGGAATACTTGGTTTTCTAACAAAATAAAGTTAATACAATTAAGGCCGCGACTTTGTTACAACCTTTAGCCCTTCCAATTCAGCGTTGGGAGCATGTCTCAATGGATTTTATCATAGGTTTACCCAATTCCAAAGGAAAGAGTGTCATCATGGTGGTAGTTGATATAATTACCAAGTATGCACACTTTTTTTCATTATCTCATCCTTTTGAAGCCAACACAACAGCTACTGCATTTATGGCAACAATTCAAAAGCTACATGGAAACCCAAATATTATTGTAAGTGATATAGGTCCCATTTTTACCATAAATTTTTGGATGGAATTATTTTCTTGTCTTGGTAATCAATTATCTCATATCTCATCTTATCATCCTCAATCTGACAGAAAAATTGAGATAGTGAACAACTGTTTGGAAGGATATCTTTGTTGCTTTGTATCTAGTAAAAAAACACAATGGGTCAAGTGTTTGCCTCCTTCAGAATGGTGGTATAACACTTCCTTCCATACTACAAAAAAATGACCCCATTTATGTCACTTTATGGATATCATCCACCATCCATCACATCATCTTTAAGAGAAAATTATAAGGTTCAACCAGTGGAAGATCACATCAAACATCAACAACAAGTTCTCCAACTCTTAAAGGATAACCTCACTCTAGCATAAAATCAAATGAAACAATAGGAAGATCAATATCGTAGTGAAAGAAGTTTTGACATAGACGAGTGGGTATTTTTATGGCTACAACCATACTAACAAATATCCCTCAAGCATGCTAAGAAGGATAATAAATTATCACCCTAGTATTATTTTCCTTACAAGGTGTTGCAAAATATTGGTACTATGGCATACAAATTGGAGTTGCCTACATCTTCCCAAGTACACCCAGTTTTCCATGTTTCATGCTTAAATAAGGTTATCTGTGACAAGATCATAATTCAAAAAATATTTCCATAACTTGATGAGGAAGGAAAATTCATATTGGAGCCTAAAGTAGTCACAAAAACAAGAACCAAATAGCCACAAAATCTATCAATGTCATAGTGTCCCATTAAGTGGAAGAACTCACCCACTAAATATTCCACTTGGGAGGATGATAATTTTATACAAAAGCGTCCATAATTACTCAAGCATTGAGGACAATAAGTTTTTTGAAGGAGATGGGCATGTTAGGTCCCTATAATACTAGTGTATCACCCTTATTGTTATTGTTGTGCCTAATAGAAGCACATTATTGTTATTGTTGCTCCCTTACATTAATATTATTATGTAGGATCTGATTAGATTGTGATCCTTTGGACTCCTATATACACCAAGAGGTCTTACCATTTGTATCATCCAATAATTGTTCATTTATGTAATGTAAAGGAGGTTACCCCTCGAAGAGACTAATTTTCAAGTCGTTGATCTATCTTTTCTTCTATTTTTTTATCTGGTTTCATAACAACCATACACCATTAGGTGGCCCTACCGAGGGTGAGATCTTTGCATTAGAAAATGGTGCCACCTGCTTGATGGAATCAATCCCTTCAAGGATCAACTATTATGTCATATTTACCACCTTGATTCTTTTGGTGTTATTTTAGTCCAACCATACTTGTGGAAGAGTCTTGTTACATATGCGTTTATATCTTGTAGTTTTATAGTTACTTTAGGTAGACAACTATACAAGATACCAAGGATAGCCCCACATACCACCATTTCTTTTATCTCTGTTAATCAATGCATGAAGGTCATCTCCTAAACTCATAAATTTGTATTCTTCTTTATTCACTCTCAAAGTGAGCATAAGGTCATGGTCACATACATGGCCTCCACAAGGCCATGGAAGAATAAAAAAGCATCTTCTTCCTACCCACTATGGTAGACCTACATTATTATGTCAAGCATTCAATTGATTTTAGCCCCTATGCACTTCTATCCAATGGGCACGTCTATCACCTCTATCTTCTAGAAAATGAGGAAATAAAGTGTCAAGTCCAACAACTACTTGAAAAAAGTGCACAACTGACTGAGATTGTCACCCTACCAAGGCTCATGTATTCATGTAGAATAAACATGTGATCTAGCAATTTTTCATTAATTACAAGGCCGTAAACAAAATCAAAATTAGGAACTAGTAACCGATTCCCCAAATTGAGGCCTTTATTAAATTTATTGAGGGGGCAAAGGGCATCAGTAACATTGATCTAAATTCCATGGAGGTTTTAACCATATACAAAAATTACCTGCAAATAAATTCTTAAAAACAGAAAAATATACAATGGTGAGAACATAAATATACACAGATGTTTTCTCCTGGAACCCAAACTAGGAAAATCAAATTGATTTTTCATGTTATTACTTTCAATGTTACAATACATTATATACATCTCAAAGCATTCATAAACACCAATCAATTAACTTTTGGATTAGAACATAATTTCGGTTCCTTTGACCGCATCTACAAAATACCATAGGAAAAAAAATCATGCACAAAACCATGCCCAAAAATCCATGCGCAAAACCATGGGTAGGTATTCCCACTATCTGTAGGTATGCTCCCCTTCCTTGGCTCTATCCAAATATTATTGGGTCTGCATAAAAAAATTCCTTGAGGCACTACCCCGGACCTTGTGCAAGGAGGATACCACCCCCTTGCTAACCCCTCAAAAGGGGGGGCTACCACTCGCCCCCCCTATGGCCACCCTGCTACACTTGATGCAATGTAACAACACATGGGACTAGTCATGGAAAGAATCAAACACATACCCGACATTCTCCCACTTATTATTTTCTTTCCACACAGGAGACTACAAGAGTGCATAGTCATTGGTCCAAACCTATAATGCTCATTGTTTCTCTATACAAATAAAACTTCTTAGTTCTCACATACCTTTTCAATGCATTTGTAACATTATGCAAATTGTCCACCTTTACCAGAAATGCCTTTTTTTCTTCAACCATGTCCATCACAAAGTGATATTGAACATTAATGTGCTTTATCTTCAAAAGATAAGCAGGGTTATTTTCCAAAAAAAATTACTTTGTTTGTCACATTTTATCCTTATAGCTCGTTCTACCAACCCCATACTTGAAAAAAATATCTGGAACAAAACTTCTTCCTTGCTTGCAAGAGTGGCTTCCATGTATTCATCCTATATAGTTGAAAGTGCCACGAAATATTTTCTCTTGCTTATCCAACTAATTACTCCTCCAAAAAGGTTAAAAACATACCCACTTGTAGATTTTATTTTACCCGTATCTTTATACAAGTCTACATCAAAAAAGCCACATATGTCTAAAACTATGTCCAACCCTAATCTTCCTTCGTAGAAAATACCATAAACACTAGTGCCACGTAAATACCTAGAAACCTGCTTCACTCTTGTCCAATGTGCCTTCCCTAATTTTGACAAAAACCTGCTCAATACTCCCACTACATGTGCAATGTCTAGTCTAGTAAAGACCATTTCAAACATTAGTGTACTAACTACGCTCACATATGGGACACGTGAAATTTCCTCTTCCTCTTCCTATTTCTTGGGATACTGTTCAGCAAATAACTGTACACCTACAAGAATAGTAACATTCACCGGTTTACTATTTTGAATATTAAACCTCTACAATATTGTCTGAACATAATTTCTCTAGTTTAACTAGAGCTTCTTCTTTTCTTGATATCATTTAATTTCCATGCCCAAAATATATTTTACAACACCAAGATCCTTCATGTTAAATTTGAATGACAATTAGGTCTTCAAATCCTAGATAATATCTTTGTCATTTCCAATCAGCAACATATCATCCATATAAAATACCAAATAAATAGCATGGTCACCAATTAATTTAAAATACACATAGTGATATGCTTTTCTTCTCATGAATCCAAGCCCCGATATATATGTCTTAATGTTTTTACACCACATTATTGGTGACTTCTTTAACCCATATAGAGACTTCTTTAACAAGTTGTTACACAACATTTTCTCACTGTCCCTGTACTCCCCATCACATGATCCTAGAGGACCTCTACAGTAAAACCCACATGCTTTCCCATCATGAGGAATTTCCCATCATATCCCTCTTCATGAGCATAATAATTCCCTTTTTCATCATTTCACAATAATATTCCATTTTTACAAGGCTGACGCTAATGACCTGTTTCTTCCTCATGCCGATTTGCAGAGCTAACACTAGCAGTTGCACCGTACGGATCGACTAAGCCTTTTCTCAGTCGCATTGATCCTCTTTTGGGAATTTTTTTTAAATATGGAGCCAAAGCTTCCAGTTCTCGAAGCTTCGTAACGGAAGTCTGGTAAATGGTTGAGACGGATGGAGCCAAGGAAGTCAATCTGGGCTCCTTTCCACTATTAGGATGGAACAAAATCAAGAGATAAGACCTCCTCCCATGATGAGAGGAACCATCTCCCATCCATTCAAGCTATGTAAACCTCTCTTTTTCCCAAGTAAAATCTAGTTCTAGTTTTTTTCGAGTTGGAGTTTTGAAGCAAGTGTGACTACCTAGCAAGTCATCTATAGCTTGTATCTTTCTAGTGTATGTTTGAGGAAGAATAGTGTGTTTTGGTTTGGTTTGAGAACTAGATGGAAAGAGGCCTTAAAACTTCAATTGTTGGGGCCATCCATGAAGTGTTAGCAGGAGTGTGGGGACCTAGATACATCGGAGGAGACCAGCGATGTTAAGGCATCGATTGTAATCTCTTTTTGATTTATGTAAATGTAACTATCGATTGATTTGCTACATGAAGTTTCATCTTACATATTTATGGCTTAATGTTCCTTGACTTGTTAAGTAGGTTGAATTCAATATTGTATGTTATCACATTTGTTGTTTCTTGTTGTTTACTTGTTTAAGGTATTTGAAGGAAGGAAACAAAAGATAGCTGGAAGAAATTTTCAATAGATTGTTTGTTTGTGGCTAGACCCACTCTCTCGGGCTAGAGGGATTGTTTGTGTCCGCACTTAGAATTTGCCTACACCACAAATTGGTGACTTCACTGGGGAGCCAATCCTTCTGTTTGATTGATTGTAATTTCATGGTTTTGTGTGAACTTTTCTATTATCACCATTTCCCTCTAGTATTCTCTTCTTTTCCTGCTTTACTGCTTTGAGTCTAAAGTTTACAGTGGCAAGTCTAGTTTTTACTTGTGGAAATGTTTTATTTTTCCTTTGAATCCTTGACTAGCAAGATTTTTTTGAAAATAGTCGCACCGATGGGATCGAGTTTCTTTAAAACAGTCACGCCAACCCCCTTCTGGCGCTTGTTGTCAATTAGGCAGTCGTGCTAATGCCTGTATGTGAAGATTAGGGTTTACCCCAGATCTCAACCAGTGTGTCTTTCTCTCTTGATTTCTACCTCTTAGCTTGTTTAAACTATTTCTCCCTGATTGGAAAGCTTCATTTGGCTTGGTTTCTGTGATTTTTGGTTTGCCTTCCTTTTACTTGATTTCTTGAGTCCTTGGATGGTTTGTGGCCCTAGGACATCTAGGTTGTCATCCATTCAGCTAATTGTGAGCTCAGCGAGTCAAGTTATTGGTGAATTTACTACTTGCATTTTGTTTGTAGTCCTCTTATTACTTTGATCTCCATCATACAAGTTTGAAAAGTTTCATTTGATTGTTCAAGTGTGTATTTTCCGACATAGAACACATTTCTTGTCTTGTTTTTGGTAGATTCATTACATCATCAGTTTCGAAGGAATTCTCTTTTGTTCCTTTTCATTTGCTTAACGATTGATTATCTCGAAAAAAATTTAGTTGAAGTGTTTTATGAAAGATTCATTTTGTCATTTCATGAAAAGTACATAATTCTAGTTTGTTGCATCAATATGTTGTGTTAGTTAGCATCATTGAAGACTAGAGTTGCATTTTCATTTGAAAAGAAAAAAGAATTCTCTTTACTTTTGAAAGGACTGCTTGAAGTGCACTTATTAGGAAAATAGGAATTGGAAATATTTTTTCATTATTTTTTTTTAAAAGTAAAGTAGTGAAAAAATCATTTTTCTTTCAGTTGCTTGTTTTCTTGAATTTTATTGTGTTTTCTACCCTCTCTAGTGTAAACAATTCATCGAATTGAAAGGGTCTTGTTTCATTTAGCTGCATATAGGATTTTTCGAGTCACATCTCTAAGGCCTGAAAACCAAGAAATAATTCAAGATAAACTTTAAAATCAACTCAATTAACCTAAGGTGCATTTGAAACCTAACGATCACATCTAGAAGGTCTAGGCTAGAGACATGTTTCAGCGTCTTTAAACCTAGCAGTTGTCGTTCACTTCGGCTCTAGACAACACTAGTACGGACTTGTGCTCCCTGTACCGTCATGTATATAAAGGGAGACCCCACTAGGCTGCAATCCTTTATCCATAGGAAGCTGATTCTGCCGCCTTCTAAACATGATACACCGAATACAACATTTGGGGAGATTGCCTGCCCATACTTCTCAGTTCGTGGGAGGTATTCTGCAATTCACGATTACTTGGTAATACTTTTTATCTAGATCATCTTGAGTAGTAATTTGATCTATTTGACTCTTTAAACTTAAAAGATCATTCGGGCAATTGTCCTTTCAAGCTCCTTTCAAATCGAAAGTGATAGAATCGACTTTGCTTCTTTCTCAACTCTTAAAACATGAAAGAGCACCAGTTCGTTTATGCGTCTTAAAAAATTGTTGCCCACAATCTCATAGCATTCTTGTTAGTCTTTTCTAGACCAAATCGTGAGTATTCCTTTTAAATACTTTTTAAAGCCTTGTAATTTATCTCTCTCTTCCTGTTATTTGAGATAAAGTCATCATGGTTGAACCATTAGGTTTGCCTAGTTCCTCTTCCTCTCCTCTATCTGAAAGATTGTTTGAGGAGCCCTTTCCTAAATTATCGCAGTAGCTTGAGGAACAGGGTGTTGAACTTGGAATTTTTCTAAGTATTCAACCTTTTTCATATCATCCTCCACCTCACTCTAGCACTGGGTCGCTTTCTGACATTGGCCTGGAATCTTCAAATAATCCTATCCAGTCTCCTGAGAGTCCGCTGACTTTTGAAGGTCAGCTTGGACTGATTGTTTATCCTCTGAATCATTTGTTCGATCCTATTGTGATATCACCACAGTGTCCATACAGTCCATATGATTAGCTGGGTATGCCTTTGGAATTATCCCCTTGAACATCTTTGGTCATTCATTGTCGCTTGTTTCGACCCATGGAATCTAAAGGCGAAATTCCAGTCTCCTCTCCAGGTCACTTCAAGGTTTCCACTCCACACACTATTGAAAATGAAGAATATCCTTTTCCTCCTAAATGTTTCCCCTACATGAAGAGCATTTTAATCATTGTTTATCGATATTTTCCACCTAATTATGTGACTTTAGTACTGTTAGTCCCAAGTATGCCTAGTGCCTCATCGCTTTATCATAACCATGTTTGGGCATCTAGCACTATGCCTACCACAGGTCCGTTCATTCAGAACTCGACCTCCCACGAGATGGTGATTTTTATAGTTACTTCAATCCCGGTGCAACCAACTATTCCCAATCCTCTTGTCTCGTCGGTTAAAGTCACCCATCTAGTTCAACCGACGACCTCGATTCATGTCTCTATTAGTTATTCAATCCCTCTAGTAAGTGAACAAACTATACCACCACTTGGGGATAGTATCTGAATGTTTCTATGATGTCAGGCATGACCAATGTGAGCGGATCCCAAGCTCACATGGTTGGGATGAACCAGCCCTCTTTTGGTGTCATTCAAAACCTTGTTGGTCCTACTAGATCTAGCAATGTCTAGTATCAAGAGGTCCATAATCCTGTTGGTCTATCTGGGTCAAGCAACATTTAGTACTAGTAGCCCTATGAGGCTCATGGTAAGTACCAAACTCCTTATGTTCCATATGGTTCTCAAGGAATGGTCAATCTGCCTTATGTCATTCAGCCTAGATAGTATGTTCAGCCTGGTCCATCCACCGCTCCCAGTGGCTATGGCTAGATACAATTTGGAAATTTTCAAGGTGTCAATCTAGGAACTATTCAATTACCTTTGTTGTAGCAAGCGTCATACATGCAACAACAAGGGAAAGTAGTGCCTCAGCAAGGACAATTGCAACATCCATAGGGGCAACCCTCGCAACAATTGCAGCAAACCACGCAGCTGCACATGCAGTATGTTCAACAAAACTCCCACCCTATGTCTTCGCAAGGCTAGCCTCTGCAGCCACAGGGACAACTTTTGTAGCTGCAAGGTCAACCCTTGTAGTAGCAAGGCCAACTCTAACAATAGCAACCCTTATACTCATATCAACAAGGTCAAACTTTGCAAGGACAAGGTTAGGGTCAAGTCCTATAGCTGCAGGCCCAAAATCCTAATGTCCAAGGGCAACAGGTTTAGAATCCTCTTGTTTAAGGGAAGTAGATCCAAAATCCTTATGTCTAAGGGTAGCAAGTGCAAAATCCTTATGTCCAAGGACAGCAGGTATTAAACCATTATGTCTAGGGGCAACAAGTTCAAAACTTGTATGTCCAAGGAAAATAAGGGCAACATTCATATGTCCAAGTCTAGTAGGATCAACAACCTTTCAACCCGTATGTTGTTTATCAATAGCCTATGGCCAGATAGTTTAAAGGATTTCAAGGTCAGAATCCTCCCTACAAGCAAGCTAACCAATAGTGGGGGAAAAATCAAATGCCATATGGACAAAAGCATCCACTATGGGGACAAAATCCTTACCAGTAGGGATGGGTCCCACCAGTTGGGCCCCCTTATCGACCTCAAATGCCTTTCCATACTCAATTATCGTTCTTGGCTACACTGCAGTTGCCAGATGGGTCCAGACTCATGAGTGATCTGATTCTTCATTCGCCATACTGATCTCCAGTTGTGTCCAAGATTTCGAGTGATTGTATGAAGTTTGAAGGAAAATAAAAAGAGGATCCACAAGCCCACGTGATGACATATCACCTCTGGTGCTCCTAGAATTCTTACATTGATGATTCCATTCATCTTCAACTTTTTTAGCGAACTCTTACAGGTGCTTCAGCTAAGTGGTATATCGAACTCCCTCAAAATACCTATCATGACTTTAACACTCTTGCCATGGCTTTTCTCACACATTTCCAATTGTCGGTTCACTATGAAACTGGCATCCATTTGCTAATGTGACTCATGCAAGACACTATGACCCACATCTCTAATCATATCCATGAATGGAGACATCGGCATCACCTGATTAGGTTTGAAATTTTTGATCAGTTGTTTACTGAATGGTTTACCAAATTCTTTGTCAACAAAATTGCTGAGGACATTACTGTGGGAGGATGTGTCACTGAAGAAGAAGCCATCAGGCATGCCCAGTATCTAGACCTCGTCTATCAGCAATCTGGCACGTTATATGATGTGTTACCAATGAACCCAGATTGTCATATGATCTGGAGACATATAAGTCTCCTACTACACCTCTTGTCGATGGCGTAACTGGTTTAGTGACTCAGACCCCTACCAAGTCTTCTTCCAAACAGAATTCGTTCTCCAACACTACTTCCAATGGTTCCTCTCATAATCCACCTGGCCCTGGTAACACCTCAGAGGTCGACGTTGTTCAGTCTACTGTAGCCGACAAATCCTATAAAGGTAAGAAGAAAGAAAAAGGCAAGGGTAAACTCAACTCCCCAAGACAGGGTCCTCCCAAGTCATCTACTGTAGATACTTCTCAATGAAAGCCCAATTATCCATGCCTCATCTGTGAGGAGGATCACTATACTAGGGATTGTTTCAGACGATCCGAGATTAGTTGTTTGCTCAAACAGACCCCTACTATCCTAAAAGAGCTATTTTTATCCCAGCTGACCCAAATGGTAGACCAGCCTCAGTCGTCCGCTTCTTCAGGTTCACAAGTGTTCATGATGAGTATGCCAATCAATGTGGCTACTAGGTCAAAATATTATCAAATTCCTACTCTGATAGGAGGGAAAGAGAAAGAAGCCACCCATTCTTCTTCCATCTCTTCCAGTTTCAGTCCTATCCATATAGAAAGACCTAATCCTGATTCTGTCATTCAACCTCCTTCTCGAGGTGTTCTACAAAATTCCTCGTATAATAAAAATGATCAAGCCTCTCAACATTATAATATTGTTGAGGATCTGGCTCAAGCGCCATTAGTTATGTCTGCTCTTGAGGTCCTTCAAAGTTTTTTGTCTCAGCGGAAGTCATTACTGTCGGCTAATGGGGGCGTTGATCCAACTGACTCTCAACTCATTTGTTTTGACTTGCAAAACCACGTTCCACATTTGCCTCATCAAATTTCCTTTCTCATTCAGGTCATCATAAATGAGAAAATCATCCATAGGACCATCATTGATGAAAGTGCTTTACCTGCATCATGTCTATCGCTTGTTGGAAGGAAATTGGTTCTCCTACTTTGAACCAGTCCCCTAACATTTTAAAAGCTTTTTACGGGCACGATTAGTGACCATTTGGTGTCTTACCTAACCTTGCCATTACTTTGGAGGGTAAGATAGTACAAGTCAAAGTGCATATTTTTTATGCTAATATCAATTATAATCTTCTACTCGGATGACGTTGGACCCATGCCATGCATTCTATAGTCTCTTCCTTGTTCCGTGTGATTCCTTTTCCCCATCAATGGAAGATAGTCATAGTCAACCAATTGTCCTTCTTTGCCTCTTCCTCCTCGGACTGCAATGTTATGTGTGTGGGGGTAGGACTCCGTAAAGATCCTTCTTCAACGGAAATTTTTCCACTCCCACCTCCTCATGTTTCCTTTGTCAACATGATTTCGGTCAATTATGATACTTGGGTCATTCCCTCTTCAGATCTTGTTGACACATGGGGCGAGGTTATGCCATTAAGTCTCGCCGAAATAAATTATGTGGAGATTGTTTCGGCTTCACCTTCAGTTTCCTCTGATCATCCTATTTCGAGTACATCTTTCGGCGAGTATTCTCAATCCTTGCAACTTGTTTTAGGCTCGGTGGCCATGTCTACTTGTCTCAAGAAGGTTTCTTCTGCACTTCCTATTTACATGTCATTCCATCTTGATTTTGTCAAAGTATTTCAACTAGAGGCACCTTTATCTCTTCATCGATTCAGGTTTCTTTTCCCTCCCCGAGTTTTTCCCGCTTGCCCGTTATTGCAATGGGGTTTTCATCTTATGACTTGTGACCCTCCCTCACCTAGGGGGCATGGGGGCATAGCCGTATATGAGTTCTACTCTATTATTTGGTTGAGTCGATGCTCACTCGTCATGACAACAGTAAAACTCCAGTTTTCATCTTGATTGATTGATTATCCAAGTCCTAGCATGGACTCTCTCGAACATTACTATGCTTAGGTCATCTTGCATGGTTATTGTTGTACAATAATGTGTCATTCAATTTTTGTACAGTGTGGTTTCATGTGTTGTATTGCAAATAGCTTTCCTGCTTATGATGTTTCTACCTTCTTTGGAGATGTCGATGTCTCCTCACATCGGTTTTGATCATGGTTCATCCACGGCATGGGCCATTTATGATCCCCATGGTGAGTTGATTGATCTTCAAGGTATTTTTCTAGGTAAAACAACTAACGATATTGTTGAGTATAGTGCAGTTATCGATTTTCGTCATAAGTTATCTTTCTTGGAATCCGAGAGTTGGTTGTCAACCTTGATTCACAACTAGTTGTTCTTCAACTCAATGGGCAATATTTTGTTCGAAACCATCAGATATTGAAATTTTATCTACGTATCCATCTATTGGAGAGAAATTTTGATTACATTACATATCGTCATATTCCTTGGCATATGAATACACTAACAGATGCATTAGCTAATTATGTGCTCGATAGACATTTGTGAAACATGTAAAAATAAAAAACAAAAACATGTGTACCATAATAAGCAAGGAAATATAGCACACATATATATATATATATATATATATATATATATATATATATATATGTATGTATGTATGTATGTATGTATGTATGTATGTATGTATGTATGTATGTATGTATGTATGTATGTATGTATGTATGTATGTATGTATGTATGTATGTATGTATGTATGTATGTATATGTCAGTAATGTTTGCTATACATCGAAACCCCCCAAAAAAATAATATGTGTTCAAAATACATCCATGGATCATAGACCTCAAAAATTGTGGAATGCTAAAACCTATGAACTAATCAGCATGATTCTCATGGTTTCATGTAACTGCTCGAGCTACGAGAGTCAGCAATCAATAGATCCCATCTTATACACCCACTGTGTGCCTCTAGTACTGGCGTGGGATATCACCCACCCAGGCATACTTTGGGATACCATGGGTCAATCCCTCGAGGTTTTTTGTGATCTCCTTCTCATTATCATCTCCTTCTTGAACAGGAGTGACCTCAAACTAACGAGAAATGCACCTGGAAACCGAGGACATCCTAGAAGGACACCCTAGTCCCACATTTGCATTTACAAGATTGGAATTTTATGGGTACATATATTTAAAAAACAATAAAAAACATCAAAACATTAAAAATTGTTTGTTTCTTACCTTCATCATCAAAATCCTCCCCCTCTAGGAGTGGAATATCTAGATCTCCGTAGAAGTCGGTACCACTGTAAGGCCAATCCTCCACTATGATCAGTTGTTGTCATAGCCACGAGAAATAGGTGGGCTTATAGGACATCTGTTGGCCCCCGGTAACCCTAGGCATCAACTCGCTCCAACAGACCATCCACGGATCTCGTGGCATCAATGGATCTACCTCAGTAAGATGGTATTAGAACAGTTGAACCTGCTCCAAGAAGAAGGTCACTATCACATATCCGAAGCAAAGCTGCTTAAGGTTTCCAACCTTAGCTTTTGATAGTTGGCGCTTCATGTTGATTTTCATAGCTTTTGCCTAGTTAAAGATAGTGGGCGTCGTGAAATCGATAGCATACAGGAACTTCGACTTGTTGGTCTCATGCAGCACTTGGGACCCAACTATTGGGTTGTGTTATATTCTTTCCACAACTAGCCCATGTAGTTAAACAAGGGGTTAAAAGGGGGGGGGGCAGAGCCCCCCCTTCGTTGCGCCGATTGTGTAGTGGGGAGGTCATAGGGGGTTTGAGGATTGTAGGTAACCCCACTCTATGGGGTCCGGGGCAGTGCCCTAGAAAATTTTGGTTTTGGAACCTATGTTAGGTTTGGCAGACCAACCTATGGTTTTGTGCATGATTTGCGCACATGTTTTTGGATGTGATGGTTTTTGGTACATGGTTTTGGATGCGACGATTTTCGTTCCATGGTATTGGATGCTTCGGCATGTAAAAATATGTATTGTAACATTCAAAGGAACATAATGAAAAATCAATTTGGTAGTCCTAGTTTTGGGATCCAGGGGAAATCTCTATGTATATGTGTTTTATGTGTTATGCTCTCGCATCGTTCATTTTCTGTGTTTTAGAATTTCTATGTAGGTAATTTCTGTACGGGGTTAAAACTTATATTTGGTATCAGAGATATTTTGGCTTCAAGGGGATGCCTTTATTGCTGATGTGTTTCGCTCAAGCCTATGGTAGACCCTGTTCAGTGGGAGATCTGCGAGATCAATTCTGGTGGTGAAAGAAGATGGCGAGCAGTGGATCATGGTCAAAGTTTTGAGTTCTGGAAAATCAATATGGAGGATCTGTTGGTGGATAAAGATTAGTGGAACATGGTAGATTTAGGTATTAAACCAACGGGAGTGTCCGATGAAGAATGGAAGAAGTTGGATCGGAAGGCAAAGAGCACAATATGATTGTGTGTCTCAGATTTAGTATTGATGAATGTATCAGGGGAAGCTATGGTGAAGGCTTTGTGGGAAAAGTTAGTGACTTTGTACCAATCTAAGTCTCTGGTGAATAAACTGTTCCTGCGGAAAAAGCTGTATAACCTGTAGATGGAAGATGGAGACTTGGTGACAAAGCATCTAAATGCATTTAATACTGTGGTAAGTCAGTTAGCATCTATTGATATTAAAATTTCAGATGAAGATAACTGCATCCGTTTGTTGTGTTCTCTACCAGATTCGTGGGATAGTTTGGTTATTTCAATAGGTAGCAATGCAACTGCCTTACAGTTTGATGAAATAGTCTCATCCTTGCTAATGAAGGAGATGACACGAAAAAATATGGAGAGCCAAAATGGTGATGCTTTGTTTGTACGAGGAAGGTCCCATAACCGAAACAAAAATAAGTCATCGAGTGGGAGATCTAAATCTAGAGGGATATCTAAATCTCCAGGAAAACCTATAAATGAGGTGTGCTGGAAATGCGGAAAGGAAGGGCACTACAAAAGGGACTATAAATGTAAATCTCCTGATAAAGGAAAGGGATCTGATGACGCTCCTTCTGCAAAGGCGAAAACCACCTCAAATGAAGGTGGGGATGTGTACTTGGCTTCTTCAAGTACACATGTAGATCATGAGGCATGGTTGATTGACTCAGGTGCATCCTTTCACTTCACTCCCCATAGAGAGTGGTTCTGCGAGTATGATAAATACGATGGTGGTGATGTCTTCTTAGGGGATGATAAGAAGGCTAGAATCATTTGTTGCTGAAAAGTAAAGTTGAAGTTGCAAGGTGGAAGGGTTAGAACACTTCCGGATGTTCAGCATATTCCTACATTGGCCAGAAATCTGATTTCTGTAAGCAAGTTGGATGATGCGGGTGTAAAAATAGTGTTTGAGAAGGATACCTGCAAGATGGTTTGGGGAGCACTAGTATTGATGCAAGGAGTTTGGATTCTAACTCTGTACAAGATGCAAGGTAGCACGGTTGTTGATGGGTGCAATAGTTCTGTGGTTCCTGAAAGTGGAGCAGAAAATCTAGTGGTCTGTATAGAGAAGACCATGTTGTGGCATTAAAGGCTTGGACATATTGGAGATAAGGGCCTTCGAATACTTCATGGTAAAGGTATGGTAGAAAGTATGAGTAATAGCTCACTAGATTTTGATTTCTATGAAAATTGTGTATATGGGAAGCAGAATCAGGTGAGTTTCCCCTCTGGTGGTAAGAGGGTGAAATAGATATTAGAGCTTGTGCACAGTGACATGTTTGGACCTGTGAAGGTTCCCTCACTAGGTAAGTTTGTGTACTATGTATCATTTATAGATGACTTCTCAAGGAATACATGGATATATTTCTTTAAGAAGAAATATGAAGTCTTTGATAGGTTTAAAGAATTTAAGGCTCTGGTGGAAAACTAGATAGAGAAGAAGACTACTCCATATACACCTCAGCAAAATGGAGTTGCAGAAAGAATGAACAAGACGTTGATGGAAACGACAAGAAGCATGCCCAGTGGTGTCAGGTTAGGATAGGTATTCTCGGCAGAGGCGGTGGAGACTAGATGTTATCTAGTCAACATGTCACCTTCATCAGCATTGGAGGAGAAGACTCCATAAGAGGTATGGACTGGTAAGAAACCCTCTCTTTCACATCTGAGGGTATTTGGATGTGATGCATATGTACATGTTCCAAATGAGAAGAGAACAAAGTTAGATAGTAAATCTGAAAAGTGCATCTTTATTGGGTATAAGGATGGTTTAAAGGGTTATAATCTTTGAAACCCAGTAACAAGGAAGATTTTGTATAGCCAAGATGCGGTTTTCAAAGAGGTGAAAGATATTAAACATGAAGTCCAACCAAAGGAACGTAAGAAGATAGATTTTGAGCTAAAGGAGGAAGAATCAGACTCTACAACAAAGAGGAATCAGAAGATGAAGAGCCACAAACTCCGAGTGTGAGAAGATCAGTTCAAGAAAGAAGTCAGCCAACCAGAAAGGTATAGTCCATCTGCTTTCTATTCAAATTTTGCTTTATCTATTACTGATGATGATCCCAGAACTGTGAAGGAAGCAGTAGATTCAGAGGATGGAAAACTCTAGAAAGAGGCCATGGTTGATGAAATGGCATCTTTGAACAAAAATGAGGCTTGGGATCTAGTGGAGTTGCCGACAGGAAGGAAACCCATTGGTAGCAAATGGGTGTTCAAGAATAATAAAAATCCAAAAGGAAAGGTGGAGAAATACAAAGCTCGGTTGGTAGCAAAAGGTTATTCCTAGGTGCCGGAATTGATTTTGGTGATATTTTTTCTCCTGTTGCCAAGATAACTTCTATTAGATTACTTTTATCTGTTGTTGCTTCTTTTTATTTTTAGGTAGAACAGATGGATGTGAATACAACATTTCTTCATGGGGGTCTGGAATAGGAAATCTACATGAAGCAACCTGAACTCTTTGCGGTGAAGGGTAAGAAAGAACTGGTATGCAAGTTAAAGAAGTCTTTGTATGGGTTAAGACAGTAACCAAGGATGTGGTATTAGAAATTTGATACATTTATACAGGGACTTGGCTTCACCAGAAGCAAAGCAGATCACTGTGTGTATTTTAAATTAATTGGTTATCGTGTTATTTATTTGGTCTTGTATGTGGATGATATGTTGCTGGTTGGAAATGACAAAGAAATTATCTAGGATTTGAAGACCCAATTGCCCTCCAAATTCGACATGAAAGATATTGGTGTTGAAAACTATATTTTGGGCATGGAAATTAAAAGAGATCGGGCAAAGAGGAAGCTCTAGTTAAACCAGAGGAAGTATGTCGAGACAATATTGCAGATATTTAATATGCATGATAGTAAACCGGTGAAGGTTCCTATTCCTATAGGTGTAAAATTATTTGCTGAACAGTGTCCTAAGACACAAGAAGAGGAAGAAGACATGTCCCGTGTTCCATATGCAAGTTCAGTTGATAGTCTGATGTATGCAATGGTTTGTACTAGACCATACATTGCACATGCAGTGGAAGTATTGAGCACGTTTATGTCAAAACCAAGAAAGGAGCATTGGACAGCAGTGAAGCAGGTTTTCAAGTATTTGTGTGGCACTAGTGATTATGGTTTGTGCTACCAAGGAAGAATAGGATTGGACAGAGTGTTGGATATTCATGGCTTTGTTGATGCAGACTAGGCTAGAGATCTGGATCAGTGAAGATCTACAAGTGGGTATGTGTTTAACCTATTTGGAGGTGCAATGTGTTGGATGAGTAAGAAACAATCTGTAGTGGCACTATCAACTACAGAGGCAGAATACATGGCAACCACTCATGAAAGCAAGGAAGCACTTTGGTTGTAGAGATTATGTTCAAATATGGGGTTAATATAGGGAGCTATAAGGATAGACTGTGACAACCAAAGTGTAAGTTTCTTGGCAAAGAACCCTGCATATTATTCAAAGACAAAGCACATTGATGTTCAGTATCACTTTGTGAGGGATATGACAGAAGATAAAAAGGTGTTGCTAGTAAAGGTGGACACTTTGAAGAATACTGCAGATGCATTGACAAAATCTATGAGCTCTGAGAAGTTCTCCTTGTGTAGAGAAACAATGGGCATTGCAAGGCTGGATAAATGACTAAGATCTCTTGTGGCCCCCTATGGAAAGAAAACAACAAGTGGGATAATGTTGGGTTGTGTTATATTCTTTCCATGACTACCCCACGTAGTTAACCAGGGGGTTAGAATGGGGGGGCAGAGCCCCCCCTTCATTTCGCCGATTTCATAGTGGGGGGGTCATAGGAGGTTTGAGGGGCGAAGGTAACCCCACCCTATGTTTGGTTGGGCGAACCCACCTATGGTTTTGTGCATGATTTTCGCACATGTTTTTGGACGTGATGGTTTTCGGTCCATGGTTTTGGACACGATGGTTTTCAGTCCATGGTATTGGACGCTTCAACATGTATAAATATGTATTGTAACATTGAAAGGAACATAATGAAAAATCAAGCTAGTAGTCTCGGTTTTGGGATCCAAGGGAAAATCTCTCTGTATATGAGTTTTATGTGTTATGCTCTCGCATTGTTTATTTTCTGTGTTTTAGAATTTGTATGTAGGTAATTTATGTATGGGGTTAAAACCTACACCAACCACTCTATTGATGGTCAACAATAAAACTCTCAACATAAAATCCTGAACAGTCATAATCTCGATCTTGCCACTTTTGGATTTGAGAGCTTCTGGGAAATGTTCGACAAGTAGCATGGTCACGCCTAAAATTGACTAGGTTCTATTGCACTATCCACTTGGTTTTATCTAATAAGTAACACCTAATCATTAATACAAGGTACTACAAAATAAGTCTGTGGAATAACTCCATCTGTGCCGGATACTATTGGAAAAGCAACATACATCTGCATAGCACCATTGCCCCAATCGACCTTGACCCATATAGATTGATTGGTTCCCCTCTCAAGGACAGTCCTGTGACGAAATAAATGTCTGAAGTTTCCAGCTCTAGCTCTTGGTCATCAATGATGAAAATTTCCTGATTTATGTCCCAGAGACTGATTAGGTACCATAGCAATTCATGTTGAGCCCGCATCCCTGGTGTGAGGAAGAACTTGAGGAGCCCACAGTTCCTCAAGGCCTCCAAGCAATTTGGGTCAGTTATTGCTTGAGTGTCAATATCCCCATGCTTATGTTCTATCCAATCCTCCATTTTCGATAATTTTCTCCCTAAAAAACCATAAATTCAAGTCAATGACCATCCCTGGCCAGAAAAATTTGGATTCAAACGATCGAATTGAGTAAAAAACATGAATTTTCTTTTCTCATGGCATCAGCGTGGCTATTCTAAAAATAGTAGCACCGACAACACGCTTGGTAGCTTTAACAACCCCCAATCGGTGTGAATCTGTGCCAAGAAATCGTGCCGACCGAGGGAGAAATTATTTTGCAAAACCTCCCCATGAAATCAAAAAATAGATAAAGACAGGTGAAAATAGTATGAAAATGGAGCTTAAGGTCTTGGCTCTTACCTACAACTGACGACTCGGCGAATGACCCCCTGGATCTTCCGTAATCTGCTCTGGAAAAATTAGGGCACAAATGGGTGAAAAGATCTTCACGCAAAGGTAAAATGGTAAATGGTAAAAAATAATTACTTTTGCCCCTTTTTAATCATTGTTTAATGAAATATTAGGGCTTTTGAGTATTTTTTTACCTATTTTTCTTAGAATTGGATAATGCATTTACCTTTCTCGTGCAACAACGAGTGACGGATTGTCAATGATGGTACTGGAGTCACGTTTTAGCTCTTTTCTCAACTCATAAAACTCAAATGAAAATATCATCAAGTTTTTTTCCCTTTTGAATCATTAAAGAGAATAAAAATGGGAGGTCCACTTTCAATCTCTTTTCTGACCTTTTAGAAATGAAAATATTGCTGAGCTCTTGTCATTTTGAACTCATTAAAGGCTGAAAAATGTTGTTTACCTATTTATCCCCTTTTTTGGGTTGGGATAAACTATTTACGAAAAAGGTACTCCTTGACTGAAATGGTCAAGCAGTTCTCTTAAGTATTGTTTTCTACCTCTTCGGGCTCGAGAGACACAAATGTCTGAAAAGGGACCATGTAGAGTTTTCTTTTCAATTTCTTTTTCAAACTCTCAAAACATGAAAAAGATATTGAGTTACACCTTTGTCAGACTCGTTAAAACATTAAATGCCATCGGATTCATCACCATGATGAACATGAGCTTCTCCTTCCTATGACTTGTTAAACTTACTAAGTCGGATTCATCTGAAGGATGAACTTACAATGTGAGCATATGCTATCCCTTTGAAGCTTGCGATAAAAAATAATTGGGGTACCTTCAGAAATGGTGGGGGATAAATTGGAAATTCTATGAGTTGTGTCGACAGCTCACTCTTGAACATGGCACTCTCTCTTTCGTGTCAGGTTGGGATATCCTCACTTCATCGTTAACTTTAATGGGTTGGGTGTTCATCTTTGCCTTCCATTTGATCTCTACCACATCATCATGACCACCAATCCCATGGATCCAAAAGTTGCCAAACTCCAGAATTGTGTCAACGATATGTTCAAGAGTTAGTCCCTCTGCAATTACACTTACTCTTGATTCTCTGTATCATTTGAAATCATTTGCGTCCCTTTGTCTCATGTCGATGATGTGGGATACATCATGGCCCTCCTTCCACACGGTCACTTCCTATGACTTTAGCTCACTATCCAGGACACTGACTGAGAGACTCCCTTCCAGTACCTTAGAGCTTGCATGCCCTAATGGAAAGTTCTTCGCACTTGATGACAAGTTCACATCATTGGCTTTCGATCGGGTGATTTGACAGGTGTTCGACTTCAAGTCCTTTATTCACATTCTATGGATTGTGCTGATAGTACCTTGAGAACCATTGTCATTATTAGTGGTTTATCTCGTGCTTGTTAACAGTTCACATCATTGTCTGGTAATCAAGCAATTTTCTAGCATGTTCGACGTCAACACATCTATTCACATGTTAGGATTTGTACTTTGATCAGATCGTATTAGAGTGCAAGACCCTATGCTCAAATTACAGAATTCCAGGTTACAAGGCAATGTGACATGATCATGATGATATACATGTCTCTTTTAGATGGATGGCTGCGACCATACCATGAGTTGTCATATGTGATCCTTCTCATTATTGTATGGCTACGACCATACCTTGGTTTTGATATCATCCTCTTTATCGGATGGCTACGTCCATGCCTGGATCTATTTACATGATCATACATTGGATGGCTGCATCGATACCATGATTCATGTATCATTTGAAAGAGTTATTAGTAATGTATATGTATTTATACTTGCTTTGAAGTTTCCTGACAACAGACTCTGATTCCCTACACTTATTTGTAAATCATTTCACCCCTCACTCTAGTTTGGCCTTCATGCTTTAGGGGGCATCTGTTACAGAGAATTTTTTCATTTTCCCTGTACTCCCCATAACATGATCCTAGAGGACCTCTACAGTGAACCCCACATTCTTTCCCATCATGAATAAACTCCCATCATGTCCCTCTTCATGAGAAGAATAATTCCCTTTTGCATCATTTCCCAAAGCTCTTCCATTTTTTCCAGTTTACAAGGCTGACACTAATGACCCATTTCCTCCTCACGTTGATTTGTAGAGCTAACACTAGCATTTGTGTTGTAAAGATCGACTGATCCTTTTCTTAGTCGCACCGATCCTCTTTTGGGAATTTTCTTAAATACGGTGCTGAAGCTTCCAGTTCTTGAAGCTCTGTAATGGAAGTTTGATAAATGGTTTGGCCAGATGGAGCCAAGGAAGTCAATCTGGGCTCCTTTCCCTTATTTGGATGGAACAAACTCAAGAGGTAAGACCTTCTCCTAGGATGATAGGAACCATCTCCCATCCATTCAAGCTATGTAAACCTCTCTTTTATCAAGCAAAAGCTAGTTCTAGTTTTTGGCTAGTTGGTGTTTTGAAGCAAGTGTGAATAACCAGCAAGTCATCTATAGCTTGTAGATTTCTAGTGTATGTTTGAGGGAGAATAGTGTGTTTTGGTTTGGTTTGAGAACTAGAGGGAAAGAGGCCTTAAAAATTCCATTATTGGGGCCATCCATGAAGTGCTAGCAGAAGTGTGGGGACCCGGATACGTTGGAGAAGACCAGTGACATCAAGGCATCATTTATAATCTATTTTTGATTTATATAAATGCAACTATCAATTGATTTCCTACATGAATTGTCATATTACATCTTTATAGTTTAATGTTCCTTGACTTATTAAGTAGGCTGAATGCAATATTTTATGCTATCATGTTTGTTGTTTGTTGTTGTTTTCTTGTTTTAGGTATTTGAAGGAAGGAAATGAAAGATAGCTAGAGTAAGGAAGCAAGAACATCACCAAGTGGAATAGAATTCTAAGAGGTAGGCCATCTTAATTGATTCTAGCTTAAGGAAATTTTCCATAGATTATTTGTTTGTGGCTAGACCCTCTCTCTTGGCTAGATGGATTGTTTGTGTCCGCACTTAGAATTTTGTTGCACCACACAAGTGCATACCAATTCTTTTTTACTCTTCACTGAAAATCATTCTAATTGCTTCACGTAGATCTCTTCTTCCAGATCCTCATGTGGAAATAATTTCTTCACATCCATATATTCTACCTTGAAATAAAAAGCAACAACAACAAATAAAAGTAATCTAATAGAAGATAATATGACAATAGGAGAAAAAATATCACCAAAATCAATTCCTAACACCTGGGAATAACCTTTTTCTACCATTCGAGATTTTTTTTATCCACCTTGCCTTATGCATTCATCTTCTTATTAAACACCCATTTTCTTCCTATTGTACCGTAGGAGACAACCACCGGCTGAGTAGAGGTCAGTGCCCAAGACATTTGTCTAGAATTTCTTAATTTGTTGTTCCATTGTGAAACTTCAAAAGTATTTGTTTTACAGGTAAAGACTATAGAATCTTCTTGAAATGAAACACCTTTCAAAGTGGCATTTTAATGAACGTGATTTTTAAGTTGTAGTACAATGGATGAAAGATATTTTTAAGAAATTTTTAAACAATAGGCTTGTTACACAGTAATTTTTCACTCTCTTGTCACTCCTCATTCGTGATCCTGGAGAACCCTAGTAGTGACTAATATGTTATACTTTCACCATGAAACCTATTCTCTTGCCTCCCTTGAATTTTGAAGAATGTGGTCCCCAATCCCTTCAGAACATTTCCAGAGAATTCTTCTTAAAACCCAGTTTTTAAGATCAACGCTCTTTCCCAGTATCTCACCCGCGCTGATGGCAGAGTTTTACACTATTACCCATGCCATTTGATGTTATTGTTAGCCCAATACTTGTGTCAGCCTACTTTTGAAATTTTTTTATAAAAGGAAACTGAGTTTCACATCTAGAAACTTTTAGTGGCGATGTGTTGGATATTCATTTGGTTGGATAAGGGCCGAGTACTCCATATAAGGTTCATTCCCCCTTAAATGTGGACCTTCCCAATGAGATAAGACCTTCTTCCCACTCGAGTGGGTCTCATTCTTATCATCCTCTCCCTATATAAACCACTTCTTCTTAGCCTTTTTGGTTATGGACAATACAGTACAACACATAGTGAAAATGGTGGAGAGATAGAACCAGCTTCAAAATTCTGAATTCTTTAGCTTTTGATAGAATAAGATTAGTCTTAGATGGAAAAAGCTAGTCTTTCATAGCTAAAGCATGAGGATAGAGATTTAGAGCTTTAAATCCATTTCATGTTAATCTAGAGGAGGAAAAGTGTGTTGAAAATGCGTGTAGCGGGACTTGGATACCACAAAGGAGATCTCCAACATCAAAGCTTTGGTTGTATTTCTCTTTGAAGTTTACTTTAATACAACTAAAGGTTTATGTCCTATATCGAGTGTAACATTACATTTTATAGCTTAGAACTCCTTGATCTTTTAAGTAGATTGGATTCAATTTTATGCTATGACGTTTGATGTTGTTTCTTGCATGTTTGTTTTAGGTACTTGAACGAAAGGAACGAAAGGATGTTGGAGAAAGGAAGCAATATCACCATCAAGTGGATTATCATTATAAGAGGTAGGCCCTCTTATTCGATTCTAAACTAAGAAAATTTACATTAGATTGTCTAGTTTTTGGCTAGACCCACTCTCTTGGTCGAGAGGGATTGTCTCTCTCCATAGAGAGAATTTTCCTACACCACAAATTGGCATCTCCGCTGGGGAAATACATCTCCTTTTCATCACTCTATTTTTTCTACTTGTGTGCCTAGTTTGTTTATTTATGGTCTTTTCGATTTGTACCGACCTATTTGAAGGCATACAAACACTAACCCACCCTCTGATGTGTTAAGTTTGGCCCTGTGTGAAGCTCATTTTATTTTTTCTTTGAATCCCTAGATCAACTCTAGTTTTGGCAAAACAGTCGCGTCGATCAGGCCAATCAACGCTAGTTTTAGCCTGACAGTCGCACCGGTCATGCCGACCAGCGCTAGTTTCTGCCCAAAAGTTGTGCCAATCATGCCGATCAGTGCTATTTTCAGCCCAAAAGTCATGTCATTCTCTGAGTTAAGAAAAAATTAGAGTTTCTCCCATTCTATTTCCATCATGTCTTGACCCTCAAACTCTCTTCTTCTGCCCTGAAGTGACTAGAATGATTTGTTTGCTGGTTTTGATTGATTGATTGGCTTGAATTTTCATTTATTGATTTTTTGAGTTTTCTGGATGGTTTCTATGACCCTAGGGCATCTAGATCAATTATCATTCATTTGTTCGTTTACTCATTTTTTCAAGTTCCTGATTTGTTGCTTCATTTAATCAATCTTTCAGGCGCAACATCTTCATTGCTTCATTTTAAATTGAATGAGAAAAAATGTCTTTTTTGTTCTCTTATTTTGAGTGTATCTCTTATCTTTCTAAGCATAGATTACATTGCTTGGTTTTTCGATTGAAGAATTTATGTGTTTGGTTTGTTAGATTTAGGGAAGAAGTTGCTTTTAGTTTCATTTATCATGCTTTGGATTTGATCGATGCTTGCTTGTTCAGAATTGTGAAAATTTTTGTTAAAGTGCTTTATGTGAAAGATTCATTTTGCATTTTATGAAAAGAAGAACATCATTCTAGTTTACTTAAGCAAAAATATTGCATTAGTAGCTTTATTGAGAAGCTAGAATTGCATCATCGTAGGCATGAGAAATGAAATATTTTTTTTTTGTTGTTAAAGGAACATTAAGTGCATTTAAGACATGTATTAGTAAATGATTTCATTCTTTGGTTGTTGCATTGATTGTGTGTTATCTATCCCTCAATTAATGTAAACTTTTATCGAAGACAAAGATTTGTTTTCTCATATACCTACATATAGAAGTTTTCAGATGACAACAGTAGGGCCTTGAATTGCAACCTAATTCAAGAAAAACCGTTAAAATTTATTGAATTAACCTAAGGAAGCATGGAAACTTAACACTCATATTTAGTGTTCTAGGCTAGAGATGTGTTCTGGCATCTTTAAACCTAGTCGCTATCATACACAACGATCTCACATTAAACAAAACTAGCATGGACTTGTGTTCCCCATATTGTCATGTATATAAAGGGAGACCCCTATAGGTTGCAATACTTTATCCATATGAAGCCGATTCTACCACCTTGTAAACGTGATACACTGAACATAACATTTGGGGACATTGCTTGCTCATACTTTTTGGTTTGCCGAGAGCTATTATGCAGTTCACAGTTACCTGGTAATCCTTTATGCCTAGAGTACCCTGAGTAGTCATTTTTTATCATTACTAACTCTTTAAATTTTAAAAGATCATCGAGCACTTGTCCTTTGAAGATTGTTAAATTTGAAAGTGACTAGAGTCACCTTTCGTCCTTTTCTCAGCTCTTAAAACATCAAAAGAAAAAATTTTGTTTCATTGTCTTAAAATTAACTGCCCACAAAATATTCTTGGTTAAAGTTATCTTCCTTAGTGATTCTTTAGGGTCGATTCCAATGTTAACATTTTGGTGTTTACCAGTCACGGAATCCCCTCCGATGGAAATCCTCTTCCTTTTCCTTCTTTTGGAAACACTGGCTCTCCTTATATGGAAACATTGTCCCTTCCTGGGTTAACTATTGGTTTACCAGTCTCACTATTTTCGACCTTGGTGGTCCCAAGTGTCCCAACTTCTATCTAGCCATATTCTTCACTTGAACAACACCATGTTGATTCCAAGGTTGACATCTCACCGTCTTCACCTATTTATTCACCCTCCTCTTCTACTTCACCTAGTGAATGTTTGAAATCTAGTAACCAGGAGGCTAAGAAGAAGAAGAAGAAGAAGAAGAAGTTAGATAAGCAAGAGGCCAACCGTGCAGCTATTTCTCCAAATGTAGTTCCCGTCAAAAACCTTCTGATCCTTTGCAGAAATTAAAATTCCCTTGCAGGCTATGTAAGGGTGACCATCTCCTTCAAGACTCTCCTGGTATTACCAGAGTCTTAGAGGCATGGTCTCAAAATCTGGATCGACCATCCCCATCGACCCCTAGAGATAATTTTGAGGCTACACCTTTGGATAGCGATGGTAAGAAGAAGGGAAAAATTAAATTCCCTTGTAGGTTATGTGAAGGAGAGAATCTTCTTCACCTTTGTCCTCTTACGAATAAAGCTTCAAAAATTTTGGAAAACCTTACAGCTCCTCAACCCCAACTTCATGTTAGTTATCAGAGGCTTTCTTCTAACCCTCTCTTAGTTGGTAAAGAGATTGACTTGGATTCATCTCTTGCCCATCCTACTCTTCTTGATCATGACTCTCATGTCTATTCCCGACGAACCATTGGTTGAAAAGAGTGTCGACTTGGCTCTTCCTTCAGTCATTCATTCTATCCCGGAAGAGAATAGTGATCATACTACTCATCTTCTTCTCATCTCCCTAGATTCTCATGAATCGAACAGTGGCCCTCCTATCCCAGTTGTTTAGGAGAGTCCTCCTATTCTTGTACAGCATTGGGGAAATCCTATGATACCCCCACCAAGTAGTTATGTTGTTTCTTTTGATTGGAGTCAATTGACTGCATTCTCCCTCCCATCTTATGTGCCTTTCCAGATTATGGTACAAGCCTATAATATGGTAGTACATAGCACTCTATTAGATGAAGACTTGTTTGTTAACATCATGTCTTCTACTAGTTGGCAAGTTTTGGGATCCCCACAGCTTGTCCCTGTCACCCAAAATCTGTTAGCTTTCAACAGAGGAGCCAGTCAACCTTTAGGGATCCTTCCGAAGTTCCATATTACTTTGGGAGGAAATACCATCTATATAGACATGATGGTAGTCCAAGGTGCCCTAGACTTTGATTTTCTTCTTGGGAATGACTATGTTTATGTCATGGGAGCTCTTGTTTCTTCACTCTTCTGTGTGGTTTGTTTTCCACACGAAGGGAGAATAGTGACCATTGATCAATTATCGTTCGCCAATCACTAGATGGCTCTAATCCTACCATCATGCAAGAAGTACCCTCCTCACCACAGGTCAATTATGTGGCTGCCCGTTCCATCTCCACATCTTCTAATGATCGTTCAAATGGCATGGTACATTATGTATTGGGGGCATTGAAACCTGATCTGTCATTTGTAGCAATTGACATGAGTTCCTCCCAGAGCATAGTTCTCCCATCTAGTGAGGACCTCTTAGGGGCCATTTTATCGTATGGTCCATGATCAACATTACAAGTATAATTCTTTTTCTATGTCAACCTCGTTAAAAAATGAAACAACATGCAAGGATAGTTTGTTCCTGTATCTCGTTAAAAAATGAAACATATTTCAAGGATAGTTTTTTCCTGTATCAACCTCGTTAAAAATTAAACAGATGTCATGAGGATAGTTCATGGTCTTGTGTCAACCTCGTCAAAAAAATGAAACAAAGTGTCGGAGCATGGTTCCTGATCTTGTGTCAAGCTCCTTAAAAAATGAAACAAGGATTCTTGAGGATAGTTCTTTTACTGTGTCAACCTTGTTAAAAAATGAAAAAACTCCCTTTTCCAAATCAAGTATTTGATTAAGATCTCGTCAAATTCTAGTCAAGTCTTTCCTTGATATCAAAAGTGAAACTTCACTCCATCCACCTTTTAGCAACCTGACGTTTACTTCGGTGAATGAAATGAATTTTAGGGGGCATGTGCCTCAGCTCTCATCATGCTGGGGCATGCCCTTTTTTCATCCAAGCATATTTTTTTGTTTCAAGCTTGTGTAAACATGAAACCAAATCCAAGCATAGTTTTTCATTTCAAGCTTGTGTAAACATGAAACCAAATCGAAGCATAGTTCCCGTGGTTCAGGATTGTATAAAAATGAACCCACCTCCATTTTAACCCTTATGATTTCCATTGTTATCAGCCTCTCCCATCAGATAAGCCTTGGTTTTTTTCTCCATTCCATCACCACCATCTCTTTGTCGGATCATTTGCTTTCACTTGGTTGTTTTACCCTTTCTTAAGGAACCACAACGATGAGTGGTTTTACTAGCCAACCTCTTGACCTCTTATTTTTTGAGCAGTTCCACCATAACCGGAACTAGTTGCTACCCTTTATACCACTCATTCATCCAGGACAAGTCACCTTTAATCACTTTTCTGACTCGTAAAAAATGAAAATTTGCTGACTATTTTTCCCTTTCAGACTTGCTAAAGAAAATAAAAACAAGGAGTCATCCTTAAGCTCTTTTCTAAATCTCAAAATATGAAAATATTACTTAGATATTGTCATTCTAAACTCATTAAAGGTTATGAAACATCGTTTACCTAGTATACATTTACCCCTTTTTTGGGCTGAGATAAAACTATTTATGAAAAAAGTATACCGTAGTCAAACATGACTAGGAGGTTCTCTTAAATATTGTTTTCTGCCTTTTCGGGTTCAAGAGACAACTTTACTAAAAGGGACCCTTGGATTTTTCTTTCCCGTGTCTTTTTCAAACTCTCTAAACATGAAAAAGATGTTGAGTTTCACCTTTGTCAGAATCGTTAAAGGATTAAACGAGATAGGACTTTTCATTATGACATGACCGAGCTACTCCTTCCTAGGGCTCGTAAAACTTACTAGGATGGAACCATCCGAAGGATGGGCTTATATTACAAACATATGCCATCCCCATCAAGATTGTGTAAAACTAATTAGGGTACTTGCCAAAATGGTGGGGGGAATTTGGAAGTATTTCATCAATTGTATTCTTCACTTGAGGCAGCGTGTCACTCTTGAACATTGACACTCATATGCTATATGTGTCCGGTTTTGGGACATCCTCACTCTGTCACTTGCCTCCTTGGGTTTTGGGTTATCCATTTTTAAACCGCTCATATGATCTTTTCCACGTCACCATGAGCTTTGATCGTATGATGTCAAATGCTTCCAAAATCTGGAGTCATGTCATCCATGTGTTCAAGAGAATTCTTCCTACCTGTACATTGTCTTATCATATGTCACCATCTTGGATTACTCTCATTCATTGTGTTTCCTGTTTCATGTCGATGATGAATCATTCATTATGATATCCCTTCAACAAATAACTTCTTGTCAACTTCAGCTCATTATCCAGGAAGTTAATCTATAAACTTCCTTCTAGTACCTTAGAGCTTGCATGCCTCAATGGCAAGTTCTTCACATTCGATGAAAGGTTCTCATCATTGGCCTTTGATAAAATGGTTTCACGAGTGTTTGACTTCGATTCCTTATTCACACTTTGTGAATTATACTGATAGTACCTTGAGAGCCATTGACATTATGGGTGGTTTCTCTTGCGATTATTAATGGTTCTCGTCATTGGTTGGTAATCAAGTGATTTTCTAGCATGTTCGACTTCAACACGTCTATTCACATGTTAGAATTTGTACTTTGATCAGCTTGTGTTGGAGCGCAAGACCTTGGGCTTAAATAAATAAAATTCAAGGTTACGAGGAGTGATGAGTCATTCATGATTATATACATGATTCTTTAGACAGATGGCTGCGACCATGCCATGGGTATCATTTTGATCCTGTTCAATTGAATGGATATGACCATACCATGGGTCTTTTGATTTTGATCCTCTCTATGTGAATGGATGTGCCCATGTCGTGGGTCTATTTCCTATGATCCCTTCAGTCGGATGGCTACTTCCATGCGAAGGATCCATCCACATCATCCTTTTCTTGTTGGATAGCTACACCTATACCATGGATTCATGTATTGTTATATGCCTCTCATGTTTATCAGGCATGACTACCTAATTTCAGATATGTACATGTACGTTTGAGTTATAGATCTTTTGATGCAGTATTCCAAGTCCTTGCTTTGTCTTAAAGAATTTCATCCATTGATCTCAGCATTGACTTCATGATTTAGGGGGCATCTATTACATAGTAATTTTTCACTCTCCTGTCACTCCCCATTCTTGATCTCGGAGAACCCTAGTAGTGACTAATGTATTATAGTTTCACCATGAAACCTATGCTCTTGCATCCCTTTAAGTTTGAAGAAAGTAGTCCCATCTCCCTTCAGAACATTTTCAGAGGATCCTTCTCAAAACCCAGTTTTTAAGATCATCACTCTTTCCCAGTGTCTCACCCACACTGATGGCAAAGTTTTACACTATGACCCACGTCGACCGATGCTGTTGTTAGGCCAATACCTACACCGGTTTACTTTTGGAAATTTTTTATAAGAGGAAATGGAATTTCACGTCTAGAAACTTCTAGTGGCGATGTGCTGGATGTTCGTTTGGTTGGATAAGGGCCGAGAACTCCACAAAAGATTCTTCCCCCCCTAAAAGTGGACCTTCCCAATGAGATAAGACCTTCTTCCCCATTGAGCGGGTCTCATTCTTATCCTCCTCTCCCTATATAAATCACTTCCTCTTACCCTTTTTAGTTACAGACAATACAGTACAACACAGAGTGAAAGTGGTGGAGAGATAGAACTAGCTGTAAAAGTATGAAATCTTTAGCTTTTGATAGAGGAATATTAGTCTTAGATGAAAAAACACTATAATTTGGTAGCTAAAGCATGAGGATTGAGAGTTAGAGCTTGGAAGCCATTTCATGTCAAGCTAGAGGACGAAAAGAGTGCTGAAAAGGCATGTAGCAGGACTTGGATACCACAAAGGAGATCTCCAAGGTCAAGGCTTCGGTTGTATTTCTCTTTGAAGTTTATTTTAATAAAACTAATGGTTTATTTCCTATATCAGGTGTAATATTACATTTGATAGCTTAGAATTCCTTGACCTTTTAAGTAGATTGGATTCGATTTTATGCTATCACGATTTCTGTTGTTTCTTACATGTTGAACAAAAGGAACAAAAGGAAGATGGAGCAAGGAAGCAATATCACCATCAAGTGGATTAGCATTATAACAGGTAGGGCCCTCTTATTCGATTCTTATTTAAAGAAGTTTACATTATATTTTCTTGTTTGTGGCTAGACCCACTCTCTTGGGCTAGAGGGATTGTCTCTGTCCACAGAGAGAATTTTCCTACACCATAAGGCTACTTGTGGCAGAATATCTTGTTTTAAAATTTAACAGAATTATGGAAGAGAGATGAATGCAAATACCAAAAATAGGAGTGCATATTAAGGTTATTTAAATTTAACTTAACTGTAATTTCAGTGAAAATTTATCATTAAAGGTCGGTTATTTCAGTACTCTTTCCCATAGAAGAAAAATTAAATGATTTTATAGATATGTGAAAAACATGTCACATTCAAAATATGTCTAGAATCACTTTGAAAGCTTTATTGAAATCACCAAGAAGTTAAAAAAATTACATAGAAAAATTTTCTTCTGAATTTCGAAAACCTGGAACCCTCCCTCATTCCTCAAAATTTCCTTTTGTATGATAATTACAATGAGGATAGTTTTGAAACTGTCAACTGTCAAAAATACTAACTACTTGAACTGTTTTAACTATTTTGTCTTTTGAAGGACTTCATGATCTGAAAATGAGATCTTAGATTACTTTTAAGGTATTACTGACTCATGTGCATGGATTTTCCTATATCACTTAGTGCAATGGATCGATAAGATTTCAAATAATATAGACAATGAGAAGTTAGAGAAACATAATAGACATACACATAGAACACAACAAAATAATCAAGGATTTCATGCAAAACTCTTGGGCTAGTCTCCTGGTCCAGCCTTCAGTGGTGACCTCTCTATTATGTCTTCAAGAGCAAAATTTTACAAAAGTGAGCTCCATCTGAGTCTCAACACAACAGATACAAAATAGCAGGAGTTTACTTGAATCCCTCAAGTCTCTCTGAGTACACAAACTCTCCCTCTCACGTTCTGTCTCTGTCTCAGCACTGCTTGCCTCTTTCTCTATCATTCGATGGCTTTCAAACCAGCCAATGCTTGTCTGTTCGGTTTCCCTTTTGGGCTCTCTGGCTCACAGCCTCCATCCACTCAAATCCCCTCTGAGAGTTAAATAATCATTTGTTAACGTCTTCAGGGAAGGTGGCCACCTATTTTAAAATGGAAGGGATCATTGGCATAGTCGAAATCCCAAAATAGTTGTTTTCTGTTTATATAGAGAAATACACAATTTAAACACTATAAAAATCCACCCTAATGCCTTTTATCAGACCTGGAATATTATTAATTCCACCCTAGACTCTTATCGAGTCTACCTTTAAATCTCTATCGCAAGTTGCTCGGTCGTGGTTCCTTTTTATTTGTAGAATACATAAAAACACTGAAAATCCCGACAATTAGCTTTATGGCGAACTTCAAATATTATAATATCACATTCCTAAAACCTTTTGGGTCAGTTTTATCCAAGTCACAAGTGCATCGGCCCCACTCATTTGTATCGCTTCGATGCAATAATGCGATGTGATATATCACAATTTCATATCGCACAGTCTTCAGGCCTCTGTAAGCCTTTACCTTTGTGTTTTTTTTATGCAATATCACAAGTTAACCTGAGCCATCGATCTGCATGCTTGATCAATGGTCCTCGTTCATTCACGCTAATCGTTGTCGTAAGTTTCATAGGGCTACCTCTGATAATCTTCACTTGCCACTGCCAATTGTGATATGCCGATAGTATCTGGACCATTGATCGGCCAAATCCATCGGCTCCTGTGCAAATTTCTTCAACCCTCTAATAGACTCTGTTTTTGGCCATTTTTCATGTTTTTCTCTCCTAATAATGTAATCCACCTTTTGTAAATGTTCTCCCCTTGCGATAGCTTTTAAGTATATGAAGACTTACAGGGTTTTAGGATCCATTTTGGATCACGCCTTCCCACTGAAAAGGCTTTTGGAGCACCAAAAGTTGGTTTTTAAGCATCAATCAAGTGAGGATACAGCTTCCTCACTTGTCCAATCTCTATCCATCATGTACTGCTTGGTTTTGAACCTTTGAGTTTGATTCTCAGATACTCAACATCCCCTCTGCACATAGTTCTCACCTTCCCATCCAGAAATGTGTCTTCCTCCAACTCATTGAGATATTCACAACATATCATCAATAGAAGGCAACTGACTTTGCTCTTCAGGATCTTCAATCAATGAAGGTTCATACAGTCTCAAGTTTTATGCATTAACGACTAAATAGATATGCATATAAACTAGAAAATCAAGGCAAAAAGCGTTTTCACCAATTTTCTCAAGTATCTTGAAAGGCCCATACCTTATTGGTTTTAGCTTCTTACCTTCACCTTTCATTCTGTCTTTTCTAATGTATAGCCAGACTTCGTCAACAACTTGGAAGCTATGCTCAATTCGATGCTTATCATGCCTTGCCTTGTACTTGGCCTGGCTTCTTTCTAGCTGTTCCTGTACTGCCTGGTGAATTTCTTGGATCCGTTCAATGAACTTGGTTGCTTTGTCCACATCATTGTGTCCATCAACTTCCATGTCTTTTCCAAAGACAAAATGCAAGGGAGACTTTGGTGTAAAACCAAAACAAGTCTCAAAAGGAGATCTCTGAGTAAAAGAGTGCTTGGCACGGTTGTAAGCATGTTGTACATAACACAAATGTTCATCCCAAAGCTTGGGATGCTTGCTGCAATAGCCCCTAAGAAACTAGATCACTGTCCTATTGACTACCTATGTTTGGCCATCTATTTGTGCATGAAATGTTGTGCTCTTCTTCAATCTGGTGTCCATCAATTTCCACAGACTTGACCAAAACTTCCCAACAAATCGGGAATCTCGATCAGACACAATAGAAGTGGGTAACCCAAAATGAACCCATACATGTTGAAAGAACAATTTTGTTGTTTGTTCAGCTGTAACCTGCTTATTACAAGGTATCAAAATACACATTTGGTTGAACCTATCCACAATAACATATAAATAATCATGACCTTTTCTATATTTTGGCAATCCCCCAACAAAGTCCATGGAAACACTTTCCCAAGGATGAGAAGGAACTGGAAGTGGAGTGTACAAACCTATTTTTCTATTGTTGGGATTTCTTTTAGCACACATGGTACACCCTTTAACATATCTCGAAACTGTCTCTTGCATTCTTGGCCAATAATAGAACCTTTGCAACTGTGCAACTATTTTACTTAAACCAAAATGACCTGATATAAGAGAAGTATGTGCTTCTCAGATTATGTTAACTCTTTCAGTTTGTGGAATGCATAACTTTCCCAAATGATACAAGCGTTGGTTCTTAACATAATAATCCAATTCTTCTACTTTTTTCCATGACTTAAGGTTGCATAAATATCTTTAAAATCTACATCTTGAGCATATTGTTCAATGTAGCTTTCATGCATTACTGAGTTATCCTTAAGTATAGTAGATGCATTTATGATTGGTTTTGATAGCATATCTACAACCTTGTTATGTATGCCTTTCTTATATCTGATGACAAGATGAAATTGTTGTAGGAAACCCATCCACCTATAATGTCTTGATTGCTGCAATTTAGTTTGTGAGTGCAAATATTGAAGTGGTTGATTATCTATATGTATAATTGTTTCTTTGCCCAATAGGTAATGTTTCCACTTTTTCACACTCTACACTAATGCATACAATTCTTTATCATATGTAGGATAATTAACTACTGCAGAATTATTTGTCCCAGAATGGTAGCATATAGGTTTACCGTGTTGCATCAACACTGCTCCCATGGAATAGTCACTGGCATCTATTTCAATCTCAAATGGACGTTGAAGATCTAGCAATGCTAGTACTAGTGTTGTACTAATTTTTTCTTTTAAGGTGTTGAAGGCTTTCTGTTGTTTGCCTCCCCGCTGAAACACCTTGTTCAATCCTGTTAAAGCATGTAAAGGAGCTGCAATCAAGGAAAAGTTAGAAATAAACTTTCTCCAATATTGTGTTACTCCTAGGAAACTCCTAACTTCTATAGCATATTTTGGTTTAGGCCAGTTCACAATCACTTCAACCTTAGAGGGATCTATCTTCAATTCACCACCCCCTACAATATGACCCAAATAATTTAAAGATGTTTTGCCAAATTCACATTTTGATAACTTAACATAGAGATTTTTGTTTTCAAAACATACAAAGTCTACTTTACATGTTTCAAATGTTCTTCCCATGTTTTACTGAAAACAAGAATGTCATCTAAATATACGATTACAAAATCATCAATAAAAGGTCGGAGTACATCATTCATAACTCTCATGAAAGTGGCAAGAGCATTAGTTAAGCCAAAAGGCATAACCAACCATTCATACAATCCTTGCTTTTTCTTGAAAGAAGTCTTCCATGCATCTTGTTCTGCAACTCTAACCTGATGATAGCCACTATGCAAGTCTAACTTGGAAAAGTAAACTGCTTCTTTCAAATGACTAATAGATCATCAATGTGAGGAAGAGGATAACGATTCTTGATCGTCATTTTATTCAGTGCTCTGTAATCAATGCACATCCTCCACAAACCATATTTCTTTCTCATCAGTACGATTGGAGATCCACATGGTGATGTGCTTGGTCTTATGAACTGTTTATCGAGTAGCTCCTGTATCTGCTTCTTGATTTCTGCATTCTCTAAAGTGGATAACATGTACATTCCGATGTTAGGTAATGGAGAATCTTGCTGCAAATGAATATCATGTACTATTTCCCTTTTCAGTGGTAGACCTTTAGGTTCTTGAAATAGGATATCATATTTGAAAACAACTTTATCTAAATCAGCTTTTTGTTTAGCATCATAGCCCTCAAATACATTGGTTTTATCAGGGTTCTTTTCCTTTACAATCATCAGTAAAAATTTCTTGCATGAATTTACAATTCTTTTCATCTACCCTGAGTTTATGAGAGAATAGTTATTTTTGAGTTTATGAGCTCTTATGATATATTCTATTCCATATTTAGTGAGTTGATACTTATTTTCAGCTCTATAGAAAATGGCTTTTCTATCATAAAAGTAAGGACTTCCTAAAACAATACCACGTATATCCAAGGGAACTATATCTAACTCAAACTCATCGACAAATGTTGACCCAATAGCAAACCTAAGTTTACATTGTCTAGTCACTTGTAGCTTTGCTTTATCACATACCCAACCTAATGGATATGGCTTCCTGTGAGGTGTTTTTAGTAATCTCAACTTCTTTACAATTGCTTCAGAAATCAAGTTTACTTGTGATCCACTATCAAATAGAGTACCAATATATTCGTGCTAGGAAATAAATCTAATATGAAAAAGCTCATGCCTTTTCCTCTCATTATCATCATTATCAATAGATTGTGTAGAATTACTTGTAGATGCTTCAAAATTTTTACCTTTTATACTTGTGGCTATGGCTGTTGTTTCATCACCTAAGTCTAACCCCAAGTCCTTCTAAATAGAACAACAGTCTTCTTCTTCTTACCACCAAAATTCTTAGGTTTCAGCTTCGGATGCAAAGACCAACAATGTTCATTATTTTGTCCATCCTTCTTGCAGTGAGTGCATGAAGGTTTGTCTTTCTGTGTAGCATTTGTCTTCCTCTCCTTCCATTTTAGCTTCTTCTTTTCCTTGTTCTTTCTTGTAGAGGGTTTTGATGATCCCCCAATCTTTGGGTTCACATTCTTGCCTCTAACTTCTAGATGTGTAGATTGAACTGATACATCATCTAGGATAGTGGGATTAAACATGAGAATGGTGTGCTTCAAATAGCTATGCAGACCACCTATATACTTCAACAAAGTTTCAAGTGAGTCTAGAGAAATGCATAGAGTTAAAGCTATTTTTCTAAATTCCTGGGCGTAACTTTGTACACTTTGGCCCTTTAATTGGAGAAGAGTTTGCCAACTCTTCATTGCTTGCTGCATATAAGCTAGTGGATAGAATTTTTTTTTTAATGGCAGAAACAAATTCATTCCAAGTAGAAAGAATCTTACCATGTTTCTTCAGATCAGCTTGTGTCTTGCCTTCCCACCACACTAGTGCAATTCCTCCAAGGCGAAGGCTAGCCAGCTTAATCTTTCTCCTCTCTGAATCAATGTTCTGCACCCTGCAATATACATCAATCTATCTAATCCAGTTATCTAGCTTTTCGAAATTTAATTCTCCATTATAAATTGGCAAATCAAACTTTATATCTAATTTAGTCAAAGATGTTTTCTTCTTTTTCTTTTAAGGGCTAGTTTTATGTGAAGAAGATAATGAGGATGGTGATGATGGAGTAGATGGTGGAGAAGGCCTCTCTTATTTTCCTTTGCCTTCTGGATGGGAAACTAGAAGAGGTTCCTTTGCTCCTTTATGTAGTTGAGGTGCTGAAGTTCTTTCACCTCGACCTTTCTTAAACTCCCGATACATCTCTTCCACCATGGCTCACATGGCCATAAAACTTTCCATGAATTGGGCTTCTGATTCCCGTGGAGTTTCTTCTGCCATTCTCCTCTGAGAATAGACTTTCCCATTCTCTAGATTAGCCTCAATAAGCTCTCTTTTTCCCAGTTTGAGCTTTGACCTAGTTAGCATACAAAAATCCAACACAAGCTTGTCTAACCTTAGTAAACCTAAAGCTTTGATACCACTTGATCTAAAAATGAGATCTTAGATTACTTTTAAGGTATTACAGACTCATGTGCATGGATTTTCCTATATCACTTAGTGCAACAGATCGAGAAGATTGTGAATAATATAGACAATGAGTAATTAGAGAAGCATAATAGACATACACATAGAACACAAAAAAATAATCAAGGAGTTCACCCAAAACTCTTGGGCTACGTCTCCTAGTCCAGCATTTAGTGGTGACCTCTCTATTATGTCTTCAAGAATAGAGTTTTACAAAAGTGAGCTCAATTTGAGTCTCAACACAGCCGATACAAAACAACAGGAGTTTACTTAGATCCCTGAAGTCTCTCTAAGTACACAGACTCTCCCTCTCGCCTTCTGCCTCTGTCTTCTCTCTATCTCAACACTGCTTGGCTATGTCTCTATCATTTAGTGGCTTTTAAACCAATCCGTGCTTGTCTGTTCAGTTTGCCTTTTGGGATATCTGGGTCCTGGCCTTTATCTGCTCAAATCCCCTCTAAGCGTTAAACAATTTGTTAACGTCTTCAGGAAAGGTGGCCATGTGTTTTACAATGGAAGGGACCATCGGCGCAATCGAAATCCCAAAATAGTTGTTCTCTGTTTATACAGAGAAATACTCAAAAACACTATAAAAATCTGCCCAAACTCCTTTTATGGGACCTAAAATATTATCAATTCTGCCCTAGACTCTTATCGGGTCCACCTTTAAATCGCTATTGCAAGTCGCTCAGTCGTGGTTCCTTTGTATTTGCAGAATACATTAAAACACTAAAAATCTCGACGATTGGCTTTATGGTGGACTTCAAATATTATAATATCACATTCCCAAACCCTTTCGGGTCCAGTTTTATTGCAAGTCGCAAGTGTATCGGTCCTGCTCCTTTATATCGCTCCGATGCGATAATGCAATGTGATATAATGTAATCACGTATTGCATGGTCTTTGGGCCTCCGTAAACCTTTCCATTTGTGTTTTGCTGATGCGAAATTGTGAGTTAACTTGGGTCGTCGATCTGCACACTTTATCGATGATCCTTATTGACTCATGCTGATCATTGTCGCAACTTTCATAGGGCTGCCTTTGATAACCTCTACTTGCCACCGCCGATTGCGATATGCCAATCGGATCTGGACCATTGATTAGCTAGATCCAACGACTCCTGTAAAAAGTTGTTCAAGCCTTCGATAGACTCTGTTTTGGCCATTTTTCATGTTTTTTCTCTCTTGATAGTGTAATCCGAATTTTGTGAAGGTTCTCCCCTTGTGATAGCTTTTAAGTATATGAAGACTTAGAGGGTTTAAGGATCCATTTTAGATCACTTCATCTATGATAAAATAAAAACAAAATTACATCATTTCACAAATATATTTTGAAAATCTCTAATGAAATAATAAGAGGCTTTTCCTTATTGAGTAAATTGAGATTTTGGTGCAGTAGAAGGTCCAACTTCTATTGTTGTTGTTGTAGGAGACATCCACTCTCTGTATTTATTTCAGAATGTCATATCTGAGCTCTAAATTTTAACAAACATTGTGTGATCCATTCTGAAATTGGTGACCCTACTATAAGTTGGCTTCTCAGTAAAAAGAGTTCTAATTAACCATAACAGTTGAAAGTCCCTATGAAGATAATTTACAATTGTTTCTCCTTTCAGAACTGTTGTTTTTTCATGAGAAATGCCAATCTTACTTTTGGCTTCTACCAGAAAGGTTTTATAAGTCTCCCAGGGAATGATATTTCCCTGTTGATCCTAGCATGAAGGCAATCTTGCTCTGGTTCTTTTATCAAAGTTGGTATTGAACTTCAAAATATATTCTTTAATCTCTCCCAAATTTGTCTCAGTAGTCTTTCTATACAAAATTTTCAAAACCATTTTGTTTATCTCTAGCACCAATTCTAATCCATCCTCAATCTGCATCTCTCTTAATTCTCATGATGAATTAGAATTAATGAAATCATTCATTTTTTTGGAAAATTTTGCATGTCGTTGGAGATTTTGTTTACTAGAAGTAATTATGCTCTCCAAATATCTAACAATGGATTTCTCCTCTTCTACAATTGACATAAATTCCCAAACATTTTTCACTTTATTAATAATATCATTCCAAATAATCTCACTGAATTGAAGGAGGGACATATTTCCTTTCACTTTCTCCTTCAATTCTTTAATTTCATGAGAGGAAATCTGGTAATCATTTCGATACTTTGAAGTGGTATCTTTGGCCATAGTTAACTCCCTCTTTGTTATCTTTAGGATGTGCTTTGTATCATATAGAATTATTTACATCTTCTTCATCTCATCCTCTGATATATTTAATTTAGTCATTACTCTAGTCATATTCTCTGCAGGATCATCAGAATCAGGGTGTACTAAGATAGTACAGATATGTTTATCTAGTTTCTATTGCAAACTATAATTCATCTCTTTGAGGTCAGAAATTTCATTATTCCTTCGCAAAAGTTCATTTGTTAAAATTTATTTTTCTTTCTCCACTAGAGCTATCTATGGCACCATGACATGCTCCATAGAAGGCAATTCTAACTTTTTCCTCAATACCTAAATTTGGGTCTCTACCCCTTGCAAAAGTTTTTGTACAACAGTTTTGTCTTCAGGATTTACACCAATTTTTACAATCAACTTCTTTAATTATTCACTTTGGGTGAACATGTCTCTATAATTTTCCTTTTCCAATTTTAGCTGATTTACAACCTTTCCTGGTAAATCTTCAACCCTGCTAGCATCTATCTATGTTTTTCTCAATTCACTGTAGATTAATTCTCCAGTTTTCCTATGCAAATTAATCTTGTTAGTCAGTGGAATTTATCTTGAATCTATAGTCAAGTTGAGAGTTTTAAAACCTGATGATGATGAAACAATCAATGCAGAAGGATGAGAGAAACACAACTTCAGATGATTTCTTTCAAGATCCATGGCAGGCAACAATATGGTGTGATAGTCAGAAATAGATTGTGCTTCAAGCTAAGATTCAATATTTTCTTTTACCCTCTAATTTATTTCTTCAATTTGACTATACAATTGTTTTATAACAAGAACAACATTCTTAGATGTTTCTTCAGGGAGAGGGGAAGAAGGTGTACAAGTGGCTTCTCCCAATTGCAACTGAAAACAAATTACAACTGAGGAGATTCTAACTAGAGACTCGAGCTCCTTTTCTATCTCAGAAAATCTTGGCCATTCTGAACTTTGATATGTTTCACCTTCCAAATCAATTATGTCTTCACTGACTCCTTTTAGACCTTTTTCAATATGATGTGTAGTTTCAATCTCTATTCCTCCTTATGCTTTTGTCTTGCCACCATTTGCCATTTTTTCCACATTTGGTTGAGCTTCATGTGTATAGGGAGCATATGAATTTTCAATTCTTCTTTTAGAAATAATATGATGGAGATCATATGACCATTTTTCACCCAGCTGTAACTACATGCCTTCAAGAATCTTCTCCACTTCTCCCATGCCCTATCTATTGTTCATAATAAAAGGCCTAATAGGTTTTGGAAATATGAATAAATGCCCCTTCTTTGCTAGTACAAAATGAACCTAATCAACATTTAAACTTTGTTTGATAAATTCCAAAGAAAATAATCTCACAAGTGCAAATGTGGGAAGTCTATAAGGGGAAACCTCTACTCCATACAGTCTAATATCACCATAGACTTCAAACTAGAACCAATCACCAACTTTAACATCTTTTCTAAGTTGAAGAAGAGATTGTGCCTCTAGAAAAATACAAGGTGGAGGAGAGCTATTTATAATGGAGTAGAAACTGATAAGAAAGAAGTATTAAACTACATAAATCCTTAATAATTGGCATGACTTCTTAAGGTATCTATCTAGTTCACCACTAATTTCCTATTTTTATGTACATCCATTATATTAAGACCCAAATGCATGAATCTCTCCATAGGATTGTCCAATAAAAGATAAGTAACTGATGAAGGAAATCTAAAAAATCAAAAAGAGCAAGGTCTGACAACTGAGAATTAACTAGTTTTTCCCAATAGACAAGTATATCAAGTACAGTCTTAGGTTGCAACATTAAATTAAACATCCCCAAAATGGCTTCGTCAATAACAATTGTGTTGTCCCTTCCCAAAACCTTGGCAATTATTTGTAAAATTGGTCTTATATATTCAGCAAAAGTTTCAAGAGAACACTGAGTAGACTCTATAGGAAATTGTTGTCCTGTAGTCATTAAAAACAAGATCATCTGGGCGTAATCCTTCCTAGACAAATTCTGAAAAGCTGACAACAAGGTTTCTTCTGAAAATGAGGTATAAATATTTGAAGGTGGAAAGTCGAATGCTTATTGAATTAAAAGAGAAGACACTTAAAAATTGTTTTCACCTAATGCATTCATCACAAAGAACTTCTGAGGGTAAAGAGATAATACTAACTAGTAAATAAATTCAAGGAAAACATAAGTTTAAGGAATTATTGCATCAAAAATACGAAACTTTATGGCTGCAACATACACAGGAGACTCTTTTTGGTTGACTCTGTTAGGTTCCTATACCAATAGGTGTCATATTTCATGATTGAACGTGGAAATGCCAAATATGATCATCCTTTCCATGCTGCAAAGGTTCCATATTTTCAAAAATCAAAAATTTAAAAAAAAATGTAAAGAGGGTATGCCCTAAAAGAATAATCAAAGGGCAAAAGAATGAATTGGTCAAGAAAGAAAGAAAATGAACCCCAAAGAAAAGACCAGGAAAGTGTGCTAGTCCAAAATGCCACTACTATTTCATTTTTGAAGAATTCCATTGTGTGCGGTCAGTTGACTTTTACCACAGCTGATGGATGGCCAAACAGCTCAATCTTGGCCAAGTCCATATTTGAATTTACTTGTTTTAGAGATAGAGAATAAAGTCTGTCCAAACAGTTCAAGCTTGGCAGACAAATAGTTAGGTAGAGAAGCAAAGGGTCTCAACAGCTAAATCTGAGCCCTTGGAAGAAATAAGGGCAGACTTAGATAGGGTGGCAGCTAAAAGAAAAGAAGAGAATCAGGGTTTGCTAGTTCAAATGCACCCAAACAAAATGAAGAAAAAATGTTAGGTGTAGCAGAATGGGTAGGTAATTTTGGTGTTGCAGAAGCAGGTTCATGAATAATATTGTCTTTCAAAGATGATTCATCTCAAGGGTATCATAACTACCTTGGCAAAATATGGTGACAACTCATATGTTGCATGTCTAACTCCCCCTCATTCCTCTCACAGCAATTACTCACTAACCTCCCCTAAAGAGATTGAGATCTACTCAATACTCTCAAATACCCTCCATCTTCATGTAAAGATTTAAGTAAAATGATATTTTTCTTAAAGAATAAAGCCACATTTCCTGTGTAAAACATTTATCTTCTCTTAAGCCTAAGTTATCCAACTTTGCTGCTTAAAAACCCTCTCATTTCCCTAAGCCTAAGTTCTTAACTCTACAACTTAGCACTTCCTCTCAAAACCCATATTAATTCCTAACATATATTATATAAATCCCTAAATTAAACTCCTCCCCCTATTATATAAAATAACATAAAATTCCCTAAAAATATAAATATCCCAACCCCCGGCTTAATATAGCCATATACTAAGGTTTATGGGGATTATTGGTTCAACTGGAACCATATAACAACCCGCTGCGCTCAAAAATAAGGGATTTATTTAACACCTGGTTAAATAAATAACCGTGCCTGCAAAACCCAATAACCAAAGGTTATAACCCAAAAACATTACAAAACATTGAATATTATATGGGCGGGACCCGCGCCATACCTCCCTGCCAACTCCTCGTCCCGTCAACCGTCGGATCTGATCCCGCAAATCGGATAGCTTGTGTCCATATCGGAACCCCTCTGATGTCTGAAAGATAGTGCCCGATGAAAAGCGGTATTTCCGACGTACTGCAGGATGTGTGTCGTTCACCCACTACCATCGCATCCCCTCCGCCCGAAACCACCTTTGTTCAAAAGCAGTGCGAGGAATACCATATACCGCCTCATGGAACCCTGATGATGTCATCCGATGACATCACCTCCATGTCATCCGCCATGTCATCTGACACGTCACCTTCTGTACCCCGCTACACGACAAAAAAATTATGTCATGATGACGTCATAACAAAAAAGTGCCAAAAGCCCGTAAAGCCCAAATTTTGTTAAAAAACTCGTGAAAGTGATTGTTTTCGTCGATTTCTATTCGTTGTTTTGCAGAACCTTTGCATGCAAATTACGATGAATTTTCCACTAAAACTCCAGTCCGTCACCTTGACCACCATAATCCGGCATCCTGCTCTACAAATCATTGTCCAAACGGCCAATTACTCTATGGCGCGTCACTAAAACACAAGTATTTTTCCATTCCTCCCAAACCCTGAGTATTTCTAGTTTTTTCTTTGCATTCCACTCGAAGAACCAATAATCCAACAAATTCAATCCATAACCCTTCAAAAATACGTCCCAACCATACCTGTTTTATCCATTTTTTCTGCAAAAACCTCGACTGTCGCAGCTAAAAACACAGTGAGCTGATAAAAGTAGGTATTTACCAAAGTCTTCTTCCCAAGCCCCCTGTTTTTAACTTTCCTCTGCAAAATTTCCAAAAAACGTTTAAATTCAAGCTCAAATCGTCAAAGCTTCTTTCAAAAAGAGCACCATTACCACTGTTTTTATCCAGCTTTCTGACTAAACTCTGCAAACTTTGTTTTTTACTATGAATTTTACCTAGTGAGGTGATTTCTAATTAAAACTCAGTCTGCAATTTCCTGAGAAAAACCCCAGAGCCAGTATTCTGTTTTCTGTTGCTGCACAGACCCAAATTCCAATTAAAAACACAGACATTTGAGCAATGGAGGCTCCAGTGGCCTTCAATATTGCCCCTCTCAATGCTCCACATAAAGAACTTGAGTGGATGCCCCTTGCTGACAGGGATTTCCAAATCAAGGATATGATGGGTGACAAGCCTCACCTTCAATATTTTTATGAAATTAAGAATAGCTACAGAAGAAATACAAATGTCTTTGGAATTTGGGAGTCCAACATGCCCATCCACTACCTCCCTTCAGTAAATGTATTCCCTGACCTCATTCTCCAATGTCATGCCAATTATGAGCCCACTCAAAGAGCATTTACGGCTCCATCTGGGACTGTCCTCTTCTATATTACTCCTTAATCCATAAATGAGATGCTGCACTGGCCCCTCTCTCCATGGGATTCTTGCTTGACCAAGGTGCCAAACTACCTAGTTCAGAGATAACCAGAATTGCTCAGTTATTCATGAAACCAAATTGCCAGCCCCAGCAGCCTCCTTATCTGCATTCTTGGTTTAATGAGGTAGGGAGATTCATTGTAGACATGATATCCTACATCTTAGGATTCAAAACCAGTGAGTATGTTGATGAGACTACCTTAGTTATGATGTCCATTTTTGCTCCAAGACAGCCCCCTGTTGTCAAGTATGATTTTGCTACCTTCATAGCTAATAAAATCCATGAGCAATTCATGAGCCTGGACAGAGAAAGAGTGTTCAAATACACATCCTACATATATCATTTGTTGCTATACAATCAACCAGGTAGTTTCCAATTCTCCCTCAAAAAATTGGATTGCAAAGGAGAGCCTAGGTTAGTAATCTTCTGGACCTCAGTTTTCCACCTTGTTAATGATTCCCCTTATTCTTACTGTGAATTCATTGACCTATTCATACATCCAGCCTCCTCTTTACTAATGACAAGTCCTCCAGATAGACTTTCTAGTGAAATGCAGAGAATTTTACAGCTCTCTAAAAGCTACAACATAGGTGACTGGTACTTTTACTAAAATCACACTGAAATAAGAATATATGGCTCTGAACTATGCCCCTACAAGCTACCCAAATTTGTGCCCATGAGGCTGTTTTCACTAGAGTACTTCAGGTAGTTTATCCATGCAGACTTAATCCACTTTTGCAACGCTAAGAAAAAGGCACAGCTCAAAATAAGAAATCAATTGGGCCCTTTTATCTTTAATAAAAGGGAAGCCTGGGAGGAGGCAGATAAGATTCTAGGGGAGCAACTTATGCTGAAACAAAGCTTTTATTGGGCACCATATGACCCTGGTCATTTTATAAGTTATAGAAAAGTCAAAAACAACCTGGCACCATATGTTCATTGCAAGATCCCTGAAATCCAACAGTATGCTAACCAACAAGAATGGTTAGAGGGCACATTAGTTGAATAGATTACTGAAGAAGAAAAACTGGAAAAGGCTATGAAAGGGCTTGAAAAAATGCTTGACCTGGACTCTTTTGGATAGGTATCCTTCAAGCTACCCCAGCACATAGGAGGTGACACATCTTTTGCCGAGACTTCTCAACAACCATTACAAAAGGCCAGCACAACATTAGCTAAAGGCAAGGAGGTAATAGGTAGGGAACAGAAAACAATGGCAGATCATCCAGATACATCAAAGGAACAAAGCCAAGGGCAAGGTTCTTCAACACAGACAAAGGTGCCTGAAATCCCTGTATTACAAACTCCTCTAAATGAGGAAAGAGGCAAGAAAGGAGACAGGTAGGAAGACACACCTATAGGTGGATCAGCAGAACAGAAAGGGGAAAAAAGGCAAAGGTTAAATCGTTACTCTGAAGAGGAACTCTTGGAAGAGACAACAGGCAACCTGAGAGGTGAGGGAAGAACTGAACAGCAGACTCCTCCAATTTTGGAAACATCAACTAGCTCATATCAGCAAGAGCTAGAGAAGCAGCATGGTGTGGAGGTTACATCCACTAGGCCACAGAGCAAGCAAGGCTCGGATATCAATAAAGCATTTACTGAAATAAAGACTAGAAATGAGCCAGTAAGGATCCAACTTTATAATCAATTGCTGAGAATGGCCCCCACAAATCAACAAAGGTTAATGGCAGCATACGATATACAAGAAGGAAAAATGACCCTTAGTCACTTCAAGCCCACAATGCAACAGCCACAGTCAGCTGTTGATTATATCAGGACCAATCTGGAAGTTCTCTCTAAAGACATCCACCCAATGGACCAGATTGAATTACATAAACAAACCGGAGAAATGGTGTACTCCACCCTGGCAGACAAAGCATTATTAGCTCACAAATTGCAAAATTCATTACATAATACTTCTGCCCAATTGGAATTGGAAAAGGCTTCTTCTTTGGCTAAGGATAATAGAATTAAATCCTTAGAAGAAATTATCATAGAGCTGGGACATGATCCCAAGGATCCCAAAGGCATCCAAGCATTAATAAGAAAGAAGGAGGAAGACATTGCAGCCCTCAAAAAGAAATTAAAGCTACCAATTACAATGCATCCACAAACCACAGAAGTTGCACAGCAGAAAGCAGAGGATGACATGATGGGTTTACTGATGAGGATGAATGAGAGATTGGCAGAAACAGAGAAGGCATTGGAGGAATCACTACAAGGAAAACAGGGAGAGTTGGCCTCTCAGCCATCTCAAACAGCTCCGATTGTTACAACTACTCCTTCTACAGTCACAATAGCAGTCCCTCCTACTAATTCGGCATCAACAGCACCAAGCACTACATCAACAATAGCAACAACAACAACAGTACCAGATACTAGCATGAGCATGGAAAAGATGATTAAGGAAATAAAAGAATTAGAACTCCAAATGGCAGAACTGAAGGAAGCCAAAGAAAAACTGGCCAAGTTAGAGGTAAGCTATGATAAATCCAAAATAACTGTGGCTGAAAAAACAAGAGGTAAAGGCCTTGGAAAATAAGGTAAAATCCTTGGAGAAATATCTTACTCTTCATAAACCTCTATCAGAAATCAAAACAATTTTGTGGACTAAGATTGGCTAGTCCATCACTGATCAATGGAGATCAATAAAGACTATCCATGAGCAAATTGAATTGATAGAAATAGCCCGGGTGGAGATTCAAAAGGCCAGAGCATTATTGAGCAACATGCCCGAACAGACCAATAGACTAATTCATTTTTTGAATACTCATACTAGAGAACAACTAGCAGCTCTAGATATCGGGGATAGAACAGGTACCATTTTGACAGTTAAAAAGGTGCTGACTATGAAGAATTTTATACAAAATCTGAAGAGAAAGTGTCAAGAAATGTAGATAGAAATAAATGCTTTTACAGAAAAGTTTACAGCCTTACAGCAAAAGGGTTTACCCAGTTTGTTAACCAGCAATCAGAGGTTGTTGACACATGAACAATATGCTCACAGGGTGAATACATATGTTACCAATCAGATCACAACATCATCAAGCACTACAGAGGACATAGTACCTCCCTCTGGACAAAGCTTATATGACAAGTTGGAAAATTTGTTCTATATTGAGCATGAAATAACACATCTTTTTGAAGTCCAACCCAATTTCTACAGGTATACTGAAGCTGATGAAATATTGATAAAACTACAAAGACACCAGTTGCCAACAGACCAATGGTGGCAGAGCATGTTAGAGGTTTTACCAAGGTAGTTTTAATTCTCTTTTGATCATCTGCATATAATCAAATTCAATGCACGTGTCACATATCATAAAAATGAAAACAACAGAGGAAGGAATTCACGCCAAAATCCATTAAAGCAGAATTAGGCACAGATGACAGGGTTGGGACAGCAATGCAGGAACGCAAATTAAAGAGACAGCTACCAACCGACTTGTTGAGTTAAAAAGTCAAATATATCTTACCACCTAAGGCAGCCAGTACAATGGAAATTACTCCTACATTCATTACGCTCTGTTTTCAATGTCATTTACTCCTTTTGAAGAAGTAGATGGATAAAGTTATTACTTGATATTTTCCCTATGAGATATTTTGTAACTCTTTTTGTATAAATACCTCCCCTAGAGATGTATTGGGGGTTGGCTGGTGAATATCATTCTGGACCTGTGCTGTAGATTTGAGAACTCTTCCGAATAAAGATTGCTGGAATGCTTTGTTGATCAACTCTCTGGTTATGAAATTAATGGTAGAAGAATATGTTGCAGAATTCTTGAACTATCTCATGGATCAATAAGTCTTTTAACTCTTGTTTTACTCTTTCTGTGTTTTATATATCATCTAAGTATCATGTTCTAAATTGTAGGAAAAAAGAATAGCCCATAATTTACTTTGTTGTACTCTGTGTTCAATTCCTGTCATTTTTTATGTTTTCTACAGGACTAGCATAGGCAAGAATTCTTGACTCCTCTTGTCTCCCTGGTTCTTACACCCTGAATATAATTAAGGAATTCTTAACTGCTCCTTGGTAATATTTACACAATTTCCCTCTTTTAGCATAATGAAAGATTCTTAATTTCCTTTCATTCCCTAACTCCATTTCATCTTATTCTTGCTTGAAAATTTTTCCATGGCTAATTATCTTGCTCTGTAGTTCCTCCTTTGCCAAAGAATCCATAACCAGCAGTTCACCTTCATTGAATCCATTAACCCAATGGTCTAAACTTCTCATACTTTGCAACCCTGTTTTATTGAATGTCACCATCCAAACACCAAACAAATACTTGTACTTCATGACTAGCCTAAAATACCTCAAAACATAGCTAAATTTTAAAGAGAGAGCTCTCTCTGGATACAGATTGGCTAGAATTTGCATCCAAAAGATTGGTTAGTGGTTACCTCATCCATATTCCCTTTTCTCAGATCTTTTGGGGAACAACCTAAGTGATAACAGACTCAAATATGCTAACGAAGTTCCATTAAATTTAGAGAGCAAATTGGACCAAAAACATCCCTCTCGATGTCCATTAGAGGAATGTGGTTAGAAGAACCTGACAAAACAACTTTCTTTGACATTCTGAGGACTTTAATAGTTGTAGATTATGTATAAATACCTAGTTAAAGGACGGCTAGAAATAGTGACTTCGGATTCCAATGGGATGGTGACTACGACATGCTATAGACATGGGAAATGAGAACGAAAAAATGGAAAAATGGGGCGAAAATGGAGTTTATGGAGAAAATAGAAAATGGGAGGGAGAACAAATTTAAATGCTAAAGTGACATGTACGGGAATGATTTTGTGGAGAAAATGCATGAATTTGTGATGGGGTGACATGGTTGTGACAAGGTGATGACGTGGAGAACTAGTTCGTCAGAACATGCTTGCTTGTTGTGGAATTTTAGGGGCACCTACCAAGATAGGGAGAACCTGCTACTGGTGATCCCACAGATGATATCATTTGTCGATTGATAGTCAATCATTGATAGTTTGACTACTCTATAGAGCCACCCACTAGCATAATTGTTGAGAAATTCATGATTTCAAGTTGAAACTGTCGAGGGGTCACGACATGACATTTAACTCCGCCCAACGAAAAAGCCTTCCATTTAACTGTATAATATATTTTTATCAAAAAAATTCTGACTAGGCCCCGATAGAATTAATGCTACTTTTTTTTTAATCAAAATCTTAATACTTCTTCTAGATTTCAATTTTGATTTTTTTTTTTTTGTGAAATATATAATTTTTTTCTTTTCACAATTTTAAAACACAATGAAAAATAAGCTACAACACTTCCAATGGGTTTCCTTCCAGCCGACAACTCCATAAGATCCAAAGCCTCTTTTTTTTCCAAGGCTTCCATTTTTTCAATCATGGCCTTTCTCCAAAAATTTTGATCCTCTAGATCCATTGCCTCCTTAATAGTTTTGGGATCATCATCTATAATAGATAAAGAAAAATTTGAACAAAAGATAGATGGATTATACCTCTTTGGTTTCCTTCTCTCTCGAACTGATCTCCTCAAAACTAGAGTGTGTTTCTCTTACTCTTCTGATCCTTTTCCTATATCTCTAAACACCAAATCTCAATTGTACACAACCTTCCTAGTTTCTAGGTTCTAAAGCTTGTAACTTTTTAAACCATCATTATAACTAATAAATAAGTACCTTTTAGATTTAATATCCAACTTGGTTCTTTTCTCCTTTGGAACATGTACATATCCATCACAACAAACTACCTTGAGATGTGAGAGAGAGGGTTTCTTACCAGTCTATAAATCATGTTGAATATTATCCTCCAACGTTGATGAAGGTGATTTCTTAAACAGGTAACATGTAGTATCCATTGTATCTACCTAGAATTCCTATCCTAACTTGGCACCACTAAGCATTCTTCTTGCCTTTTCCATCAACATCATGTTCATTCTTTTTACAATTCCATTTTGTTGAGGTGTGTATGGAGTATTCTTATGTCATTTTATACCTCACTTCTTACAAAACTCTTAAAATTCCTTCTTGTAGAACTCTTCACCATTATATGTCGTTAATAGCTTAAACTTCTTCTCTGTTTGATTTTCCACTAGAACCTTAAATTCGTTAAACCCGTCAAATACTTCATATTTATTCCTAAGGAAATATATCAATGTATTCCTTGAGATTTCATCTATAAATGATACATAATACAAAGAATTACCTAGTGATGGAACCGAAACAAGTCAAAACATATCACTGTGCATAAGCTCTAATATCACTCTTGCCCTAATAGCACTAGAGGGGAAACTCACCTAATTCTACTTCTCATATACACAATGTTCACATAAATCGAAATCTAGAGAGAAATTAGACATACCTTCTACCACACCATTACCATGCAGTATTCAAAGGCCCTTCTCTCCAATGTGTTGTAGTTTATGATGCCACAACATAGTCTTTTCACCAAAGACTAGAAGCTTTTTTTATTCACTTCCAGGGACCACAAAACTATTGCACTAATCAATAACAATATCGCTTAGAAACTTGTATAACATTTTGATCTGAACCCTCCTCATCAATAACAGTGCTTCCCAAACCATCTTGTAGGTATCTTTATCGAACACTAGTTTTACACTTTCATCATCCATGTTGCTTACATAAATTATATTTCTAGCGAATGCAAGAATTCTAAGAACATTAGGATGTTTTCTAATCCTTCCAACTTGCATCTTCAGCTTGAATTTTCCATGTCCTATTATTCTAGTATTCTTGTTATCAACTAGGAAGGCGTGACCACTATCATAATTCTCGTACTCAAAAACCACTCCCTATGACAAGTCATGTGAAAATATGCACCTGAGTCAATCAACCATGCTGTTATAGAATTATATATTACATAGCAATGGAATACATAAAATATTGCATAAATATAAACACAGAAAACACATAAAACAAGAGAGACATAGATTTACGTGGTTCGTCCAGTCTGGGCTACGTCCACGGAGAAACAACCAGTCCTTCTTTCCATATTATCCAGCAAACTGAACAGATACAACCTACATTAGATCCGTTTTAATTCCCTCTTCGCTCTCAATCTCCTCTCTCTTCCTCACTCAGAATATAGATATGCATAGACGCAACAAAATTCCCTCATATATAGCGAGGGGTTGCCTTCTAGGGCAAAAAAACCCTAAATTAAACATAACTTCTACCGTCAGATCTCCACCTAATGAACGACCCAAATTGACTACGAAATTACAACATTTTACAAGGCAATATTACATCTATTCTTAGCTTCGGGGGCACTGCCCCCATGTTGTGTGTGGAGCATGATTGTTCAGAGGTCTTTGTTTCAGCCAGATGTATACCCCAGGAAGTTTGTACACCCCTCCATGTGGGGGGGTGCTGGGGGGACTTGTCCCCCTGGAAAGGGTCCAGGGGGACTGATCCCCCTCGGCTGAGGGGCTCGAGGGCAACGCCCCCGAAGCTAAAAATAGATGTAAAATTGCCTTGTAAAAGTATAGTAATTTCTAGTCAATCTGGGTTGTTCATTAGGCGGATGATCTGACGGTAGAAATTATGTTTAGTTTAGGTTTTTTTTCCCTAGAAGGCAACCCCTCTCTTTGTATGAGGGCATTGTATTTGAGGCTAAGATATAGATGTGTATTCTGTGAGCAAGAAACAGAGAGGTGAGACTGTGAGAGAAAACAGAGGATATTACAGCGGATCTGCTGTAGGTTGTGTCTCTTCATTTTGATGGATAATAGAAAGGAAGGACGGGCTGTTCGGGGTGGACGTAGCCCAAACTGGGTGAACCACGTATATCTGTGTCTCTCTTATTTTATGCATTTTCTGTGTTTATATTTCTGCAATATTTTATGTGCTCCACTACTCCGTAATATATAATTTTATAACAACTGGTATCAGAGCCGAAGGTCTATTTCGTTGATAAACTCGCAGGAAAGAAGGATTCATCATTTGAGTGGGATCAATGGCAAAAGATGGTAAGTTTAGGGTCTAGAAATTTAATGGCCAAAACTTCTCGCTATGGAAGATGCAAATGGAAGATTATCTGTATCAGAAAGATCTGTACCTACCATTGAGCGGAAAAAAATGAAGCCGACGGCTATGACAGATGAAGAATGGAACCTTCTCAATAGAAAGGCACTCAGAACAATATGGTTGTGCCTCACTGCATCAGTCGCCTTGTCGAAAATATATGAAAAACCCTCGACCTCAAACAAGGTATTTCTTATGAAACAGTTATTTCATATGAAGATGTCAGAAGGTGGATCTGTTGTAGATCATTTAAATTATTTTAATAAAGTTACAAGTCAGTTAAGTTCTGTAGGGGTAAACTTTGAAGATGAAGTTAGAGCTCTGTTATTCTTGTGCTCATTACCAGAAAGTTGAATGGTTTAGTAATGGCCATTAGTAATGATGTCTCTAGATCTAGTACTTTAAAGTTTGCTGATGTTTTCGGTGCTATCCTTAGTGCGGAAATTCAACGGAAAAGTTCCGGTGAGACATCGGGTAATGCTTTGAGTGTAGAGTCTAGGGGAAGAAAAATGGAAAGAGGAAAGAGCTCAGGATATCGCAGTAAATCAAGGAAAGGTAGATCCAAGTCCAGATTGGGGATAGTGTGTTGGAAATGCAGAAAGAAAGGACACCTAAAGAAAGACTATAGATCTCAGAAGGGAAAAGAAGGAGATGCACAGCAAGAAAACAATCATGAAGAAAATGTGATAGGTGAGGTGTTACAAGATGCTTTGATTCTTTCTTTCGACAATATCACTGATTCCTGGGTGGTAGATTCAAGGGCCTCATTCCATGCCACACCTGATAAGAAATACTTTCACGACTATGTTCAAGGAGATTTTGGACAAGTTCGTTTGGGTGATGATAAACTCTGTAAAATTGTTGGAATGGGTAAGGTTCTTGTAAAACAACAGAATGGAAACCAATGGCTACTAAAAGAGGTAAGGCATGTTCCAGATCTAAGAAAAAGCCTGATTTCAATAGGGCAGTTAGGCGGTGAAGGTTGTGTGACAACTTTCACAGATAAAGCTTGGAAGGTCACCAAAGGAGCCCTGGTAATAGCAAAAGGTGAAAAGGTTGGAACATTGTATTTATGCAATGGTATTTCTAACTCTATTAATGCTTTAAGTTCCAAAGGAGAAAATGCAGCATTATGGCATCATAGGCTCGGACACATGAGTGAAAAGGGGATGAAGATTATTCACTCAAGGAATTTGTTGCCGGTTTTGAAGAATGTTGATTTGGACTTCTGTGAGAATTGCATTTATGGAAAACAAAATAGAGTCAAATTTCTCAGAGTTGGGAAAGAAAAGAAGAGCGAAAAATTAGAGCTTGTGCATATAGATGTATGCGGACCTGCTCAAGTATCATATCTTGGTGGCTCTCCTTATTATGTTACCTTTATTGATGATGCAACTAGAAAAACTTGGATTTATTGTATTAAGAATAAATCTGATGTATTTGATACTTTCAAGAAATGGAAAGCTTTGGTTGAGATTGAGACAGGAAAGAAATTGAAGTGTCTTAGGTCAAATAATGGAGGTGAATATTGCAGCAAAGAGTTTGATACGTACTGTTCAGAGCATGGAATTCACAGAGAGAAGACAATTCCAAGAACACCACAAGAAAATGGTGTGTCAAAAAGGATGAAAAAAACAATCATGGAGTGTGCACGGTTCATGAGATTACATGCAGGATTGCCTTTACAATTTTGGGTAGATGCTGTAGATACTACTGTTTATCTAATAAATAGTGGGCCTTCAAGTTCCTTGGATGGCAGTTTTCCAGAGGAAGCATGGACAAAGGAAAAGGTAAACTACTCTTTTTTAAAGCCTTTTGGTTGTGAGGCCTTTGTCCATATTGATAAAGAAAATAGAACAAATCTTGAGGCAAAGTCAAAGAAATGTACCTTTATTGGATATGGTGTTAATGATTTTGATTATCGATTATATGATTACAAAAATCACAAAATCATTAGGAGCAGAGATGTAATATTCAATGAAAAGGTCTTGTATAAAAATCAGTTGCAGGAAAAGAAACAGGAAAAAGAAAACAAGGAATACGCAGTTCTTGATGAAATCACTGAAAAAGTGAAGGTGCCTGAAAATAATAATAATCAACAATAGCAACCACCACAACAGCAAAAGGCACCCCAAACCCCTGAAAGTGGTGTTAGAAGATCTATCAGGATAAGTAGACCCCCTGAATGATACTCTCCTTGATTATATTATTTATTGTTGACTGATTCTAGTGAACCCGAATGTTATGAAGAAACAATGCAGGTTGATAGCAGGAAGAAGTGGGAGATAGCCATGGAAGAAGAGATGGACTCCTTAATGCATAACCAGACTTGGGACTTAGTTAGGTTGCCTACAGGAAAAACTACATTGAAGAATAAATGGGTTTACAGGCTGAAGGAAGAAGATGGAGGAAAACAGAGGTACAAATCTAAACTTGTGGTGAAGGGGTTTGCACAAAACAAAGGTATTGATTTTGATGAAATATTTTCTCCTGTTGTTAAAATGACTTCAATCAGAACTATTTTAAGTCTAGTAGCAGCTGAAGATTTCCATCTTAAGCAGTTAGATGTAAAGATAACCTTTCTCTATGGGGATTTGGAGGAAGAGATATATATGCAGCAGCCACAAGGATATGAGGTGAAATGGAAGGAGAAACTACTGTGCAGGTTGAAGAAGAGCTTGTATGGCTTAAAACAGGCTCCATGACAGTGGTATCTAAAATTTGACAAGTTTATGTCTGAACAAGGTTATACTAGATGCCACTCTAATCATTGTGCTTATCTGAAAAAGCAAAATTATGGCAGCTATATTATATTGTTATTGTATGTAGATGACATGCTTGTTGCAGGGTCTAACATGCAGGAAATAAATGTGCTCAAAAGAAAATTGGCAAATTCATTTGTAATGAAGGATTTGGGAGCTGAAAAACAAATCCTTGGTATGATAATCACTAGAGACAGGAAAAATCGCAAATTAACATTGTCTCAGAATGAGTACATACAAAAGGTGTTAAAAAGCTTTAATATGCACAATGCAAAACCAGTTAGTACACCTTTTGCTAGCCATTTCAAACTTAGTAAGGAAATGTGCCCAAAGACCCAAGAAGACATGGATTATATGTCTAAAGTTCCATATGCATCAGCAGTTGGAAGCTTAATGTATGCAATGGTCTGCACAAGGCCTGATATTGCACATGCAGTGGGAGTTGTAAGAAGTTACATGAGCAATCCAGGAAAGGAACATTGGATGGTAGTGAAATGGATTCTCAGATATTTGAAAGGTACCACAAATCAAGCATTATGCTTTGGTGGTGCAAACATGTCCCTACAGGGTTATGTTGATGCAGATATGGCAGGTGACAGAGATAACAGGAGGAGAACTATAGGATATGTATTTATTGTTGGTGGAACAGTTGTCAATTGGGTTTCAAAAATCCAAAGTGTTGTTGCACTTTCAACAACAGAAGTAGAGTATGTTGCTGCTACAGAGGCTAGTAAAGAAATAATTTGGTTACAAAGGTTTATGGTTGAATTGGGTAAGGAGCATGATATGGGCAAGTTATACAGTGATAGCCAAAGTGCCATTCATTTTTCAAAGAACTCATCATTTCATTCTAGGACTAAACACATACCGTTCAAGTACCATTTCATACGATCAATGTTGGAAGATGGAGAGTTGAAGCTGGAAAATATACACACTAGCCAGAATCCTACAGATATGATAACAAAAGTTGTAACCAGGGAGAAACTGAGAATATGCTCAGTTTCAGTTGGTCTTCAAGGATGACGATGAAGATGAAAAATAGCCAGGTGCAAAGAGGAGTCCTTGTCCAGCAAATGAAGCAGTGGTGGAGTTGCTACAATCATTCTCCAAGTGGGAGATTGTTGTGTGTGGAGCATGATTTTTCAGAGGTCTTTGTTTCAACCAGATGTATACCCCATGAAGTTTGTACACCCCTCCACACGGGGGGTGCGGGGGTGACTTGTCCCCCCGGTGGAGGTCCGGGGGGGCCGATCCCCCCCCGGCTGGGGGGTCCGGGGGCCAGCGGTCCCCCAGCAAGGGCTCGGGGGCAGTGCCCCCAAAGCTAAAAACAGATGTAAATTTGCCTTGTAAAAGTATGGTAATTTCTTGTCAATTTGGGCCATTCATTAGGCGGATGATCTGACAGTAGAACTTATGTTTAGTTTAGGGTTTTTTTCCCTAGAAGGCAACCCCTCTCTTTGTATGAGGGCATTGTATTTTAGGCTGAGATATAGATGTGTATTTTGTGAGCGAGAAACAGAGAGGTGAGACTATGAGAGAAAACATAGGATATTACAGCGGATCTGCTGTAGGTTGTGTCTCTTCATTTTGATGGATAATAGAAAGGAAGGACTGGCTGTTTGGGGTGGACGTAGCCCAAACTGGGTGAACCACGTATATCTATGTCTCTCTTGTTTTATGCATTTTCTGTGTTTATATTTCTGCAATATTTTATGTGTTCCATTGCTCTGTAATATATAATTTTATAACACCCCGATCCCCCCACCAGGGGGGGGGGGTTCCCAAAGGTCGCAGCCACCCCCCCTGGACCCCCCCTGCAGCGAATATTTTATAGGCGGCGTTGCATCCGCATTTCGAACTGGGGTCCAATGCAACGATACCTTTGAATACAAAAGATAATCAGGCTCCACACCCAACAATCTCCCACTTGGAGATTGATTATAGCAACTCCATCGCTGCTTCATTTCTTGGACAATGACTCCACTTTGGACCTAGCTGTTTCTCAACTTCTTCATCATACTTGAAGACCATTTGAAACTGAGCTAATTCTTAGTTTCTCCCTGGTTAGAACTTTTGTTAACATATCTACAGGATTTTGGCTAGTGTGTATCTTTTCTAGCTTCAATTGTCCATCTTCCAACGCTGACCATATGAAATGGTACTTGAGCTGTATATGCTTAGTCTTGGAATGAAATGCATAGTTCTTTGCAATATTTATGGCACTCTGCCTATCACTGTATAACTTTCCCAACTCCTTCTTCTTACCCAATTCATCTAGAAACTTTGTAACCAAATCATTTCTTTACTAGCCTCTATAGTAGCAACATACTCTGCTTCTGTTGTTGAGAGTGCAACAACACTTTGCAGTTTTGATACCCAATTGACAGTTGTTCCACCTATAGTAAACACATACCCTGTTGTGCTCCTCCTGTTATCTCTATCACCCGCCATATCTGCATCAACATATCCCTGTAGAGAAATGTTTGAACCACCAAAGCATAATGCTTGATTTGTGGTACTTCTCAAATACTTGAGAATTTGCTTCACCGCCATCCAATGTTCTTTTTCTGGATTGTTCATGTACCTTCTTACAACTCCCACTACATGTGCAATAACAGGTCTTATGCAGACCATTGTATACATTACGCTTCCAACTACTGATGCATATGGAACTTTAGACATATGAGCCATTTCTTCTTGAGTCTCGGGACACTCCTCCTTACTTAATTTGAAATGGCTAACCAAAGGTATACTAACTAGTTTTGCATTCTGCATATTAAAACTTTTCAACACATTTTCTATGTACTCACTTTGAGACAATGTTAATTTGTGATTCTTCCTATCTCTAGTTATTCTCATACAAAGGATTTGTTTTGCAGCACCCAAATCCTTGATTTCAAATGAGTTTCCCAATTTTCTTTTGAGCACATTTATTTCCTGCATGTTAGAAATTACAACAAGCATGTCATCTACATGCATTAACAACATAATATAGCTGCCATCATTTTGCCTTTTGAGATAAACACAATAATCAGAGTGACATCTAGTATAACCTTGTTCAGACATAAACCTGTCAAATTTTAGATGCCACTACCTTCGAGCCTATTTTAGGCCATACAAGCTCTTCTTCAACATGCACACTAATTTCTCCTTCCCTTTTACCTCATATCCTTGTGGCTGCTACATATATATCTCTTCCTCCAAATCCCCATGGAGAAAGGTTGTCTTTACATCTAACTGCTCAAGATGCAAATCTTCAGCTACTACTAGACTTAAAATAGTTCTGATTGAAGTCATTTTAACAACAAGAGAAAATATTTCATCAAAGTCTATACCCTTTTTCTATGCAAACCCTTTCACCACAAGTCTAGCTTTATACCTTTTCTACCTCCATCTTCTTCCTTCAACTTGTAAATCCATTTATTTTGCAATGCTGTTTTACCTACAGGTAACCTGACTAAGTCCCAAGTCTGGTTATGTGCTAAGGAGTCCATCTCTTCTTTCATGGCTTGCTCCCACTTCTTCCTGGTTTCTACCTACATTGCTTCTTCATAACATTTTGGTTCACCAAAATCAGTCACCAATACATAATATAATGAAGGAGAGTATCGTTCACAGGGTCTACTTATCCTAGTAGATCTTCCAACACCACTTTCAGGTGTTTGAGGTGCTTTTTGCTGTTGTGGTTGTTGTTCTGGCTATTGATCATTATGATTTTCTGACACCATCATTTTTTCTATGATCTCGCCAAGCATTGTGTAATCTCTATTTTCCTTTTCCCGTTTCTTTTCCTGCCGCTGATCATTATACAAAACCTTTTCATTGAATATGACAGCTCTGCTCCTAATGATTTTGTGTTTTTCATAATCATAAAAGCAATAACCAAAATCATTGACATTATATCCAATAAAGGTACATTTATTTGATTTTTCCTCAAGCTTTGTTCTATTTTCTTTATTAATGTGGACAAAGGCTTCACAACCAAAAGTCTTTAAAAAAGAGTAGTTTACCTTTTTACCTGTACATGCCTTCTCTGGAATACCACCATCTAAGGAACTTGAAGGCCCTCTATTTATTAGATAAACAATAGTATTTACAACATCTACCCAAAATTGTAAAGGCAATCCTGCATGCAATCTCATGCACCTTGCATGTTCCATGACTGTTCTGTTCATCCTTTCTGACACACCATTTTCTTATGGTGTTCCTAGAACTGTCTTCTCTCTACGAATTCCATTCTATGAATAGTACCTATCAAACTCTTTGCTGCAATATTCACCTACATTGTCTGATCTGAGACACTTAAACCTTTTTCATGTCTCATTTTCAACCAAAGCTTTCCATTTCTTGAAAGTATCAAATACATTAGATTTATTTCGAATACAATAAATCCAGGTTTTTCTGGTTGGATCATCAATAAAAGTAACATAATAACGAGAGCCACAAAGAGATGATACCTGAGTAGGTCCCCATACATCTGTATGCACAAGCTCTAATTTATTTCTCTTCTTTTCTTTCCCAACTCTAAGGAAACTGACTCTCTTATGTTTTCCATAAACAAAATTCTCACAGAATTGTAAAACAACATGCTTCAAACCTGGCAACAATCTTGAGTGAACAATCTGCATCCCCATCTCACTCATGTGCCCTAGCCTATCATGCCAGAATGTTGTATCTTCTCTTGTAGAGGTTAAAGCATTAACAGAATTAGAAATACCATTGCATAAATACAATGTACCAACCTTTCCTCCTTTCGCTATTACCAGGGATCCTTTAGTGACCTTCCAAGTTTTATCTGTGAAAGTAGTTATGCAACCTTCACCTCCCAACTGCCCTATTGAAATCAGATTTTTCTTCAGATTCGGAACATGCCTTACCTCCTTCAATAGCCACTAATTTCCATTTTTTTGTTTTATGAAACTGTACCCATTCCAATGATTTTATAGGGTTTATCATCACCCAATCGAACCTGTCCAAAATCTCTTTGAACATAATCATAAAAATGTTTCCTATTAGGTGTGGCATGGAATGAGGCCCCTGAATCTACCACCTAGGCATCAATAAAATTTTCTAATTAAGGAATCAAAGCATGTTGCAACACATCATCTGTTACATTTGATTCATGATTAGTTTCTTGTTGCACATCTCCTTCTTTTCCCTTTCAAGACTTGTAATCTTTCTTTAGGTATCCTTTCTTCCTGCGTTTCCAGCACATTATCCCTGATCTAGACTTGGATCTACCTTTTCTTGACTTACTTCAATATCTAGGGCTCTTTCTTCTTTCCATTTTTCTTCCCCTAGTCTCTGCAGTCAATGCATTACCTGATGTCTCACCGGAGCTTTTCCGTCACATTTCCTCGCTAAGGATTGCACCGACAACATCATCGAACTTTAAATTACTAGATCCAATGATAGGGTTACTAATGGCCATAACTAAACCATTCCAACTTTCTAGCAATGAGCACAAAAATAAAATATGCCTAACTTAATCATCAAAAGTTACCCCTACAAAACTTAACTGACTGGTCACTGTATTAAATTCATTTAAATGATCAACAACATATCCACCTTCTCACATATTCATATTAAAGAAATGCTTCATAAGAAATACCTTAATTGAGGCCGAGGGGTTTTCATATAGTTTGGCCAATGTCGACATTAAACCTTATGTTGTCATTTCCTTTGAAATATTAAACACTACCCACGCCGCTAGGCACAGTCGTATTGTTCCAAGTGCTTTTCTGTCGAGAATATCCCATTCTGTGTCTATCATACTCGTCAGCTTCTTTTTGTTTCCGCTCAATGGTTGGTACAGATATCTCTAATATAGATAATCTTCCATTTGCATCTTCCGCAGCTGGTAGTTTTGGCCGTTGAATTTTTCGACCCTAAACCTACCATATTCTACCATTGTTCCCACTCGAACCAGGAACCCTTCTCTCCTCCGAGTTTATAAGCCAAATATACCTCCGGCTCTGATACCAGTTGTTAGAGAGTTATATATTACAAAGCAATGGAACACACAAAATATTGTAGAAATATAAACACAAAAAATGCATAAAACAAGAGAGACATAGATATACGTGGTTCACCCAGTTTGGGCTACGTCCACGGAGAAATAGCCAGTCCTTCCTTTTATATTATCCTGCAAATTGAAGAGATACAACCTAAAGTAGATCTGCTGTAACTCCCTCTTCGCTCTCAATCTCCTCTCTCTTCCTCACTCAGAATACTGATCTACATAGACGCAACACAATTCCCTCATATATAGCGAGGGGTTACCTTCTAGGGCAGAAAATCCTAATTTAAACATAACTTCTACCGTCAAATCTCTGCCTAATGAATGACCCAGATTGACTACGAAACTACAACATTTTGCAAGGAAATTTTACATCTATTCTTAGCTTTGGGGGCACTGCCCTCGATTCCCCCCCCAGGGGAGGGCTCCCAAAAGGTCGTAGTCGCCCCCCATGGACCCCCCCTGCAACAAATATTTTACGGTCAGTGTTGCTGATCGATTTTGAACTGGGGTCCAATGCAATGATACCTTTGAATACAAAATATAATCAGGCTCCACACCCAACAATGCCTCATGATCTATGTGTGTAATTGAAGAAGAAGGAAATTACACATCCGCACCTCATCTAAAATGGTTTTCACCTTTGTAGAAGAACCATCATCATATCCCTTTCGTTTATTAGGATTTTTATATTTATAGTCCTTTTTGTAGTTCCCTTCCTTTCCACATTTCTAGCATACCTTTACATATTTTCCCAGAGATTTAGATCTCCCTCTAGAATTAGGTCTCTCACATGAGGACTTACTTGTATATTTGTTTTTGGAGTGTGCTCTTACAAACAAGGTATCTCCATTATGTCTCTCCATATTTTTTTGTCTCATCTCCTCCGACAACAAGGATGAGACTATTTCATTAAAACTTCAAGGTAGTTGTATTTCTACCTATAGCAACAACCAAACTATCCCACGAGTTTGGTAAAGAACACAATATATTAATGCACTTATATTTATCTTTAATTTTAATATCGACATATAAAAAGAGGCTTACCACCATATTGGAGGCATTTAGATCCTCTATCATTGAGTCTCCATCCTTCATCCTCAACTTATACAATGTCTTTCATAGGAACAATTTGTTCACAAAAGACTTAGATTGATACAAAGTCCCTCACTTTTCCCACAAATCCTTTGTTGTAGCTTTGAGTGATAAATTCAACAATATTGAATCTCAAAGACACAATCATATTTTGATTTTTTCCCTCCAATCTAACTTCACCCAGTCTCCTCTCGACATTCCAGTTGGTGTTGTACTTAGATCTACAAGCATCCATTGATATTTATCCACCAACAGATCCTCCATATTGAGCTTCCAAAGCTCAAAACTATATCCATTGAATTTATTGATCTCTATCTTTCCACAATTCGCCATCTCCTTTTACAACAAGAATTGATCCACTATGATGAAAAGAGAATTTGGGGGTTAGTTAAAATCCCTTTTCTTCATAAAATTTGATCCTGAGGCCTGTGGGTTATGGCCCACAAACATTATCGAAAGCATTCATAAGGCTTTAACCCTTTAAAATTGGACCATATAACATATCGGAGGATTTTTTCCACTATTGAGACAATCCCCACTGGAACACAGATCCAGATCTCAAAGTCTATGCACTCGAACCTATCTATATCATTGGGTCCATTGCAAGTCCACTGCGCCGATTGCCCCGACCTCTGATCGTCGATTATCACTATCAGCGATATCGCTTCATCATCCTTGGTCTATCAGCGATATTTTCATCGGCATGTCACAATCACCCATTCCTTTGTCCACCTCCAATAGCACTTATAACGGCCAAATGCGACTTAGTAATGCGATATTGCTCCGCCGACCCAACGGTCCCCACTAATCGCAATCCAACGATTATGTTTTAATCGCACAATCATAAGTCGCAAAGCCTCCAAGTCAGGCTCTATCCACTTCAAAGCACCGACCGGATATCATTATGGACTCGATAAGGTTACGAATTCCCATCTATAAATCTTCAAGTCCGGATTCAGACTCGGACTATGTTTTTTTTGTTTCTTAGTGTAACTGGAATTCGGCTCGCCTTCGATGGGTTCCTGTACTTAACACGGTTTTCCAACACAGTTTATTCTAAAAATGACATTCACATAATCGTTGGATCGTTATCAATCCAATAGTGATCGATGGTTGATCAATGGTCTACCAACATTGAATTCAATCCATCACACACATATATAAAACAAAACTGAAAAGACTTAATACATAGACATGTGCAAATCCACAGAACTCACACTTTTATATTACACACAACATGATTACAAGGTCTAAGGCATTTGAGCCTTAGAATGGGTTCCTTCTTAGCTGCATCTTGACTACTCTTGGATTACACACATTCTATCTGTCCCTCTATATTCTAATTGAATGTGCAGGTTCACTATTTATAGGAATACATTGGATCAGATCACTGAAGGGATCCGATCAATCCTTTCCTTGAATCACTCAACTGAAGCCCTAAAGCTTGCTATAGAATACATATGTGATAGTATTACACTTAATAAGTCTCCTTGAGACTTTATCCATTCCATCGTTTATGCTGTTTTGAATAGAATTGTCCCCTATTTTGTTTGATGGTCCACATCTCCTCTTTATTCCGCTCTGGATTCCTCCATTAATTAAGGGGGCGTTAGATGCTCCTGCATCAGACTTCTGAGGCACAAAAATTTATGACCTCCTATTCATATGCTCCTCCTTGTCCTTAGCAATTCTACCCACATCTCTGTGGAATTGCCTTTATGACCTTCTGTGAGCTGCAACAAAACCTCTGCGGTAACAGTCTTCCTCTATTACACAATACCTCACCAAGCCCTCCTCACTCGGTCTTTTGGCATCCCTCTGGTTCTCTTCTCTAAAACCAATTGAGTACACCTTGCTCTAGGTTGCTGCAAATCTTCTCACCTTCCGTTGCCTGCTATCAGCATGACTGTAAGATCATAACTCTTCGGCTTTAACATAATTGTAACTCTTCTCCTTTATTTTGCATGCAGAATCTTCTTCCTTCTTGCAGGAAATCATTTCCCTGCTCTAATACCACTTGATGAAAAGAGAATTTTGGGGTTAGTCAAAATCCCTTTTCTTCATAAAATTCAATCCTGAGGCTTGTGGGTTCTAGCCCACAAACCTTATTGGAAGCATTCATAAGGCTTTAGCCCTTTAAAATTGGACCATATAACATATCAGAGATTTCTTTCACTATTGAGAGCCTTAAAATTGCATTTAGCTTAAAAAATCGGAACCACACCACTTTAACGTAATACATAGGATTTACCAAAAATACAAAGGGAAAATCCCCACCGGAACACAAATCCAGATATCAAATTCTATGCACTCAAACCTATATATATCTGCGGGTCTACCTCTTGGTTCATCGCAGGTCCGCTGCGCTGATTGCCCCAACCTCCGATCACTGATTATTTCTATCAGCGATATCGCTTCATCGACCTTGGTATATCGGCAATATTGTCATCGGCATGTCGCAATTTCCCATTCCATTGTCCACCTCTGATAGCACTTATAACGGCCGAATGCGACTTAGCGATGCGATATTGCTCCGTCGATCCAACGGTCCTAACTAATTGAAATCCAACTGTTGTGTTTTAATCACACAATCTTAAGTCGTAAATCCTCCAAGTCAAGCTCTGTTTGCTTCAAAGCACTGACCCGATATCATTACATACCCAATAATGTTACGAGTTCCCATTTATAAATCTTCAAGCCCAAATTTAGACTCAGACTATGTTTTTGATGTTTCTTAGTGTAACTGGAATTTGGCTCGCCTTCGATCCAAATTCTAAACACAGTTTTCTGCCACAGTCTATTCTAAACACGACATTCACATAATTTTTGGATCACTATCGATCCAATAGTGATTGATGGTCGATCAACGGTGTACCAAGACTGGATTCAAGCCATCACGCACGTATATATAATAGAACTGAAAAGACTTAATACACAAACCTACGCAAATCCACAAAACTCACACTTTTATATTACACACAACATGATTACAAGACCTAAGGCATTTCAGCCTTATAATGGGTTCCTTCTTAACTACATCTTAACTACTCTTGGCTTACACACATTCTATCTATCCCTCTATATTCTAATTGAACCCGCAGGTTCACTATTTATAAGAATAAATTGGATTGGATCACTGAAGGGATCTGATCAATCCTTTCCTTTAATCACTCAACTGAAGTCCTAAATCTCTCTACAGAATACATATGTGGCAATAATACACTTAATAAGTCTCCTCGAGACTTTTATCCATTCCATCGTTTACGCTATTTTGAACAGAATTGTCCCTTGTTTTGTTCGATGGTCCACGTCTCCTCTTTGTTCCACTTTGGATTACTCCATTAATTAAGGGGGGGTAAGATGATCCTGCATCAGACTCCTGAGGTGCAAAAATTTATGACCTCCTGGTCATATGCTTCTCCTTATCCTTAGCAATTCTACCCACATCTGTTGGAAATAATACTGAGAGGGGGGGGTGAATCAGTATTATCACATTAATAAAACTTTTTCATTTCCATAATCAGATTCATATATGCTACTTCCACAACTTCTTATGATTAAGTTAATTGATCTTCAATGAGTGCATTAGAACATTATCAACCATATTATCAGATAACAGATGCCGTAATAGAGAATAGATCATCACACAAAAGGCACACACATGAACACCATGATATAAGGTGGAAACCCAATGCGGGAGAAAAACCACCTGCTGCAAGTCATCTCAATCTTCTTCTTAATAAGAAAATCCTTTTACAATATTTGTACTGGTGCAGTCTTATACCAGTACGGGAGTTACAACCCCCTTTGCTCTTGTACTAGCCGATCAATTTACTAGTACGCAGGCTGCTACCTGCTACAATGCTCCAAAGATCTCCCTTAGCTTTTGTACTAGCTCAAATACTAGTACATAGGCACTGGCCTACAATCTTCTCTCCTCCAGGTACCACGTTTCATCAATTTTCAGACTGGATACACTGAAGCACAACACATAATCTGAAAGGCCACTTTTCATCCAATTTTCATACTGGACCCAACAAAAACATTGAAGCTCATAATCAAACAACCTTCTGAATCACCCAATCACCAGATCCATACATATACAATGATATTATGAGAGTTATCAACCAGATCTTGTACATAAAGATAAGTCATTAATCATGTTGTTATCTGAACTCAATACCAGTAACCAAACATCAGTTATGCACCCAAAACCCTCCGCACCTACGCCTTCTGTGGCGCCGCGACCACCGCACCTGCACCTTCTGTGGCGCCTCCGCACTGCACCTTCTGTGGCGCCTCCGCACTGCGCCTTCTGTGGTGCCTCTGCACTGCGCCTTCTGTGGCGCCTCCGCACTGCGCCTTCTATGGCGCCTCTGTGGCGTCTCCGCACTGCGCCTTCTGTGGCGCCTCCGCACTGCGCCTTCTGTGGTGCCTCCATGGCGTCTCCGCACTGCGCCTTCTGTGGCGCCTCCGCACTGCGCCTTTTGTGGCACCTCTGTGGCGTCTCCGCACTGCGCCTTCTGTGGCACCTCCGCACTGCGCCTTCTGTGGCGCCTCTGTGGCATCTCCGCACTGCGCCTTCTGTGTCGCCTCCGCACTGCGCCTTCTGTGGCGCCTCTGTGGCATCTCCGCACTGCGCCTTCTGTGGCGCCTCTGTGGCATCTCCACACTGCTCCTTCTGTGGCGCCTCCGCACTGCGCCTTCTGTGGTGCCTCCGCACTTCCGCAGCTGCAGCGCTCGAGAGATCACCCTTCACAGATTCGCTTTCAACTTCACTTTCATAGATCAAACTTTCAAAACAATAACCCAATATTTTAGATCTTAAGATATTCAATTGCAAGGATGAATTAGCCAAGTGATCTCCTTTGCTTTATATAGACTTAGGCCTTTCACAATACCACGGGCCAAAACCATAGGATCAAAAAAATTTTGGACTAATACCATGAACCAACCATGAAAGTACGTGAGATCAACACTTTTGACGAAGTACCATGGTCCAAAACCATAGGTTCAAATACCAAGGACTAACTACCATGGACCAAAGGTAAGTTCTCCAACATATACGCCCTTTTCCTCATAGGTTCAAATACCAAGGACTAACTACCATGGACCAAAGGTAAGTTCTCCAACATATACGCACTTTTCCTCATAGGTTCAAATACCAAGGACTAACTACCATGGACCAAAGGTAAGTTCTCCAACATATACGCGCTTTTCCTTGCATGAAAGTGCGTGAACTTTTTCTCTACATGAAATAAACTTTTCTCTGCATAAAAGTGCGTGAACTTTTCTCTACATGAAATAAACTTTTCTCTGCATAAAAGTGCGTGAACTTTTCTCTACATGAAATAAACTTTTCTCTGCATATAAGTGCGTGAACTTTTCTCTACACTATAATTTATTATCTGAGATGAGTGGGTTGCCATCAAGTACAACATATGTATCATAATGCCAACAATCTCCCCCTTTGGACTTGATGGCAACAACAACCAATCACTCTCGCCCTTTGACATCAAGGGCAAAGGGTTATGCTCCCCTAAGAACATACTCCCCCTGACTATAAACCAGATCTGCAAAGAAGAACCATAATTCATGACCATGAAAGAGATAGATTGCAGCAATAATCAGACCAGCATCCAAGATCTCCTTCTGTACATCCTCCATAATGCCAACAATGCATTATAAGCTCCCCCTGAGTACCTGTTGAAATCTCTGAATGAGCTCCCCTTTTGTATATGTCATGGTGCACCAATCTGATCATGCTCTTTCTGAGAACAAGCTGAAATGTCTGCTCTGCTATATAGTGTTGTTCATGCTCAGGCTCCCCCTGACTGTAAGCAAGGTCTGCAAAAGGATGTTCTACATCACAAATGACCTTCCTAAAAGATTCAATACATACATCCATCACCCAACCAAGTGGGGATATATCAGAAAAATGAAAACCAAATACATTACATCTTCATCCCAGGCATAGTGGGGAAACCAACATAGGTCGTTACATGACCTGAAGAGATGACACTATTACATCATGAGTCTTGATATGACATCACCTAAATAAGATGAACATCAGCAACAACACTTTATGATCTGCTCCATAGTATCTGTCAACAGCAACTAGACCAGCAACCTGTATTAGTGCATGAATCATCAAGCTATGTCCGCATCAACAGAATTTCACATTCTATGTGAAAAACATCATAGCCATCCAGATCTACATGAATCAAGTATCGTCAATTGGGAATATCTGCATTAATCAACATATGTATGAAACAATCCTATCATCATATAGATAAGAGCTCATTATCATCATGTCTCCAACAATGCAACTTTGAATAATCATCCCTGTATCCAGCCAACAATCCTCATCCATTTGTGCCAAGAATGAAAGGAATCATAATTGTAATATATGATCTTTATGCATATGACGACAGCAGCATATGAGTGACTCAACATCAAGAAGATGTGAATTCAAGCTAAGTGCTTCCCATGCAAGCATCATTAGAGAATGAACCATAAATCTGATCCAAGAACCATGTGAACAACTCATAACCATAGCAAGATGAATCATTTATCCATATAAGTATCATCACCAAGGACTATTAACCATAATGCCAATAATGCATTAAGTCCATATGCTCCCTCTAAACCTGTGCCATCTGTCTGATCATGCATATCAATAAGAAGTATCAAGACATCATCAATATCAAGTTAGAACAAAAACACTTCTAACCATCATATCCACACATCATGATTATTAACTAGAGCAAAACTGATCCTTCTCTTGAATCTGTCCCTACTGCCTTTCTTCAAACAATCATATACGCGACTGTGCAGTAACTAACTCGCGTATATATGCAACTTTCCTTTATGGAGTTTGCATATGAGATTCAGGACACTGAAGTTTTGTACTTTCAGCTCCCTCTGATTCTGGTATGTCTGTACGTTGTGCAGTGCTGCCTTTTTCTGACTGTACTTCCTTTTTCCTCCATATCTTCAAGCGTGATGATGACATTTTCTCCTTTTGATATGGTGCCCACACTTTGTTCCTGCATTCCTTAGCTATATGTCCAAGCTTGTTACATGCATAACATCTTACATGTTTCATATTCCTCTTGTAACAATCAGCAGCTTTGTGACCAAACATATTGCAAGCAAAGCAATATCCATAAAAGTACCTTGAATGTGATGATCTTTCTGCATAATGGTCTTGAACCCTTCTTCTTCTACATCTAGCTGCAACATGTCCAAGATTATGACATACATAACATTCAACATTATTCATAGGAGGAGTAAAGGATTTTCTTTGAGGAATCTCTTTTCTTGGTTGATGATGAGATTGATCTTTCATTTCTTCGTTGATCACTTTAGATTTCTCTTTAGAGTTCCTTGCCTCACCTTGTGAACTAGATTCACCTTCAACAGATTCATGGAAACCAAGACCAGTCTTTATAGTAGGAGACCTTTGACTACTAAGAATATCATCCAAGACTTTAGAACTATCTTGAAATCGTAAAAGCTTATCCTTTTCTTCTAGTTTATCTTTCAAGATATTTACCTCAACCTGAAGTTGTTCTTCCTTTTCAAGAGATTGCTTTTTCAAATCTTCTTCAGCTTTCCTTCCTTCTTCCATTTGTTCCCTTAGTTTGAGAATCTCCTTTTCTTGTTCTTCATTCAGATCCTGCTGCATTTGACGAACTCGGAAGGCACATTCTAGTTGAGATTTTAAGATGGTGACTTCGTTTTCTTGTTTTGCAATAGCTTGGAGTAGATCTGTATTCTGCTTCTTTGATTCTTCAAGATCTCCTTTTAGTGATAGGATTGTAGCTTCAAGATTTTCATAGTAGCTGGATCTATCTTTGAGTTTCTTGATGGTTGTGCTTCTTTCGTTGACTTCTTTTCTTAATGATGTCACTTCATGCTGCAATTTTTGACATTGGTCTTCCTTGTCCTTGAGTAGCTTTCTTATCTTGTTTCCTTCTTCTAGTTGGGCCTTTAGTTTGGTAGCTTCTTCTTTGAAATCACATTCCCTTTTGTTCAATAGATCTTGTTGGTCTCTAATTTTGTCTGTCAGCCTTTTAAATTCTGCCTCTATTTGATATCTTTCTTGTTCACCCATAAGAGCAAATTCAGTAGTTTCGCTATCACTTTCATCTCTTCCAAAAGGAAAGATAGCTGGAACATCAGAGGATAATATATTCATACCTGATAATGATTCTGAATCTGATTCTGAATCTGAAGAGCTTCTTATACCTAATCCCCAATCGATTCTCCCACTGTCATAGTTCTTCTGAGATGACTTCCTTTTCTTAGGTGCTTTCTTCTTAAGCTTCTTTCCCATTGTTCCACGGATCTCCTTCAAGCGATCAAGCTTCTATCAAAGGACCTGCTCTGATACCAATTGTTGGAAATAATACTGAGAGGGGGGGGTGAATCAGTATTATCACATTAATAAAAAAATTTCATTTCCATAATCAGATTCATATATGCTACTTCCACAACTTCTTATGATTAAGTTAATTGATCTTCAATGAGTGCATTAGAACATTATCAACCATATTATCAGATAACAGATGCCGTAATAGAGAATAGATCATCACACATAAGGCACACACATGAACACCATGATATAAGGTGGAAATCCAATGCGGGAGAAAAACCACCTGCTGCAAGTCATCTCAATCTTCTTCTTAATAAGAAAATCCTTTTACAATATTTGTACTGGTGCAGTCTTATACCAGTACGGGAGCTACAACCCCCTTTGCTCTTGTACTACCCAATCCATTTACTAGTACACAGGCTACTACCTGCTACAATGCTCCAAAGATCTCCCTTAGCTTTTGTACTAGCTCAGATACTAGTACATAGGCGCTGGCCTACAATCTTCTCTCCTCCAGGTACCACGTTTCATCAATTTTTAGACTGGATACACTGAAGCACAACACATAATCTGAAAGGCCACTTTTCATCCAATTTTCATACTGGACCCAACAACAACATTGAAGCTCATAATCAAACAACCTTCTGAATCACCCAATCACCAGATCCATACATATACAATGATATTATGAGAGTTATCAACCAGATCTAGTACATAAAGATAAGTCATTAATCATGCTGTTATCTGAACTCAATACCAGTAACCAAACATTAGTTATGCACCCAAAACCCTCCACACCTGCGCCTTCTGTGGCGCCGCGACCATCGCACCTGTGCCTTCTGTGGCGCCTCTGCACTGCGCCTTCTGTGGCACCTCCGCACTGCGCCTTCTGTGGCGCCTCTGCACTGCGCCTTCTATGGCGCCTCGGCACTGCGCCTTCGGCGTCTGCACGCCTTCTATGCCTGGCGCCTCTGTGGCGTCTCCGCACTGCGCCTTCTATGGCGCCTCTGCACTGCACCTTTTGTGGCGCCTCCGCACTGCGCCTTCTGTGGCGCCTCTGTGGCGTCTCTGCATTGCGCCTTCTGTGGCGCCTCCGCATTGCACCTTCTGTGGCGCCTCTGTGGCGTCTCCGTACTGCGCCTTCTGTGGCGCCTCCGCACTGCGCCTTCTGTGGCGCCTCCGCGCTGCGCCTTCTGTGGTGCCTCTGTGGCGTCTCCGCACTGCACCTTCTATGGCGCCTCTACACTGCACCTTCTGTGGCGCCTCTGTGGCATCTCCGCACTGCGCCTTCTGTGGCGCCTCTGTGGCGTCTCCGCACTGCGCCTTCTGTGGTGCCTCCGCACTGCGCCTTCTGTGGCGCCTCCGCACTTCCGCAGCTGCAGCGCTCAAGAGATCACCCTTCACAGATTCGCTTTCAACTTCACTTTCATAGATCAAACTTTCAAAACAATAACCCAATATTTCAGATCTTAAGATATTCAATTGCAAGGATGAATTAGCCAAGTGATCTCCTTTGCTTTATATAGACTTAGGCCTTTCACAATACCATGGGCCAAAACCATAGGATCAAAAAACTGTTGGACTAATACCATGAACCAACCATGAAAGTACGTGAGATCAACACTTTTGACGAAGTACCATGGTCCAAAACCATAGGTTCAAATACCAAGGACTAACTACCATGGACCAAAGGTAAGTTCTCCAACATATACGCGCTTTTCCTCATAGGTTCAAATACCAAGGACTAACTACCATGGACCAAAGGTAAGTTCTCCAACATATACGCACTTTTCCTCATAGGTTCAAATACCAAGGACTAACTACCATGGACCAAAGGTAAGTTCTCCAACATATACGCGCTTTTCCTTGCATGAAAGTGCGTGAACTTTTTCTCTACATGAAATAAACTTTTCTCTGCATAAAAGTGCGTGAACTTTTCTCTACATGAAATAAACTTTTCTCTGCATAAAAGTGCGTGAACTTTTCTCTACATGAAATAAACTTTTCTCTGCATATAAGTGCGTGAACTTTTCTCTACACTATAATTTATTATCTGAGATGAGTGGGTTTCCATCAAGTACAACATATGTATCATAATGCCAACAACATCTATGTGGAATTGTCTTTATGACCTTTTGTGAGCTGTAACAAAACCTCTGCAGTAACAGTCTTCCTCTGTTACATGATACCTCACCAAGCCCTCCCCACTCAGTTTTTTGGCATCCTTTTGGTTCCCTTCTCTAGAACTAATTGAGCACACCTTTCTCTAGGATGCTACAAATCTTCTCACCTTCTGCTGCCTGCTAATTGCACGACATTAAGATCACAACTCTCCAGCTTTAACATAACTGTACCTCTTCTCCTTTCTTTTTCATGCAGAATATTCTTCCTTCTTGCAGGAAATCATTTCCCTACTCGAATACCACTTTATGAAAATAGAATTTGGGGGTTAGTCAAAATCCATTTTCTTCATAAAATTCAATCCTGAGGCCTGTGGGTTATGGCCCACAAACCTTATCGGAAGCATTCATAAGGCTTTAGCCCTTTAAAATTGGACCATATAACATATTGAAGGTTTTTTTCCACTATCGAGAGCCTTAACATTCCATTTAGCTTAAAAAATCGGAACCACGCCACTTTAACGTAATACATAGGATTTACCATAAATACAAAGGGAAAATCCCCACCCGAACACAAATCTGGATCTCAAATTATATGCACTCGGACCTATTTATATCGTTGGGTCGGCCTCTTGGTCCATCGCAAGTCTACTGCGCTGATTACCCCGACCTCTGATCGCCGATTATCGCTATCGGCGATATCACTTCATCAGCCTTGGTCTATCGGTGATATTATCATTGGCATGTTGCAATCGCCCATTCCATTGTCCACCTTTGATAGCACTTATAATAGCTGAATGCAACTTAGCAAATTGATATTCCTCTGTCGATCCAACGGTCCCGACTAATCACAATCCAATGATTGAGTTTTAATCGCACAATTATAAGTCACAAATCCTCCAAGTCAGGTTCTGTCCACTTCAAAGTGTGAATCCAATATCATTAAGGACATGATAAGGTTACGTATTCCCATCTATAAATCTTCAAGTCCGGATTCAGACTCGGACTATGTTTTTGTTGTTTCTTAGTGTAACTGGAATTCGACTCGCCTTCGATGGGTCCCTGTACTTAACACGATTTTCTACCAGAGTCTATTATAAACATGACATTCACATGATTGTTGGATCGCTATCGATCCAACAGTGATCGATGGTCGATCAATGGTCTACCAACATTGGATTCAAGCCATCAAGCACATATATACAACAAAACTGAAAAGACTTAATACACAGACCTGTGCAAATCCACATAACTCACACTTTTATATTACACACAACATGATTACAAGATCTAAGGCATTTTAGCCTTAGAATGGGTTCCTTCTCAACTACATCTTGATTACTCTTGTCTTACACACATTTTATCTGTCCCTCTATATTCTAATTGAATGCGTAGGTTCACTATTTATAACAATACATTGGATTGGATCACTGAAGGGATCCAATCAATCCTTTCCTTGAATCACTCAACTAGAGCCCTAAAGCTCGCTACATAATACATATGTGGTAGTATTACACTTAATAAGTCTCCTCGAGACTTTTATCCATTCCATCGTTTACGTTGTTTTGAACAGAATTCTCCCCTATTTTGTTCAATGGTCCATGTCTCCTTTTTGTTCCACTTTGGATTCCTCCATTAATTAAGGGGGGGTTAGATGCTCCTACATCACACTATAATAGGGTCTACCACAGGCCCAAGAAAAATCCTCAACTGCAAAGGCGTCTGCTTGAAGCCAAAATTATTATGATACCAGATGTAAATTTTAACTCTATATAGAAATTACCTGCAAACAAATTCTTAAAACATAAAAATATATAGTGGTGAGAACATAAAACTATACACAAATATTTTATCCTGCAACCCAAACCAAGAAAATTATATTTATTTATCATTATATTCCTTTCAATGTTACAATACATTATATGTTGAAAATGGTAACAAGAAAATCCTGATTTAATTTTCCGTTGAATTAAATTAGGAGAAAATTGTAATTCCACATCACAAGACAACAAGAATGAGTTAAATAAGTTAATTTCAATTATTTGGCTCAGTTAATTCAATTTGAGAGCCTAACTTGAGTCATGTAGAGTGGTGCCTAAATTTTAGGAGCCTCTGTTGGGTTGAATTTGAGTTGTAATAGTTTAATACAATTAAAATGAGTTAATGTCAACTAAACTATTTCCAACTATTGAAGGAACTGGTAGGAGGTTTAACAGTGGGGTGCAACTTCATGTGTTCAACTAGTTAACTGATAAATCAGCCATAATTAACTCATTCATGCAGGAAATTCGAGTTACCTAGTTGAGATTGGAGTTCAAGGGTAGTGTACTATCAGTTGTATAATTTTCTGAGTTGTATAGGTGGTGAACACAGTTAGAGAAGTGCCTATAGGGATTACGTAATTTAGTATGGGGATTTCCCTAATTAATAGGGGGCTAATTCCTTGAGAAGTGAGGCAAAGAAATTGGAGCTTGGAAGGCAACCAAATTGGCTAAGTATTGGCTAGAGTCAGCTTATGAGGCAGTGAGATATATTATACTTGTGCAGATATTGTTCAAGTTGAACAAGCATTGTATTTTCTTCTCTATTTTCTGATCTAATGCAATATATAGATAGGAAGGGGTTTTGAGCAGCAATATTTTCCCTTAGATAAATCTCTAAGCATATGTGATTGAATCTTGTCTCATGTTTATGTTGTGATTTCTCGATCGATTAATTGTTTCTGCTAATAAGTAGAGTAGATCCAAGTAATTTGTTTTAGCATATTACATAAGCAGTTTGAATCTACAAGGAATTTCTACATGGTATTAGAGTAGGAATCACAATATAAGAGAATAATTTGAGTTTGTCTTTGCAGGTGAATCAAATTTTTAGGATCATTCTTTAGAGCTAGCAGGATGTCATTCTATGGATTGAAACTCAAGTATCCCCTAGAGGGTATCTTGAATTATATTGCTTGGAAGGATAGGATGGAGGTAATATTGGAAGATAACGACTTGAAGGAATTCATAGACAATAATTCTCCTAAGCCTCTAACAAATTATGCTCAAAATCTAGCATGGTGGAAGAAATTTGTGGTAAAGGCGAGGAGGATGATACTAGAAGGAGTTTAAGATCATATTGTCTCGAATTTACATGTGAAGGATACCCCATATATAATGTGGCAAGCCTTGATAAACTTGTTTTAGAATAGGAGTGACCACATGAAGCTGGCACTGAAGGACAAGCTTCAGAAGATCAAGGTGGAAAATGATGACACAATACCACAATACCTGACCAAGTTCACCCAATGTCACGATGAACTTGAGAGTGTTGGTATTACAATTTTTGAAGATGATCTAGTAAGCCTAGCACTTCGAAGCCTTCCCAATAGATAGAAAAACTACCAGGATTTGGTAAATGGGAGGGAGAAGCTACCAAATTTGGAGTGATTTTGGTCCGAGTTGGTGCAAGAAGAGAAAAGGAAGAACACCAAAGATGGAACATCATCCAAGCATGATGATGAGGAGAATTGTGCCTTGGCTAGAAAGGAAATGAAAGGGAATAGGAAGAAATCCCAATCCAAAAGAGATTCTATTCAGGGGGAAATAAGAAAGACTTGTCAAAGTTTAAATTTTTTCATTGTGTTGAGGTGGGACACTATGCCATGAAGTTTCCACACAAGAAGGCTGACAATAATCCCCGTGGAGGAGGCGACAAGCGAAGCTCTAGCTTCACAATTCGAGTTGGATTTCACACTCATTGCATGCATGGTGACATCAGTGATGGGTAGTGTGTGGTATCTGGGTAATGAAGCATCATTACATATGACAGGAAACAAAGAATTTATTAGTGAATTCAAAAATAAGGACATGAAGGTGCACATCGAAATGGGAGATGATGAGAGGTATAACGCGACTGGTATCGGTACAATTACTTTCCAGAGGGAGTCTAGTTCTCCTCTCACATTAAAAGATCTCATGTATGTTCTGGGTCAAGAGAAGAATTTAGTTCAATTGCTATGTTGGAATATCGTGGCTATGATGTGATAATTAGCAAAGGAAAGGATTTCCTTAGACATATCTCTATGAGACAAGTGAAGCGGATCGGGGTTTGGGTGAAGAACCTCAACAAATTGGATGTAGAAAGTCTTGTTGCGTGTTATCACTCAGAATTTTCCCTAGAAGTTATCAGCAGAAGGAAGAAACTAAGGTAACCACAAACCAATATTTTAAGTATATGCTCTAGCCAACCTATGACTTAGAGAGTGCTCTCTCTATATAATTTAGCTTTGCTTTACTAGGATTTTAGGCTAGTTCTGAATTTTCATTGGGGTTTTGGTTTTGAATTTAAGGTTGGGAGATGGAATTCTTGGAACAGATGGATAGAGAAAGGTCTTTAAGCCATTGGGCTATGGAGTCAACAGATGGATAGAAAAACTGGATCAATTCATTAAAGGATTGTTCACAGGCCTGGCTAGAAAAGTAAAGTGCAAATCTGTAGGTTGAATGGGTGAAATGATCCTAACCAGGGTGAGAGAGCACTTAAGAATCCTTAGAGCGGGGTTAAAATGAAGAACAGGGGATAATCATGAACAAAGGGCAATTAAGAATCCTTTGCTATAGATCACAAGGAATAACCTAAACTAAGGAGCAATCAAGAAATCCTTAACTTATATTTGTGAAGAAAACATTAAATATGCATATCAGTCAAGACAAAGTGTAGTTAAGCAATTTTTGAGATATCATTCCATGTTATAGCATTCATATTTTTAGAGATACAAGTAAGAATATGGAAAAACTTGAAGAAAGTAACATTAAATGTGAGAGAATGCTCATTTTAACTTTGCTTTACACAAGAATCCAATGAAATATCTGATCTTTATTCCTTAATCCAGCTAGCTGATCCAGTCATTGATACAATATAATTTCATACCTAAGAACAAGAAGTCTATAGAAATGTTTGGAATCCACCCTATATACTTCGAATGGTGAAATATATATACAAAAAATTATTACAAAATATCTCAAACTGATTTGAGACTAAATTTAAGAAATACAAATATCTTCTTGCAAGAAGATAGAGATAGATAATGAACTGTTTCATGTTGTCCCTTTTTATTTGGTACTACTAGTTGTTATGGTTGGATTTGTAGCCCTTTATGTTTTCTTGCAGTTATGGAGTTCTACAATGGAGTCTTCTTTACTTTCATCTTTCACTTGACACTCTTTGACCCTGATACTTTGACCTTGCTGCCCTATTTTCATTTGTTTACCTGGCTACCTTCATTTTACTGTGTGGTAACTTTTAGCTGTAAATTCATCACAGGAAATCAGTCATAGTATCCCACCATTTTGCATCTGGTAATTTTACATTCATCATCCTCTTATAGATCTCATCAGCCTCAATATACATGGAAAAATTGGGCTTGGTGAGGAATAAATGTTTGACCTTATGTTCCAGAAAAAACAAGTTTTCAAATCTATTATATAACACTTTGCCTATTAGTAGGGCTTTTATTGATGAAGAGTTGGCTTGTTCCTTGGCCAACTTTATGATTCTATCACTATAGTCCAACTGCGTCATGAGTTTTTCATTCGTAACCATAGGATTGGGCAGACCTTTTTCCCTCAAAATCTGGAATTTAGCCATGAACGTATCGATGGCTATCTGCATATTGTGGCACTTTTCTTCTAAGTTAAGCATAAGGTTCCTTTTGGAAAGGACCTTCCTTATTTCCAAAATGGTCTCATTCCTATATTCTATTTTTAGCTTAGGAGCTCATATCTATTCTTGCTCTTGAGGAAGTGGATGAGTCTATTTGCATCCTCAGGCTTATTCCCCAATTCCTCCTTTACTTTCTGGATAGCCTCTGTAGCTACCTTTACTAACTCTTTTTGTTCAAAAATAACTTGGACTAATGGCCAAATATCATTGACAAAGCCAATGATATTGGCCCACAACATTTCCTTGGTTTGTCCAAGTGGTTTTTCCAGTGTTAAATCCTTCTCTAGGATTTTGATTCTCTCACCCATTCTCTAGGCCTTTTGTGCTTCTTCTTTTTTCTTGAGTTGAGCAAGTTTGCAGTCAGTTTCCAAACTCGCCACCTTTTCCTTTAGTCTTTTCATCTCTATAACCTGGATGGACATTTCTTCCATGGATTTAATCAATTCTATTGCTTTTTCTCCTTGTGCACCTATTGTTGTTGTAGATTCTGCTATTACTAGCAATGTTGTGGCAGGTGGAGCAGTGGGTGCCAGCGATGCTACCAGTGTAGAAGGAACTATTGCAGATATTGTTGGGATGACATCCTTGGTAGTTGTGGCCAAGTTGCTTTGCTTCAATTGAATTAAAGCGTCCAACTCCTTTTCTGTCTCCTTAAGTTGATCATTCAGCTTCATGACCAAGTCCATCAACTCCTCATGTCTGGTTTGGTTCTTTATGACTTCTAGAGTTTGAGGATGATGCAGCTAGAGTATTTTCAATTGCCTCTTAAGTGCATCAATATCATCATTTTTCTTTCGTAATAAGTAGCTCTGTAGCTTTATATCCTTGGGATCGTGTCCCAATTCAATCACTAAGTCCTCTAAGGACTTGATCTTTGTATTCTTGGCCTGTGAGGAGGCCTTCTCTAACTAAAATTGTGTTGAGATGTTGTTCAGAGAGTTCTATAGCTGATGGGAAGCTATCGCTTTACCTGTCAGGGTGGAGTATATCATCTATCTGGCCTGTTTGTGTAGTTCAATCTGGCCTATGGGACGAATATCCCTTACCAACACTTCAAAATACACCTTCTTAAAATCTGATGTTGTCTTGGGCTACTGAGATGTGGGTTTAAGAAAAGTCATCTGTAGCTTTCCCTCTTTAATGTCAAAGGATAACATTATCCTTGTATGATTGGTGGGAGTCAGCTTTAGGTATTGTGCATATGTTTGGGCCTTAAGCCTCTCATTTCTGGCTTTGTTTCCCTTGTATCTTTCCTTGATATCTTAATCTTTGTTAGCAGGCATTCTAAAGGAAGACACTTAAACACTAAGCTACCTTTCCAACATCTGAGTTTGTGATGTGGAAGGCTCTTGCATTCCTTCAGATGGAGTGGCAGGCCTACTTCTTTCTTCTTCTGTATTTGAGACCTCAGCTGAGTCTTTAGTATATTCCCACTCAGAGGCTAGATTTAGCCTTTGCCTCTTGTTTGATTCCTATTGCAAATCAGAGGTGGTCATTCCTGAAGTGGAAGCCCCTTCTCTATTTCCTTCTGGGATCTTCTCCTCATTCTGAGGAGTCTACATGACCAGAGGGGTACTCATGGTTCTTTCTGGTTCTTATTGTACCTGTAGAAAATAGTTGTCATCAAGCTGCTTTTCTAAATCAATTAGAGCATTCTCTATGTCTACTTTGGTGCTGTCTTGGTCTACTAGGGTACCTTCCACCCATTCTATTTGATTTGCATATGCTTCTATTTCAGGTATGGGATGGTGAATGAAAGGTCCTATCTTGACCGCTTGTCTCTTCTTTGTGATGAATTGCAAAGGATCATATCTCCAAAGAAAACTTCTTTTGAACTACATGTTCTATAATATCAAATTTGCCTCTTTGCCAGCCTCCCTAGAGTTGCATATGAAGGGACCTAGTTGGTCTTTTATCTTGAAATAAGCCTTCTTCTTGGCATTGACGGAGTTGACTTCATCTACATTGATTATTTGTCTATAATATTCTAGGGAAAACACCCTCATGGGGAGGTATCTTGGCAACTTATATGGTGCAAGCATGCAACCATATATCCTAATTTCTGTATGGTTCTGATAAAGGTACCAGTCACCCACTTTGGTTTGCTTAGACAATTGAAAGACTCTCTTTATTTCTGGACTAATTCTAGGAGGAGGGCTTCCAGTCAACACTTCCATGACTAGATGTACAAATAAATCAATGAAATCAAAGTAAGAGTATGGAGATTGGTATTGGTGGATCAACGGGTTCAAAAAAATGACCGACCTGAGCTGACCTTTGGTGTCCAGTTTCTGAAGGGTGACTAGTAACTTATCAGGTTGGTAATATAATAACATATGGTATAACACTGAGGAATACTTGAAAACTCTTCATTGTTCATTCTAAGGAATTGTTCATGCATCCTATTAGCTATAAATTTGGCACAGTCATAAATGACAGTAGGAGGCTGCCCTGGAGTGTAGATGGACATGAAGGCAAGGATTATTTCATCAATGTACTCATTGGTGGAGTAACCCAAGACACAAGATATCATGGCCAAAATATGCTGGTCCCATGGATGGAAAATGACCAATACATATGGAGGGGAGACCTTAGGGATGTGTTTTTCCTCTCTAATGAAGGTTTGGAACAATTGGGTCAATTTTTCACAACTGAGCTTGGGGTACTAGTCCAAGAGGTCTCCAATTGAGAGAAGAGTTAGGTTTGGCCTTGGTTCAAGCTGCATCATTTCGTTTATGGATTCAGCAGTGATGGTAAAAAGTATAGTTTGGTTTGGGGACATGATTGCTCTCTGACTAGGTGTCATGAGGAAAGAGTCAATTTTGCGGACAAAACCAACCTCCCTAGAAAGCAAGGCTTTTCTAGTGACAAACAAAACAATCAAGCACTATCTTTCCCTAAATATGCATTTAAAATAAAAGCAACCATGTGTTTAAGGCTTACCTCTAGTCCAACGCTATTTGTAGCAGCCAAGCCTCTTCGATCCAGATGAGCTCCTTCTCCTTGAAGCCTGCATTCACTAACAAGCAAACGATTACATAGCACCTGAATAACTCATATAATAAAACATATTCATCATAAAGACCAAGGAGTTTATGAAACAAATTATATATAACAACTTGTTGAGAAAAATGAACTTAATTGTATTAATTGGAAACAAAAGAAACCATTACAACCAGTGCCTTGGTGTTGTGCAGGTCCCTCCCAGGGTCCAACAAAAGTTCTCCTCTACTTTGATCAACTCACCCACTTCCAAATGAAGCTAAGAAAGGATTGGAATCTCTCCTCTCAAGCTCTATAAGGGAGTACTAATTTCAGCAGCATCTACCCTTAGGAATGTTCAGCTTTCAACCTCCCCTCCCTCTGGCCCAATGCCTGTATTTATAATGCTTTGGAGGAAGTTAAACAGGTCCACCATCAATGGGATAAGCCCCTCTTTCAAAGGGATAGCTCCCCTCTTCATGGGATAAGTTCCTCTTTCATTGGGATGCATGAACCATCTAGAGGCGTTCAATCCACGTCAAAACATCTTCTAGAATGCTCTAGAATCAACCACAAGTAAGTTTTTTGAAGTAAAACTTGCCCCTTTTGACTTTTACAGGGGTACGCACCCACCCCTTTACAGACAAAGCGTACAAGTACGCAGGTATTATGTACTTGAGGTGCGTACACGCAGGTAACAGTAAGAGAAACTACGTAACCAGAGTTATATTGATTTTTAAAGGTTTTCTCTCTTTTTTGGAGTATGACATGAGGAGCAGAGGTATAAGACTTGCCAAGGAGGACAGTATGGTTATTGATGGAGCCATACTGACTACAAATAGTCATGGTGACAAATTTTAGTGTAACAGATTGCCCCCTAAAGTGCGAGGTCTGTAGTAGATTAGGGTTTCATATCATCTAGGAAGGGTGAAGCACTTTATCATTTCGAGAATTATCTTGTGGAGAGCCCAGTTGGAACCTGCAAATATTCAACACAAAATACAAATATGAGATCATATCATCGCTGAGGTAGGCATTCCCATACTCAGATCAAAAACTTAACTAACAAACTAACTACTGCTCTGATATAGGAATGATTTCGCAGTACATCATAATCATAGACACATGTAGACGCAGTATGGACGCAGCCATCTGTTTATAATTAGTCTACTATATAATGAATACAAAACTCCTCGCAGCCTCGATGGCGGAAACTAGATCCAAGGTCTTCATTTCTGCTTCCCGAAATAGTACGATTCTATCCATGCGAATAAATGAGTTGATGTCGAACATGGTAGAAACCACTTGATTACCAGTCAATGATGTAAACTATTAACAAGTGTGAGAGAGACCACCAGTGATGTCAATGGTTCTCAAAGTACCTAGTACAATCCATGAGATGTGAGTAGATGTGTTGATGTCGAACATGTCATGGAATCCTTCGATCAAAAGTCAATGATGTAAACTTCCGTCAAAGGCGAGAAACCTGCCATTGAGGCATGCAGATTTCAAGGTACTGACGATTCCTAGATCATCTTTCTAGATAATGTGCTGATGTCGATAGAAAGCGATCCGTTGCAGGAAAGCCCACAACACGAAATCATAGTTCAAGTTGAAGAAATGTAGCTGTAAGGACTGACTCAGGGATGGTCAAGATGGATGACAAATATTTTGCAGATGAATCGTTTATTTGCAGTGACCTCTTGAACACATAACGACACAACAGATGGCTTGGTGACAATTGACCCAATGCTAATACCCAGAAACCGGCTGAAGACTTTCAATGTGGTTTGATCAACTGTGAGGCAAAGGATTTCCCAACCCAGGTGAATGAAAAGTGTCGTGTTCAAGAGTGGTGATAAGGTTTTTCCGAGACAAAGGATAACAAATAGGCTCATTTTTCTCTCTTTTCCCCCACCATTTCTGGCAAGTACCTCTTTATTTTTTACAAGCTTGAGGAGGATAACATTTGCTTGATTATAAGCTCATCCTTCGGATGAGTCCAACTTAGTTTAGATTCGAACCCTAAGAAGGAGTGGTTCGTTCCTGTTTGTAATTGAACAGGTCCTTTACTGTGAAATTTTAACGAGTCCGGTATAGGAGAAACTCGGCGTTTTTCAATTTTAGAGAGTCTGAAAAACTTAAGAAGACTCCAGGGTTGACCTTTTTCATAAATTTGTGTCTCCCAAGCCCGAAAAAGTATAAAATAATACTTGAGAGAACCGCTTGATCTTTACGACCAAGGAGTACTTTCATGATTAGTGTCTCTGGTCTGAAAAGTAAAAAGCAATCAAAGACACGTCATTTTATTTCCAATATCGAATTTGAAACGACAAAAATCCGGCAATCTTTTCATGTTTTTACGGTTAGAAAAGGGCTGTAAGAGGACCGTCTTTTAATTCCATTTTAACGAGTGTAAAAGAAACGCTCGGCAATCTTTTCATGTTTTAGGAGTTAGAAAAGGGCTTAGAGATGACTCTGATGTTTTTGTTTGTAAAAAATGACAATTTCCCTGAAAATCCTTTATCCTGCACAAAAACCGACACATTACTCATACCTGTTGAAGAGAGATAAAAATACTTTGAAAAATACCTTTTCATGGTGAAAAATAAACAAATTTACCATTTATTTACCCAAAAAACCTATAAAAAGGGCTTTTACCAATTCATTTTTACCATTTTACTGTTGAGGAGAGAAAAAGGGCTTTTGGCAAGAAACTTCCCGTGGACATTGCGGAGAATCCGACCATCGAAATCGAACGCCGTCTCTTCCAGGTAATTTACAACATCCTCCTCTTCAATTTAATCCATTTAGAATTCTTTTTAGGCCCCAGATTTCATTTTTTGGAGGTTTTGGGGTTTCAAAAACCGCCTCTCGGGGTACGCAGGCACCACACTAGGGACCCGCGTACCCCGACATTTTCTCAGTTGGAAAAATGTCAGGGGTACGCACCTTGCCTTCAGGGAACTTGTGTACCCACGCTCTGTTCCTAAAAGCGGGGTGCGTACTCCACGCAACAAGTTTTAAAACCCCAAATTCTCCAAAATGGACCAATTTTTTTGATTTCATGGAATCTAATTGATGTTTTTTGGCATGTAGATTGTTCACCATGCTTGATTGGCGCAAGAGAGAGCACGAAGATGTTGATTTGGCTGCCATTAATCATCAATCGTCAATTGATGCTTTGAAGGCATGCAACCTTTATAAATACTGGGCCATACCTGGCATGAGGGCCCAAGTGAGCTTTCTAGAGTGGCTGGTAGAAAGATGGAACGTTTAGGACCAGTGTTTTTATATTGGAGGGCACCAAATCGAGATGGAGCCCGCAGATATCTACTTTCTCACTGGTTTACCCAAGAGAGGCGAACACTTGACTCTGTTCGGGACTAGGCCAGGTGGCCAGTCTATCGCTAGTCTCCGACTAGAGTGGTGTAACACTCATTCTCAGGAGAAGGGGATAGAGATCAAAACTATATCCCATCCTGAACTTAAGGTGATTGCTTTTAGAGTTACCAGACTTTGCGGGGCTGCCGCTTTAGACATTGCTACTAGATCCCAGATGCGGATGGCTATTGATTGCTATCGAGGTACCATTTTCAACTGGTGTGATGTTGTGTTGGCCAATGTAAAAGGCCAACTGACTAGAGCCAAAAACGGAGAGCTAAAGACCTTTGGATATGGGGCTTTAGTTGTGAGTTTTGGCTTAGAGAGGGTTCCGATGCTGATCCCACAGTAGCTCATTGTTGAGGCTGGGCTTCCTCGAGAGCCCAAATTGATGCGATGGGTTGCGGTTATGGCCCGTCATCCTGATGAGGGAATGGAGGTTGTTCGATTTACTCCGGAGTACTTTCGCTGGTTAGAAGACCAGGTCTTTTCTATACAGGATTTTCCATATGCCGGAGTTGATTTTCGTGGAGATCCGGACATGGTTCTTCCACCGGGAGAACAATGGATGATACAGGTAATTCATTTTCACAAGTTTTTTAAACTATCTATTTTTTTGTTTGTTTTATATCATCTCAAAACTGATAGTAATAATTTTCAAAATGCAGATGTAGGTCCACGGCGTCCAGCCAATCTCTGGCCTTATGAGAGGAGACTACCAGTTGCAGCGGCATCGGCCCCACAGGACGAGGCCACAGAGACTTTGGCTGAGCTGGAAAGTGACCTAGAGCGTCTTACAGCAGACATACCGGAGACTACCATAGATGATATTCCAGTCAGGCTTCAGCGCTATGTAGTTGGGGTCCCAGGACCTTTTAGGAGGTTCTTGTGTAGGGTGGCCTGTGCAGTGGTGTCATATAGAGATCATCACCAGTGATTGGATGGTCGTTTTGTAGACACATGTGACATTTTGGTTTTTTGTACTTATCATTTTTGCCGATCATAAGGTGTTTTTCAACCTATGATCGAAGACGATGTATTTTTTGACACACTCCTATCTATATATATCATTATTACCGGCTTATCTTGTAAATCATGTTATGGAATGGTTTTAAATTTACATGTATGATTATTGCAAATGTCTATTTAACATTCGAGAAGCAATTGCATATGCTAATGTATTTAAAGACCTTGGAATATGTTGATATTCAATGTAATCAAACTCACGTTCCAAGAGACGCACTCTCAAAAATAACCTTAATAACACTGGATTTCTAATGGCATACACTCTATTAAGTTGTAATACAACGAGTTCAGAATCTAACCTCACTATCAAACTCCGAATCCCAAATGAAATAGATTCAGACAATAACTCAATCACTGCACTGTATTCGGCAATGTTGTTTGTTGTTTGACCGAGGCTCACCCCATGCATAGATACTAACTCGTCAGAGGGCGAATAGATAACCCAAGCTGCGGAAGAGATATTCCGTGTACTACGACAAGCACCATCAGCAAAACCAATGTATGTTTGGAGAGGCATCGACATCTGCATCATCAAGAGTAAAACCAAGATAAGCAGAAATAACGACGAAAACACACTCTCTAAGCTAAGCACACTGTCTAAACTAACAAACACTTGCTAGAAAGAAAAAATAACCTAACTAAAAATCTCCATACCCATCTTTTAAGCATAATACCTCTTTAGGTAAAGTCCATTTCTGGGTTTACCCAAAGAGTCCCCGTCAAAGTCTACCAACTCATAGGCCCCTTTTGGTAGCTTTGGCTTGACAATATAGGGCCCATGCCACATAGGAACGAATTTTCCAGCACCTAATTTATCATTAGCTTGATCATATAATAAGACTAGGTCTCCTTCCGAAAAATTTCGAGGGGTCACATTTCGATCATACTGAGCTTTCATACGTTTTGCGTGAGTCTCGATTGCCAATGCAGCATCACGTCGATTCTCATCTAATTGAGCTAAGTATAATAAACGCTTCTCCTCTTCGGAAGTAGCTGGAAGTAACTCGATGGCCATTTGCAGTGACGGGATTTCACATTCAATGGGTAGCACAGCTTCCAAACCATAAACTAGTTGGAAAGGAGTGAACCTTGTTGATGTTTTCACTGAGGTTCGGTACGCCATAAGCGCTGAAAATAACATGTTGTGCCAATTCGACCAATGAATACCAATGATTCGTCAGATCATGATAACTAAAACTTTGTTGATGGACTCAACCAGACCATTCGCTTGTGGATAATAAGGAGTTGAACTATCGTGACGCAAACCAAGCTGGCCTGTAAGTTCTGTCATCATAACATTTCGAAAATGGTGCCCATGGTCAGTGATTATCGCTTGTGGGACACAAAACCTAGCAATTATATGATTGAACATGAAAATTGCAGCTATCTTGCCGTCTGCCTCGAATGTAGGCATCGCCTCGGCCCACTTAGTAAAATAATCTACCGCAAGAATGATATATGCATGCCCCCTGGCCGAGTGAGGGTTACATGTAATAAAATCAATACCCCATTTGGCAAAAGGTCCAACGACAATTATAGGGTGGAGAGGAGCAGGTGGAGCGTGTATCTTTCAATCAAACACTTGACAGTTGTGGCATCTTCGGATCGCAGTAATACAATCTTTAAACAAGGACGTCCAGAAGTAGCCAGCGCGCAATATCTTTTGGGCTGTGGCATACCCAGACATATGACCGCCACACGCTCCAAAGTGACAGTCATTTAGAACCCTTTCAGCCTCTTTGTGAGTTAAGCAACATCGAAAAATAGAGTCCGCCCCACGGTGATAAAGAGTATCTCCAATAATTTTATATTGCTGGGACTGGAATCGAATTTTCTGACGTTCCGACTTTGAAACTTCGGGCCGAAAGGATTGGGTCTAGAGATAGATGATGATATCCCCATACCACGGATCTAAAGTGCTGATTAGAAACAAAGATTCGTCCGCAATGGGCTCCTCTGCCATAGTTTCCGTGTTAGCACGCGGGAAGTCACACATTAACTCTGCAAAAACTAAAGATTTCTTAGACTTAGATTTCTCAAACTCCAAGTCGAACTCCTGCAGGATAACAATCCATTTAGAGTACTTGCCCCCTAGCAATTGTTTAGTCAAAATGTAGATCATAGGGTTGCAATCCGAAATGACTGTAGTTTTACGAAGTAAAATGTAGTGACGAAAACGTTGGACAGCTTGAACGGCTACCAATGCCAATATCTCCACATGTGAGTATTTTAGCTCAGTTGGATTTAACGTCTGACTAAGGTAATATATCACATGTTCCGTTCCGAATTCATCTTCCTGAACTAAGACCATCCCAATGGTGGAATGAGCGGCGGCGAGGTACAAAAAGTAATCCTGGTTGTAGTTGGGAGGATGCAACAACGGTGCATGGGTCAACGCGTGTTTGAGTGCATCAAAATATTTCTGAGCTATCTCATCCCAAGAGAATTGAGCGTTCTGTTTCAACAACAGTGTAAAACCCTTTGTAACCTCGTCGTAGTTAGGAATGAATCGTCGTAAAAAGTTTGCTTTCCCCTGCAAACTTTGGAGTTGGCGAAGACTCGAAGGAGGAGGCAATTTGATGATAGCTTCTACCTTCGAGGGATCGACGCAAATGCAGTCTTTCGAAACTACAAATCCCAGTAATCGACCCGTTTCTATACAGAAGACACATTTGTGTGGGTTCAACCGAATATGATAATGCCTACACCTCATAAAGATTGCTCGTAAATGGACAAGGTGGTCAGCTCGATGTAATGAATGAGCAGGCAAATCATCGAGATACGATTGCACAATGTGCTTGATGTCATGAAACGCATAAGACATTGCCCTTTGAAAAGTTGCTCCGGCATTCTTTAGCCCAAAAGGTGATTTGCAATAAGCAAATGTCCCCCATGGACAAATGAAAGCCGTTTTTGGTTGATCGGCAGGTAGAATATTGATTTGATTGTAACCGGAAAAACCATCCATAAAGGAAAATATTTCGCTGCCGGCACAATCATCAATGATTTGATCGATATAGGGTGTTGGGTAGTTGTCCTTTGGACAAGCTCGATTAATGTCCCTATAATCGATGCATATTCTTATTGTTCCCTGTTTTTTGTTAACCAGAACAATATTCGATACCCAATCCATTAACGGGATCGGATAAATGAAACCTGCTTTCAACAGTTTTTCAACTTCTTCTTTAATTGCAGCAGCTTTTCGTGGGTGAATCTGACGTAAACGTTGTCAGATGGGTTTAGCATCCGGGTAAGTCTTGATCTCATGAACAACAATCGCGGGATCAATTCCTGGCATTTCCTCATAGGACTAGGCAAACACGTCGCGGAATTCTTGAAATAGGGCCTTGTATGTCTGAATTTCGTCATCTGTACACAAGGCGCCTATATGAATGTTTTCAATAATCCCAGACCTAACCAAAATGTCAATGGGAATAGTTCGAGAGATATTTCCCAAATTCAGCTCTGAATCAGGATGTTTCATGGGATTCTGAGCTTCCTTGACATATTCAGCTGTAAAAATTGATGAGAAATCATTTTCAAAACGATCATCCTCAGGTAAAAATGAAGATCTATGATGGAGATCGTCCCATGGTAAATCATCTATACACAGGACTTCACGAAGTTGCTCGTCAGATGAAACAACTTCGGGAAACGCTATTAACTCCGAGGTTGATGTGAAAAATGATTCCTCACGGACCACATTCATTAGGTCGATTTTGGTTGAACACGGGTCAGTAAAAGACTGCACGGCTTCATAGGCAATTTCATATGGACTCAAAGGCATAAAATTACCAAATGAGTCTATTTCAGATTTAGAAGGAACGATCCAAGGATCGTCATAATAAATAGTACCTGATGTAATCATATGAATGGTTGAAAATGAAGATGATGTGTTGAGTGGAGGAAAAGGAAAAGTTCCCAGTAAACCAAGGCATTACGTGTCCCCACTGACCCGGACCTGGACAGATAGAGACACTGCCTTCGATCCTTAAATTCATACTCTTACCTCCATACTTACCCTTGAGCCTTAACAACCTTTCTCCTTGGGAACCTCAGACTTCACCTTGATCCCTCCATCCTTGGAAATCAGACGGACCTCAGCCTTACCCTCATCCATCACCTCTAAAGCCTCATACCTTTTCAATCAGACCCTTGCCCTCCTACCCTTTCCTTCCGCATTCAGTCCCCATTCTGACAGCCGCCACAGCCCTGTACGTGGGCCCCCGTAACACTATCCTGGACCAATCCCAGGATGATTCACATTATACAGACATGCATTATGTGTTACGACCGGTATCGGCTTACTGCTACGGCACACAGCAAGAGAACGGCACACTGCTAATGGTGGCGGCTAACGGCACAAGCACACACTAAGGCACTTGCAATACATTCAATTCCGTTACATCCAGAAACCACCATCCCGAGAATGTGAGTTAGGTGGGTGCAACAATTACCCATCTTTAACTAATCCTACTCCAACATCCTTATATGGGATAGTCGTTTTACCGACATGATGAATACTCTCTGAAGAGGTTGGGTCGGATGGAAAGTAAGCCAGCTGGTCTATTGTTACGATCTTTCCATTATGTGGGAACTTTATTACTCGGAAGACCGACAAAATGACCACTGTCATAGCGTAAGACCAACTTCGACCCAAGAGAAGGTTGTAGTCTAGAGGGGCATCAACCACCTCCACATCTAGACTAACAGTTTTTCCTTGAACCCCTATAGGCAAATCCTGTAGAATGCCAAAAGGATGAAACCCACAGCCATCAAAGGCCTTAAGAATTGTCGGGTATTAATTTAGTGAAGGAGAACCAAGCGATCTCCAACACTGTATCAACATAATACACGTTGAAGCTCCCTCATCAATTACAGTCCGATCAATAGGCCTGTTTTTGACTATCACTGGGATCTGGAAAGCCATTTGATGAGGCAAACGCGGTGTACTATTTTCTAGATCAAAGATTATTAGGTTCGGGTCCTGAACATCAACAGCTCCTATAGCCGACAAAAGTAATTTGCGTTGTGCTGGGCACGATTGCAGCACTTCCAAAGCCGACATTTCTGAGGGTGAAACAGCTAAGTCCTCAACAATGTTATAATTCTGAGCCGCTCTCGCATGTGGATTGAAAGCAGACCTTCGAAGTACACCCTTGGTGGGCGATTTGATTACTAAGTCTAGGTTAGGCTTCTCGATCTGTAGTGGATCGGAACCGGGAGCTGAGGTTGATGGATTAGAACGAGAATATTCTGCTTCTTTGCCATCAACAGGACTTTTACTACCATAATCTTTTGATCGAGTCGCAATCCTTACATGAGACATCATCAATATGGGTTCTTCATACTCGAGGAAGAACCTATCATTTTGCTGTCTTTTGGAAATGGATCCTTCAAAACAGCAGGAATTTGGGAACCTTTGACGATTTTCGCAACCTCTACTCAATGAGGGCAGTCTCTTGTAAAGTGTTCCTCTTCACAAATAAGACATGGATAATGAGGTTTACGCTTTTCATCATTGGATTCCGACTTTTCAGTTTTCTCCTTTGGATTTTTGTCTGCTTTATTCTTCTTCTTCCCTTTCTTCTTCCCACCGGATTTTGATTTAGATGTAGATGACTCTACAGCGTGAATATCGACGAAGAGTTCAGTAGAAGAATCTCCTGTCGGGGAGTCTGGTAAGGTTATAATAGGAGAAGAATTCTTGGAGGATTTCTTCTTGCGTTTAGTGTTCACCGTACCAATCATGCCATCAGCAGCATGAGATCCTGAAGGAGCTGCAGCGATTTGATTTGACTTTGGAAGATCTGGGATCTTTTCATGTAACGTACCTGACTGAGTGTAAACTAAGTCAAGGTACTACGCTTGAGCAATCACTTGCTCCTCAGTAACTACTTTGGCCTTAGCTACGTCTTCAGTAATCTTCGGTAACAATGATTTAGCAAACCATTCAGCTAAGATCTGGTCCGGGATAAAAACTTTCACTAACCGCCTTCGACGTCTCCATTCATGAATATGATCAGAAATATAAGTGGATGTCGATTGCTTTAATGAAGTTAGTAACTCCGTGCCATTATCATATCTGACCGGCAATTGAAAATGAGTTAAAAACGAGGTAGCTAACTGGCTAAAATTATAAAAAGAGGCCCGTGGTAACTCAATGTACCACTTGGCCGCAAGACCAATGAGAGTGCGCTGGAAAAGACGTAAGCGGATCGAATCATCCGAGATGGAATTAGAGGCACACCAGAGGTGGTAATTCATCACATGATTCGACGGGTCCTCTCCAGATTTACCTTCAAACTTGGGAATGTCGTTGGGCAACTTATTTGACATTGGCGGCCAAAATGGAAGATAATTAATTGGATCGTTCGTTAGGCGTGACAAGTCTGGTAAATCCAAAGTTGCGATAAATGGTAGCTGCCGATTAGGATCCCTAAAACTCTGGGTCATAAGACCAGTCCCAGGAGGAGGATATCCAGGATAACTAGGAATAGGAATCGCGTTCAGGATATTGTATCCTCCTGGAAAACCAGGATTAACTGGACTGTACTGGGGTTGTTGTGGTTGTTGATAAGCGTACCCAGGATACGGTTGATACTAGTAAACTGGCTGCTGGACAGCAGGACCGAATTGGTACTGTCCCTGGCATGGTTGATAAGTGAATTGTGGTTGACTTGTGACAACCGTACTTAAACCAGGTTGTCCTACAGGCATCTGAACCGTAGTTTGAATCATGGATCCAGACGATGGTAAAGATGTCTGAGGAGTAGATACAGGAATAGTAGAAACCGGAGTTGTCGATACTCCAGAAGTAAGTGGGGTAGATTGAACAGATGTTGCGGCAGTTGCAACGGTCGTTTGAGATGGAGTACGAGGTGAAATAGGCCCAGACTGAGAAACTACCGAAGGTACAAAAGTTTGAATATTAGACTGGACTGGTTGCTGGGGTGAACCAGAAACTAAGGGTTGTCCAGTTTGAGATGACAATTGTACATTTGGCTGCAACACCTGTTGAACTTGCGACGGATCCCACACTATGTTGATGCCGGGGTATTGACCCATAACAGGTTGAGAATATTGAGATCCAAAACCGGGTTGAGGGTAGGATTGATAATTGAAAGGTACATTTCCCGTACCTTGAACATAAGATTGACCTTGGGGTGGTTGGAAACCTTGGTTCGAGTACTAACCTTGAGGTAGATACCCTTGAGGCATGTACTGATACTGGGGTTGACCTTGAGGTATAAATTGATACTGGGGTTGACCTTGGGGTACATATTGAGTCTGGGGTTGACCTTGAGGAATGTAATGTACCGTAGGCACGTATTGTCCTTGAGGTTGCCCCCCAGATGCAAATTGTGTACCTTGAGGTTGCCCCTAGGCATTAATTGAAGCTGCCCCCCAGGCGGTAACTGGCCACCTTGAGGTTGAGAATTGGGAATAGAACGTGACATCATAAGAATGTCTTCTACGCTCAACATCTTTGCACCATTGCTTCCAGTGAATAACCTTTGTTCAATGGGTTGAGGAGATGCTCCCGAAAAAGTACTAGAAAGTGACTGATACCCAGCAGGAACAGAAGGACCGCCGTACAAAAAAGATTCAGGCAATTGAGTAAACATGGACGACTGACCTGACATATTTACGGGAGTATAAATACCCCTAGGTGGATAAGAAACACGAGGTGGTGAAAAACTTAACACTGAGTTGTTCAAATAATTAGTTAAAGAAAGATACCAAGTAGTACTTCTAGGTGGACTGTAAAAAATCGATTCACGCTCCCTTAGATCAATAGTAGTTTGATTTTCAGGGATAGGGATGCCTATTTCTTCTTCTGGAGCAAGTTCTTCAATAGCTATCAAACCAGAAGGAAGATTTTCGGTGATTACTCTTTCTACCCTAGGTGAATCAGGAGCACCAGAAGTTGGAGAGACTAACCCCGATGTTGGAGTAACAGGTTCAGATATCTCAAGTTCTTTTCCTATTTCACTAGTAGATGAAAAACTACCAGCAAGTTCGGAAACCGAAATAGCTTCAGGGTTATAACTTGTTTCTAGAGTTTGGTAATCAGGATGAACAACCAATGAAGACTCTCCTTCTTCAGGTGACCCTACTTTACTGCCACTAGGAGTTACGAGGACTTTCAAACCTTCGTAATGGCCCAGGACTTCTTCAGGAGGTTGGCCCCGAAGTCTACGCGACTTCCTCAACAAATCAGTCACGGTTACAACCTCAGGAGACTGGCCCCGAAGTCTACGGGACTGTCTTGGTAATTCAGCCACAGCTAAAAACTTTTAACTACTGCACACGCAAACAAAGTAAAATCTCAAAGCAAACCGCCTAAAGTCTCTAAAGAACCAAACAAATTCGAATCACACGCCTAAAGAATCTAGGGTGTCAAACCACACACAAACAGTAACTTTCCGGACCGAAAACACTAGTTGGTGATGAAATCCAACATCGCAGGATTCAATACAGAAATGGCGGGTGGAACAGTTACCCCGGCAACCTGCTTAATGAATAGACTGGACCAAGTTCCTCCACTTTAACCGTCTCGAGTGAAGTGAAACCCCCAGAAAATCCAAGTGAGTCTAGCCGACGTCTGCTCTAGGTACAGTGGGATCTTCCCTCCACCGTCACCTTAGGAAGAATCCTAAAGATAATAGTCACTAAGGTCACCAACAGCAACAAATATACCTAGGGGAACTGTTGGGACTCAAAAATGTCATATTTTCATCCACCTTTTTCTTCACTATTCCTTACATTTCATCATCCCATTAACCTGTTATCATATCACTTTCATACATACATTTGGGTTTCACCTTCCTATTTTCCATTTTATTCATTTTTGTATTATAAATGAATTTATGATTAATTATTAGAAAATGTACATATTTTTATATATATATCTCAAGAATATGTGAGTTTTGTGATGTAGGAAATATGTGAAGAATTAATATCTCCTCCACCATATCAAGGAGATAATTATGCAAGCCTTTTTCTACGGAGAAAATCATGGAGGCATATCTTATCCTAAGGAGAAGATCATGGAGGCATATCGAGAAAATCATGGAGGCATATCTTATCCTAAGGAGAAGATCATGGAGGCATATCGAGAAAATCATGGAAGCATATCTTATCCTAAGGAGAAAATCATGAAGACCTATCTTATCCAAGATATGAGAGATTTGTGGGATCATGTTTGAGAGATTTGTGCGATGATATCTTGTAATAATGGGAAACTAGTTGAGAGTGCTTGAGAGAATATTTGAATGTAATTATGGAAAGGTTATCTTCCTCATGTATATAAGAGAGTGCTCTCTCTTCATTGTGGTGAATAATGAATAATAGAGAATGGAGATTAACTTTGATTTTGATTTGTAATTTAGTTATTGTAATATAGTTTGACATAGTTTTATTGTCATGAGCTCATATCTGTTGTTTGCCATTCACTTCTTCACATGTTGTATTTATTTTCCTTTATGCAATTTCATGCTTTCCTAGTTAGTGTTTCAATGCTTTAATTTGATTTCAGTAATTTAGATTAGATTAGATTAGATTAGTTCCACTTCAGTCCTGCATATATAGTGCATATGTCTCGTAAGTCTACGGACCTCGGATTGATAAATTAAATAGTTGGGTAAGTACTACAATGGAATTAAATGAACATAGTTTCACCCAACATTTTGGCGCCGTTGCCGGGGACGCACGATGGATTGAAGTTTAGTTTGATTTCTTTTATGCAAGTGTGTTTAGACATGTTCCTAACTCTGAGGTGTTAAATGCGGTAAGACGTGGGGAACAGCCTACGCATCGCATTCGAGATACCGTAATGGGCTCGACCTCTTATGGATCAGGGCATGTAGGTGTTTACATTTATGCAAGTGTGAATTTCAATTTCTGCAGGTGTGTTTGATTTTCGCAACTGTGAAGAATGTGTGATGAATTCATTGTTCATGGTTATAATTGAAGCATTCAATTACTCAATTAATGTGCAATCCTTGTAAGAGGGTTTAATTGAGTATTGAATTCAAGATTATTTCTGTGGTCCTTTTGCTTTTAGTGTGCTGATTTTTATTTGTTTTTTTTCCTTTCAACATGATTTAACAATGAGTTTCAGCTTGGAACTACTCACTCAGATCCTAGCAGAAGTCGGGATCTCTTCTTCCGTGGAAGAGGAGATCTTGACAAGAATTAAAGGTTCAACTACTCCCCAAGAAATAAATGAAGATTCAACATCTGAAGAATCCTGCGTATCTGATGGCGAACAACCATTCAAACAGGAGATCAAGGAAGAAGAGCAGCAAATTGGAGAAGAAGAACAAAAGTTACAACATGATCTGAGTGAGAGAAACTGTGCATATCAAAGCTTCATCGAACAATGGTTCCAGGTAAGTATTAGATTAGATTCATCTTTTAATTTTTTTGATTTGCAGTTACAGCAACCAGACTCATTCACTATCAAATATTTTCATCCATCATTTGAAAACTTGCTACTGAATCTATTGTTGTCACTGCTACGTGAATGGCTTCATTGGAAGTTTAACTACACGTAACTAATTTGTAAATTCTAATTAGTATAGAGTAGGTAGGCTTTTAGATTTAGCTTTTGCTTTCATTTTCAGTGCTGCTTTTGCTTAGAATAAGTATGCTCTCCTCCTGCATCTTTGTACGATCTCGAGGATCAGAAAATAGGTTTCAGTTTTGCTTAGAATAAGTATGCTCTCCTCCTGCGTCTTTGTACGATCTTGAGGATCAGAAAATAGGGATGATTTAGGCGACCAATTTCAAGAATAAATAAATGTTTTGCAATATGCTTCATCGAAAATATCTTTCAATATGCAAATTTTTTGTGTCCATTTGTTAAAAACAAAATTTCAAACTAACCATTTTTGTTTTTAAAAGATGGGATTAATTTCATTTTCTAGACTGTTAATAATAACAAAATAAAATAAATAAATAAATAAATAAAAAAAATAAAAAAAAATAAAAAATAAAAAAAAAAAAATTCTTTGACTTCAGATGCACTGATGCTTGGCTCGCTGGTTGCAGCGCTCTTCATCTTGGTTGTACTGTATTTTGTTTTTATTCCCTGCTTTAAGTTCTTGGTTCTTAAATTCAGTTCTCATCCACCAAGTCCAAAGAATACACATCATCCTCACCCAGAACCCAAGCCCAAGATGCCAGGGATCCAATCGATGGGTTTTCCAGTTAAATGCATGAATCTTATGGCAATGAACACCTTCTGATTCTGGTTAGTCAAGCCACAGGCTTGGCAAAGTCAATTGAATTTTGTTGGATTTGACAGGCCATCCATACGCAATCCCTGCAAACGTCAGTTTTCAAAAGCGGTTTGTGATCAAACCAGGACAAATTTAGAAAAAAGAAGACATGGGTTTTTTCCCTAATAAAATGAATTATAAAACCCAGAAATTGTTTGCTCGAATTCCTAACGGTTTGAGAGGGAATCGCGATTCTTCGAGACCCTGTTTTGGTAACTGCGTAAAAAACGGTTTTCAAATCAATGTACAGAGAATTAGGGGTGTTGCTGGTAGTAAAAATCTTTGAGAAGTGCGTGAATGTAGACAAAATATTGCAACGAGATTTCTGTATTTATTCCTTTGGTGACACAAGATCTTTCTTTTGTATTTATCTGAACGCCGACTCACCTTCCTAATTCGAAATTGAAGCTCATCCAAACACATCTCAAGTTCGTTTCAGCGGCAACTATCCGGTAAAATGGTCGATTGCTGCATCCAAATTGAGCTAACCGCAAACGAACGACACCCATCTCTGAAACTTTGTCCGTCTAAATTAATTTTTAGCTCACCTTCGAAATTCAACTATCCTCGATCAAACTGGCACCGAAAGGATTATGGGGTTGTCTATATTGTTTTTTAAGACCGAAAATCTAATTTTCATGACAGGAGATTGCTTGCTCAAACCTTTGTGTTCCGATTCTTAAGAAATTTCGCTACCCTCTTGATAACTTGCATTCACACCAGAGCTCTATATTGAGATGCTATTTGTGGGAAACTCTTACATATTGGTATTGCTTATTTATCATTGAAAGCATGTTTCAATTTGCACGTCATGTACAAAATTAGTCCTAAAATGCACGACTGGTGACAGATCTAGCCTTATGAAACATCCATCTCCCCACTATATCTCCTTGGTTTGGGATCCAAAATTTCTACCTCGTCTTTTGAATACTGTCCATCTTTCAGTTTGTCCACATCTCGTTTTTGGATGATCCCAAATTGTTTTCACGCGGGAATCGGAAATTTCTCTGTCAGTGCAAATCAAGCATAAAAAAAAGCAGGAGCATTGGAAATCTTGAGATTCAAACTCAGAACTTAGGCCAAGTGAAACGCACTATCTTAATGGAAATGGAAATATGGAAATGCATATGTAAATCAAATTTTCAAAGTGTGAAGACATAAAGATTTCGAATTTTTTTTTTAATTTGCTGGGCCTAGGCTAGCCTAGCACGGCCTTTGCTTATTTGTCATATGCATGTTTCGTTGAGCAAAGGAGGCTAACCTTAAGATGAAGAACATGGTAAATTACTGGATTTTCTCTTGCCCCACTTTTTGAGAAGGGATTTTATTTCTGGTTTCTCCATTGAGTTTTTGATGGATTCTGTACCAAGCTCTGTGTTCTATACCCATATACGATTGTACAAATTGAAAGGAGCGTGAAGCTGTAGGAACATGAAGATTGTGTACAGATTGTCTGATATTTTGTGTACAGAGCATTGTGTGCCGAACCAAAGGGCTTGAATGTGCATGTCGTTATTATTCCTTCCTTTCGCAATTGCAAATGCTTTTCTGAAAAATTTCAGCGGAACTCTCCTCATTGATGAGCGATTGCTACGTTTTGGATTCTGTGCTTTTACAGTTCTTCTATACATGCATTTAGTGCTTCAGGATAAGTAGCTTTTGTGCCATATGGAATGCGTTTTATTGATGCTACTTTTTGTTGTAGTTTGGCAGGACAAAGTAGAAGCAAACTGTCCTTTGACTAATGTCCTATTCATAGATTGTACACTACAGGTTCGACCACATATTTATAGACAGTCTGCTTGGATAAACTACCCTCATTACAGTGGCTGGGTACACTGTGATTGCTGAGATGGCTCGAGTTGAAGCAAAGCGGTAAAGAGATTTGCCATATTCGCACTGCTTTGGTTTAAAATATATATGGTCCTGTGAAATTTAAGAACAAAAGACAGCTCTTTGATTTATATAATCATTATTTTTAGAACGCTTACCTAAAAATAAAAAAATAAAAAAAACTAAAAAAATAAATAAATAAAAACAAAAATAAAAAAAAATTTGCCCTCATTCATTTACATCAAACTTCATAACACCAATTACTTCCCCAAAACGATACAAAAGCCTTTTCAAATGTTTTCAATCAATTTTTTTGTGCACACCAATAAAAACATTTTGAAAAAGTAATTGCACAATCAATGAATACATTGCATGGGGACATGCAATATTTTTAGTTGGGAGGAAATTAAAGTATGTTGGACTTTTTTTGTGAATTTATGGGCAAAAGTTAGATATACTAACAAGTGAAATGAGATTGGTGTTATGTGTAGGTCAACGAGAAGCTTATGCAGAAAGCTCAACATTCCAATGCAACACCCTTTTCATCCACAATTAGTGTAATTTCGGAAAATAATTAAAAAAATGGACATTTTGTAAATTCTTGAAATGCGCTAATTTGTTTTTGAGTCACTTCATACAGGAATGATCGATGGAGATGGCACACGAAGATGACAATTTTTATGCAGGAATGGTGCTAAGTTTTTCAGAGTATACAAAGTGATTTTTCCAAATCACAATGAAACATGCATCATTGGACGCTTGAAGGAACAAATTCTTCACTGCACATATCATGACATTTTCCACTACACACCTTTTGCGTCATGACTACTCACCATCCTTGTGTTGCAGCCCATCTTCCATTTCCTTATCTTTCACAACTTCATGCACGCCTATTTTTCTGAATCGCATACATCCATTTATCCTTTTTAGTTTGCCTTTTGAATAAAACTCATTCCCTTTCCATGATCACATTACCTTGATTTCCTAGCCATGCTGATCCACACTGCTTGTCCGTGAGTTCTTTCTACTTATAGTCCTACCAAATCTTTTTGTACAAACTCGCATTGACTGATGTGGGATTCCTTAAGGCCCACCTTTCAACAAGTCTTGCCCCATCGACATCAGCACCTTATCTGGGAAATAGACTAGAGTTCATTTTGAGTACCTAGAGGCTTGCATGCCTTAATGGAAAGCTCTCTCGCTGGCGATCATGGGAATACATCAATGTCCCTTGATCATCAGATCTTGCAAGTGGCTCGACCTCGACACATCCATTCGCACTTCGCAAGATGTACTCTGGTACCTTGGCACTCATTGACATCAATGGTGAGTTGCCTCGCATTGGTTAATGGCATACATCAATGGTCGGTAATCCAATGATTTCTATTCATGCTCGACATCAACACATTCATTCGCATGTTTAGAATTGTACCATCGGGTTTGTAGCGGGTGAAGACTATACACTTTTTCATGACTCCCTCAGCAGTCACAACAGCATGCATTCTGATCTATGAGAGTACCACAGTACCACTCTCAGCATTTATCTTTTCCATGATTCAGCATCAGCAGTTCAGATTCCTTCATTCTCCAGGATCCAGTTACATCAGTCACATTTTCCATGATTTAGCATCAGCAGTTCAGATTCCTTCATTCTCCAGGATCCAGTTACATCAGTCACATTTTCCTGATCCAGCAGCAGCAGCAGCTACATTCCTATTGCATACTTCATCATTCTTGGGTAAGTAGAGGTATGTTGTTTTCTAATCTTTAATCATGCAATTCCTTATATGCTAACTTGAATATTTTGGAAAATTCCCTCACCATGCTACATTTCCTTTCACACGCCATGTTAAGTTGCATGCAGACATGCAACCAATTCAGTTGAGGGGGGGGGGGGGGGAGAACTACATTCACTACATATTCACTTCCATGATTCCATTTCTTCACCACTATCACTCCATTTACCATTCACCAACATTTATTTTCCAATGATACTTTGTTGCACTTTGCTTCATACGCAATATTGGCATGCTTCATTAATATTACAAAAGGGCTTTCTTATGCACATTATGATTTCCAGTGAGTGTTTACATTATTGAAGAAAAGAGAACAGAAAATGAAATGAATGTTGTTAACACAAGAACCAACATTATTTGTATTCATGGTTGTCACACAAGAACCAACCATATTCATGGTTTTCACACAAAAACCAACCATAAGAAAATGTAAATTGTTACTAAATGTCTCTCACATATCCTGGAAACATTTAAGACATCATCATGTAAAGCCAAAGTTCAATATGCCAAGTGTTCTTAAAAGTTACCCATGCATGGTTGCATGAGGACATGCAACAAGTTCAGTTGGGGAGGATGTTGGGACTCAGAAATGTCATATTTTCATCCACCTTTTTCTTCACTATTCCTTACATTTCATCATCCCATTAACCTGTTATCATATCACTTTCATACATACATTTGGGTTTCACCTTCCTATTTTCCATTTTATTCATTTTTGTATTATAAATGAATTTATGATTAATTATTAGAAAATGTACATATTTTTATATATATATCTCAAGAATATGTGAGTTTTGTGATGTAGGAAATATGTGAAGAATTAATATCTCCTCCACCATATCAAGGAGATAATTATGCAAGCCTTTTTCTACGGAGAAAATCATGGAGGAGAGAAATCATGGAGGCATATCGAGAAAATCATGGAGGCATATCGAGAAAATCATGGAGGCATATCGAGAAAATCATGGAAGCATATCTTATCCTAAGGAGAAAATCATGAAGACCTATCTTATCCAAGATATGAGAGATTTGTGGGATCATGTTTGAGAGATTTGTGCGATGATATCTTGTAATAATGGGAAACTAGTTGAGAGTGCTTGAGAGAATATTTGAATGTAATTATGGAAAGGTTATCTTCCTCATGTATATAAGAGAGTGCTCTCTCTTCATTGTGGTGAATAATGAATAATAGAGAATGGAGATTAACTTTGATTTTGATTTGTAATTTAGTTATTGTAATATAGTTTGACATAGTTTTATTGTCATGAGCTCATATCTGTTGTTTGCCATTCACTTCTTCACATGTTGTATTTATTTTCCTTTATGCAATTTCATGCTTTCCTAGTTAGTGTTTCAATGCTTTAATTTGATTTCAGTAATTTAGATTAGATTAGATTAGATTAGTTCCACTTCAGTCCTGCATATATAGTGCATGTGTCTCGTAAGTCTACGGACCTCGGATTGATAAATTAAATAGTTGGGTAAGTACTACAATGGAATTAAACGAACATAGTTTCACCCAACAGGAACAGTCTACGATCCGATACACACGCAAGGGCAGAGTAACAAGCTCAATCCCCTTGCCGGCTCCTTGACAATAATCCAAGGTTTACCGACAAGTGACCCCAAGCTCCTCGACAATGGTTAATCCGAGGTTTACCATTTGTAGTACATGCATATCTGGCGTCATTCCCAATGAAGGAGGATTGATTCCCTCACTGGTTCGGACACGATCTCGTGCTTCTCCTTTAAGAGGAGCTTTCCTAGAGCATAAATGTAACAGTTGGATTTATCCTACCGCAAGATAAGCTACTTGTTTGTTTTTACTGTCTTGGAGAGTTAATTACTCTCCTACTCCAAGACACTAGCCTGATCTATGTTGGTGTATCAGAGCCCTAGTAAATAAAAAGTTACTAAGTGAATTTTACTTTAAGCGTTAATTTTTATGGCTTTTCTTTAGGACAAAAGGTAGCGGAGATGAAACTTATGATGTGTAGACTCGACTCAAATCCACTAAAAAGATGCACCTAGGATGAAAAAACAATCTTTCCTTTTCAATGAATTCCCTAGCTAAGAGAGTTGGAGAATCAAAATTTATAAAGACAACTTTCTTGGCAATGAAAATCAAAGAAACAATCTCTTTATCTTTTCCAAAGCACACAACACAAGACCACTAATTATTTCACGAAAACTTCCTTTCTCTTTTCAAAGACTTCAAACGCTACTAAAACAAACTTTCCTCAAAAGAGATTTTGTATTTTTCCTATTTTAACAAAGCATGTAAAACTACTTAACAAAAATCAATTTTAAGATCTATGAAAATCTAATTAATTTTAAGATCTATGAAAATCTAAGAGAAATTTACCTAAAAGCAAATCTAATGAGGTAAAAGCCTACAAAATATAATTCCAGGTTGTTTTACTCAGTTACAATTCAACCAAGGACTAATTCATGCAGAATCATAAATCAGTCAAAAACAAAAATAAAAAGCTCTTGTTCTTTTTCTTAAGAATGAAATTCATAGCTTAACAAACAAGCCTTCTCGAAATTCCGCAAAGAGACAACACAACGGTAGGTTTCTCAAACAAAGGTGGATTTTACGAAAGGTCTGACTCCTAAGAAGAGTGAAAAGACCAGGGAGATCCAAGGTTTTTACAACTTCTAAATCCAGAGTCACTACAAGACCAATACAAAAATCAAACCTAGGGCTAGAATCCCTATGAACTTCACTAAAACCCTTGATGCTAATGAAACAAGCTTAGATGAAAACTTCTGACAGGTATCCAGTGGATCTGGGCAGCAATAAATAAACTATAAACAAAATCTAAAAGGTCAAAAGGAAAAAATTGAAATTTTCTAAACTTTTGACAGGGTACGCAGGCAGTCTGTTTGCACAGGTGCGGCCATGCTCTATGTACAAAGTAGAAGTGCGTACAGGTACGCACTGTGCTCAACGCAGAGGATGCGTACTGCTCTCAAAATCAAGAAAAATAAAAACTAACTCAATCCTAAGCTATTCCACCAAAATTCACAGTCAATCAGTCAAAAACTAGAAAGAAATCAACTTTTCTCAAATCAAAGTATCAATCAAAAGAGAAATCAATCAAATCCATGGATTCCCCAGCGGAGTCGCCATCTTGTCATGCGGAAAGAGTCAATTTTGCGGAAAAAACTGACCTCCCTAGAAAGCAAGGCTTTTCTAGTGACAAACAAAACAATCAAGCACTATCTTTCCCTAAATATGCATTTAAAATAAAAGCAACCAGGTGTTTAAGGCTTACCTCTAGTCCAACGCTGTTTGTAGCAGCCAAGCCTCTTCGATCCAGATGAGATCCTTCTCCTTGAAGCCTGCATTCACTAACAAGAAAACGATTACATAGCACCTGAATAACTCATATAATAAAACATATTCATCATAAAGACCAAGGAGTTTATGAAACAAATTATATATAACAACTTGTTGAGAAAAATGAACTTAATTGTGTTAATTAGAAACAAAAGAAACCATTACAACCAGTGCTTTGGTGTTGTGCAGGTCCTTCCCAGGGTCCAGCAAGAGTTCTCCTCTACTTTGATCAGCTCACCCACTTCCAAATGAAGCTAAGAAAGGATTGGAATCTCTCCTCTCAAGCTCTATAAGGGAGTCCTAATTTCAGCAGCATCTACCCTTAGGAATGTTCAGCTTTCAACCTCCCCTCCCTCTGGCCCAATGCCTATATTTATAATGCTTTGGAGGAAGTTAAACAGGTCCACCATCAATGGGATAAGCCCCTCTTTCAAAGGGATAGCTCCCCTCTTCATGGGATAAGTTCCTCTTTCATTGGGATGCATGAACCATTTGGAGGCATTCAATCCACGTCAAACCATCTTCTAGAATGCTCTAGAATCGACCACAAGTAAGTTTTTTGAAGTAAAACTTGCGCCTTTTGACTTTTACAGGGGTACGCACCCACCCCTTTACAGACAGAGCGTACAAGTACGCAGGTATTATGTACTTGAGGTGCGTACACGCAGGTAAGAGTAAGAGAAACTGCGTAACTAGAGTTATATTGATTTTTAAAGGTTTTCTCTCTTTTTTTGAGTTTGACATGAGGAGCAGAGGTATAAGACTTGCCAAGGAGGACAGTATGGTTATTGATGGAGCCATACTGACTGCAAATAGTCATGGTGACAAATTTTAGTGTAACACTAGGGATGTAATTGGCATGATAGTAGTGGACATTCTCAGGAAAAATGTGGACTTGGGGAAACTGGTACTTGGGAAAATTTGACTACCAAAGGCCAATTTTATCAGCATGGTTCAGGAACCTGTCTGTACTTTGGCAATACACTTTGAGTAGGGGCTCTTAGGCAATGGTATCCTTTATTTGAAAATCCTTATCAGCTAAAGGAAGGTGGTCCAAGTCCAAGTGAGGTGTAGAGATGTGCCTTACATCCATTGCAATTGGGTCAACCATACTCAGTTCTTGTGGATTTGAGCATGGGGGGTGTTTCAAAGTTTTTTAGGGAAATAGAGGTTTTGCATAATGGTTATGGATCAAAGGGTCAAAATGGAAGTAATTTTGATGTTTTTTACTTAATTAACAATGTTATGAGGGTGAATTGACTATGAATTTGACAATGGAGTTGGAATTCCATAGTTAAATACCTGGAATTGGGTGGAATTGATTATAAATGGTGGTTGATAGTGGTTGTGGAGGCTCATATGGTTCTGGTACAAACTGATGGATGAGCTAGGTTGTCTACAGCGTCTCTGGAGCAATGGTGGAGTCAATGAGAAATTTCACTATTTGCAGGGGTTGCAACGGATTTTCTGAACTCTTAATAACGATTGCGTGAAAAGAGTGAAAAGAGGGGTAAACTGGCTTTTATAGCAAAAATGGTTAATTTTTAGGGGGTTCATATATTGATGAATAGTGATGGTTTTCGGTTGAAAGGGGGCAGCGGTTTGGGAGGTCCATCACATCACTTTTGTGGTGCAGGCAGTATTCGGGAGGGGTCGCCCAATCCCATTTGTTGCTTGACACGTAGCATCGGGGGTCAGGAGGAAAACCACCTTATCGGGTGGGTAAAGGTTGGACATCGAGTCGGCCTGATATGGATGTGAGCCATTGGATGAGGGGGAGGGGATCATATAGTGATCAAGGCTGAAGCTGCGCGGTGATTTATAGAAAACGTTTTCTAGGGGCCCATAGGTCTAATCACCGACGGTATATGATTAACTTAATACTTAATCTTGTTGGGGGTGCTTTAATGAGGGATTAAGGACTGAGGGCGATATTTAAGATATTTGTGGGATATGGGGTAGTAATATAGTTTATAAATAAACTAAGCGGTGGGGTTAATTTATATAAAGAAGTTAAATATATACGGGACAATGGGTTTTTCAAAATTTAAATAATAAAGTTTAAAATGTTAATATGTGGTGAAGTGAGTGGAAGGGGTATTATACTTAGGTATATGAAATTTTATGCGCGTTCCATACACTTAGTACTTTAGGATAAATGTATTTGGTGGGTTCTTTACATAAAACATGTTTATAAAGGGGTTTTCCTAGGCAAGAGAACTTGACCTTAGGAAAAGGGGTTTTGTGAGGGGGATGAATGATTTATAAGGGAATTTAACACCTTTCCTTCTTAAGTCATCAAGCCAAGGGACTGGTCCCACTAGAAGTCAGAGAAATGTTCTGAGCCTCTTTGACTTAAAGAACTATACGTATTAATATTTTTATTGTGAAAGGGAAGTTAGTAAGTGTCATAGGGGTTAAAATGAATGAGGGGGTGTTAAGTAAATCATATTGTAAACCATTGTTTTTGCTTTGTCCTCTACTTATGCACTTTCGAAAATTGCATTTAATATGATGACATTAGTACATTTTTATAGTCACATGACATTTCTGCAACCTTTCTACTACTTACCCACTTATTCATCCTACCATTTTTTATTCACTTTATTTGGGTGCATTTAGGCTAGCAAACCCTTATCAATCATTTTGTTTTTTTTACAAAATAAACTATCTAATTCTAACCTTATATCATCCAAGGGCTCATATTAAACTGATGAGCTCCTTTTATTCACTCTACCTATCAAATGATCTGCCAATATTACACTGTTTGGTCAGATTTTATTCTCTAACTATAAACATAAAATTTAAAACATGAAATAGCCAAGTTTAAACAATTTTACCATCATGGATTGTGGCATGAGTAACAAGCTGCACAAAATCATTTATTATGCATAAAAGGTAAATAGTAGTGGCACTTTGACTTGCACAATTTCATGGTCTCTTTTTTTCTTTTGGGGTTCATATATTTTCATTTTTTTTACCATTTTCATTTTTTTGTCCTTTGATTATTATTTTAGGAAATACCCTTTTTACATTTTTTTAATTTTCTGATATGGAAAACATTTGCAGAAAGAAAAGGTATGTACAATATTACAAGGTTTAACCTTAGTCATTCAAAATTATGACTCTTATTGGTATGGAAACCTAAAATTGCGTTGAGAATGAAAGCATAAAAGGTGCAAAGACGAGACATCGGTGAATTATTGCATAGGAGACTTTGACATTTACACCATGCAGCTTTGAAGATCATGCAACATATATCTATAGGACTTCCCAAGGGTACACTAGAACAGCGTGATACATGCAAAGGGTGTACACTGGGGCAATACACCAAAGCCACCTTTCATGATAATGATAGTATAATGTAAGGAGTCCTTGATAGAGTTCACTCATATGTGTGTGGACCTTTCTCGACAGCCTCCATGGCTAAGCACAAGTATTATATTATATTTGTATATTATTTCTCATTTAAGTGTTGTATTTTATTCATGCATAAGAAATAACAAACATTCTCCAAATTTTTTGAATTTAAATAACTTGTTGAGAAATACACTGGCAGGAAATTAAATATTCTCACAAGAAATAATAGTGGTGAATATGTGTCGAATGAGTTCAAGAACTTCTATGCATCAAAAGGAATTCAACAAGATTTAATAACACCCATAACACACAATAGAATGGGGTGGCTAAGAGGAAGAACAAAATTATTTTGGGAGCTACATGGGAGATGGTGCATGATCAGGGTCTGTCATTGCACTTATGGGCTGAAGCATGCAACACAACTGTATATGTTCATACCAGGATTCCTCATCGAATTCTTGGGATGAGTACACCAGATGAATCTTTTTTAGGGAAGAAACCAGATGTGTCACACTTTTGGATCTTCGGTTCATCAGTTTACTATCATGTTACTAGGGATGCAAGGAAAATGTTAGAGCCGATAGTTGAGTTGGGCATATTTCTAGGCCAAATTGATACACCTAAAAACTATTGGGTGTACCTGCCATCTCACAGGATGATAGCTATTCTAGAGATGTGAAGTTCGATGAAGAGAAGGCCATGAGATGTTCCCTTAAGAGGGAGCTTCAGTTGCAAGCAAATGAAGAGATTTTGGCTCCAAAGGAAGAACCTCAGGATGATGTGGAGCAACCACAAGAAGAGGAGCAGAGAGTGGAAGCACCCACTCATGGATAGACATCGAGAGATGTAAGGAAGTACACAAGGGAAGATGACAGATTATTGCATGATGCTAGAGAGAATGTGGGAGCACCCACATCACAGTGCAGGCATAAGAGGTCACCAGATTGGTACAGTGGGTACATGGCTCTGACGAGTGAGCTAGTTGAGACAGAATCATCCTCATTCAAGAAAGTAGTGCAAAAGTAATTATGTATTGGTGCCATGGTATAGGAATATGATTCCATGTTTAGAAACAATGTTTAGGAAGCTGTCCCAAAACTATAGAACAAGTCAGTAGTAGGTTCGAGGTTGATCTACAAGGTGAAGCAAGCAATAGGTGCAAGAATCAATAAACATAAGACCATATTTGTGGCCAAGTCATTTTCTTAAGTGGAGAGTATTGCTTATGAGGAGACCTTTGCTCCAATATCAAGGTAATATTCTATCAAATCAATTCTAGCACTTGCAGCATAGATGGGATGGAAGATACATCAAATGGATGTGAAGACAACATTCCTTAATGGAGTGATTGAGGAGGAGGTGTACATTGAGCAACTATAAGGATTTTATACCTTCAACAGAGAGTCGCATGTGTGCAGACTCAAGCGAGCATTGTATGGATTGAAATAGGGACCCCATGCTTGGTACACCAAGATCAACAACTATTTCTCAATGGTTGGGCTTCACCAAAAGTGAAGCAGATGAAAACCTTTACCACATTGTGGTTGAAGGTAAATTATTGATTATAGTATTATATGTTAATTATTTAATTATAACCGTGATGAGAAGATGACCAAGTCTTCCAAATAGGATCTTGCAAGAGAACTCGAGATGAAGGACATGGGACTCATGCATTATTTCCTCAGTCTGGAAGTATGGAAAGGAGATGGGGAACTATTCGTATCTCAGGTAAATTATGCCAACGAGATACTAAAGAAATTCCGCATGGAGTGTAGAAAACCCATGGACATCCTCTAGTAGACGAATGGAGGAAAGAGAATTCCAGTTCAGGTGAGGAGGTGGAGGCCACTATTTACAAGTAGCTTGTGGGTTCGCTTATGTATTTGGTCAACACACGACTAAGCATGTGTTCTATATTTAACTAGCTTAGTCAAGCAATGGTTAATCCAACAAAATTGTATTGGAAGGCAGCTAAACATGTGTAGAGATACCTCACAAGAACCACTTAGTTTGGTTTTTTATATAGGAGGACAGAGGGAGTGAAGCTACAAGGCTTGAGAGATGCATATTTGGTGGGTAGTCCATCATACAGGAAGAGAACATCAGGAGGAATCTCTAGTATTGGGTCAGCAGCAATTTCCCAGTACAGCATGAAGCAAAGATATGTTGCACTCAGTTCATTGGAAGTAGAGTACGTGGATGTTAGTCAAGCAACTTGTGAAGCTATCTAGATGACGAAGATTCTTGTTGGTTTATTTGGTCAGACGATGGATCCAACCATGATTTACTATGGCAACCAGAGTTGCATCAAACTATCTGAAAATCTAGTTTTTCATTATCAATCCAAGCATATCGACATCCAGTAGCATTATCTACACAACTGTGTGCAAAGGAGAATCATGTTGTTGGAGTACATTCCTATAGAGGAACATGATGCGAATATTTTGACAAAGGCATTGTCAAGATGCAAGTTCGAGTTCCATAGATGTAGGATTGGGGTAACAAATAATCTCTTTCTTTTTTAGAGGGAGTATTGAAAATGGCAACAAGAAAATATTGAGTTAATTTTCCCTTGAGTTAAATTAGGATAAAATTGTAATTCCACGTCACAAGACAACAATAATGAGCCAACCAAGTTAATTTCACTTAGTTGGCTCAATTAATTCAATTTGAGGGCCTAACTTCAGTCATGTAGAGTGGTTCCTAACTTTTAGGAGCCTAGGTTGAGTTTAATTTGAGTTGTAATAGTTTAATTTTGTTAAACCGAGTCAATGCAAGTTAAACTAGTTTTGATTGTTGGAGGAACTTGTAGGAGCTGTATAAGTGGGGTGAAACGTCATGTGTTCAACCATTTAAGTGATAAATCAGCCATAATTCACTCATGCATGCATGAAATTTGAGTTACCTAGATGAGATTGGAGTTCAAGGGTAGCGTACTATCAGTTGTATAATTTTATGAGTTGTACAACTTGTGCATATAGTTAGAGAAGAGCCTATAGGGATTGCGCAATTCAGGATGAAAATTTCCCTAATTAATAGGGGGATAATTCTTTGAGAAACAACGCAATGAAATAGGAGCTTGGTAGGCAACAAAATTGGCTAAGTATTGGTGTTACACATAATTTTGTTGCATTAGGAAAATGACCATCGATTTGTATCTTTCGCTATCCATATATGTGTCCGAAGGTATTCTCATAAAAATGTAGGATTCAAATAATCCCAAATAAAGTGGAATTATTGGATCCCATGGTAGAAAACCTTTTTTTCGGCTACCTGTGCAGTTCCCTAGTCAATTTCTTCACGTAGGCAAAAAAGATCATTAGCCACTGCACATAAGTATGCATTGTCTTACACTGTGACCTGCAAACATGAATTAACGAATGAAAAAATAAAAAGTAAAGTCTAGAAGCATAATTGGTAGCATCTATCCCAACCAACAAGCTTCAAGTAGGTGCCTATTCAACCCTAATCCCTCCCATCATGGAGAAACCCCCTTCATTTATGGAACCCCTATCCCACTATTAGTGGATCTCATCCCTTGGAGAATGGATCCAAAACTTCCCATTCTTGGCCTATAAAGCTAACTAAGGATTGAGGATTGGGAGAGGACTGTTGTAAGTAGGTTCATGATGTTGGAATAAGGTTGGAAGTCTATCCATTCAAGGAGAGGGTTAGAGATTGTGGAAGGGACTTGCAACATCAAGCTACATGGTTTTAAGGCTTTTCTCCAGTTTATTAATATAAAGGCAATAGTTCTTTCTCAATTACGTTTTTCTTGATCTAATTTGTAGGATTCCTTCATCACCTACATAGATTGTGATTTCATATTGATTAGTTTATGATATATAATTGGTTAATTAGTCCATTTATCCCTTTTGTTATATACTAGATGCCTTGATCTCATGTTTGTTTTTGTCTATGCGGATATCCTTCAGAAAATTATGGAGAAATTATGGGGAGCAGTGAGACGATATTTAAAGCATTAAGGAGCAAATGGTTAGAAGCTTTGAAGGGGACTTCATCAATCATTTTGTTTAATTGGTAAGAGTCCTCTATCATAGTATTTCCTTTTAGTTAATCATAGTTTAGAGAAAGGTAGCAATTCCTATTTGTTTGTTATTAGGTTTCTTTGAAGTCTAGGGAGATCACTCTTATCCATAAGAGGGATAAGTCCACATAAAAAATTAGCAACTCTGTTGGGGATTCGTCTCACTCTGCATTAGTTTTCCTTAATTGAACTTTTTAACCTTCTATACAAGCCTTCCTTGAGTGTCTGGAAATTTTAGAAATTTGGATTTTGGGTTGGATTTGATTTGATTTCTATTTTTTCCAAACTTCCCAGTTGTGCACACTTATACTTTAGGCACAATGCACACTTCAGCGTATTTTTCTTTCAACAACACAACGTATTTGTACTAGTTTTCTCCAGGACCTGCAGACATACTTGAAATTTTTGAAAATCTTAGTTATATCCTCTTTAAATCCAAACTTTTTGGTTTTTCCTATTAATTTACACTTGCCTAAACCTCCTTTGAGTGTTTGTCAGTCTAGCTGAGTATTATGATAATACTTGATTGTGCTTATCTTGTTTTTGCAAATTAGTGTAAAGTCTCATTTGATGAATGGTCGATATATCAAAAGAGAGATATGTTGGTCTTGTTGCTTTGATTGTATATCTTTCTTCTTTCGATTAGATCAAGTTTTGAGTCTAGTTTTATCTTTTGTGAAATTTTGTTTTGAGTGTCAAAATCAATGATTTATAATATTATATATTGTTTGTGAAAAATACTTCTTATGCTTATTCCGAAATGAAAAGTCATTTTTCTTTCTATTGTTGAAGTGTTCATGATTTTTTTTTTGAGTGTCAAAATCAATGATTTATAAGATTATATAATGTTTGTGAAAAATACTTCTTATGCTTATTCTGAAATGAAAAGTTCATTTTTCTTTCTATTGTTGAAGTGTTCATGAACAATACTTTTTACTGCAAGTGAATTCATAGCATTCAATTAGGGAAAATTCATTTTTAGTGATTATTGGTTTCTTGTTGCATTTTCCAATTTTGTGAGTGATTATATGAAAAGAAAAATTCCTTGATATTTTGTGTTATCGGGAAAAGTGAAAATTTGAAGTTATTTTCAATATTTGGGTAAATAAAAATTGGATACCTGCATTTTAGGAAAAGGAATATAGTGCGAGTTAGAGTTTTTATTCACATTTCAATTGGAAAAGTTAAAGAATCTCTCCTTACTTCAGATAGATTTTCATTGAGACGAAAAGATTACATTTTCATTTTCGACTACATTAGGATTTGTGTCAAGTCATAATTTCATCAGTTTCACATCCATTATCTTTGATTAAATAAAATCTCTTAAAATCAACACCAATAAAGTCAACCTAGAAATTTATTATTATTAGGGATCTATTCCACCTATATTAGATCTGGTTGTAGGGATTTGGAATCAGGAAGCGAGTAAAATTTCCAATGTTTCAATCAAATAATAGAATCTTGTGATAGGGAGGAAAATCAATTTATTGTAGTTTTTCTGTAGGAAGCTCCCCTTACAAAAGGGTCAAGAACGAGATCATATCAGACTTGGTGAAGTGATTGACCCCACTTATTGGCTATGGTAGAGAAATTTACGCATACTAAAAATTGTGTCGAAAGGAACTTGGGGTCACTTGAAAGTAAACCTCAGTTTAACCATGTTGAGGAACATTCAAGGGGATTGAGCTTTGTTACTCTGCACTTGCATGTACATTTCATCTACGATTGTCCCCCTCGGTTAAATTGTTTTACGTGGTAATCTTAGCGATGATATTATTAGGGCTTTTACCTGAGGTGGCGGTGGAGGGGAAGTCTCTTTTGTACCTAGAACAGACGTTGGCTAGACTCACTTGGGAATTTTTGGACGGATTCTTCATTCGAGATGGCATAAATGAAGTTTACTTACACCAAATCGTGTACATTAAATAGGTTGTCAGCGTAACTGGTTCCACCCACTCTATCTATAACCACTTTGATATTTTATCTTTGCGATGTTGGATTTCATCACCAACAAGTGAGTTCTTCATGAAAAGCTTGTTTGCATGGTTTGAATCCTTAGATATTTTAGCGTGTGTTAATTCTTTGTTTTTACTTTTTAGAGGCCTTAGGATTGGATTGTGAATATTATTGATTTTGTGATAAATTTTCATCCTTGTTGAATCACCAATGTAGTCATGTATAATGCAAGGTAAACCCAATGAATACACTCCTAGTTAACTGGAAAAGATAAAAACTAAAAGGTCAAATTCAACAAGATCTAGAGCCTCAGAAGAACCTGAAACATCAATAGTTTTACAATATGAGATCGTAGAAATCTAAGTGAATCCAACTCAAGAAGTAGAATCAGGCTTAGTTCATTCTGGCCCAAAGATTACCGAAGTAATTCAACATGAATATGATATTGGTCAGGTCTCAGACAATGAACTAACCGAACCGTAAATAGAACAACCTGAGTCTAAAGTTTCTCAACCTGAATCACCTTCGGCTGCTTTAGCTCCTACTCCTGAGCCACCTTCACCTCGAAGGAATTTGATAATTATGACTGGATTACCTCCTGGGTTAATTAGCATTGAAGATATTACCAAGGACAAAGAGGCAAAAACACCTCATTCTCCATTTTCCGGTAGTGACTATTTTGACCCAAGAGTTCCTTTCTCTCCTTTCCGACCCGACCCTTGGTATTCTACCACTTTGGCCTTCTTAGGTCATAATTTATCACTGCCATGCATTCCTTTTTATTCATCAGAAAGAACTATGTCATCAATTCTTAATGGGATCCAACCCATTGATTGATCTATTCTTACTAGCCCCCTAAAATAACTATTGTATGGTGGTCCATCAATTCCTCCTAGATACCAGTCACTTATTGGGACTTTTTTAGGAGTTGCTTCTTCTCCTAAAACTTCTACTTGGTCATTTGGTTGATCTACATCTATTTTTTAGAGCATGACATCCATGCCTAAACTTCCTACGAAATTAGACCAACAAAGTCATATGCTATTCAGTAACTCAAGTTACCTTCAAGTAACCCCGGCTGGTGTTTATTACTCGCCTAGGAGGAAACCACCTTATTATCCACCTAGAGGACAATCTGTTGCTACATATTATCCTACCATTGGGGGTCAACCTTTTACCGGAACTTATGGTCAAATACCTCAGCCTAGTCTAGGTCAACCTATTGTAACTCAACCTTTGCTTAGTACTCCTTAACCTGGGATGAACACTATTTGGAATCCTACTTTTACTCAACAGTTTGATCCAATTTCTCCAGAAGTGCCACTTTATCAACCTGTTCAGCCTATTGGACAACCTATTCCTCAAACTCTTGTTCAACAACCAATTCAACAAATTGTTCAAAGTGCACCTCAAACACCTATTCAAACACCCGTTTCGCAACCGATTCCAAGTTCCCCTCAAACACCTATACCATGAGTATCACAAATGACCATTCCATTTACCCCTCAAATATTTGTTCCTCAGACTAATCAGGAAATCCCTCAGGTTTATGCTTATTAAAGCATCCCTACATCCATTATATACCAAATATTCCTATAGGGCAACCTATTATAGGAATGATGCAAACATATTTTCAAGGTCAAGATTATCAGGTTCCACCTTTTCAAGGACAAGTTTTTCAAATTCTACCTTTCCAAGGTCAAACTTTCCAAAACCCACCTTTTTAAGGTCAATTTATTCAAAGTCAACCTGTTCAAAGCCAATTTGTTCAATATCAACCTCTACAAGCTCAACCTATATAGGGGCAATATTACTTAGGTCAAATTGGTCAAGCTCAACCTTTCTAGAGTCAACCATACCCTGGTCATACTAATCAAGTCCCTATTCAACCTCAACCTGGTATGGTTCACCCTGGTTAGCATGGTGGATTTCTAATTCAACTACACAGGCTATTCTAGGATATCCTATGTATCCTCCTCCAGGGGTTGGTCTTAGCCCACAAGGTTATGAAAATTTACCACAAGAACCTAACTAGCAATTACCATTCAATGCAACCGTATATTTACATGATTAATCTCGGTTAAAGAATGATCCTATTTATTATTATCATTATTGGCCTATGATTACTACCAAGTTACCGAGTGACATAACCAAATTTGAAGGAAAATTAGTAGAAGACCCATCCAATCATGTGATGACATATCATCTTTGTTGTGCATCAAATTCTTTAATTGACAATTATATCCTTCTTTTCCTTTTCAAATGAAATTTAACTGGTTCGGCAACCAAATGGTACATTGAGCTTCCTCATGCCTCTTTCCATAACTTTAATTACTTGTCAACAATGCTTTTAACCCATATCCAGTTACCGACTCATTATGATACTAGTACCGAAATTTTGACTTCCTTAAAACAATCAAAATCGACTCACGTTTATGATCATACCCATTAATGGAGACATAGGCATCAGTTAGTCAAAGTTTTTATTCTAGATCATATTTAGCTTAATGGTTTACAAAGTCACTTCTTCCTATTATTACCAAGGATGTTGGTAAGGGGGGTGTCATCATGGAAGAGCAGGTAATTTCTCGTGCCCAGTATCTAGACTTAGTCTACACCTAATCTAGCACCTTGTACGATAAAATCCTAAATTTACCATGCCCTACAAGTTATCCAATCATTACTTATCCTATAGGATCTTATGTCGTTGATGGTATGACAGGTTCTGTTAGCCAATAGTCTAAGGGGAAAAATAAAAATTATAAAATTACTCAAACTTTGGCCATACAAGATTCACTATATGAAAGCCTTTCTCCAGAAACTATTTCCAAAATTAATGTAGTAGAATCATCTACCGGCAAGACCAAATCAACCAGAGGTAAAATTAAGGGGAAATGTAAATTGAGACAAAATGCTTCTTCGAAATAGAAACCCACTAAAACTGAATCCACTAACGAAAAATTAAAATCTCGCTATCCTTGTCTTATGTGCAACGAGGTTCATTATACGAAGGAATCCCTACATCGGGAAGAGGTTTCCAAATTCATTAAAGTTTCTCTAACTACCGTTGTTTTGAAGCATCCATTTTCTTCTCAATATAGAAAAATGGTTTCTCGTAACACATCTTCCTCTTACACATTGCAAGATATCATGGTGATGTACTCGTAGCAAGTTATGGTAGCTACGATATCAAAATATTACGAATCTAAGGGTATTGTTAATAACAGAAATGAGGTTAGCTCATCTGATCAAATTTCTGGTTCAATTCCTCCTCCTCCTTATAAACTATTATAGATCGAGAAACCCAATCCTAACATGATCATTCGACCACCTCCCAAACGTGTGCTTCGGAAATCAACTTTCAACCCACTTGCTAGAGCTACATAAAATTACAACATTGTTGAAGACTTGGCTATGTCTACCTCCACAATCAGCTCTGGAAGTGTTGAAAATGTGCCAGGCACAACGAAAGTTTTTATTGTTAGCCATAGGATCTATTGATTCATAAGATTCTAATCTAATTATAATTAATCTTCAGAGTCATATCCGAAGACTCCCTCATCAACTAGCGTTCCAAATTCTAGTTTTTGTAAAACCAAATGAGCGTTTTTCACAGTTTTTGATGAAGGAGATTCTACATGTATTATGTCGATTTCTTGTTGGAAAGATTTAGGCTATCCAACCATCAACCAATCACCTACCACTCTGAAATCCTTCGATGGAAGAGGTTTTTGTCCCTATGGAATCCTAAATGATCTACCCATAGAACTAGAGGGTAAAATGATCGCGATCAAAGTTGAAGCAGTTGATGCTCAGCTTGAATAAAACCTTTCTCTTGGTTGGAGTTGGACCTATGCTATGTGAGTATTGGTCTCATCACTTTTTCAAATGATGCAATTTCCTCACAAATGGAAAACTGTCAAAGTAGACCAGTTGTCTTACTACACTTTAGATATTAACTCTACAAGTAGCATACCATTTGTCAGTAAAACGAATGCTCTTTATGAGGATGTTGGTGTTGGTTTTCTCAAAGACTCATCACTGATGGGAACCTTTGCACTCCCTCCACCTACTTTTCCTTCTAATTTTTCCCAGCTTAACATGATCAGATCAAGCACTATGGAATCCTCTGATCCCTAGATAGTTCGTATAGAGTTTTAATTAGCCTCATAGGGAAATGAGATGTCATAAAACACATTTAAATTGGCTTAGCAGGCAGTTCAATAATTTTATGACCCATCATATTCTAAAATTGATTGAGTGGATACGATCAATGATGATTATTCTTCTTTACCTTACTTAGAACCATTTTCACTTCCTGATCCTTTTGACTATACGTTTCTAACTAATGAAAGTAATATGGAGGTCATGACTTCGGATGAAATTCAATGGAACAATTATCATCATCTTTCATCTTTTCTACTTCACCCTAGTAAAATCAAGAATGATTTTTCAACTTTGTTTTCACCTAAGATTGTAGATAGCTCAGAATGGCCCATTTCAATTCTTCAATATGAATCCGAATTGAATTTGGGTAATATATGTACAAGAATTTACATTGATATCTCAGTCAAAATAGGAATTATTGAAAATATTCATGTAGGTGATTCATGCTTAGTTGAGGAGATTCAAATGTATAAAGCCTTGTTTCAGGAATTTTGCGACATTTTTTCCTGTTCCTATGAGGAAATACTAGGAATTAACCCAAAAATTGTTGTGGACAAGATCAATTCTTACCCGGATGCCAAACCTATTAGACAATGATTACGTCCGGTGCATCCACAAAAATCTATTGCAATTAAAGATGAGGTCAACAAACTTCTCAAAGCAAGTTTTATCTACTAGGTTCCCTCAACTGATTGGGGGTCCAATATTGTACCTGTTAACAAGAAATACAGAACCATTAGAGCATGCATCTGTTATAGGAATATCAATAATTATTGTCTAAGGGAAAGCTGTCCTACTCCTTATATTGATCAAATCATTGACGAATGTTCTGGAAATGAAATGTTTTCATTTATGAACAAAATTTATGGCTACAAAAAAATCAACATACTCCTAGGTGATCAACACAAAACTGCATCCATTTTTCCATGGGGTACTTTTTCCTATCGAAAACTCACATTGAGTTTGAAGAATGTCAATGAAACTTTTGAACAAGCTGTGTCTTATGCATTTCATGATATCAAATATATTGTGAAACCTTATTTGGATGACTTACCAACTCATTCACTGAGAAGGGAAGACCATCCAAAGCATTTGAGAGTAATATTTATCAAATGTCGTCATTACAACATTCTCTTGAATCCACACGTGTGTGTTTTTTGTGTGCAATCTAGTCAATTTCTCGTATTTTTCATTTCAAATGAAGGCATTCTTGTCGATCCAATGAAGATTGAGCCTATTTTCAATTTGCCTCCTCCTTCTAATCTCTGCCAACTCCAAAGTTTGCAAGGGAGGGAAAAATCTCTATGTCGACCTCTCTAGAACTACACTGAGTTGAGTAAATGTTTTACTCAATTTTTGAAAAAGGGCATCTCATTTTCGCGAGATGAAGTGGCTCAAAAGGCCTTTCATGCACTTAAATATCTACTGACACATAAATTGTTGTTGCATCCTCTTTATTATCATCGAGACTACTTTTTATACATAGTTGTGTCTAATGCCACTAGTGGCATGATTTTAGTTCAGGAAGATGAATTGAATGAAGTGCATGTGATATATTACTTAAGTCATAATTTAACCAAAACTGGAGAAAAATATGCACATGTGGAGAAATTGGCCTTGGGAGTTGTTCAAGTTGTCCAACGTTTTTGTTGCTACATTCTATTGCGAAAAAATACTATGATTTCCAATTGCAACCCCATGGTTTACATTCTTACCAGATAATTGCTAGGGGACAAGTATTCCAAATGGATAGTCATCCTACAGGAATTTGATTTGAAATTTATTAAATACAAATGTAAGAAATTGTTAGTATTTGTTGAATTATTACGTGACTTTCCCCATATTGAGTGGGAAAACATGGTAGAGAATTCTCTTCCAGATGAATATCTCTTCTTGATCAGTAATTTAGATCCCTGGTATGGAGATATCATCATTTATCTTCAAACCTAAACATTTCGGTGATAACTTAGTCGAACTAATCATCGTCATATCCAGTATTAATCCTAGAACATAATATTGTTGGCGATACAATTTATTGTCCTGGTGTTGATTCCATCTTCAAACAATGTTTAACTCACGAGGAAGTCGAAAAGGCATAAATGACCACTATTATAGATATTGTGGTGGTCATATGTCAGGGTTTTCCACTGCTCAAAAGATCCTACACATAGGTTGTTTTTGGCCTTCTATGTTCAAAGATTGTATAACTGCAGTCCAGAAATGCCATAATTGTTAAATCTATGGTCGAAAAATGTGTGCACACCCAACTCTTCTTAACCCAATAATTTTCTTCATTCCTTTCACTAAATGGGGCATCAAATTTCTTACAGGTAACCCTCACTCGGCTGGGGGGCATGGGTACACTATCCTTGCAATAGATTATTTTACAAAATGGGTCGAGGCGATGCCTACATATAAGGATGATGGTTAAACAACATCCATTTTCATGTTCAATCATGTGATTGCTTGATTCAGAGTTCCACAAGCCATCGTCACAGACCATGGTAACCATTTTTGAAACTTTATGATGACCGATCTTACCCTGAATCTAGGCCTACATCATGACAGTTCTACTCCATATTACCCACAAGAAAATGCCCAAGTAGAAGCATTAACAAGGTCTTAACCACCATGGCTAAACAAATTATTGGGACTCATAAACGAGATTGGAATATAATGATTTATCAAACCTTCTATTCACACCATACCACAAAAAAAAAATCAACATGTTTTAGTCCTTTCCAACTTTTATACAACATGGAAGCAGTTCTACTGATTCAGTGAGATATTGTCTTTAAAACTAGCTATTGAATTATTACCAGCCACTTCTGCTGAGGAAGAACATTTCCTATACTTAGCACGTCTCAATGAGACTCATCGTTATGCTGCATAAGCTAGCAAGACCCAAAATAAATGAGTTAAAGAACAATGTTATCAAAATATCAAACCTTGTAGATACGAAAAAGTTGATTTAGAATTGGTCTATGGTTAAGAGCATGACAAGTTAGGCACTGGTAAATTCGAGCCCATGTGGCATGGCCCTTATGTTGTAAAATGTGCACTGGAAAAAGGGGCCTATGAATTAGTTGATTATGATGAAATTCCTTTGGGAAAGCCCATAAATGGTCTTTACCTAAAGAGATATTATGCTTAGATTGCTCGGTGAAAAAAATGTATATTGTTGTACTATAGTTTACGTGTGGAAAAATTTTAGCAAATTTTTATGATTTTTCACTACTTCTCTTACTTATATTGTGTTACACTTGATTTGCAGATGTCAATGCTCCCTCAAAATTACATTGGATTCACTGATCGTGCTAGTATTCAGAATACATCTTCCGCAGATTGGGTCATTTATTCACCCACATATGAGTTAGTTTATATTCATGGGATATGCCTTTGTCAAACAATGAATGATATTGCAGAGTATAGTTTAGTGATTGAGCTATTAACTGATTCCATTTCATTTAGCATTTTCCAATTGATCATTAGGTTAGATTCGCAACTCATAGTATTACATTTGAATGGTGTTTATTCAATTAGAAGTGCTTCCATGTTAAGAATGTTTTTGTGGTTTTATCTCTTGGAAAAATAATTTGATTATATTTGGATATCAACTTATTCCGTGAAATTTAAACAGATGAACTAATGCATTGGCTAATTATGTGTTAAATTGGCATTAGTAAAACATCTCTAAAGCAATTAATGTAATCTTCATCCATATATTGTACAAGATAGACTAAAATAGAAGTAGTAGCTTTCATTAGATAAATGTTTGTAAAAAGTGTGGTTTTTACAAAAAGTTGTCATCCAAAGACATATGACCCAGTGGCCTTTATTTTCTAAACATGTTGATACATCATCAAAAAACAAAAATATAACCCTCAAACTAGTGACAACGCATGATGATGATATTTTAGCATACAATAGCATGTGCTACTCGTCATAGCAAATGGCTAATAGGTTTGGGAACCCCTACAGTGTGCCTCTAGTAGCAGAGAGGGAAGTCATCTATCGTGACATCTGAGATGTCCAAGGTCAACCTCTTAATGTTATCATATATCTATGTCAATGTCTTCATTGCATCTGGATTTGGCAGTATGGGAGCTACCTGCTTCTCACCATGCCTATCATATCTACGTAATCTAGTTGGTCCCGCTGGGGCCAAATATGCATGATCATTTCAAATAATTATTTCTTGATGCCAAAAAAATAACAACAAAAATGAAAATTTTCAAAAATCAACCAAGGTGTGAAGTTTTACCTATATCGCCCCACTGCATCCCAGGTGGCAGTGGCACTTCCAGATCACCTATGTAATCCATCCCTGAGTCTGTAAAATATTCAATCATAATGATTTGGTTTTCCAGCCACTCGAAGAAGTCAAGAGTATATCTGATCGTTGGTCCTTCGCCACCTCCGTGGTGTGACATAAGTGTAACACATTTTAGCATGCGAGGGTCACAAGGTCCTACTCTCTCTATAGCTACCTAGGATCCAAAAGAGGATTCCGTTCAAAAGCAAATGAAATGAGAAAGGCACCATACCCAAATTTTTTGAGTTTTCCTGTTCTGACCATGGTTAGTTTCCCCTTCAGATTGGAAACTACAACCTCGCTCTAGTTGAATATAGTTGGTTGCAAACACTATACGACGATTTTCATTTGAGCCTTCATGAGAAAATGTAGAGTTGCAATAGCACATAGTTGTGCAACAACGAACCTGATAGCTTTGAAAGGAAGTTGTGTTATGGTTTTGATGTCGATTTTCCCATCTTTGAGAGTAACCCTTCAAGTACAATGTTGTAGCAAATAGGTGGAATTTGTTTCTCCACCTTGTGTATGCCCATACACATTGATTTCCACCCCACAGCATGGAAGTCCACTCAAGAAGTAAATTTCATCAGCATCAATGACAAGCCTATGGTCTCTGACTATAAAGCATTCTTCTTGAATGTTCGACTTTCCCACGATCTATTCTAGCAATTCTAATTGGGCCTTCATGCTTGGAATGGTGAAAAAATTGTACATGCCATAGTTTTTCAAAGCTTGTATGGTTGTTGGATGGTTTAGAATAGTTATATCTTTATCTTCATGTTAACACTCTCTCCACTCCATATTTGCATCTCGAAACCCTGCAAACAAGCATAAAAAATCATTAGAAGTAATCATGGAAAAAATTAGCAAGAAACTTCGTTGTTTTAAATTTTATTTTTTGTTCCCTCGGTGTTGTGTGCATTTGACTATGTTCAACAGTGCACATGTGTGCATTCATCTCCTTAGAAACTGTGCACACAACATTAAAAAATCAGACAATGTGCGCATGCCCGATAAGGGCAACCTGCACACATCAAGGGACAATTTTATTTTGAAAACCCTCCGAAAAAATCCAAATTTATGATGAAATTATAAATAAAATACATGAAAACAAATATCTCAGAGAGATAATCTACCTGGAAAATATGGCTTGCGATTTCTCCTAACTATTTTCCCAAAATCGGCCTATGAAGTTTCTAGTGAGAATGACCTCTATCTCTCTCAAAAGGTTATAAACGAAATTGGTACAAACTTTTTTACTTTTTGGGTTTTTAATAAATTTTTTTAGGCCTATTTAAATATTATTTGTTTCCTATTAACCTTTAAAATCCAAATTCTTAATGTTTTTCACTTTATTTTTTAGCAGAGATAATTATTTCGAGTTTAAGTGTGCAGGTCATGGGTCATTTATGGAAAATGAATCATATTGCTATTGAGTATATTGTTATCACTTTTTTGAACTCATTAAAACTTACAAAAAAAGAGAAACCCTGGATTTCTCTTTACCTCCTTTGCAGACTCCTTAAACACGAACATATCGCCTAACACTTGATTGTTTGAACTTGTAAAAGCAAATGAACGACCATTTATTCAGTATAAGTTTCCCCCTTTAAGGACTGAAGAAGACTATTTACAAAAAACGTATACATTGACTGATCATAGTCAATAGAGGTCTCTCTTGCATTATTTTACCCTTTTTCGGGCTTGAGGGACTCAATTTACGAAAAAGTACATTTTGGAGTTTACTTATGTTTTTCTCATAACTTGCTAAAATTAAAAACACCGAGCTTTACTTTCTTTGGGCTCATTAAAGTTTATGTTGAAAGAATTGAACGAGTTTGCTTTTCATGTCTTTTAAAAATCTTTAAACATGAAAATTACATTGAGTTACCCCTTCAATGGAATCGTAATACCTAAACAACACAAGACTTGTTATGCATGATGATACCAACCCACCCCTTCCCAGGGTTTGTTAAAAATACTTCGAAAGGACTCATCCAAAGGATGAGCTTATAGGAAAAGCATATGTTATCCTCCTAAAGATTGTAAAAAATAAAGAGGTACTTGTCAGTAATGGTGGGGGAAAAGTGAGAAAGAATTTTTGTTTTTGTTTTAATAAAAGGCAGTATGTCTCCGTTGAACATGACACTCCGTCACTTTTGTGTCTGAGTTGGGAAATCCATTTTCTTCTCAGTCGACCATACCTCTTTGAAAGTCTTTAGTTTTTTTTTTTTATTACTTTTGAGTCAAATGCTCCCATGTCCTCATGTCGTGTCTGTGATTCAAGAGAATTCCAACCTTAGTCAAATTACTTTTCCAGTCATAGCCTTCAATTACATCAACCATCCCTGAGTCAGTCCTGGATTAGTCTAAACTATTTTTCTTCAAAAATTGACATGAGTTTCATGTCATTGGCCCTCCTGTGACTGGGTCACTTCTTATCAACTTCAGGTTACTATCTAGGATGTTGATCTAGAAACCTTTAGTATCTTGCAGCCTGCATGCCTTAACTGCAGGTTTCTCACCTTCGGCGACAAGTTCTCATCAAAGAGATTCGAGCGGATGATTCTATGAGTGTTCGACATTAGCACATCAATTTGCACTTCATTGATTGTACTTGAAGTACCTTGAGATCCATTATCATTCTTGGTGGTTTCTCTCATGCTTGTTAATGGTTCACATCATTGATCAGTAATCAAACGGTTTCTACCATGTTCAACTTTGATACATTCACTCGCATGGATAGATTTTTACTACGGATTAAGAGATGGAGATCAAGACCCTCAATCTAGTTTCATCCATCCAATCTCCATGGAGTTATTAAATATTCATGATTGTAAACATAGATCAGTTGATGGTTACATCCATACTATGTCCTCTATTGACATGGATCTTCAGATGTATTTTCATACTCTTCTTTGAGACATTTATGTTATGAGTATGGGTATGCCTACCTTAGTGATGATATTATATTGCATTGTAAAATTTGATTGATTGTTTCTAATCTTCAAATATAGTCTCTAACCCAAACCTTGGCAGGATAAATCACTTTAGTCATCATACATCTCTTATGGCTTTTCACTTTAGGGGGAAATCTATTACACATCATTTTGTCACATTAGGCAAATGACCAAGGGTTTGGATCTTTCACTATCCACAAATGTGTCCCAAGGTATTCCACTGAAAAGTTAGGATTCAAATAATCCCAAAGAAATTGGAATTCCTGGATCCCACCTGTGGAATTCCCTATTCAATTTATGCTAATACACAGAGAAGACCACTAGAGGCGGCGCATAAGTATGCATTGTCTTACACTGTGACCTGCGAACATGACTTAACGAATGTAAAAATAAAAATTAAATTCTAGAAGCATTGTTGATAGAATCTATCCCAACCAACGAGCTTTGAATAGGTGCATGTTCAAGCTTGATCCCTCCCATCATCAAGAAACTCCCCTTCCTTTGTGTAACCCCTATCCAACTATTAGTGGATCTCATCCCTTGGAGAATGGATCCAAAACTTCTCATTCTTGGCCTATAAAGCTACTAAAGGTATGAGGATTAGGAAAGGCTTGCTGGAAGTAGGCTTATGTTGTTGGAATAAGGTTGGAAGGCTATTCATTCAAGGAGAGGGTTGGAGATTGAGGAAGTTACTTGCAACATAAAGGCTACATGGTTGTAAGGCTTTTCTCTAGTTTATTAATATAAAGACAATTGTTCATTCTCAATTACATATTTGTTGATCTAATTTTTAGGATTCCTTAATCACCTACATAGTTTGTGATTGAAAATTGATCATTTTTATGATATATAATTGGTTAATTAATCCATTTATCTCTTTTTTTATGTATTGTATGCGTTGATCTCATATTTGTTTCTGTCTATGCATATCTCCTTTAGAAAATTATGGAGAAGTTGTGGAGAGTAATGAGAGGATATCTAAAGCATTGAGGAGTGAATGGTCGAAAGCTTTGAAGTGGACTTCATCAATCTCGTTTAATAGGTAAGAGGCGTCTATCATAGTATTTTCTTTAAGTCAATCATAGTCTAGAGAAAGGTAGTAGTTCTTGTTTGTTTGTTACTAGGTTTCTTTGAAGTCTGGGGATATCGCTCTTGTCTACAAGAGGGATAATTCAGCAATAAAAATTGCAAAGAGTCGGCTTGTGAGGCAATGAGATAGATTATACTTGTGAAGAGACTGTTCAGGTTAAACAAGCATTGTATTTTATTCTCTATTTTCTGATCTAATGCAATATACAGATATGAAGGGGTTTTAAGCAACAGGCTTTCCCCTTAGTTAAATCGTTGAGCATATGTGATTCAATCTTCTCTCATGTTTGTGTTGCGATTTCTCGATCGATTAATTGTTTTCATTTAAAGGTAGAGTAGATTCAATTCTTTTGTTTTATCATATTACATAAAAATTTTGAATCTACAAGGAATTTCTATATCATATACATGTAAAAGCATTCATAAACCCCAATCCATTAACCCCTGATTATAACATAATCGCAGTTCCCTTGAAAATATATAAAAATACATTGGATAAAAATTATAATTCCAAAAGCCATGTGAAAAACCATGGGTAGGTTCATCCACCATCGTTAGGTCCACCCCTCATCATTGAGTTCGACCCCCATCCTTGGGTTTGCCCAACTATTATTGGGTTCACAAAAAAAATCTCTAGGCATTGCCTCAGACCCCGTACAGGGGGGCTACCACCCCATGCAAACCCCACAGCAAGGGGGGCTACCTTCCCCCCTACAACCCCCTCACTACACCTGGTGCAATGTAAAAACTCATCATACTAATCATGGAAATAATATAGCACATATCCAACAATATGACCACCATCATGTCCCAGTAGAATAAACTAATGTATGAAAGACTTCTTTCAAGTCCAAAGAAGGTCATTTTGAATGGATAGTCATGCCCTTTAGTTTGATGAATGGAATAAAAAAATCAATGAACTTGATGGATGATATATTGCTTCCTTTCACTAATTATTGTATGGTGGTCTATCTAGACGATATTCCCATATTCAGCAAGAGATGGAAGAACATTTGTATCATGTCAAGGCTTCCCACATGTCAAGGATTGATGGGAGACTTACTATGAGAAAAAGGCCACGAAATAATTCACAATGCTTGTGGTCATACCCAAGTGGGGATATTTCATGTATTTTATTAAGAAACAATAATACCCTATTGGAAGCTATGATGACCAGTCTATGAGATTGGCCACATTATGGCAAGAGAGGGACCAAATAGTGCTAGAGTTCACAAATATCATCCATAATTTGCACTCTAAGTTGGGTATCAAGTATCGTAAAGGTATACATATATACATCCATAAAAAATGGAGTATCTATACATATCGTCATTGGGCATATAGTATCAATATGTTGTCAAAAGTGAGTGGAAATTTAAATAAAATAAGTGAGAGCTTCGATCTACGAATTCCTCACAGTAAAATTTGAGCAAGGGTAGCCCAAACTTATAGAACAAATGATAGATCTAGGTAGGACAACTTTTCTAAACCACAAACAAAGAAGGGAAATAGGATGGAAAAGAAGGACATGGGAAAGTGCTGTGAATTTTATAAGATCCCTTAGCATAACATTAATGAATGTCACTCAAAGCAATTGTTGGTGGCTGAGTTGAAATATTCAAAGTTAAATGTAGATTCTGACTTTAAATCAAATATAGACAAACGGAATTAGAACATTAATGCAGAATCAATGCCACTATCACTATCACGAAGCTCTATCCAAGTGAACCTGAAGAACCAAAGAAAGTTGAACACTTTTTTCTATCACAAATTCTAGTAAAGGGTGCTCCACTACACTTCATTTTTTATATAATGATATTTCCAGCTGGATGATATTCCCATCTTTAACAAGATTTGGGAAGAACATTTGTAGCATATCAAGAAATTAGTGCCCAAATTCCCTAAAATGGGGATCTTCTTAAATGTAATAATATCGATCTAAATTTCGACTACCACCATGTCCTAATAGAAAAAATTTATATATGAAAGACTTCTTTCAAGTCCAAATAAGGTCATTTTGAATGGATGGTCATGCACTTTTGATTGACGAATGCCATAACAATTTCAATGCGGCTGATAGATGATACCTTGCCTCCTTTCACCAATTATTTTATGGTGGAATATATGGATGATATTCCCATCTTCAATAAGATTTTGGAAGAACACTTGAAACAAATCAAGGCTACCCCCATGTCAAGGATTGGTGGGAGGCTTAATATGAGAAAATGCCACAAAGAAATCCACAATGTTTGTTATCATATCTAATTGGGGCTCTTTCGTGGATGATGCTAAGAAACAATAATACTTTGTTGGAAGATACGATGACTAGTACGTGAGGTGGATTGTACTGTGGAAAAAGAGGGACCAAATAGTGCCAGAGTTCACGAATATCTTCTATACATTGCACACCAAGTTGAGTATCAAAGGATATGAGTGAAATTTGGTGCTCAAGTAAAACAATGGTATACATAGATACACCCATAAAAACATGGAGTTTCTAGATATATCTTGATTTGGAATAAAGTATCAATATGTTTAAAAAAATTGAGTGGAAATTTAAATAAAATAAGAAAGAGTTTGGATCTGCGAATTCTTCACAAAAGAAGCAAAGCAAAGGCGGCCCCATCCTATAGAAAAATGACAAATCTAGGTAGGATAACTTGTCTAAGAAACAAACAAGGAGGGGAAATAGAAGAAAAATAAAAAAAATGGGAAAGTGGTGTGAGTTCTATAATATCCCTTGGGATAACATTGATGAATGTCGCTCGAAGAAGTTGTTGGTAGTTGAGCTAAAACATCAACATCAATTGCAAGTTTTGACTTTGAATGAGATCTAGACAAAGTGAATTACAACATTAATGTAGAATCAGTGCCACTGTCGCTACCACCAAGGTATATTTAAGTGAACCTAAAGAACCAAAGGAAGGTGAACACCTTGTTCTCTTGCAAATGTTGGTAAAGGGTGCTCCACTGCACTTCATTTTTTATAAAATAAGTCAAAAGAACCTTATCTCAATAGAGGCCATCAAGCGCTTGGACCCATTAACAACGCCACACTCAAAACCATACACCATCATGTGGCTCTACCAAGGGCGAGACTCCACATTAGCCAATGGTGCCACTAGCCCTATGGAATCAATCCCTTCAAGGATCAACTATTTTGTGATGTTTGGCCCCTTGAATTTTTTGGTTTCGTTTTAGACCAACCATACTTGTGGGAGAGTCATGTTGTATATGGGTCTAGACATTACATTGTTATTATTAAATTGGGTAGACAATTGTAAAAGATACTAGAGATAACTCTAGCTATGTTGGGTCCATATAATACTAGTAATTACCCCATTACTATTGTAGTTGTATCCCTTATTAATATTGGTGCGCCCCTATTATCCCCATATTGTTATTACTATGCCCCATAGAATCCCTCTATTATTATTTTTGTGGCTTTATATTATTATTGTTAGGTCACCTGGGTTATATTGTGACTCCTTAGACTCCTATATATAGAAAGGAGGTTTTGTCATTTGAATCATCCAAGAATTTTACATTTATGTAATGTAAAGGAGGTTTCCCCATCGAAGAGGCTAAATTATAAGGCGTTGATCTATCTTTTCTATCTTTTCTTGAGCTGGTTTCATAACATTTGGTATCAGAGCTTTGGATTCTAGGGTTTCGCTGCTCCAAATAGGTCATCGTGGAATTTTTGCTATAACTTTTTTTTTGCGACGTTTCAGAAGTTGAAAAAAACCCCATTTGAGAAGAAATCGTGCTGAACCATGGGTCTGAATTTCAGATCTTTTCGCGCTATATTTACAGAGATATGATCTGAGTAAGTCTGTCTTTTTGCAGACTCCTGAATTACATTCCAAACAGGTGACCTGGGGAAAATCGTCATAACTTTCTCTCTGGGGATCGGATTGAAATTTCGTAAGAAGGTACAAAAAGAGGACAGACTGTAGTTTCTTGTATGCATTTTTCAGATCCAAAGGTTGAAACAGTGACTCGTGGCACGTCGTACGAGTTCGCTCTACTGAACTAGTTTTTAATCAAGTCACTGTGGGAGATTTCGCATAACTCCTCCTTGGAGAATCCAATTTGGGTCAGAATTGTGGAATTGGAAAGAGGACACAAAGGGATACTGTAGGTCACTAATTCAGAACTAGTGTATTGGAAAGGACAAAGATACATCAGAGGCAATATCGAGCTCCTACAAAGTGAAAAAAGGTGTGTAGATTTTCCTAAATTTTTGCTTAAGCTTGGTTTGAAAATTTATTTTGAAGGAATTGAAAGGGCATAGTAAAGCATTATTATCGCTAACTGATGCCCCGACGAAAGAAAATGCAAACACCTAGTAAGGAACCTGAAATCTCTAGCATGACTCATGAAGAAGAGGAAGAAATGCTACATGATATATCAAAATTACAAGAACAAGTGAAACAAATGTCACTGTCACAAAAGCTAACAGAAGCTAGGATAAATGGCGTGGAAGCTAAGATGAATGGCATGGAAGCTAATATGGACAACTTGAAGATAGATTTGAACACAAATTTGAAGACAGATTTGACAAATTTTCTACAAGAAATACTTACCAATGGTGAAAAGGTAGTAAAGGAAACTCATGATGTGAACAAAAGAAATGTTAATCATGATTTCATAGACTCTAATGTGGGATCGAAAACCCACCATATTCCAAAAATCAATATGAGGAAGTTTGATGGCAAGGATCCCGCAACATGGATATTACAAATGGAGAAATTTTTCAATCTCAATAATGTGCAAAACACACAAAAGGTACGTATTGCAACTTTATATTTGGAACCAAATCAGTTTGTATGGTACCAATGGCTTTTCTCTCGTAAACAAATTATCACTTGGGCAATTTTTACGGAAGAATTGATAGCACATTATGAAGATACAAAAAGCAACACTTTTTTTAGCCAATTGATAAGTCTCAAACAAAAGGGTTCAATAATGGAGCACATTGAGGAGTTCCAAAATTTGAACATAAAGGTAAAATATATTCCAGAGGAGCATAGGATTGATGTGTTCATAGGGACTTTAAAGGATAATATCCAACATGATGTTCGCCTTTGGGAACCTGATTCATTAGAGAAGGCATTCAGGTTAGCAAGAAAAATGGAAAGCAAAATTATGGCAACCAAGAAGCATACCACTCACAACTATAAAGATGGAAGTGTGGTTGGTCCTAGTCTTCCACAACCTATAAGGTTGACACCATAACAATTGGAAGAAAAAAGAGCAAAAGGGCCTTGTTACAGTTGTGATAGAAAATAAACTAAAGGTCATAAGTGTGGTGAGAAGAAATTATTCTACATAGATTGTGAAGAGGAAGAAGAAGAGGAGCAAGAAAGGTCAAAAGAAGAGGATATACTCCAGGAACAAAGCCTAGATAAAGACGAAATGAATTTGACCATATCTTGTAATGCATTGGCGGGAATTACCACTCCTCAAACCATCAAGATATAAGGACAAATCAAGAAGAAAAAGGTAATAGTGTTGATTGATTCAGGAAATACCCACAATTTTATTCATTGTAAGGTAGCAAAAGAATTGAATTGCTTCTTATACCCAACACCAGAGTGTCAAGTGATGGTTGCAAATGGAGGAACAATAAATTGTTCTGGAAAGTGCCATAATATCAAGCTATCGATGGGAGAATATTTATTGACTAGCCCAATGCTTTCCATTCCAATGGGAGGTGTTGATGTTGTACTAGGAGTACAATGGCTACAACCCTTGGGTACAATAGCTTTCAATTTTCAAGAACTTTTCATGAAATTTTCCATGGAAGGAAAGGAAGTTGAATTAAGGGGTATTGCAGGGAAACCAGGAAAGATAATTAGCTCTAATGGTATGACAAAGCTTCTAAAAAAGGAACAAAGGGGTGTAATTGCAGAATTATGTTCGCTAGATGTTTCCACATTGCAATCATCTATTTCTCCAGATCTCCAAAAATTCTTGGACAATCATTCCAAGGTATTTGAGACTCCCAAAGGTCTCCCACCTATTCGTGATCATGATCATGCTATTCATTAGATTCTAGGAAGTGTTCCTCCAAACATCAGGCCGTACAGATATCCCTATGCCCAAAAGTGTGAAATTAAACGCATGGTTGCAGAAATGCTAGAGGCTGGTATAATTCAACCGAGTCAAAGTTCTTTCTCTGATCCAGTATTATTAGTGCACAAGAAGGATGGATCATGGCACATGTGTCCGGATTATAGGGAGCTCAACAAGCTCACTATTAAAGATAAGTTTCCCATTCCCGTCATTGATGAATTACTGGATGAATTGCATGGATCAATTTACTTCACCAAGTTGAATCTTCGTTCAGGATATCATCAAATCATAATGAAGACTGAAGACATTTTGAAAACAGCATTTAGAACTCATGAGGGTCATTATGAATTTTTGGTCATGCCTTTAGGCCTTACCAATGCACCTTCAACATTTCAAGGATTGATGAATTCCATTTTCAAACCATTCCTTAGAAAATTTGTGTTAGTATTTTTTGATGATATACTAATCTACAGCAAGTCTTGGAAGGATCATGTTGAACATGTTGACAGGGTGATACAACTATTGGAGGAGAAACAATTATATGAAAAAAGATCCAAATGTTTATTTGGAGTACAAGAGGTGGAATATCTGGGTCATATTGTATCTCATGAAGGAGTTAAGGTAGACCCTAGCAAAATTAAAGCCATTAAGGAATGGAAAATCCCCACATCCATAAAGCATCTGCGAGGATTTCTCGGGTTGACAGTGTATTATCGCAAATTTGTTAAGAATCATGGGAGAATAGCAGCACCTCTAACAACATTATTGAAGAAAGATGCATTTTCATGGACTCCAGAAGCAATAAAGGCCTTCGAACATCTTAAAGAGGCAATGTGCCAAGCGCTGGTCTTAGCTACACCGGACTTCACAAAAACCTTTATTGTGGAATGCGATGCTTCAGGAAATGGAATTGGTTCTGTTTTAATGCAAGATGGAAGACCCATTGCTTTTGAAAGTCATCCAATCAAGGGAAAGTTTTTACACAAAGCTATTTATGAGAAGGAAATGTTGGCAATACTCCATGCACTTAAGGAATGGCGACCCTACCTAATGGGAAGACACTTCAAGGTAAAAACGGATCACGATAGCCTTAAATACTTTTTAGAATAAAGATTATCCTCTGAAGAGCAACAAAAGTGGGTCACAAAGATGCTGGGTTATGACTTTGAAATCATCTACAAAAAATGGAAGAAAAATGTGGTGGAAGATGCACTCTCAAGAAAGGATGAGGATGTGGAAGCATTGTTGTGCACCATTTCTATTATCCAACCAGATTGGATAAACGAAGCAAGCGAGGAATGGAAGAATGATGAAGAAGTATGGGCACTTATTCGAAAGTTACAACAAGATTCCAGTATGTCTGATACATTTAGCTGGCAAAATGAGTCTTTATGGTACAAAGATCACTTATACCTCTGCAAGAATTCCCAACTAAAACAAAAGATTCTTATGGAATTGCACACTTCTCCCTTAGGAGGGCACTCAGGATTTTTAAAAACTTACCACAGGGTTAAGAAGGAATTTTTTTGGGATGGCCTTAAATCGGATATTCAAAAATTTGTGTCGGAATGTTTGGTTTTCCAACAAAATAAAGTTGAAACAATTAAGACACCAGGTCTATTACAACCATTATCCATTCCAAGCTAACGTTGGGAGGAGGTTTCAATGGATTTTATCACAGGTTTACCCAAGTCTAAGGGAAAGAGTGTCATCATGGTGGTAGTTGACAGACTTACCAAGTATGCACACTTTTTTGCATTATCACATCCATTTAAAGCTAGTACGGTTTCTACTGCATTTATGGAAACAATTCAAAAGCTACATGGAAACCCAAAGATTATTGTAAGTGACAGAGATCCCATTTTCAATGGAAATTTTTGGATAGAATTATTTTCTTGTCTTGGTACTCAGTTAGGTCATAGCTCATCTTATCATCCTCAATCTGATGGGCAAACTGAGATAGTAAACGAATGTTTGGAAGGATATCTTCTTTGCTTTGTATCTGATAAACAGACACAATGGGTCAAATGGTTGCCTCTGGCTGAATGGTGGTATAACACTTCCTTCCATACAGCAACAAAAATGACCCCATTTATGGCACTTTATGGATATCAGCCACCATCCATCACATCATATTTAAGAGAAAATTCCAAGGTTCAAGCAGTGGAACATCACATTGAACATCAACAACAATTCCTCCAACTCTTAAAGGATAACCTCGTGTTGGCACATAATAGAATGAAACAATAGGCAGATCAAAATCGCAACGAAAGAAGTTTTGATGTAGGTGATTGGGTATTCCTACGGCTACAACCATATAAGAAAATGTCCCTCAAGCAAGCTAAGAAGGATAATAAATTATCACCAAAGTATTATGGTCCGTACAAGGTGTTGCAAAAGATTGGTACTATGGCATACAAATTGGTGCTTCCTGCAGCTTCTCGATTGCACCCAGTTTTCCATGTTTCATGTTTAAAGAAGGTTATAGGTGACAAGCTCCCAGTTCAAACAAATTGCTAGAACTTGACTAGGAAGGAAAAATTATATTGGAACCGAAAGCAGTCACAGAAACAAGAACTCGACAGCTACGAAATCGATCAACTTCAGAGTATCTTATCAAGTGGAAGAACTTATCTGCTGAATATTCCACATGGGAGGATGAGAATTTTATACAAAAGCATCCAGAACTACTCAAGTGTTGAGGACAACACTTTTTTTGAAGGAGAGGGGCATGTTGGGTCTCTATAATACTAGTAATTACCCCATTACTATTGTAGTTGTATCCCTTATTAATATTGTTGTGTTGCTATTATCCCCATATTGTTATTACTATGCCCCATAGAATCCCTCTATTGTTATTTTTGTGGCTTTATATTATTATTGTTAGGTCGGCTGGGTTATATTGTGACTCCTTATACTCCTATATATAGAAAGGAGGTTTTGTCATTTGAATCATCCAAGAATTGTTCATTTATGTAATGTAAAGGAGGCTGCCCCCTCGAAGAGGCTAAATTCTAAGGTGTTGATCTATCTTTTCTATATTTTCTTGAGATGGTTTCATAAGAAGATACAACCATTTATTTGATTTTTTTTAAGCAATGTATGAAGGTCATCTCCTAGACTCAAAAAATTGTCTTCTTCTTGATTCCATCTTAAAGTGAGCATAAGTTCATGGCCATATCCATGGCCTCCACATAATAGAATAAAGTGAACAAGGTCATGGAAGAATACATAGACATCTTCTCCCCACCCATTGTGGTACCTCTATGCTATCATGTGAAGCACTAAATTGATTTGAACCCCTATGCCCTTCTTACCAATGGGCTTGTCTATCACCATTATCTTCAAGGAAATTAGGAAATCAAGTGGCAAATCCAAGAACTGCTCCAAGAAGGTTACATCTAATTGAGCTCCTCACCCTGCAAAGTCCTATGTATGTATGTAGAATAAATATGTGACTTGAAGACTGCATCAATTACAAGGCCATAAAAAAATCATAATTAGGAACCGGTACCAAATTCCCTAAATTGAGGACCTCCTTAGCTAATTCAAGGGGAATAATTATGTCAACGATATTGATCTAAAGTTTGGCTACCACCGTGTCCCAATAGAATAAAATAATGTATGAAAGTCTTCTTTCAACTTGAAAGAATGTCATTTTGAATGGTTGGTCATGCCCTTTGGTTTGACGAAATCCAAAATAACTTCAATGAGGATTATGGATAATATCTTGCTTCCTTTCACCAATTATTTTATGGTGGTGGATGATATTCCCATCTTCAGCCAGAGTTGGGAAGAAAACTTGTAACATATCCAATAATTCCTTCACACATTGCAAGAACACAAGGTATGTGCTAATTTGGAGAAATGTTCCTTTGTCATGAACAAGGTCCAATGCCTACACTACATTATTGATAAGCATGGTGTGCATGTGGATATAATGAGGATTCAAGTCATTAATTTCTAGCTATCCCTGACTGTACTAACTAAGTTTTGGAGTTTCTTAGGCCTTTCCAACTTCTATTACAGTTTTTCATTCGGATTCTCCCATATTGCATGGATCCTCACCCAAGTGAGTAAGGATGGTGGAAAATAAAAAATCATATGGGGCTAGTTGCAATAGAAATATTTTGGTGATTTGAAACACCACATTTTCTCATCCCAAATTCTCTCCTTACTTGATCTAAAACAACCTTCTGAGATCAAGATAGATGCTTTAAACTATGTTGTGGGTGCAGTTCTCACTCAACATGATCATTCAATGGCTTACCACACTATGATATGTCCTCTGCAAATACACCACCTATGAGAAAGAAATTTATTTCATTTTGCAAGCCAGCCTCCAATGGAAGCATTACATCCTTGGGAAGAAGACAATCATCCACACTTATCACAATCTTCTTTAGTTCATGTAATCATAAAGAAAAAAGTGGTCCACATACTTGCAACAATTTCATATCAATATCAAATATAAGATAGGGAGCACTAATTGTATCATTGGTTGCCTCATTTGAATCCTGTTGAAACACTTACCACGATGCTCCACTCCTATAGACATGAGGCCTTTGGGTGGCCCCAAATCTATGGGAGTGATCCTAAATTTTCTATGATCTATCAAATGTTGAGCATGAGCACATCCATCGCTAACTTTTATCTTAATGATGAATTATTATGCATCCTAGTCCATCCTTGTGTTCCTTAAAGCGAGCATGCAAAGCTAATTTTGGGATCTCACTACAATCGAATGGAATTACACTTTAGTGTGGAAAATATAGTGTCCATGCTACACAATTATTTCTATTGGCTAGAATTTTGAAAGGATGCCAACAAGTATATCAGTTCTTGCATTTCTTCTTACATTACCAAACTATCCATTAAGAAGTAAAGTATGTACACTCCTCTACCTACTCTTAATAGGCCCTATGAATCCATCCCAAAGGACTACATGTATTGTTTTTCTTAAACCAAGTAGGGAAATGATTTTTTTTCATGGTTTTTTGAACAATTTTGAAAGATGACCATTCTCACATGTAAGAAGAATATCACAACAAAGACCACTTCAAAGCTCTTATTTGAATGGGTGTGGGTAAATTTTGGGATACCGTAGACCATCATATTATATTGGGACAATAGGCTCGTAACAATATTTGTTTGAAGCCTCTAGGCACTACTAGACACCAAGCTCACCAAATCCACTACCTTCCACCCAAAACTGATGCCCAGATGGAGGTCGTCAACAAGATGATCATGCATATCTTTCATATGTACAACTCCATGCATCCACACACGTTTGTTGAAAGTTTTCCCTAAATTCATAATAGCTACAACAAATATATCCATATCTCTATTAACCACATCCCTTTTCAGGTGGGCCTAAGGTTTCAAAAATTGGGTACTCTCGACATAACACTACACATTGTGTCGACACAGGTGGAGTCTTCCCATGATCACTTTGAGGATAAAAAAGCAACAAAATTCATTGAATGGATTCAACACATACATCAATACGTTCATGCTATTTTATAGAAAACCAATACTAATTACAAACAATGCCATGATAAACACCGACTACCACACAAATTCTAGGTGGGAGATAAGGTTTTGTTGTATTTATATAAATAACACCTTACACGACCCCATTGGAATATTTTTCCACTTCATTATGGACCTTATACCATCACCAAGGATATGGGTGACAATTTTTTTGAGCTATATATTCCCCCCTTCCTTGGCTTACACCTAGTGTTTATTGTGGACCTAATTTAGCCATACTTTCCATAATTATTGGACAAATCAAAGATATCATACTATTCAACATCGATAGATATCAACCCCAAATCCATGGAATAGGAAACCATTGACCATATCATGGACACACAAGTTAAAGGAACTCGCCAACTAGGGATCTCATTTTATTAGCTTGACAAAGAAGGGTAGCTCCTACACCAAGGAAAGTGGTTCACATAGGGCTAAGCTCAACTGAAATTTCCCCATCTTATGAGGGCCCTCAATGCAATGGATACCATTACTTCTTAATAGGGGAGAGCTAATCTTGGTCGATATTAATGGAAACCTATATATTTCATTGGCTCTAATCATGTTTCTCCATCTTAGTAGTTTTTCTACAAGTTTTAGGGTCCTGAACATATGGGCCCATTTTGAGGCCCTAAATGATATTTTTTTGACATGGAAAGGGCCCAAAAAATAGTTATATGCATGTATACTTCTCGACTATACCTTTCCAATGGGATACTGAGCATGCGAAATGGAGATCATATGCAGAAGTTATGACCTCGGGAAGTTGATGTACCCCATTTAGGCCAAAAATCCTTTTGGTGTTTCATCTACTAGGGTTAGGTTTTTGGATGTTTAAGGTTTCCTCAATACTTATTTATGTTAAAAAGGGCCTATTAGCATCATTGTAATTTGCTATGGAAAATGTGCATAGACCTCACATCTCTTCTCAAAGATAAGTTTTCACCATTCAAGTGAATCTCTTTCATTCCACATTATTTATAGTTTTAGAAATTCCATTTATTAATAGAAGTCAAATTTTACAGTATCTCCTTGTTTTCGCTATATAAATATGCATTCCATTTAATTCCCTTCTTAAATCCAGATCATGTCTCCTAAAAATAAATGACTGAACTACACAATATTATGTTGATTGTGCATCAGATCTTAGCAATCTATCTAGAATCCACTTTCTCAATTGTGAACGGGACTTTATGCTCGAATGATTCTTCCTCACATTTGTTCTGGTGTATTTCCTTTGTTATCATGGGTTTTCAAGCTCTGTTGTCACATAAATAATTCTCTTTGTTGGCTAAGGTTATGTTTTTTGTATCTCGTCCACTACGATAGTTCCTGTTTTGTTGGAATTCCAAGATGTTGGCTTTGTTCCTTTAAATTATCATCCCTACTAATAGTCACATGTCTTATGCATGTCAATCTCCACCACATGCTCATAATTTTTCTGAGTAAGTCAATTTTGCCTATGGACTTTGGAACAAGATGTTGAATTAGCTTGCTCCCTCAAGCTTGGTTATGCTTGACTATATTTTTCGCAAAACTAATTGTGGATTATTCATTGCTCTCCTTTACTATGTAACAACAACCCTAACACTTGGTATTTAAATTTCTATACCCAAATGGCTCTTATTCCATTAAGTTAGCTACTACCCCTTTGTGCGGACTCACACACAAAACTTTGTTTTAATCATTTAATAACTCATTCTAACACCACTTATTGATATTATCATTATAACAGTCATTATAGAGAATAATAACAGAAATAAGAATAAGAAACAACATATTTTACTTAATAAAACCCTAAAAAATTATGAGGGAAACATCTATGGGTGAAAGTAATGTATTTTATTTATCAAGACTAATTTTACAATTAGACTGACAATCCACACCACCGATCTCTCAGGATGCCTTGATGTAACTATCTTGGTGTTATTGCATTTCTTACACAAACCAGTATAGATCCATCTTAAGCATATTTCTAACATGATCAGAGAGGGGTAAAATTTCTTAAGTGCAAACTTCTTTTAGAGAAAAAAGTGAAAAAAATTGCATCTCTCTCATCCCATGAAAAATACCAATGAAATGGATATGTGTGTGTGTGTGTGTAGAGAGAGAGAGAGAGATATATAATTGTTTAAATTGTATTTTCCGATGCTATATATAGTACATAACTTAAACTTGTCTTGAAAAAACATATACCTAAAAAAAGCCAAAATGTAAAAATGCCTATACTACTTCAAATGTTTTAACCACAAAAACTTTCTTGGAAAATAAGAGTTGGTAGATGTATTTCAATACATGTTGTGTTCAAGTGAATAGGTGAATATACAATGAAAGATCCATGTCGTTGCACTTTCTTTTTTCAATATCATGACAGGCATTTTTTTCTACTCGAGAAAAAAACAAACAAACAAACAAAAACAAAAAACCAAAAAAAACAAAAACCAAAAACAAAAACAAAAAAACAAAAACAAAAACACAAACACAAACAAAACAAAAAACAAAACAAAAACAAAACAAAACAAAAAAACAAATACAAAAAACTTTCTTTTTCAATTACTTTATATATATATATATGTTACGTTAAAATATTTTGCATAACATATGTATTGAAGCATTTTATGTGTGCACATTAAAATTTTTTTTATTGTCATTAAAACACAAACACAAACAAAACCAAAACAAAAAGACAAATAACTTTCTTTTTTAATTACTTTATATGATATATACACTATATATATATATATATATATATATATATATATATATATATATATATATATATATATAGCTTACATTAAAATATTTTGCATAAAGATATGCATTGAGGTATTTTATGTGTACACATTAAAATATTTTTTATTGTCATTAATATATTATTAAATATACATCTATATTGGTTTGTATTAAAATATTTTATTGATAACTCAAATTGATTTTTTTTGTTATTTTGAATATTTTTAAATGACATATTAATTCTACATTAAGAATTCAATGAATTACATATATCCCTTTTATTATTCTTATTATGAAATACATGTTATTTTATTTTTAAACTATGAATTACTTTTTTCTCTAGACATTCATTTTTTTATTATATACAACATTACAATGTTTAAGCTTAATTTATTTTTTAGTTTATGTATAGATATATGTAAACTTGATATCTACATAAATTAATTAACATAGATCTTCAAATAGTTTATTTAAATCCAGTATGTAAATATTTTGAAAAGTATAAGGTTTAAACATCTTACTAACACTTTTTTTTTACTTCTATTTTTTTTACAAGAAATTATATTACGTTATATGGACAATTAATAAAACATGTATAGCATATTCATTTTTATTTTTTTTATAGCTAACATTTCTTTCTATTAGAGAATATTTTAGTTTTATTTTAAGAGTGACACGTGTTCGCTCCATGTTGAATGCAGACATGGAATTACACATCACGCTCATATTTTCTAGTTTTATTTTAAGAATGACAGGTGTAGATGTAGAATGAGCCTCTCGAGTTAATTACCACTAATTTCATCAACCTACACCATTAATCTAACCACCAAATATTTATCTAAATAAATTTTAACTTTTAGATTTATCATATTTTAACAAGAGCATATATCCAATTGCACTTTTAGATTTACCATAGATCATTTGGATAATTGAACTTTTTGAAGCTATGCAAACAAGATTAATAATTGTGATATAGCATAGTCCCTGCCTCTACCATTGATTAATTAACTTTCTACACTGTGTAATATTTTCACACATGCATTTATTTTCCGCACAACCACCTCATGATAACCACCTCTGCACAGCTTCCCCGCACATTCTTCACGGCACAACTACCTATGCACTCAATAATCCATTTCGATCAGTCATAGACATTTGAAATTGTTATTAATTGATGTGGGTAGGAGATACACTTACATTCATGGAAGCATGCGAACAAGCAAAAAAAACATTGATGAGGTGGTTCCAAACCCATCCAATCTATTGTGCGGGAGTGCAGAGCTCTACCCAAAATCGTTCCACACCCCGAACATACCATTCTTTGCACAACTTATCCACATTTATAGCTTAGGTTATTACTGTTACCATTAAAGAAACAAGGTTTATGTTTGTTAACAGGGAGCTGTGAGCAAAGGTATCAAACATTTTTTTGGTGTGTGAGATAGAGCCATTGTCATCACCAATCTCTGCGCAGTTACGTTGGGCCAGAGGCTTTGGAATATAACCCGAGACTTAATTATTATGAATAAAAAACCAACTGTAATTCATAATAAACCAACTGTAATATTTATTGACATGTAAATTATTCACTAACTATTAGTGCGAAGAGTATTTAATATTATTGACATAGCACAAAAACGTTAGGTTATTGACATGTATATTATTCACTAACTATTAGTGCGAAGAGTATTTAATATTATTGACATAGCACAAAAACGTTAGGTTATGGTATTTGCAGGAAGGTAAGGAGTCCATCGATTTGATAAACAAAATAATATTCTAGAATTTTTTGGATATTTCAGAATTGCATAATTAGCCTTGGGATTGTTGTATAAACTGATAATTACATTGACATGACCTAGTAGCTCATTGCACAGAACTCCACACTCTTGCACAATGAACTAGCTCATTATTTGTAAGTGCAGAACTCTGCACAAACGCGTTCTGCACTCCACACATTACCATAGCATCAAACTAATGGAGACTAATTTTATGTGAGGAATACCCAAAATAGAAAACCAAAAACATCCATTTCGGATTATATTAAGTGAAAAGCACTATGAACCATCACACTTACATATATGATACAGCGTTTAAAATAAGGTTATTTTTTCCTAATAAATTCATATTATCAACTTATTCAATTGGTGTAGCTCTGTGTCTAGAATCTGTGCGGTCAAGTTTGACTCTTGCTCTCATTTTTGCTAGATAGCTCCTCTGGGGATTTTCCATTTGTTTCAGGGGTAAGGTAGAGAATTCTTAAAGCCAATACTTGTCACGTAACCTTTTTCCACTTGGCTATATGAGTTCTCTGAGCGTCATAGAGAAAACTGAAGGCTCCACCAATGGCTTATGCCGTATCTGTTACCGCTAATATGTCGTGGCATGTGGAACAATACCCTATAACCCAGACCTAGACCTATTGAACATGTACAATGAAAAAAGGGCTGGGAGCTTGATAAATTTTCGTCTCAAATAGAAAGGAAGAAATTTAAAAGCTGGGAAAAGCTCTCAAGCCATAAATTATACATCTGCAAAGCAAGTAAAGCAAGAAATTGAAAATGTTTTTTTTTTTTTTACAATTGACACAGAGTGTACAAATTTATGAAACATGCAATTTCACATGTATTGTATAACAAAAGATGTGTATTTTCTCATAATCAAAGTCCATAATAGATGCAAATTTTTTCAATGGTTAAGTTCATCAAAAAATGGTTAGTGGTCTAAACATCAGCGAGCTCGAATGACACGCCTACTTAACCCTTGCCCCACAAAGAATGACCTGTCACGAAATCCAATCTCGAGGCTACAAAGTTACAACCAATATGACATCTGATGTTCCTTATATGTCAGGAAGGTGCTAGCATAGCACATTACCACCCCACACATAGCGGAATCTCCCCACTTAATGTTAATGATAATTGGATTAGGGGCCGACTTCTCGGCTTAATACGGGGAAGGAATTTACTTACCAACCAACCGATTCGTTACACACCAAAGACAATCTTATACATACGCTACTGGATATGCCAGAGAGAACCATGCTTATCCACCGCTACTTCATGCCATAATTGCATTTGGTCCATCTTGTGAAACCCAAATATGCTTATGACACGATTTGGAACTACAACTTGAATTGGATCTACCTTTGCTTACCTTCACATTACATGGGCCACATGTCACGTTGCAACATGCCATCATATGTTGGGCAGTCACAACACATGGGTGGACGAGTCTGGCAAGCAAGTCGGCACTGAACATCACATTGGGATTCAACTTAGGAAAACTTGCAGGAACACAACGATCAATTGCAAGAAACATATGAAAAAATAATTCCATAAAAATAAAAAAATAACTCCAGAGATTTCAGTGCTTGCTTATGGCCTTGAATAAAGAACTCTCATTCTATGGTGGAATATTGGATAAGAAAAAATAAATTCCTTGTTGATGGAAGACTTTGGAAGACCTAGGGGTTCAAGGCAAGGCAGAAGGAAGAAAAGGGGTTAAAAGCAGAAGGAAGAGAATGCGTGCATTCAACTACTTCTTTCTCTCCAAACTGGACCAACCCAATAATGGAAATTCGACATCGACCAAGAAAGTTATGCTTCAATGGGCCACGGGCCCAGCAAGCTGTCAATCTCAAAACATGAAACTAATTATATCTAAGCTAGTTTGGTTTTTGAAACTAATTATATCTAAGCCAGAACTTATGCCTCGTTCGAAACCCATATTTGTTTTTAGGGAGGACCTAGAAAATCCTACTGCATTAATGGAGGTTTTTGTTAGAACATTAATCACGACTGTAGAAAACGGCGCCACCCACTTTTACCACGTCATCTAATTTAGTGTGAGTCAGCCACAGTCGCTAAAACATCAGCTCAAGCTAACAAAGATCATTATTGATTCTCTTGGGTATTTATGTATAAATAATTATATTTAGTAATGAAATATCAAGCTCTTCCATAGAGTCTTCATTGTTTTCTGTCATGGCATCAGAGCCATGTGAATTGTTGTGCGTTGAGTTGAGCTCCATGTGAGGAAGAAGGCGTTGAGGAGTTGTGAGGGCTCTGTAACCCTAGAACTGTGAACAGTTGTGAAGATTCTCGCTTAAGAGTCGTCGTTGTGTAGAGAAGTGTGGGAGAAGTTGTTGTCATAGTCTGAACGCTAAGATTGATTGTAGCCCATGGACTTTGGATTGGGCACTACACTATTGAGTGATCAAAAACTGCTTGGAGGCGTGGAGTGCTATGCTCCTGCGGAGTGGATCTGAGATGTTTGGTGAAGGGAATCGTGGGGGTGGACAACAGAGATAGTTTCAACCTGCCATGGTACTTTCCAAATGCATAAGAAGTGAAAGAAGCCATTGAAGCGTCGTCGGCCTTCGAGATCAGTGGACTAGAGGTCCTCAATGAAATGTGTTGCATGCGGCACGAAGATTTGGAGGAATGGGTTCGTGACACCCGGAGTTTTGGGAAGATAAACTCGAATATTGTAAGAAGCTTTGTAGGAAGCCTCATGGAGCAGAAGATCGGATCAGAGAACAAGTGGCAGTGTGGGGAATGTAAAGCCTCTAATATAGTAGAGCTGAATGTTGTTACTCTATGGTGTGGGATAAGTGTATATGTGCATGGTTAAGGGTTCAACTAGAGTTGAGCTGTTGTGTGATAGTCATTGAAAGAGGCATGAAAAGAGGGAAGTCCACTATGTAATAAAAACAAGGGCCGAGTCTGCTAATTATATGGTCGTTGTCACTTGAAAGGAGCTGACCAGGAGAACTTGTTGGTTAAATTCCATTTAAGATTTTGTTGTTTGAGTGTTTTCTCTTGTAAGTATTTTTTTATTAAGATGCATATGAGAGGGGCCCAATTGGTGTTGTGGTCAGAACTTCATTCTAAGTGCAAAGGCACTGAGTAAAGAAGCGCTGAGTGATTGAGTGGTGAGTAAGAGTCGTTGAGGCTTGTGAGCATCCAGAGAAGGTTGAGATTAGTGAGAGTGTGCTCTTGCGTTGAGAGTGAGAGTATGGAGGCCTGGTGCAGACAAGGCCGAGGACGTGAGTGGCGAAGTGGTGTTGGAACGTGAAGTTGTGGGTGCATTCTACAGCTGAGTAAGGTCTGATTCATGGTTGCCTAGTGAGCCTTGTGTTGGGTCTCGTCCTCTTCCTACGCCTAAAGGAAGAGGACGACGGGGAGGAGCTGGAATAGGTCACAAAAAATTATATGTTACAATTGTGGGGAACCAGGTCACTTTGTGTGAGATTGTTAGAACCTGACACACCCCTCTTATCAGTATTGCCAACATTTTAACCACATTATAGAATATTGTCCCATCCTCATCACAAAGATGCAAGAGAAGAAGAACCATCAACCCACTCAGAACATCTAGATGATGAGATCAAAACCACGTGAGGATGGGCCCAACATTAATATAGTTACATGAAGTGGTATAGCTACCGAGGAGGATAAAGTCACAGGAAAAAAACCAAAAGAAAATATATGGGTGCGCAAGGCTGCTAACAAAGATGTTGGATTTGATTTGCATAAGGCAAAGGAAAATTTTATGGAGGCAAAAAAGAGATTTTTGGATTCAGGAGATTCCACATCAAAGACTCAAAATGCATGAATGAAGAAGCTTGAAGAGGTCATTGGTGCATAGGAAACAGATCCTTCAATGTTGACATCCTTCTTACAGACCTACATGAAGCTCCAAAGGGACTAGAAAGAAGTAGAGGGACTACAAGATTTGATAGACAACTACGTTGGCAAGGGTAAGCCACTTCCTGAATAGTGCATAGTTCATAAAGTATACAAAGGTAAGAAAGTCATTGGTTGAGAGATGAGATTGACTACACAAGTCAGGGATTTTGAAATCGACTAGGCAATCCTTGATTTGGGATTCAATGCAGATGTTTTGCCTAAAAATACCTGGGAGATAATGGGAAAGTCGGCACTATAGTGGTCCCCAATTCAATTGTGAATGATAAACCAACAAAATATTATTCCTATAGGGCACTTAAATGGAGTAACTGTAGATATTGAAGGGGAGCACACTATAACTAATTTTGAGGTAATCAAGATAGTGGATGATAGTAATCCCTACCCGGTTCTACTTCAAATTGATTGAGTGTTTGATATGAATGCGGTCATCAACCTGAAGAAGAGTAGCATGACGTTTGAGAAGAAGGAACTAAGAGTCATTGTTCCATTGGATCTGGTTGAGGTTACACGGTATATTGAACTAGTCTGGGATTACTATGAGGAGGATGATATTGAACAGATCTATAAGCTTACCACACAGATAAGGAATGGATCAACCCTACAGCAGATGGGAAAATTACTTGGGAAAAGGACAACTCCTATAACTCGGATTGAGATTAGGAGCTTGAGCATTGGCAGAATAGATTGCATGAGGTGTCAACGTTGTGATGCAATAGGCTTACTTAATCATTATGGTGTATATCTAATGAGGTACACAATTTACCATATTTTGATGCCTTAGAATATGCTAAATTTATTTCTTGATAACTTTGAAAGGGATGTACCAAAGGAACATCGGTTCTAGGCATTAGACATCGTGCTAAGAGCTACGCCTGCCAGATGGTTGAGTACACATAAGAACAATTTTACAGACCAGAAGGAGTACTGAAGGATGATGAAGTTGTGGTTTTGATATGCCAATACCCGCTTTACTAAAAAATATATAGGGAAGGATGACCTATACCAGCATCTGGCTCATTGGACGAAATCATGGGGGGAGGAACCATAACCTGAATGTGTGCACATATTCTGCCACACTTTGGATAGTATTCCGATGAAATGGTATCTAGAAATAGAGTTGTGACACGTAACCATGTAGTGGGATGTCATGAAAGAGAGATTTTTGTTAACTTTTAGTTTTTAGGATGGATTCAAATGTATCAGTGATGAAGCATTATAGGTAATCAAGGTTGTGATATTTAGGACATTGAAAGGACCCATTGCATGGGTACAACCAGACTGGAGTATGTAGATGCACCATGCTTTGGAGTGCTACAATGTGACCACAGAAGAAGGCAACGATGATCCCAGGAATATTAGTATCCTTGAGTCAAAAGGACAATGTGAAGTCGCTGGGCCTAAGGCAGAAGTTCTTGACATCTCAAAACCATTGAAAACCAAGAAAGTGAACATTGGGTTAGAAGCGTAGCCGAAGTTCATGAATATAGGTGTTTACTGGGATGAGGACACAGTTGACAAAGTCGCGGAGCTATTACAGGAATATCAAGACTTATTTCCAATGAGGTTTTCTTATTTAAAGGGATAGTAGGTGATCTCAGCGTTATGAAGATTACTCTGAAACTAGATGTGAAGCCGGTAAAACAATGCCCATACCGGTTGAATCCTAAGTACAAAGAAAAAGTGCACGGAGAACTGGATAAGATGCTTGCAGCAAGGATTATTGAGACTATAGAAGAATCAGACTGGGTTAGTCCTATGTTGGTTTAGGAGAAGAAGACAAAGGGAGAAATCCAAATCTACGTAGATCTAAGGAAGTTGAATGATGCTTGTGTACATGATCCATTTCCTATGCTGTTCACAGATGAAGTCTTGGAAAACGTTGGTGATCAAGAAGCCTACTCTTTCATAGATGAGTTCTAAGGATATCACCAAATCGAGATCGTGACATAAGATCAGAGTAAAGCTAACCTCACCACGGAATGGGGCTATTTTCAATATACAGTTATGCCCTTTGTAATTAAGAATGCCCCTGCAATATTTTCTAGAGTGGTAGCCACATCCTTTAAAGAATTTATTCATAAGTTTTTGGAGGTTTAATTTGATGATTGGACAATGTTTGGGTTAGTGAAAAATCATGTTGCAAGTCTTCGCCTAATGGTGGATACTTGTAGGAAGTATTGTATATCCCTTAATTCGAAGAAGTGCATATTTTGCATAACATATGTGATAATTTTGGGCCACGTTGTTTGTAAGAAAGGGTTGATGGTGGACCCTACTAAAATTAAATTAATTATCAATTTGTAGCCTCCTAGGAATGTAAAATAGTTGTGCACAACATTGGGCCATACAGGATACTATAGGAAGTTCATCAAGGCATATGTGCAGATCACTGTGCCCATGGAAAAATTATTGAAGAAAGATGCGACGTTTTGCTGGGATGATGATTACCAGAAAAGCTTAGATATGTTGAAGGGAAAATTGGTTACAAGACCTATTCTACTGTTCCCCGATTGGAAGAAATAATTCCATGTACATGTAGATGCGTCTTGCATAGCATTAGGAGCAATGTTAACCCAACAATGCACAGGAGATATCGACCATCTGATTGCATTTTCTAGTAGAAAGTTGTCTAAGGAAGAGAAGAATTATTCAATCACAGAGAACGAAGGATTGGCGATTGTGTATGCACTCCAGAAGTTCAGGTATTATTTGTTGGGTGCGCACTTCAAAATATACATAGATGATTCAACTTCGAAGTACCTGGTCAACAAGCCTCTGTTGGGGGGGGCGATTTTGTAGATGGTTACTGCTATTTCAAGAGTATGACCTTGAAGTAATTGTGAAGCCAGGGAAGTTAAATGTTGGACCGGATCACCTCTCATGGATTGAGAATGGCGACAAGCCTACAAGTCTTGATGAAGGATTGCCTGATGTGCATCTTTTTTATGTACGTGTTGCAGATGAATATTTTTCAAATATAATCTGATTCCTGTCTCCAGGTACAACTCCTAAGGGATCTGCGATGCATCAAAAGAAATAATTGGTGGTCAGGGTAGTGAATTTTTCTGTCATTGCAGGGCACTTGTATAAAATGGGAGCGAATGAAGTTCCACGTAGGTATGTACTGATGAGCATCATCATTGGGTAATTTATATGGGCCTTAATTCACCTCCTATCTTAGTCAAACCAACTATTCTCACAACTGATTGCATAATTTTGATTATATTTTGTTTATGAGATGAGTTAGAGTCAAATATTTTTCTTTGTGGTCTAATGTGCATTTAATGCAGGATTAAAGGATAAAAGCAAGGAATTTTGGCAAAGAACTTGGTTAAAACTTGAATGGGACAAGGGAGAGGAATTATAGGAGGTAAATCCTCCTCATTTACTACCCCTCCATTCGAATATTCCTCCATCAGCTCAGAGTGCAAACAACCAAATCATGAGGACTAGAAGGCAATCGAGTAAGTGAAAGACAAAGCACCATTTTATCTCAAGTTTGGGAGCTGAGCCTCCCTAATTTTAAGGAAGTCATTGGAGGCTTCAGGTTTATAAGTAGAGAGGCCTAGGACCTCAGTAGCATTCGGATTTTTTATTGTAAACCTCTACTCTATTTTCGAGCTGCAAGACTTGTGACAGTTTTTGATGTAATCCATTGTTTTGATAATAAGAATGAGGGCACATGGTAGGTTTGTTAGGACCCTAAAATTCATCCTAAACATGATCTAACCCATCATCTTGTCCATTATCATCATCCTTGCAGTCACCATCCAAAAAAAAAGAGATCAGTTTCTGCGAGTTATGAAAAAAAAAGAAGGAAAAATAGAGGAGAGTAAGAGCATTACCTGAATGACCCTTGCCCCACACACACTCCTACTCCCTCTGTCCATTCATTGCACCATCCTCACAGCCCTAGCCATCAACATGATTAATAAATTCTAATGGTGAAGTAGCTACAGGACATCCTGTAGGAAATCCTATAGCAGCCTTTCCCACAAAACGTCAATCATCAGCTACAAGTCTTCACTAGGATGATCCAAGAGCTCCAGAACAACAAAAACATCAGATCTTTAGTCACAGACACCTGAAAAAACCAAGAAACCATCAGCGGACAGCAAAAGAACGAAGAAGAATGACCATGCTACCAATAAACAACGTAGCACCTCTAATATTTGATCACTGCAGCATGGCATCGAAACCATAGGTATGTATCCCACTCACTCACTCATATGCATCATGTGATCAAAAGTTGTAAGGGTTATGAGATAGTTGGTTTATAAGTGAAAAGGTGGCCAGTTAACTTGGCCACCTTCGTTCAGTCATCACATGCAAGATCGAGTGTCCTCTCACACGTGCCTGTAGTCAACTCAAAGACAGAATAACAGTAGGACAAGAAGTGGTTAACTATGGATCTACGAGGTGGGAGCTGATTACAAGGAGTGGAAATGATGAGGTGGTAGGGGGGACCAATGGTCCAAAAATGGCAATGTACCTCTACTGCCAGCATACCACCTCACCGTGAAACACCATAAAGGGAAATCAAACATCCTTTGCATGCATTCATTCATTCCACCTTCTCAAAACTCCCTCACTCAAGTCTCTCTCATAACTCTGGCCACCATCGAAAGCAAGGATCCATCGTTCTGCAAGAGAATTTCTACAGGAGCATTCACAAGAATTTCTACAGGAGTAGTCTATAGGATACACAGAGGCAGTTTAAAGGATAGGCAAAGAAGAGTTGAAGAGGGGATATCATAGGAATTGTCCACTGCGATTATTCTAAGGAGGTAGGATCTAAAAATCCATCCCCATTTACAAGCAAATGAACTAGAAATTCTCTAATGTATAGTGAATTTAGCAACTATGGGAGGTGAATTACATACATTGTAAACTCTGTTTTCCTCCTAAATCTTAAAATTTTGGTGTCAACCATCTCATTTTATCCTCAAACCTCACAAGCAAGATGACAGGAGGGTTTAATAGGAGAGAACCCACAAACAATGTGAGGATACAACACACCCCCAAGTGCTTCAAATCTTTACAAGACACAACTAGATGGGGTTTTTCGAAAAATTCACAGGGTATGATGATGAGGTGGCTCAAGAATTTGCTCATTCCTTCACACCACACAGTAGAATCCATGCCATTGTTATAGTTAGAAGGCTCACTATAGATCTCACCCTAGAGCTCATCAGTAGGGTCACAACACTTCCCCTAGGAATTCCATGGAGAAAAGAAGACAAAGCAGACAGTTAGGTGGCAAAAAGGAAATTCTTCTTAGAAGGTGAAGAACCCACATAGGATAAAAATGGAGTAAGGAGGGATAGTCTTCCATACCCATGGAGTGAGGTAGGCTACCAACTCATCAAATATATCTCATGTGAGGGCAGATATAGTGTTATTTATGGCTACCACTTTAGGATCCTTGAAGAATTAAGATTTGTGGTAGAGACACCAGTTCACCAAAGACTCAGAATACCCTATTTCTTGATGCAATCACTCATAGACTCCAACAACAAAGTAAAGGAAGGGAGTTCCCAACAATTAGATCACCATGGGTTGATCAGGATCTTCATTGAGGATGACCTCCAAAACCTCAAGATCCCCATAACATGGTCAGTCTTCAGATAATTTCCAGCAGAGGATGACATCAAAACCCTCACCTATGATGTTAGTCCTTTTGCCAATGAGGAGGAGGCAAGGCAAGAAGAAGAAGATACAGAGCTAGATGGGGATGAGATGGATGAATAAGAAACTAATATAGAGGAACATGTTGAAGAAGAAGAAGAAGAGGGAGAAGAGTAGGAGCATGATGCTGAAATAGAGGAGGAAACTAAGGAAGAAATTGATGGAGACGATGAAGAACAACAAGAGGAAGAAGATAAGAAAAACAGAGAGGAAGAAGGCATTAAAATAGAAGGGGAAGAACACAAGGAGGAGTCACCTAGGGTGTCTCCAGAGGCCCCTGAGAGGGAGGCAGTAGCTACACTCACTACTCTCAGCACCCCAGTCAAGAAAAAAGGGAAAGGAAGGAGGAAAACTCCTCTATATTTCAGAACAAGAAAGAGCACAAGAATCAAACAAGGGAAGCCATAAATATCAACACAAATCCCTATTGATATTGAAGATTCCCCTACACCAAGAGACAAAATTCCTTCCCCTAAGTCACCAATTACATATGTAAGGAGGCCTAGTACCAGATCAACTTCCTTAAAGGGTAAGGCCATCCTATAGGATCCACAGCAAAACCTACAGGAAGCAAAAACAGTCCTACAGGATACTCTGCAAAAACTACAGGAAGCATAGAAATTAGAAAGCAAGGTAGGGGAGCAGCAAGAAATAAAAGAGGAATACCCTGAAACAAAGGAACCAAGTCCCCAACCTAACCTAGACTCCTACTATCGATTTATTGAAGGAGGCAGGGTGATACCTCAAAAATTTGCCATCCCATTGTTTTTCAAACTTGAGAAGGAGAGGGCTAGAACCCACCAATGGATGCAAATCGCCAAGTCAAAATGGGTGGAAGACATTGGGCACATGGAAGAGAAGCTCAAAGAAATGGGAAAAGAGCTAAGTGGCTTAAGGGACAAAGAAGCAATAATGAGAGATCAACTTGAGAGAGAAAATGCATGGCTAAGGGGATAACTGCAGGAAAGGGAGAACCAACTAGCATGTATGGCCAACCTCTCCTTGGAGGCCATCCAGTGTAGGATGCCATCTAAATCCTATGCTCTTTACCTTAAAGAACATTGGATGTAGTTTCAGACTAAAACACTAGCACAAATGGGCACCATGCATTTCAAGCCTACATGCAATTTATTGATCTTTGTGATCAAAGTACACTAGAGGATAGGGCCAAAATGGCTGAGTTATACTTCCACAACATGGCCCTCATGAACATGAATGTTGGGGATCCTAATGCCAAGCTAGGAGATCTATAATTAATGGATTTTGGCATCATGGACGAACCATGAGGAGTCAAGGGCTACATAGATGAAAAGAATATTGGCTAGAGAGCAAAATGAACCCCTTTTCATCAGATTTGAACAATCAAATCCCATGGCCCTAATCAACACCCATAATTTGATTGCAAATGATCCTCAGCTGATACCTAGATATCTTTCTACCCAAGAGTAAGCAATTTCACATTTTGAAGATATGTTTAGGATTCTAGGAGATGATAGTATACATGCCTGCTTAAGGAGATGGAACACACTTCCACATAGCTTGAAGATCAGGGAATATGACTCCCCTCAAAGGTTGAGAGAGGTACTCAACAGGACACCTATGTATAAACAATCAATGCAAAGGTTTAAGGTCAATTGGATAGGCCTAAAACTCAGTCCACCACCACTCCTAGGGATGCTAGAAGGTAGGAAAGAAGAAGAGGAAAAGAGGCAGTGGGAAGAAGTAGAAAATAAAGCAGGCTTCTATGAACAAGAAGAAGAGACCACAATAGAGGCATGGGATGTTAGAGAGGCTACCAGAGCCATGAAGAACATGGACATTGGCTAAGATGCTCAGAGGATGAGCAACACTTTCAGTAGGGGGGTTATGATGAGCCTCATCATTGGGTAATTATATGGGCCTTAATTCACCTCCTAGCTTAGTCAAACCAACTATTCTCACAACTTATTGCATACTTTTGATTATATTTTGTTTATGAGATGAGTTAGAGTCAGATATTTTTCTTTGTGGTATATTGTGCATTTAATGTGGGATTAAAGGATGAAAGCAAGGAAGTTTGGCAAAGACCTAGGTCAAGACTCAAATGGGACAAGGGAGAGGAATTATAGTAGGTAAATCCTCATCGTTTACTATCCCTCCATTCGAATATTCCTCCATCAGCTTAGAGTGCAAACAACGCAATCATGAGGATTAGAAGGAAGCCGAGCAAGTGAAAGACAAAGCACTAGTTTATCTTGAGTTTGGGATCTAAGCCTCCCTAATTTTAAGGAAGTCATTGGAGACTTGATATGTATAAGTATAGAGGCCTACGACCTTAGCAGGATTTGGATTTTTTATTGTAAAACTCTACTCTATTTTCGAGTTGTAAGACTTGTGACATTTTTTGATGTAATCCATTGTTTTGATAATAAGAATGAGTTTTGTTTTGAGCCAGCACTGAGTTAGCTCAGAGGGTTGAAGCTCTTGGGTTAGGCCCAACCCTAGTAGCCAAGGCTCCTCTTTACTGTACATGTATGTTAGCATAGATTCATAGTTTGACTATTCATTTGCTTAAGTAGTTGCATTTCAATTACAGTAGTGTAGATTAGATTGGTTGTATGTTAGTTTGCTTCCATTTGTGCCTTCTTTCCGTTAGCAGGTTAGAAAGGAGAAAAGGGATCACCACAAGGTTATCGGCAGGTGACTCGGCCTCACTTCCTCCCTCTGGGACCATGACTTGAGGAAGAGACCCTTCAATAGCTCCAAAAACACAGATTTCTAGTTCTTGCTTGAGCTTTGGAGTTTGTTGTCTTGATTCAGCATTTGGTTCATTTCATTGGCATATTTTTCCATTACTCTATATTTTCAATAAGATCTCACTCATGTTCTCATTTCCTTTAGTACTTTCTTCATGCATAATATGGGAAATTGATTCATTCTTTTCTAGTTTATGAAGATGTATCTTGTTGCATAGTTCTTGAAAGACACACATGTTTTAAGCATTGTAGGTACCTCAGGAGGAGGTCTAGACTTCATCACTAGCATCCATCTCCCACCTCATCAACCTTAACCCTATCTTGTTCCACCATCATCCTCACTATTTTTTTGTCCTTTTTCATTCAAATCCCCCTAGACACATTGAGTAGATCTATCCATCTCTTCTCTTGGATATTGACTCCTAAGTGTTCCTAGACCTTCTACCACCCTATCCCACACCTCACATACCTTTTCCTAGCTTCCCAACATCTCCAACACTATTATATACCTAGGGGGGATAATATGGGGTAGAAAGGGAGGTACCCAAGGGAATAATGTAATAATGGGATGGGCCATAGTAATAAATAAGGTGGTTAACCCGTATCATGTAAGGGACCACAAGTAGTTAGTAATAATGTTATGGGCCCATGGTATTAGATAGATAGTATTGAGGGAACCATGGTAATGACCCATGGTATTGTATGTATGAGGCCTATATAGAGGCTAGAGACTCCACATTGAGAGATGTCAAGGAATATTGTATGAACAGACATATGGCTTGTGGAGTGTTCTCCTTCCTTAAGGAGTGAATGTATGGTGTTGCCCTACCTTAAGGGTTGAATTAATAAAGAAGCATTTATAGCTATTCAGATCTTATTATTCTTGGGTTTATTTGCATTGTCTTATTTTTTCATATCAGATCTATAACAAGTGGTATCAGAGCACTTTCTTGGGCAAAAGTGGAGATTTTTTTTTTTAATTTTTTGTAGGAACTTTCTGGGGCCGCGAGTTTTCAGATCAGATCTATAAATTTTGGGGAAAAACTATGCAAAATATAATTACAGATCTGGATTTTTTGTGAAAAAATACCTAAGTTCAAAAAAAAAATTGCCCGAATCGGAGTCCGGATGAGGGAGATATCGTTGATCTAAAAATCAGTGGTGTTGTAGACAATTTTTCTGGGCAACAAGTTTGCGGCATAGATCTGGACGTCCTAGTGCAAAAACTATAGAATCTAATTGTAGACCTGGATTCTTTGTGAAAAAATAGCCGATTTCAAAAGAAAAAATCAGTCGAATCAGAGCCTAGATGAGAGAGATATCACTGATTTAAAATCAGCTATCTTTCAACAATTTTTTGTGACAGCGGGAGAGTTGTAGCGTTGATCAACGATTCTAGTGCCTAGATCAGGATTTCTACCACATGGGAAGATGCAAAATGGTTGTTCCATTTCCGAAAATAGGTCATAATAGGAATTCTAAGCAATATTTATTGAATTGTGGCCATTTCAAATTTTCGCCAATTTTTTTTGTGATGGCAGGCCTAGATCAGAATTTGAGGAACTTGTATAAATTTTATGGCTCTCATCCAGCCAAATGGCTAGCAAAAATAGAGAAATATTTCAAATTTAATTACATCATAGATGATGCGACTCATATGAGTGTGGGAAAAATGTACTTGGACCACGAAAGATGGCAATGGTGGCAGTGTCATCAAAAATGCCATCCAAGGACAACTACTTGGTAGATGTTCGCAAAATCTATTTGTGACCACTTTGGTCATAAATCTAATTTTGTGGGTCCTCTTACTAAGTCACATAGACCAACACACAACCTAGCAAAGATTTTATTGGTACAGGAAAGAAGGAAACCAAGAAACCTAAAGGGTTATTTTCTGCTAGTATCTCCTTATTGCAGGTTCATGAATTGATTCAGAAGGAGAAAATCGTTGTGTCTATAAATTTGAGTTGTAAGAAAAATATCATAAATGTCAACTTGGCAAAAAATTTACGAGTGGCAGCGAACCACATGGAGCACACATAGGTTAATAATGAGCAGGTGCAAGTTTATAAAGAGTTGAATATTTCTATGGAAAAGTATGTATTGCATTCTGATTTTTATGCTTTAGATATGGCTAATGAGGATGTTGTTTTGGAATACCCGTGGATGGAATTAGTGGGTACTATAAATATTAACGTGTAGAAGAAATTCTTGAAGCTCTAGTATAAAAAGAAGAAAATTACATTACAGGATATTTCCATCAATAAACAGGTAGAGTCCACAGAGCCGGAAGCAGAAGATGTTCCAGGGACTGACGTATCAGATTATGAGCCATTGATGATTGACAATCAAACACAAATATAGGCTGAAGAAGAAAAGGACACAGGTGTTGATACATCAGATGAGGGCTCAGTGGTTGAAGTAATATTGGAAGATAAGACACCACGACAGGCACCACAACATGCACCAGATAATAGTCAGGCTCCAGTAAGGGGTGAATTAAAGAAAAAGACAATGTGAGTTAAAACTTCAGCATATCATCATCCACAGCACCCCACAAGACAACAACCAACAAGACGACAACCAGTTAGCCACAAGGACAACAACCCCCGCAAGACAGATAGAGAGGAGCGAAGATCCTCCTACTACACATCAACACAGAAGAGCTGCCACGATCAACTTCCATCTCAAGCAAGCGAGGCACCAGCTAGATCGAGGGTTCACCTTTCTCTTGGATGGCTAGATGCATGTGCATGGTACCAGTGGACTACTCTTTTGAGTAGATCTTATTATTTGTGTTCTTCCCATGTTTCGGGGACGAAACATGCTAAGGGGGTGGAATGTTATATACCTAGGGGGGATAATATGGGGTACAAAGGGAGGTACCCAAGGGAATAATGCAATAATGGAATGGGCCATAGTAATAAATAAGGTGGTTAACCTGTATGATGTAAGGGTCCACAAGTAGTTAGTAATAATGTTATGGGCCCATGGTATCAGATAGATGGTATTGAGGGAACCATGGTAATGACCCGTGGTATTGTATGTATGAGGCTATATAGAGGCTAGAGACTCCACATTGATAGATGTCAAGGAATATTGTATGAAAAAACATATGGCTTGTGAAGTGTTCTCCTTCCTTAAGGAGCGAATGTATGGTGTTGCCCTACCTTAAGGGTTGAATTAATAAAGAAGCATTTATATCTATTCAGATCTTATTATTCTTGGGTTTATTTGCATTATCTTATATTTTCATATCAGATCTATAACAAACACCTCACAATTAGCTCTCAGTTGTATCCTGTAGGTTTCCTGTAATTCCTACAGGATCATCTTGTAGGTTTCTAGTACATCCTGTAGGTTTTCCTGAAACAACCTATTTTGAAGCCGAATTGATGGGGAACCTCTAGGATGTCACAAAACGCATCCTAGGACCCTTCCACCCCTTCCACCCCATCCAATCACTCCATAATCCTTTTAGTCATCCTCAACGACCTTCCATCCACCTGTCACATCTACAAGAACAATTAAATTGCATGCTTGATTTTACGAAAAAAACCTTAAAGAGTGACAATAGATTTAGCTTAGTTTTCTTGCTCATTAAGCAGTGGAGCACATGGAATTTAATTTTGCTTGAAAAAATATCCTCGTTGAATCACATGGAAGAGTTTCTGGGGGAAATTATGCCGAAAGAGGGAATACGTAGAATATCCTACGAACTAGGCTATGGCAGCCAACTATGCACAAGGATTCCAAGGAATATAGGGCACACAATGCCTGGTAGAGCACTAGGCGGCCATCGTGAAGGGATGAATTGCACCCAAGCCCACAAGTTTTATTACAGGCATTCGAAAAATGGACAATATATTTTGTAGGCCCTAATCACCCACCGGGAAAGAATACAGGAGCCCGATACATTATCACAACGACAAAATACTTGAGTAGGTGGACTGAGGCGTAGCCCATGAAGGATTGCAATGCGGCTATAGTTGTGAATTTTATATCTGAATACATTTTGTATAGGTTTGGTTGTCCTAAGATTTTGATGAGCGATAGGGGTTCGCATTTCATGAATGAAACAATAGCCATTTTTCTTGAATATTTCCATATGTATCATCAAAAAAGCACACTGTATTATCTTGAAGCAAATGGCCTAGTTGAATCCTTTAATAAAACCCTGGAGAATGCTTTGATGAAGATCTGTAATGAAAATAGGAACGATTGGGATGTGTACATACTAGCTGTTCTTTGGGCATATAGAGCTACATGTAAGAAGTTGAATTGATAGTGATGCCAATGGAGTATATCTTGCCCAGTTTGCAGATTGTTGCAGTCACAGAGATGGCCGATCGTGATATCATGGATGAATGCCTTGCGCATATAGTTGAGTTGAAAGGAGATCGCTTCTAGGTAGGCTTTCATCAGCAGCTGCAGAAGGCTAGGGAAAAGACACGGCATGATCACCAAATTAAGCAGTGGAGCTTTAGTATTGATGTATGATAGCAAGTTTACAGAGTTTCCAAGAAAATTTCAAATGCATTGGCTGGTACCATTCATCGTCAAGGAGATTATGGGTGGAGGTGTAGTTCATCTTGTGAAGCTGAATGGAGATTTATTTCTAGGAAAAATTAATGGGAGCCGATTGAAGTTGTACAGGGGTGATCCCACCCCTGTGTAATGATTATATGAATGTGGCATAGTGTTAGTACTTTAGGCATTTGCAAGGAAGTGTGGGACTATAAACTACAATGCTAGAAGGCTACTTTGGCGAAGTGAATGGGTTGCACGGCGATTAGAAGAAAGGTGCAAAGGAGAGTTGTGACAAAGGAGCTGCGCTAGCACAGTGGGTCCCATGTAGCCTGGCCAAAAAGTAACCATTGAAAACATTGTAGATGATTGAATGGCTATTTTTCTATTAAAGGAAGGTGGGGGGGGGGGGCAACATTTAAGGAGCATATCTTTGGAAATATGCCACGAAAAGAGCATTAATGAAGGAGATATGAGGGAAAAGATGGATTTGAACTCAAAATGGCTATAAATATTTCGTTCCACTCCACATTTGAACACTTTCCTTGCAGAGAAATTACCTTGAGCTTTTGCGCTTTAGTTTGTGCCAACATGATTGTTGCATGTCTTGAGGGGATCAGAAAGAGATACGACAGAAGTTTTCGCAGCAAGGACTTGTGTGGGAGGTGGATTTACCTGAGTGGTAGAAGGAAATATTCTGGGAGAGAATGAATGCAATAACCCGTACCTAGCACAACACCTCGGTCGTCGATTGCTAAACCCACTGCCTCCATGACAAGAAAGAAGAAGCAAAAGAAGCCACAACAATTGTTGCTACGACAATCTCCATGCAAAAAACCAATGAAGATTAGACAGAAGGGTCAGATGGACAGGAGCAAGAAGCCAACGAAACCCTTGGATTTATATGAGTAAGAATCGAATATGGGGGTTGAATATATTGATGTAGACAAAGCAGTGATGATTACTTAGCTACCACCTTCTGTACCCCTAGGAAATCCACTGCCAAAGTGACTAAGGACCTAGATTCAGAGAAATACAAGGTCCTCACACAATTTTTTTCTAGAGAATTTCCTAGTGCAGGGTGATTTGTTGTCTCCGATACCGTTTCTGAATATGGAATACTGAGATCTGGGTGATCATGCATAGTTCCCATAGTTGGAACCCAACATATCTTTAAAGGAGGTCTACTATGAGGTGTCAACTGTTACACAGCTTGAGCCAATGAAGTGGGTGACCAAAATTGACCACGCGAGATTACTCAACATGCTGTGGGTGCCACACTTTAGCCACAACATCATTAATAATATCTGTGTGCATCAACTGCTAGGTTGGTTCATGATGGGTGCCTCTTGATGGGGGGGGCCATTCTAATTGATGACATGTTGATCCATAGAGTCACCTTGTTGCCATATCAGGGTGAGAGCCCCACAAATGATTTTGTGGGGAAATCGTAGGAGAAGAAGTTGGTCAATCAGATAAATACCAACTTTGAGTTGGTGAAGAATTTGCACGGCTACTCCATTAGCTCTACATTGGATGGCGTTGTGCAGTTTACTGCATATATTTTGGCTGGAAAATTAATGAGGAAGTGTTGCGCCGATGAAATGTCAACACCAACATTATCTCTAGCTGCGCAGTGTAGCAAAGGGGTCCAATACAATTGGGCCAAGTATCTCTGTCATGAGCTCATGGAAGATTGTCACGAAGCCTAGGAGGATGGCAAGGAATTCTATTATTTGTGGTTACTTATGTTGATCAAGTTGGTGGCATGGAGAACACTTGAGGAGAGCCAGTTCTCGACACAAGATTCAGACTTGTGCGAGGCTACGAAATTCGCCTTGCTGTGGGCGACAAAGGATCCTGAACGCATCATGGAAACAAAGATATTTTGGGTCTTATTCGAGACAGAGTTGCAGATGATGATCAACCAATGGTTGCAGTTATCACCAAGTTTACATGCGTAATATACTAATATCGGAGACTTCAAGGCAGATTTCCACAATCTGTTTATACGTGCAAGAAAGGCTACCACACAAATATGGCATAAGTTTTTATATGTGGTTGCAGAGGAAGACATTATAGGGTTCGTCAGCAAATGGTTGAGCTAGTGTCTCACCTCATCAGATGAAGGCATAGGAACAAGTAAGGCTGTAGAGGGTGAAACTAGGAAAATAACAGCTGCGATAATGGCCCAGAAAGGTAAAGACAAAGAAGCACAGAAGGCTTTTGCTAAATAAAAGGCCACGCAGAAAGAAAAGGTTGCGCAAAAGGAAAAGGTATCACAGAAAGACACAGCAGCACATCAAGAAACAACCTCTACAAAAGAGAAGGAAGTGTCGAAAGAAAAGGTTGTTGCCAAAGAGAGGGAAGCGCCAAATGAGAAAACTACAACGACCTCACAGGTCACTATTAACCTCAAAGAACCTGAAACAGAGCACATCAATTTTGAGGTCGAGACTGAAGGCGAAGAGGAAGTGGGTGCAGACTTGGAGTCTCCCTTCAAGGTTAGGAAGAGGTAGAAATGAATTTCCATGTGACCTAGCAAGAGGCAGAATTCTGACAAGTTTGCGAGTGCAACACCATTGGTCCTCATGGAGGGGGACCTTGATGAGATCGGTGACGTGGTCTGCAATGCCACAAAAACTATTTGGGTACATAACAAGGACCCGTACCATCAGGTATTAGACAAGGTTCAACAAGGCCTGAAGGAAATGCAGGTCCAGATAGGGGTGATCTAGGTGAGCATGAGACAAGAGAGCATGCTAAGTGTTAGTGCAGTGGAAATCATGTCCTGGCTTCGCCCAATACCACTACTTCAGGGCTCTCTCCAGTTCAAGAGAGTTGAAGACCAGGAGCGTGCATAATTTTGGAAGAATCTGAGTATCAACCTTGCAGCAATACAGATCCAAACATTATATGAGCTGCACCAAGGAGTTTCTGATGAGATCTATGTCTCAGAGAAATGAGCATTGGTTTATTATTGATGAGGTCAAAAATAACAATCAACATATTTTTGAAGAGAAAGTGTAGGCTTTCTAGGCTTGCGACAAGGCAGTACAATAGAATCAATAGCTAGAGACTGCCCTTACCAATGTGTGCAGTGAGCTCCCTGAGCTCCAAATTCCAGCATAAGTAGCCTCAGCAGAGAAAATTAATAAGTTAGGTGTTGCGGTGGGGGAATCTAAGGAGAAAATTGGAAAGGTCTAGTTTGAGTTGCAGCTGTAGATATTAGAGCTTCAACTTAAGCTGCAGCCAACCACTCCTTTGGAAGTCAGAGAGCAATGCGAGGTTTCTAATAAAGAAGATATGACTACTTTGGAAGCTGCAGTCAAGGATTGCAACCAATTGTTTGAATAAACAATGGAGATGTGGACCTTGCTGCATTAGGTTCCACACTTGCAGAAAATTGAATCAGAAATCCTTGAAAAAAAACTACAGTTTGATGAGATCAGGGCAACAACACAAACCTTGGCACCTATGCAAATTTTCACCCTGTTGTCCTTTGAGATAACTCTAGGCCAATTAGTTATGCCAAAGCATTTATAATGTTTTGTTGTTTTGAATTATTGGATGACCAATGAACATTTTATAAACAGGTGATTTAAACTCAGATAAATTTCCAACTAAAATAAAATGTTGTTATTTAACTCCACATTATTAATTTGATTTTAATGGGGTGGAAAGGAAAAGCATAAAGAAGTATAATTCATTGAATATTCAAACTAAATACTTAACAAACTATAAGAAGGATTTAAGAAAACAATGTTTACTTAATCAAAAAAATACAATTAAACTGTTACAGATATCTGATGTAATTTATGTTTAAAGAGGAACTTACAATAACAAACAGTTCTGCAAATTATTTTCTTATTATAAACACAACTTCACAGGGGATTCAGAATAAGACTGAAACTCGGTCAGATTTTGCCCAGATTATTGTAAAAAACTTAATTTATATGAAGAAAACATAATCAATGAAAAAAATGACATAGAACTCACTAAGAAATAGACCATATGAGATAAATCCATAATCCTTTATTATTCAAAAAAAAATGCTCCATATTAGTACAAATCTACTTGATAGCTTGTTCAAGGGTTCAACCTATAATTACTCACAGAAGAAGTTATTTATAAAAAAAAATTGAAAAATATCTACGATCTGTTGGAACAACATACCAAAATAGGACAAAATTAAAAAAATAGGACTGTTAGACATGGTCCTGTCAGTCCCTGGTCATAATCAAATTCTCCAAAGTTCATTTCCCGTCACTGGCAGTCATTAAATGCCATTTTGGTCCAAAAAGAGCCATTTTAATTCTTAAGTCTAGGGTTTTGTCTTCAGTAAGTATTTATTTCAGGAATGCCATCGTCAATAATGCGAGATTGATTCTTCTTCAAAACCCTGTTTTGAAGAAGAAATCATCAAATGTGTTTTTTAGAATATGTAATTTGTCAAAATGTTTCAAGTTCTCCAGCTCTTCAAATGGCAGCCCTGTTTCAGCTTCAGCAGCTCCTATCCCTGCAAAACACTCAACAGAAGAAAAGCCATCATTCAAGCTTAGAAAATTAGAAAAGGAACAAAAAGACAAAGCTGTATTAAAGGTCAAAATTGAAGAGTAGGAGGGCCGAAATCGTGATTTTCAAAGCTGTGGACTGGACTGGAGGTGCGCGCTACCCATACAGGAGGCGCACTACCCATATAAGGGGTGCTACACATATAGCCTCCCCAGCCTGTGTGAAATCTACAAGTGCGCTACGCATATGGAGCACGCTACGCGTTGGGCTTCAGCTGTAGGGATAAGCTACGTTGCAAATCATGTTGGACACAACTCTGAAACAATTGTAATTGGGACTACTGTGTTTTTAATAAGTGCAACAGCGACATTTGCACGGTTTCTTCCAAAAATCAAGGTCAGATATGATTATGGAGTTCTCATATTCATTCTCAGCTTCAGTTTCATGGCAATTTCTGGATTTCGCGTTGACAACTTGTTTGAGGTTGCTTATAAACGACTAGAAGTAATCATGGATTGGCAATAGAAAGTTCCAATTTTGATATTTGTGAGCAAAACTTGGTGTAGAGACAGAGTATCTTGGAGTTACTTGTAGACATAGGTTGGGTTCGCAAGGATCCCGATCCTAATGAAGAAAAAGTATTAGTGAATTGTTTGCACATACAAAGGTTGAATTCCTTGTTCAGTTACTTGATAAATGGCAACTTCCTTGCTACCATGGAGGAAGTTTTGCATTCACCTAAAGTTGTTAAAATGTTAAGGCAAGCATATGGAAAGTCAAATGAGGTTAATGGTGCTAACTTGAAGTTGCTTCAGAATTATGATTGAACATGCATGGCAATCCCTTAGGAGAAAGCGCACTACCGATTTCCAGTTGTTCCTCGATAACGGATTACTGCAAGATTTTCCTCCTCCATTGACAATTGCAACATTATCTTGCAACCATGCAACCCTCTCCGGGCACAGTTGTCATCATGAGCTGGAATTGGCAGGATTTTAGTTTAAAGGCTATTTTTATTAAAATCCGTTTTATTCAAATGACAAATGTAACGTGGCAGTCAGAGATCGAAAGGCTAATTTGAAATGAAGATATTCATCACAGCAGAAGAATAGGATTCGTATTCCTATTTATGACTTCAGTTAGTAATACAAATGGGTCTGCGCTCCAGTTTTTAGTCTTTTAGTTCGTCATTAGAGAATTTCAAGGAGAAGGTTGTTCTCTTTTCTATTTTTAACTTCAGTTGAAACAACTCCTCATTTTGGATCGATCTGTTTTCAAACAGGAGAGTTTATTTATTGTATTGCAAATGATTTGTAAAGAGAAGAGTTCTGAAAGCTGGTGGAGGAGAAATACAGAGTTTTATTGTACAGTTGAATGACAGAGAAAATAATTAAATGGCGCAGCGTTGATTTGTAAGATTCTTGTGGTGTGAAAGTTTAGCATATGTTTTTCCTCTGTTTCATATGTCTTTGTAATGTTTCATAGTTTCATTCATTATCATTTCCAGCTGAATGCTTTACAGTGTGGGAGGTAGAACCCAATTTATTTGCTCTGCCTCGAAAGAGCGTTTCAGTATTTGTGTAATTGTCTTCTGTCTGTAAAGGACTCATTGATTAATGCCCTTTTCAGCTCTTTAAATAGTCTTTTCATCCCATATTGTTTCAAAGTTAATTGTTAAACTTCAATCCTACCTCACCTTGTGGAATAATCTGTGCCTTTGATTAAATCTCTGCTCTTGTTGTCTTTGCCCCATGCAGCCCAGAAAACCCAATCATTTATTAAAAACCTCATTTCATATCTATTTACTAGCCTAAAATTAGTTCCCATTTTATGTCATCTCACACCCTATTGCTCATTTTATCGAGATTGACTGGAGAGAGCCCTCTCTTGTCCTCGTAGGGCTAGCTATGAGGCTGAGCTTGGTTTGATGTTGCCTTGAGTTTTGCCTTCCCCAGCCTGAGGCAGATTCCAGCGCTAACAAGGACAATATTGTAGGAACCGAGGAACTGCTGAAGAGGTGACTCTATCTTTTGGTAATCTGCTGATGATCTAGCCTGGAAAAGCTTATGAGTTTTCATACGGTCAGGATTAGAAATTACTCAATTGTTTCACACAATTGATCCCATCATTCTTCACTTGAGATTTCCAAATTCACCATCTTTCTAAATGTTTCATCCACTTTTTTGTACCTCTCGAAAGTTGTCTTGTTAAGGAACAAATGTCTAATTTCATTCTTAATGGTCAAATCAAACTCCAAGGCTTACAGAAAAGCCTTCCTTGTTATCTGTCCTTTGATTCCTGCAAACTTGGCTTTGTCCACTACAATAGTATACAATTTATTCCAATAATATTCTAATTTGATCAGCTTATCATTTAGAACTACCAATCCTAGTAGTCCTTTCTGATTTAAAATATTAAACTTTGAATGAAACCTTTGGACAATAATATTCAGGGTTTGACATTTTGTTTCTAACTAGTTAATCAAATTCTTCTTTTGTAAGACCTTCTTAATTTATAAGATGGTAGTTGTTCTGTCAGAAATATTTATTTCTTCCAGCTCTTCTCCACTTTTTGAATTTAACACCTTTATCATATATGTGGCTTCTATCGGTTTGGTCTTCAAATTCTTTAGGAGAGGAGCTGTAACGGATGAATAGAAAAACGAGTATCAAAACTAGGCAATAGGTATGTAAGGTGGTGGAGGATAGAACAACTTGGCAATGGGTGTGTGAGTTGGTGGTGTTTGATTGGTCAAGGGATAATGTCAAAGCATGGGATGCAGAATTGTTGGTAGAAGAAAACCATTGGCGGATTTCGGAGTGGGTGGAAAATGGTTTGTGGTTTTGGGGGGGGGGTGGGGTTGTGAGATTGCGACACATAAGTTTGGGGTGTCCACCATTAAAACCACTTTTCGGAGCACCCCCACCACGTTAATGGGAAATGGTCAAAGGGGGGTACGAAGTCTCTCCCTGCTATTCATCTGGGCGGGGAGTAAATCCACCTTCCGATGATGTGCGTTTTTTTTTAAAGACGACATGTGACTTTGGCCTATACAAACATATGCACTATATAACATAAAGTTTGATGTGAAAGGTTTACAACAAAGATTAATAACTTTTTAATGGAAATTAATCATCAATTAATAAAAATTTAACATTGCTAGTGTGGCGCATTTAAACAAGAAGCCTTTGAATTTATTCATTTTGAAACTGAAGCTTTTATTTTCTTTTTGTTTTGCTAACATTTTTTGTTTTATTTTTCCTTGATTATTTAGGGAAACTAACTCCTAACATTTTTTTTGATATGGATATATATAAGATGTACAATTGTCCTAGCATTTTTTTATCTTTTTTTCTCTTTCATCCATATCCTAACTTAACATTTTGAATTTATTTTTGACAAATACACTAACTTATCAAAACCAGATAATGTTACAACATCGGCTCCAGCTGGGGATTGCTCCCCCCTATGGGATGTAGAGAACAAGTAGATCCAAGTGACTTCTCCTCGAGCTATGGAGTCTTTGCTAAAACAATTACACACCTGCAATTTTTCAAAATAAAACGAACTCTCTGGATATTCACATATGATGAATGAATGGATGAAAATCTAATGCTGGATATAATTTTTCAAGTGTTCCCATTGACTGGCAATGAGGAATACTATCCTTCCAAATTCTGTAGGATGAATGTATCATTTCCTTTGACTTCTGCAATGCTAAATGGACCAAACCAAAGGTTGTCAAATTTTTTATGCTTGCCTTTATCTTCCCTTATTTTATCCCATCTAAGCACCAGGTCCCCTTTCTTGAAATTTCTTACTCTAGCCTTTCTGTCAATCACCTCCTTCATCTTGTTTTAATATTTCCTTAGCTTGTACTGAATCTCATCCTTGTTCTCATTTAACTCAATGATTTGACTAATCCTTCTTGAGAAATCATCTATTTCTTCATAAGATTCCTGAATGAATCTCATAACTGGTAAAGCTAAACTAGTGGGAAAAATTGCTTCCTTACCATAGACTTATTGGAAAGGAGACTTGTCTGTGCACCTCTTGGGAGAAACTCTGTTTTCCCAAATGGCATGGATCAGATGATTGTCCCAACTCTTTTTATGGTCTTCAAGAGTCTTCTTAATGAACTTAACTTAGATTTTGTTGGAGGACCCTCATATTCCATTACCCTATGGATAGTATGGTGTACAATGATGTAACAAAATTGAATACTTTTGACAAAACTCAATCATTTTAACATTACTAAAAGCTGTTGCATTTTCTGTGACAATTTGTTGAGGACATCCAAATCTTGATAAAATATTTTCCTCAAGGAATTTAATTACAATTGTATCAGTTGCATTTTTAACAGGTATAGCCTCTACCCATATGGTAAAATAGTCTGTAGCAGTTAAAATCCATCTATGTTAATTACTTGAATGTGGATGAATCTCCCCTATGAGGTCCAAGCCCCATTGTAGAAAAGGTGCCTAAACCAATACTGGAACAAGAGGGAGCGATGATAGCTTATGTTTCCATGCAAATATCTGACATTTTGTGCAACTTCTAACCCTTGCTCCAATGCCTTTAAATAATGTGGGCTAGTAGAAACCTGCTTTTAAAATTTTGCAAGTTTTTTCTCTCCAGGCATAGTGTCCACCACAAAAGCTTGCATGGAACTGATCTATAATTCCCTTTGTTTCATTTTCAGTCAAACAAAGTAGAAGGATATTAATAGGATCTTTCCGGTATATATTAGCATTGATAATACATTATTTAGTTGCTTTGAGCTTCAGGATTTTACATTTCTTTAAGTCAAGTTCAGTTGGAAATTGAAAATCTCTAAGAAACTTCACAATATCAGAATTCCAATAAGATAATAGATATTTTTGATCTATATGAATGAGAATCAATTGATTTGAAGAAGATAATTCTTGTGGATTCTACCCTTCTTCATTTATGGAAGTTTCTTGTGGATTCTCCCCTTCTGCATTTAAAGAAGGTTTTTTTGGATTCTCCCCTTCTACATTTAAGGAAGGTTCTTGTGGATTCTCCCCTTCTGCATTTAAGGAAGGTTCTTGTGGATTATCCCCTTCTGCATTTAAGGAAGGTTATTGTAGATTCTTCTCAGATGGAAGTTTAGAAACAATATTTATTCCCAATACCTTGCAATTGGATTCAACCAACAATTTGGCCAAACCTTGACCTTTCACTAGCTTTGTGGTATTGATATCAAGATCAAATTCAATAATTTTGGAAATCCATATCCCTCTTCTTCCATTAGTATCAGGTTGGGTCAAAACAATTTTGACAGCATGATTAGGGACATAGGTTGTAATGTGTGCATGAAAAACATAGGTTCTAAAGGATTTGAGGGCTTGGATTAAAGCATAAGCTTGCTTTTAAATAATTTCATATTTAAGCTCGACATCTGTCATGAATTTACTAAAGAAGGCTATGGGCTAGTATCACCATTTATATTGTTTTGTAAAATTACAGCTGCTAAGGTTGTTTATGAGGCAAGAGAAAATATGCTAAAAGGGGAAGAGTAATCAAGAATGGCTAATGTAGGGGCTTCAGATACAGCCTTTTTGATCTGATCAAAAGAATATCTGGCAGAAACTATCCATTTCACTTCATTGTTCTTCTTTAACATATCAGTTATGTCTTTTACTATCTCTGCTTAATTTGGGATAAACCTTCTGAGAAAATTAATTTTTCCAAGGAAGGCTTGTATCTCCTTCTTGTTTCTAGACAAAGACAGAGTTTGAATAGCTGAAACTCTCTTTGGATCAATGAAAACTCCTTCCTTGGAGATAATATGCCCTAGTAAGTTCCCTTCCTTTACGGAAAATAAAGACTTCTTTAGATTTATGGATATTCCATATTTTCTGCACCTGTCAAAAACCTTGCTCAAGTGTTTTAAATGATTTTCATCAGAATCAGAGAAAATAGTTAAATCATCTAGATAAATGATAGTGAATTCAGATGTCTTACCAACAAATGCTAGATCCATGGCTCTCTGAAAAGTGGCTTCAGCATTTGTCAGTCCAAATGGCATCCTGACATACATGAATGTACCCCAGGGAGTAGTAAAAGCAGTTTTGTCTACGTTAGCTTGACTCTCCATAATCTGGTTGTAACCAGAAAATCCATCTAGCATAGAAATTCTATTTGCACCTGAAACTTTCTAAAGTAGATGATCCATTTTGGGCAGTGGGTAGTTATCCTTTAAAGATGATTTGTTCAGATTTTTGAAGTCTACCATAACCTAATTTCACCATTTTTCTTCTTGTTAGGGACCAGGTTACCCAGCCAATCAGAATACCTCAAAGGTACTATGATATGATCATCAAGAAGCTTTTTAAGTTCTTTCTCAATGATTGGAACAATTATTGGATTGATTCTTCTTAATTTTTGTTGGAAAGGTTTTGCCTCTTGTTTTAAAGGAATTTTGTGCTCAATCAAAGATGTATCATAAGTTATTAATTCATTATAAGACCATGAAAAAATATCTTTGTAATTTTTAAGAAGATTCAATTATTTATTTTTAACATCCAAAGGAAAAGATGATGATATTTTAACATTTCTAACTTCATCTAAACTCCAAATATTGCACTCTTCAACTTCTTCTTCACCTGAATTAGATAAGGGGTTTTTGGAGACATCAATATTATAAAATAATTTTTCCAATGGAACTAATCCTTTGGGAATAAAATTATTAGATAACTGAATGATATCATGATCAGGAATTTTAGGACTAAATGAAGTGTTTGAGATTTGTTGATTTGATTCTTGGACATATTTTTGATCTTCTTCAATTTGCATATTTGGAAATTCATCAATGACTTGAAGGAAAGATGTCAATTACTCATCATCCTAAAAAATCTGGCACTGCTTAAGGTTATTGGGAATTGATGGTCTGTACTTAACTTGAATCTGATATTCTAACAATACTGGGTCAGTGATTTTGAAAGATATTGCTGAAACAATAGGTGAATTATCGTGCATATTCTCATCCCTGGGTATTGTAGTTATGTTAAATCCTTGAAAGATATTTTCAATTGTATACCAAACTTCATTCCTATACGATCTAAGTCTCCAGTGCTTTGTTTGACACATGTTTTTAACTTGCTTGACTATTAGTTCAGAATCAGAAAAGACACTCAAGTTCTGAACTTTTAGACTTTTAGCTAGTTCAAGACCAAGAAGAAAAGCCTCATACTCAGCCACATTATTGGTGACTTCAAATTCAAGTTTGCATGACTGAGTAATATTTTCTTTATTTGTTGAGATTAAAACAATCCCTGCTCATGCTCCTTCCTCTGAGAAAGAGCCATCAAAATAAAGTTTCCAGATATCTGATTTTACAATTTTAGGTTTAGAAATTATATTTTCGATGACAAGTTGAGTGTTTGATGATTTTTGCAATGAAAACTGAAATCAACCAAAACCCTACTATAATGCATAGATCGGGTGATTTTTTGCTTAATCAGACCTGCAAATAGTATTGAGGAATCTAACTTCCTTATATAACCTTAAATATTCACCTCCATAGACTGGAATAGTAGAAAAAGACATGTCCATTTGAATTGATCCTCCAAGTTTAGCATAGCATGATCTAGATAGAAGCATGCCAAACTTAGCATGAATATTAGTGACAACTATGTCTAAGACTACACTCTTAAGAGGTATTTGGGCTAAGGTCACAACTAGGTCTTTGATCAGTCTTAGGCATGGTACTTTCTTTGAATTAAAGGTGTAGAGATAATGATAGGAACGAGTAACTTCTAACTTGAGCTGATCCATAGTTACCTTTGGCATAAGGTTATGAGAAGCTCCAGAGTCCAACATGCAGTTATATAAGAGAAAATCATTGACTTTTAAAGTTTAGTAAAAGGGTGGTACATTCTCATCAATCATGTCAGAACTAGGGCCAAAAAATACTGAGGGTTTTTCATCTTGTAAACTAATGATATCTCCTAAGCATCTACAATAGAGGATTGTATCCATTTAGAGACTTGATTTTTACAACTAGGGTTCTTGGAAAGTTCAGCTAAAGGGATAGGAATCTTGGCTCTATCTAATTCTTTCTCAATATTAAAAGTTGTCAAAATGGTTTTATCAGATGAAAAGGTTTTAGTAGATAACTCTGTTGTTTGAGGTGTTGGAGTTTGTGTTTGGATAGATTTTATTGTAGGTTCAATTATAGTTGGATATTTTGGAGGTCTACCTGGGCCTAATCTAGTGTGGAGTACCAAAAAGGTATGCTTTTGATGATCATTTCAATAGCTTTTCAGTAGAATTTGTAAACCTTTTTGTATCATGAATATGGAAAACAATAAAGAATTATAACAAAACATGAGAATTAATATGCAAGACTTAATCACTGATAATTGTTATTCTTCTGTGTAGGAAAGGGTGAAAACGAAGAGTTGTCGTTCCGAAGGAAAAGATAAAGACGAGATAACTGCTGTCCCTTTGAAGGGAAACCGAATGCAAACAAGGCTAAGCAGATCAAAGCAAATCGGCCCGGAAAAGGAGGAGAAGACACCAGCTCGGCGGAGAAGAAAAGAAAATATTAAGGATTGATAGTTTGGCGAATCCCTCAAGATCTTTGATCCTGAGGGATCGCTGCTTTATTTATCTTGTTACTTAGACATCTCCACCGTCGCCTTTATATAAAGGGATAGCATTGTTAACCTGGATAATATACTTTTATGTAATTTTCTGTAAAAGGTCAACTTTGATCATCGAGTCTCGTTGAGAACTAGTTCATTGTACTTTTGTCTTATGCATTAATATAAACTTGGTGATTATCTTATCTCTGCATCTGGATTAACTCAAAGCGGTGTACCCTTGAGGCTAAGGGCCCGACCCCGGAGGACACTTGCTTCTGTATCACTACGATTTGATTTCTGCGTGGTCTGCTTATCATTGTTATCTGGTAATCTAATATGCTTTATGAATCGCCATTACATGCTCTGTTAAAGATTAATCCATTAAGGTTTTTACAGATAGAATTGTGTATTGACTCTGCATTATATTACTGATCCTTTCAGAGTTGATTGAATGATTATTAGTCTTGGCCGAATATTATTACTATTTTGTTACAGAGCTCTTGTACTAAACATTTATGTCATAGATTCATTTGAAGTTGTGTTCTTCACGATTGTTGGATTCAGAAATAATGTTGTTCTATTTGGAAACATAGTCGTATTCTTGTTAATTAAGATTGATCATATTACTGTTCCAGTGTGTTGCGTGTGTATGATCTATTGGTGTTGTTCCATAATTTATTCATAGTTAATGCTGTTCCATTAGTGAGTTCTGCTTGATTCGCCTTAAGAGTGAAAGATTGATATTTGATTGTGAAGAGTGCATTTGGGTAATAGATTAAGTTTGGTTACGACTCGCGAGACTTAGTTGTTTGACTGTTGTTCCATTTTATTATTGCTGTTCCATTCCAGATTTGCTGTTCAATTCCTTATTTGCTGTTCCATTTTGCTATTTGTCATTGCAGTTACTTTCATTTGTTAATTTGGTGTGAGAGATGATCTAAGGCTGTAGTGATCCTCGGCATTCACTGCCTCACTCCCAGACCCATGTTCCATGCTCTAAATTCCTTTCCATCAGTTTCCAAAGGGATGGGCTATTGCTGCCGAACCCTTGACTGGTAAGTTGCTTGGTTTTCTGAATGTGTGATTTTCCATGCTTTAATTTCCTTTCCGTCAGTTTCCGAAGGGATGGGTTATCGTCACCGAACCCTTGACTGATCAGTTGCCTAGTTTTAAGAGCGTGTGCTTTAGTCATTTGAAGTAACTTAGTTATAGACAAGCATCCTTTTACTCTTGTACTTTTGTAGAACGTTGTACTACTAGCATTACTCTGACAAATAGCCTCGGATTGAGTCACTCTTTGTAATAACCAAGCGCTCCTGGATTGACATATTAATGTGAGATAATTAGAGGTGAAAGAGACCCTTTTTATAGCTCTACATTTTGGCGCCGTTGCCGGGGAAAGAGTGTAGCCATTTGTCTTTTCAGAGTAGTGTACGAACCTGCTAGGGAAGAGTTGGATCTTAAAAACGGAAGGTAAGAACCTGCGTGTGGAGCATGTAAAAGCCCTGCTCCACTGTCCGCTTTCCTAACAAATTTGTTTTTGCTTTGTTTGAATAGAATTTAGTAGTTCATTTGAGTGTATGACTAAGCAGAAAAAACCAGAAAAGAATATCAAACCTCCATCCAAACCCGAAAAAGCTAAGGGGTCGGTGACCCTTGGCCGAACGACCTTCATAGACGAAATCTATAAGAAAACAGAATCTCAGCCATCAGTAGGCCCTAGGAAAATCATTTCTAAACAGCCTACTAGTTCCCTTCAGGCCACAGGATCACCATCTTTAGCCTTTGCTGAGGTGCATAGTCAAACTGAAGAGCAGGACTTTCAAGAAATTGAAAATTCTACTCTAGAACTATTGCAGGAAGGAAATTTTAGTAACTTTTGTGAAGGAGAATGAGAAACAGGGGAAACCGAGGAACCAAAATCTCCTATTGAGACAAATCAGCCATTAAATAGCCCAGATAAGGGGAGTGATACAAAAATCATTGTTGGAGGAATCCAATCTCCTCAGACATCAGGTATTCTTATTATCCCAGATAAAGGAAGTGTTATTAAAACTATCCTTGTCAAAACCGTTCCCTCTCAACCTAGGAATACCCTCCTAGATATCCCAGAAGGTTATTGGCATATATTCTATCCTATGGCTTAGAACCAGCCAAATGCTCAAACCTCTACATTACAATATCCTATAGTGGATTCTACAGCAAATGTGCCCATGAAAGCTATCCCTCTTCAGCATATCCCTACATTTCACGGTCTCACATCAGAAGATCCGGATGCATTTTTATTCAAATTTGATGTGTTATGCAGGGGATATGATTACACCACCGATCCCCAGAAATTGAAACTATTTCCCTCTACATTAAAAGGGGCTGCTTTAAGATGGTTCATGGGACTAGGTGGTGGGGTTATCAACTATTGGGATCAAATGAAAGAATCCTTCCTAAAGAAATATCAGGATTATTGTAGGTCCAGAGAATTAAAAGACGAAATATTTCAAATGACAGCCAAACCAAATGAGACATTAGAGGAATATGTGGAACGCTTTCAGTACAATCTACAAAGATCCCCTTATGCATCACTACCTTTACCTGATAATGTATTAAAAACTGCATTGATAAGGGGCATGAAGGAACAATGGATAGAAACATTAAACATCATGGGAAAAGGGATATTTATCAAGAGAATTTTGCTGACATTTGTTGAGTCTTGAAAATGTCATTCATTTCCATTACACTTTCACTATTATGTCTATTATATCACCTCCATTTCACCTCCATTTCACTACTATGTCACCACATTCATCCCACTTTCATTATCATTGGGCTACCTTTATGTTTTTCCAATATTTATTATTTCTAAGCCTTTTAAGTGAATTTGTGGTTAAACATTAGAAAATAATGTGCATATGCTTATACCTAACAAATGGGTTGAGTTTGTTGACATGTGTAGGTTGAAAGGAGACTTCTAGAAGACCCTTATGTGGCACTCTAAGGCCAAATTCGAATTTGGTTGGAAAGAATCATGGGATCATGAGGATATGTGTCACATCTCCTAATTGTATTGTAACTCTAAAAGACATGTGTCTTATTAGTTCCTATTTTGATTAGGACTCTAGAGGTAGAGGGAGAGATTCATGGATTATCATTAATGAGATGGCTCTCATCTTTTTGTATAAATAGGAGATCTCTCTCCTTCATTAGTTAGTCTCTCTTTAGTCTTTTCCTTTAGTCTTTTCTTAGTCCTTTTAGTTTGTTAGTCCCATGGCTTTTGAAAGCTTTGGAGAGCTTTGTTGTACTTTGCACTTTTGAAGAAATTGAATAAAGCTTTGATGTTCTCAACATGGAAGGAGATGTGAAGTAGATGTCATGGAGCATATTAGGATGTAAGTAGATTAGATTTCATTTTGTAAATATTGCTTTGTAGAATGTAAGGTAGATTAGATTTTCATTCATGCAATTTTAATTTATGCAAGTGTGTTTAATTTTGCTTTGATTTCATAGGTAGTAGGGGGCCCCTGCCTTGTACAGTTTGAATTACTGCATTTTATTTTCTCCTGGGATTGTGTGTCTTTGTTGTATTTGCTTTATATCTTCAGTTGACAGATTCAAAGATGCTACCTTTACTTTGATTTTCTATCTTACTTCTAGTTTAATTTCTCAAAGTTGTATGTTAACATATTGATGGTCTCTTTATCATAAATTGTTTATCTTTTAGAGATCGGAATACTAATAAATTACAGCTGGCTTTGAGTACTTTTTAGACTAATCTTTAACTACTTTCTAATCGTGCTTTACATAGTACCATATGTTAGAAGCAGAGAGTTAGAAAGAGCTGAATATTATAACTAGTCTTTAAAGTGGATTTTTCTCATTTTTGATCACTTTTTAAACTCATCTCTAGCTACTTCTTAATCGTGTTTCACATAGTACTATATGTTGGAAGCAGAGAGTTAAGAAGAGTTGAACATTATAACTGGTCTTTAAAGTGGTTTTTCTTACTTGTCACCTTAGAGCTTGATTACTTTTTTGACTTATTTCTGACTACTTCTTAATCGTGCTTAACATAGTACTATATGTTGGAAGCAGAGGGTTAGGAAGAGTTGAACATTATAACTTCATAAAACAATGAAGTAAGAAAGAGGTTAACTAAGCACATATAGTGCACCACACTTCATCAGTTTACGATACCTGGATTGATAATTTATGTAGAGCAATTTAAGACATTAAATTGACTAGACATTTTGGCGCCGTTGCCGGGGAAGTGTAATTAGGAGACCTTATTTCTTACATCTGAAAAAAAAATTAACAATTCTTGAGTATGCTCTCCTCCTGCACTTTGTGTGATCTCGAGGATCAGAAAAAGGATTGTTAAGTAAAAAAAAAAAGACAAAATAATAATTCTTGAGTATGCTCTCCTCCTGCACTCTGTGTGATCTGGAGGATCAAAAAATGAATTGTTAAAAAAAAAAAAAAAATAGGAGACAAAATAAACTTCAAACATTTCAATTGATTCAATAAAAAAAAAAAAAATGAAAAAATGAAACTCAACTTCTTTGATAGGTTCAAATTGTCCAAAATTGTCTGGTTATGCTTTGTAGTGGTCTTCAAAACACTGTGTCCTGTTCAAATAAGGTTTTGCAACTTAGCTGCAGAAACTGCCCTGATCCCGCAGCTATCTGACAATTCCGCAGCTAGCTGACAATTCCGCAGTTGTTTCAAGGTTTAGCAGGTTACAGGCATCTAATGAAAAAACCGACCACATGGGCATCTCCAGAATTGTCCCGACATGGATCCTATCCTAGTCACTCAGCTCAGATCGATGAAAAACCAGCCTAGGACCTCAGTCAAAGTCATGTTTTTAGCATGTTTTTTTTTTAAGCATTTGCTGCCTGAAATTGAAAATCATTAATCCTTTTTATAAAATTTTACAATTTCAGAAAAGAAAAAAGAAAAGCAATCTATGGCTATCTCCATTCCTAGTTTTCGCTGTGGTCTTTATTGATGATATCATTGCCCCTGTGCTTCATCCATGTTATCGTATCTCTGTCATACACTTGAGAATACAACACAGAGAAATGCTTCACGGCCAAGTGATCCTCCCAATCATTGGTGAGACTCTTATAAAATAACTCCCCCTATATGGTTATATTAAACGAATGAGGGAAGGCTAGTCTGAGAAAGGCTGCCAATCATTCAGATAATGCTAATAGGGGAAAGAAATACAAAACATCGGTCTCTCTTAATGGACACTTATTTGATCAATTTCTCATCAATGAGGCATTGGATATTATTGGGGCCGCCGGTGGTTCATTTCACCTGGCTAGATGTGAACTGGGTCAGACATCTGATGCCATGTCATATGCAGAAATTGAAATCAGCGCTAATGACAAGGATCTCCTGGCTCATATTGTGGACTTGCTGGCTGCTGTAGCTAACTCTGATAATGAGCGTGGAAATTGAGGCATGGAAAAGGAAATAAAGGAGTCCTCTGTAAGAAATAGAGTGTCGATTCATTACGGATGAAAGAGAATTCTAAAAAGAAATTTGCAGTTCTTATTCTTGGTGTTGAACCTGTACACCCCTGCAAAACAGTAGATCAAACAAGAACAACGAATTCAGAACAGTAAAAATTGATAACTCAGAAAACGTAAACAGCAGAAAAACGTCAAACTTTACACGCTCAATTTGCCCAAATGGTAGCGAATTTCAAAAAACTAAAACATGGGTTTTTTTCCCAGGTGGGTTAATTAGATAACCCAGAAACCGTTTGAGGAAATTCATCGTGGTCTGGGAGAAATCTACGGTTCTTCAGAGTGTGTTTTTGAGTGCCGCGTGAGAAAAAAAAAACAGAGTTTTAATTCAATAAACAGCAGTAATTTAATGCAGCGTGCCTGAAGAAGACAAATCAAATTAGGAATCATCTATCATACGACCATACATCCACTTATCTTCCAAACCCATCAGTCCTTAGGCATCACGATTTTGAAATTCAATTGCGGCTGTTCTTCGTACCTAAGTGACGTAGCCTACTGTACTACGTCTCTCTATGACATAATTTCGCAGCCAAGTGTAATCTATGACCGAAACCTAAGGACCTAGCCGTTTCTACTCATCATTTCATAACTCTTCTATCCTCCTACACTCGTATCATTCCACTCACGCTGTTTCATTTCCACGAGTTCCTTATTCCGCTGTGCTCCCTACGCTGCTACCATTAACCATACTTTGTTTTATTCCTCTCTACTAATTCTGATCACCAGTGAAAGTCTGTTACGGATGTATCAAGAGTCAAGAGCCGTGAATTTACTGTGTCAAGGCCATAAATTTACTGTTTTAAGGCTATTGCTGAAGCCGTGTAACCTCCTTTTCCACAAAGTTCTAGGACAGAGCCGTGAATTTACTGTGTTAAGGCCACTGTGAAGCCGTGTTTTAGAACAGAGCCGTAGAGCCAATAGGGAAACTCTTAAGGGCAGAACCAGAGGGTTCAAAATTTTTGGAGGGATATCCTCAGGTTAAAGAAGCATTGCAAAAATCAAAATGGCTACAATGCATCCAGAAGTTCAGAGGTTACCACAAGGAGGTTACGAAGGCCTTTGCACGGTCCTTCAGAGATAAAGATAATCAAGTGGTATTTTCCTTGTAAACATACCCAGATCATTACATTTGATGTCTTTAAGCATGATTAAGTGAACTTTGCTAATGTGTGACTGTTTTATTTAGATTTTGACATATTTACAGAGATTCCGCAGCTGTCTGGCAATTCCGCAGCTATTCAGCGATTCCGCAGCCATCTGGTGATTCCGCAACTGTTTTGTTAAACTCTAGGTTGTAGGTGTCATCAGACAAAGCAGGTCACATGGGTAGCTAAGGAAATGTCAGTACATGGATGGTGTCCTATCCATTCGGTCAAATTTGCTGAAAAAGACCCCGGTCAAAGAGAAGTCAAATTGGGTGTTATCACAAAGTCGCCACACTGAGTCGCCACACTAAATCGCTGCATGTCAAGAAAAAATAATAATTTTGAATCAATGAAATGAACAAGTTATTTTCTCACTTTTCTGAAGGTATTGATTAATTTTGGACTGATAATGAAGATTGAATGGCTAACTTTTTATTCAAAATTTTTAGCTACAGAGCTGTTCCTCAATTCCGCAGCCAGAAAAACCTCATTGTTCAAATCAGCTTATCTTTCTCATACAGAATCAGATTTTGATGATTTAAGTACCATTGGAAAGATCTCAACAAGATCTATACAATGAGAAATATATCATTAGAGTTTGAAATGGAAAATAATGAAATAAATTGCTGAAAAGAAGAAACATCAAATTGAAGCACTAATTCCAAAGCAGGTATAAATTCCTTTGATTTTTCCTTTGAGAACTTGTTTCATTAATACAAATTCTTAGTTTTGTGTGTAAATATCATAACTAGAGAGATTGGCCATCTCTCTCCTTTGATAATCTTACATTCCATTGCAGAAGAAGTATTAGTTTTTTTGCAGGTTCCAGGAGGAAGGACAAATGACTACAAGGGAATGATGTCTCTCTAAGAGACCAATTTGTTTCATAAGAGGATGATCAGCAACAAAGAGGAAATATGCTGATGCAAAATCAGATCCAAACACTTGAAAAACTTTCAGATACTATTGTCTCCATCACATCCATCCATCACATCCATACTTCATAATAAACCATTCACCTCATTCCACTCCATATTTTCCATTTTCATTCACATACACTTTCCATCTCTTTTTGTCCATTCATAACCCACCAATAAAAGCAAAAGGCTCATTCACATGCTTATTGCCCATTGTCATTTCTGTTCTCTATTGCCATTTTCCATTTTCACTTTCCATTCCTTGTCATTTTCATTCCGCAAATAAGCCCTGCTTCAATGCAAATTATTGAGTCCATAGTCCTTTGAGTCTAAGTTCTTTGTAAAAACACCTTGAGACTTGCATGCCTTAATGGCAAGTCCTCATGCTGACAAACAATGGGAATACATTAATGTCCCTTGTTCGCTAGATCTTCTAGGTGACTCGACATCAGCAAATTCATTCGTACCTAGCAAGATGTGTTTGGGCATCTTGACTCTCATTGACATCAATGGTGAGAGTGCTCGTGTTGACTAGTGGCATCCATTAATGGCCACTAAGCCAACAATTTCCTACTATGTTCGACATCAGAACATCTTTTCACATAGTAGGAATTGTGCCAATGAGTTTTGAAGACATGAAGACTATTATTTTCAGCATTTTGGAGCAGATTCAGCACGTTTTAGTAGAAGCAATAAAAAGCCATCTTATCTCTCTATCCATGACTCCTCTTGTTCAGCCACTTGAAGAAGAATATGATCAGAAGTTTTCAGCCACCACACATACAACTCATCCATTCCAAAGGGTAAGTGAAGGTACGGCATTTTCTAACTTTTAACCATAGAATTCCATAAAAAGCTAGAATGATAATTGTTGGAAAAACATTTCTCTTCCTCATTGCATAAAATTGTCAATACAATCAGTAGGGGGGGAAATACATTCATATTCATATATTGCCATGTCCATATCATATTCAAGAGCTCACATACTTCCAACATATATTAATTATTACATTGCTATTATGAGCATACAATGGCTTTTGAAAAAGTGCTTAAAGGATAAATTGGATACAAAAAAAATCATGGTTGTCACACAAGAACCAACCATCATGCAATCCAATAAAGATATACTTTGCAACAATAATCAAAATATCATTATGCAAAGTTTAAAGATTAAAATAGAAGGCAACAAAAAAATGGTTGTAACACAAGAACCAACCATGTTGCAATTCAAGTAAAACACTTTGCAGAAATATGAAGTTATCAAATGATATCATGCAAAGTTAAGCCAAAGCTCAAGGATCAAAAGAGTCAATGTAATATATGTTGCATGAGGACATGCAATAGCTTCAGTTGGGGGGTATGTTGAGTCTTGAAAATGTCATTCATTTCCATTACACTTTCACTATTATGTCTATTATATCACCTCCATTTCACCTCCATTTCACTACTATGTCACCACATTCATCCCACTTTCATTATCATTGGGCTACCTTTATGTTTTTCCAATATTTATTATTTCTAAGCCTTTTAAGTGAATTTGTGGTTAAACATTAGAAAATAATGTGTATATGCTTATACCTAACAAATGGGTTGAGTTTGTTGACATGTGTAGGTTGAAAGGAGACTTCTAGAAGACCCTTATGTGGCACTCTAAGGCCAAATTCGAATTTGGTTGGAAAGAATCATGGGATCATGAGGATATGTGTCACATCTCCTAATTGTATTGTAACTCTAAAAGACATGTGTCTTATCAGTTCCTATTTTGATTAGCACTCTAGAGGTAGAGGGAGAGATTCATGGATTATCATTAATGAGATGGCTCTCATCTTTTTGTATAAATAGGAGATCTCTCTCCTTCATTAGTTAGTCTCTCTTTAGTCTTTTCCTTTAGTCTTTTCTTAGTCCTTTTAGTTTGTTAGTCCCATGGCTTTTGAAAGCTTTGGAGAGCTTTGTTGTACTTTGCACTTTTGAAGAAATTGAATAAAGCTTTGATGTTCTCAACATGGAAGGAGATGTGAAGTAGATGTCATAGAGCATATTAGGATGTAAGTAGATTAGATTTCATTTTGTAAATATTGCTTTGTAGAATGTAAGGTAGATTAGATTTTCATTCATGCAATTTTAATTTATGCAAGTGTGTTTAATTTTTCTTTGATTTCATAGGTAGTAGGGGGCCCCTGCCTTGTACAGTTTGAATTACTGCATTTTATTTTCTCCCGGGATTGTGTGTCTTTGTTGTATTTGCTTTATATCTGATGGTATTTTCAGTTGACAGATTCAAATTTGCTGCCTTTACTTTGATTTTCTAGCTTACTTCTAGTTTAGTTTCTCAAAGTTGTATGTTAACATATTGATGGTCTCTTTATCATAAATTGTTTATCTTTTAGAGATCGGAATACTAATAAATTACAACTGGCTTTGAGTACTTTTTAGACTAATCTTTAACTACTTTCGAATCGTGCTTTACATAGTACCATATGTTAGAAGCAGAGAGTTAGAAAGAGCTGAATATTATAACTAGTCTTTAAAGTGGATTTTTCTCATTTTTGATCACTTTTTAAACTCATCTCTAGCTACTTCTTAATCGTGTTTCACATAGTACTATATGTTGGAAGCAGAGAGTTAGGAAGAGTTGAACATTATAACTGGTCTTTAAAGTGGTTTTTCTTACTTGTCACCTTAGAGCTTGATTACTTTTTTGACTTATTTCTGACTACTTCTTAATCGTGCTTAACATAGTACTATATGTTGGAAGCAGAGGGTTAGGAAGAGTTGAACATTATAACTTCATAAAACAACGAAGTAAGAAAGAGGTTAACTAAGCACATATAGTGCACCACACTTCATCAGTTTACGATACCCAGATTGATAATTTATGTAGAGCAATTTAAGACGTTAAATTGACTAGACAACATCATTGACTTATGTATTAGGAGTTCGAGAGGCAGCACAAGAATAAAACCGGTAGAATATGATCGGTTTGCAAGAGATAACAAAGTATCAACATAAGGAGTAACACGTGTAGAAATTGGAAATTTATTAGAAAATTTTAAAACTAATATTTTGGGGACACTAACTACACAACTCGATATTGTGCAGGCTAAACAGAAGTAGATGGAGGCAGAACAAAATTTGGCGATCTTCTGCCCCCGATGCAGGAAAAAACATAGCCACAAAGAATGTTCGTTGGATACAGTTCAAACATGCGCCATCTGTACAAAATATCACCTTACAGAGAGCTGCCCCTCACTTCCTGGATTCAAAGCTGTATATAAAGAAGCGGAAGAAGAACCAGAATCGGCGTACTTGATCAACCAGCGTCGCCAGTGGCAGCCGAGACAATCTGGTATGTTTCCAGATCCAACCTCTTCTTTTCAGCCTCCACATTATAATGCTCAACAATATGGTATGTGGCAAATCAATCTCAACCCCCATTTTCAAACTGGTCACCACAATCGTTTCCGTCTTCAAACACATGGCTAAATCAGACAAGCCAATTTGGTTGGCCGAATTTTCTTTACACTCCACCATATTGGCAAAATGGCCCATATCCTCCACAATGGACTCCCCCTACTTCACAAAGTTCACCCTGGCAGACAAACTGGCAAAGACCGATGCACCAGCCAGCAGGAACTATTCCACTCCCTCAACCTACTCTGCCAGCTTTACAACAAAATCCCCAGTCTAATCTGAGACCGCAACTCCCAGCCCAACCCAATCCCAATCCAAATAACAGACTGGTCCAATCTCTCCAAATCATCGAATCACCAGAAATGGGACCCGACCTGAGGGAGTGCAATGATCTTCAGTTAAGATCTGGGCGTATAATTCAAACTGAGGGAGATAAAACAGTTCATATTGAAGATCAGTTACCAAGAGAACATCTGTCACAACAAGAGGATGTAAACAAGCAGCAGACTTATAATCAAGCAACCACATCCTCTCCTCCGTTCCCAGAACGATTAGTCATACCTCGACCCATACAATATCCTGACTTTGACATCCTCGGAGAATTACAAAATTTGTACATAAAAATCCCATTCCTCCAAGCCATTCAAGACATTCCTATATACGCAAAAACTATCAAAGAATTGTGCATCAAGAAACCGAGGAGGAATATAACAACTAATCCAAGAGTCCAAGTAGTTGGTACTTTATCTGATTTACTATCCGGAAAAGAAACACCCATTAAATATGAAGACCCAGGAAATCCAATTGTAACTGTTTAAATTTATGGTCAAACTCTGTCTAATGCCTTAGTGGATCTAGGAGCTGCAATTAATATTTTGACAACCACTACTTGTCAAAAGCTCGGCATTACATCTGTAGAACCCACTTCTACTCTGTTAGAATTAGCTGACCGATCTGTGGTTAGACCAGAGGGTACTCTACATGATGTCATGGTCTCTGTAGACTCCTGGGAATATCCAACCGATTTCCTGATAATCAATCCAAAAACCCAACTTGATGGACACCCGCTAATTCTAGGTAGACCTTGGCTCGCCACTGCCGATGCTTACATTGGCTGCCGGCAGGGAAATATGATTATAACTAGAGGACCGAATATCAAAAATTTAGTTTTATACCCTCCAGCGCAGCCAAGTGTCACAATAATCAAAACTAATAAACACCCTGTATCATACCTTACTGATAACATTAGATCTCCATTGACTATACAAGAGGCACTTGATTTTAAAGATCAAACAGAAAATGATGCCATTAATAATTTCATTAGTCAAACTGAATCTAGATCCCGTGCATAGTGTCACATGATAGAAGTAGCATTTGATAATGAATTAGAAGAAGATCCTCTGAAAGATACACATGACCAAACGATACCTGTTACTTCTGTTACAAATAGTAAAATTGTGGAAATTGAACCAGGAAAAACTTTAAATATCAATGCCAATCTCACACCTGAACAAGAAACGAAGCTCATCCATCTGTTAACAAAATATCAAGAAGCATTTGCATGGGATTACCCTGATATGAAAGGAATCGATCCCCAATTATGTACACACCACATTTATATAGAAAAAGATGCCAGACCTGTTCGTCAGCCTCAAAGAAGACTTAATCTGCATCTAAAGGATGTGGTAAAAGCTGAACTTCAGAAACTTTTAGATGTTAATTTTATCTATCCTATTTCTAATAGTAAATGGGTCTCTCTGCTTGTGGTGGTACCAAAAAAGAATGGAAAATGGAGAATTTGTGTGGATTACAGGGAACTAAATAAAGCAACACAAAAAGATCATTTTCCTCTCCCATTCATAGACCAAGTATTAGATACTTTAGCAGGAAAGAAATTCTTTTCTTTCCTGGATGGCTTTAGTGGATACAATCAGATTCAGATTGCCCTTGAAGACCAGGACAAAAGTACTTTTACTTGTCCTTGGGGAACATTTGCCTATCAAGTTCTACCCTTTGGCCTATGTAATGCTCCTGCCACATTCCAAAGGGCTATCCTTAACATTTTTGCAGATTTAATAAATGATGGACTTGAAGTATATATGGATGACCTTACACCATATGGAAATAATTTTGATCCAGCACTAGACACCCTAGAAAAAGTCCTACAACACTGCATTGCTACCAGGCTTTGCTTAAGCCACGAAAAATGCTACATGATGATGACCGAAGGACTTATCCTAGGACACTATGTTTCAGCAGCCGGCATTCAAGTAGACCCAGCTAAAATTCAAATACTTTTACTTATTCCCACTCCTACTACTCAAACAAAGGTATGCAACTTTCTTGGATTTTCTGGTTATTATAGACGATTTATAGAACATTATTCGCACATTGTTGCACCTTTATATGCACTAACTGGTAATGTTGATTTTCTTTGGACAGAAAAATGTGACCGTGCTTTCGAAGATCTAAAGAATCTCGTATCTACAGCCCCAGTCCTTCGAGGACCAAACTAGGATTTACCATTCCAGATATCATCTGATGCCTCAGATACAGCCATTGGCACAGTCCTTGGGCAGGAAGAGGATAAAAAACCATATGCTATCTATTACATTAGTAAAAATTTATCCCCTGCTGAATTAAATTACGCTGTTACTGAAAAAGAATTCCTAGCTGTGATACATGCTGTCAATAAGTTTAGACATTATATTACAGGCTATCCTGTTATTTTATATACAGATCATTCTGCCATCAAATATTTAGCAAATAAGCCTGTCAAAAATGTCAGAATAACTAGATGGTTGATTTTATTGCAGGAATTCGACATCACAATCAAGGATCAGCCTGGCAAAGAAAACCTTGTAGCCGATTTTCTCTCAAGAATACCAAAGCCAATCGATGCAGCAGCAGTTGAAGATCAATTTCCAGATGAGCACCTGTTTGTTGTTGCTGTTCAAACACTCTGGTATGCTGATGTTGCCAATTACCTTGCAGTAGGTAAGCTACCAAAACACTTAACCCCTAATGAGCGCAAGCAGATTGTTCAGAAGAGTGCTCGATTTTCGTGGATTGGGGCTATTTGTTTCACACAGAGGCAGACATGCATATCAGGAGATGTGTTCGAGAAGATGAAATCTTTGACATCCTAAAAGCCTGTCATGATGGACCATGTGGCAGACACTTCGCTGAGCGTAGAACTGGACATAAAGTATTGCAGACAGGATACTACTGGCCCATGATTTTCAAAGATGCAAAGAAATTTGTCCAAGCCTGTGACAGCTGCCAGCGAGCATGACGACCTGGTCAAGCTGACGAGATGCCTCTGAAGCCACAATTAGTTATTGAACCATTCGAGCGATGGGCTCTTGATTTCGTTGGCCCCATCAACCCATCATCAAATCAGAAAACATATATCTTGGTGGCAACAGAATATGTCACCAAATGGGTTGAGGCCGAAGCATTGCCAAGAGCCACAGAGGATTCTGTAATACAGTTCCTGTTCCATCTATTTGTACGTTATGGACTTCCAAGGGAAATAATTACAGATGGAGGACCACAATTTGTTGGAAATAAATTAGCTGCAACACTCAACAATTATCACGTCCAGCATAAAATTACTACTCCATATCACCCACAGGCGAATGGGCAGGTAGAAAGCAGCAATAAGATAATAGAATCAATCCTAACGAAAACCAGTGCGTCACATAGGCATGATTGGGCTGCTAGGCTACCTGAAGCACTCTGGGCTTACAGAACAACATGGAGAAGCACCACTGGTTACTCACCTTATCAATTAGTGTTTGGAAAACAGCCTATTTTTCCCATAGAATTTGAAATCCAAACCTTACGAACCGCACAGGAAGTTGGCCTAGATCTAAGCGAGGCACAAATCAATCGACTACAACAGATCAACGAATTAGACAAAATTAGGCTCTCTGCACTACAAAGTATAGCACTGATTCAACAACAGCGATCTAAATGGCATGACGCGCTCATCAAAAACAAAGTCTTCCATGAGGGAGACTGGGCTCTGTTATACAACTCTCGATTTCAGGACTTCCCTGGTAAACTCCAGACTCGTTGGTTGGGACCATATGAAATCTAGAAGGTGCATGACAATGGTACCATCACGTTAATCACCATTGACGGTTCTAGATACGCCTTCAAAGTGAATGGACGCCGAGTTCGTCTCTATCGCAAACCACTTACTCGGGAGTCCTTCTACCAGCAGCTACGTCGAGACACTGATATGGAGATTTTAGGAGAGGAAGAGAAATCTTCCTCACCTGTAATTCATTAAGGAATTCATTCCTTTTTTTTATAGTCTGTACATAAGTTCTTTTTCTAAGTTGTTCTTGTACATATGTTTGAACTCAATGTTTTTTTGCTTTCTCAAAATTTCGATTTTTGCCGTTCCGTTTCTAAAAGAATGGCATTTGCGTGTTTTGCTGTTCCTTTTCAAAAGGCACAACATTCTGGATTTTCTGCTGTCCCTTTTTAAAAGGAACAACATTCTTGATTTTCTGATTTCTGCTGTTCCTTTTCAAAAGGAACAGCATTTTCGATTTTTTTTGTTGTTCCTTTTCCAAAGGAACAACATTTTTTTGGATTTCTGTTGTTCCTTTTTTTTCAAAAGGAACGACTTTGCCTGTTCTGTTGTTCCTTTTCTAAAGGAACAGCATTTTGGATTTTTGTTGTTCCTTTTTCAAAAGGAACGACACTGCGGTGTGTTTGCTGTCCCTTTTCCAAAGGCACAGCATATGTTGATTTATGTTGTTCCTTTTCCAAAGGAACGACATTTTTACCTCTTTTGTTGTTCCTTTTTCGAAGGAACAACACTATTGATCGCTGTTGTTCCTTTTTCAAAGGAACAACATTTTTGGTTGTTGTTGTTCCTTTTTCAAAGGAACGACATTTTGAGTATTTTTTTTCATAGCATTTTTTTATTATTATCTTTGCTGTTCCTTTTTCAAAAGGAACGACATTTGCATTCTTTGTCTTTTTCCAAGAGGAACACCACTAGCATACTTTTTCTCTCTTTGTGAAACAACCTTTTGCTGATCTCAATAGAGGATGCTTCTTGCCCATATTCTTTCAAGTCTTTAAGATACAACTATGCACTTATGCAATGAATATAAACATACCGAAATCCGCAAATCATATATCGCTATATTTATAAGGCTCTGCATTGATAAGAGGACAAAAGGAAGGATATACTTATTTCTTATCTTTTGTTGTCATTGTTTTACTAATTTTTCTCTGATTGGTTATCTTTATCATGCTGATCCCTTTAGCCCTCTTTGATTATTATTTAGGAATAAGAGCAAAGGGCTTATATCTTCCTATTGAGATGATAATACTTCTTCCACCATTCCTACTCTTAAGGAGTGTTGAACCACCCTTTGTGTATAAATAAAGAAAAATACTCTATGAAAAAGAAAAAAATGTGTGAACATGATTTATGAGATGTCAAATGCAGGATAGGGGGTCTCATCAAGAGCCAGCCTACCATGATCATGAGGATGGAAGTGAAGTGGCATTCCCACTATGGCCACCACACCAGGGATATGGTCCAAAAGGTATATCAAAAAAAAAAAATCGAACCTTGGAACAGGAGGTCTCATCACGAGCCGGCCTGCCCACCTTTCGCTCCTTCCTCGTGAATGGCATTATGGTTAACTGGTCACCAAGCCAGCATAATGGCCTACACTTTGACATAACAACATTCCTAAGTATACACAAAGGATCATGGTTCCAGGGGTGAAAAAACAACTCTGCCAAGGTTATGGACACCTGTCGGCAGCAGAGCACTGTTAATGGTATTGAAGTCACATTGGTTACACCAATGGGTACGATACTAATACTCTTTTGTCTCTTATATCCTAAGGAACTAATCATATATTATTTCCTGATTTATACATCACATGAACATTTGTTACCACCAATCATGGCAAAGGAAGTGACCATGACCACTCGAGATTTGGCAAGTACAACAGACGTCCTATCCCCGAGCCTCATATCATATCACAGTAGCCTCTTATGTAATACGCGATCAACTCTCCACCTCGATTTCGGTAATTCGTTGTCTTTCTAAACATGGCATAACTTCATACGCTGTTCCTTTATGACTCCGTTGCCGATCGGGTGCTGCTCCTTTATTTGACGGCTGGGATAGCCTATCACAGTGCGGGGGGGAGGTTAACCTCATTATTCCCTGAACTACGTGTCAGCTCACTATTCAGGAAGGATAGCGTACGACGGTATGGCATAGCTTAATGGCATGACATTTCTATTTTTACGCAAGTTGTTGCTCATAATCCATTTCTGTTGCATACTCTGTGTTTTTTTCCGAAGCTTGTGATTAGCACCCTCTCTGTGTTTCAAACAGCACAAGCAGTTGTTGTTCCATTAAGGATCCACAGTGAAACCATGGGAGGAAGGGCAATTTGAAGCGAACCTCAGAAGTTGACAGTCTCCGCTGCTGTCCGAGAGATCCTGGAAAGAGCAGGGTGAGTGAATTATCTCAGTCGCCTGCAGGAGTCTAATGAAACAGTAGCGATGGAATTTTTGCAAAACCTGTAGGAGGACCACTCCACAGTAAGGGGGAAGCGGATAGCGGTCACCGACGATATAATTGCAGAAGTCTCGGGACTACCAGCCACCGGACCAGTATGGACACTAAAGAAGGAAAGATTATAGAAGATCATGGAAATTTTCCAGGATGAAGGCCAAAGCTTGACAATTAAGGGGAAGGGAGTTCTGCCAGCAACCCTTGAAGAACCCTAGATCGAATTAGAACGAACAGTTCAAAGTTACATTACCTGCGAGGGGAGGAAAGACGTGGTAAGGCCACGACATCTTAAACTCTTAGCTGTTTTAAAGCAAAAATGCTCTGTAAATCTACCTGCACTTCTGAATTCATTACTGCATGATGCTGCACGAAGCCTAAAAAAGGCACAGCATGTAGAGTCAGTCGTCAGTCACCATGGATTAATTCGATTAGTAGTTAGTCATAGTCTTACCCAATAGCAAAGCAGTTGGGATGAACTGATTGCAATGATTGAGGGGGGAGTGACAGCACCATCCCCAAAACGTAAACATTCTACAAGCACACCAGAACGTCCGGAAAAACGCAGAGAATTGGTAAAACAAAAACATGTTGCTAGTGCATCTAAACGACCAGAAATACACCAGGAATCAGCAAAGCGTAAGCATGCCACCGATACACCCGAACAGCCAGAGAGGCCCAGAAAATCAGCCCGGTTAGCTCGAATAAGAGGAAGGCTGGAAAAGCTCTAGGAAAGCACCAGCCAGCCAGTGGTAATTGAGGACGAGCAACCCTCACAACTAGAAGTAGAAATAGAACAATCTGAAAAGGAGGCCGAGCAATCTGAAGAGAAGGTCGAGCAATACGAAGAGGAAAATGAGGAAGCAGCTGAGCATTCAGAAACAGAAATAGAAGCTGAGCATTCCGAGGCAGAAACTGAGCAATCCAAGCAGGAGGAGGAAATAGGACAGCAGGAAGGTAGCCCACCATAAGACCCAGTGGGAGAAGATGAATTGGCCGCAATTTTGGCCAATATGGGTGAGTATGGCCAACCTTCCAGTCCAGCAGACCTCCACGACAAACCCTAAAAGAAAACACATCCGAAAAACCACATGCAGCAGAGGCAGAAGAAGAAAATCAACCTGTTCATGATGAAGCGGAGATAAGAGATACTGAATGGGAACAATCTGTTCCCAAGTCACCAGAGGAAATTTCAGAGGGAGTAGGAGCAGAACAAGCAGTTGTCTGGGAAGAGACGGAGCCAGTTAAGGTTCCTACCCCAGAACAGCCAAATCAAAACAGCGAGGAAGCACCCCAGGAGAAAGGCCCAGAGACGAGTCATGGTCCAGACCACAGTAGACAGCCTGCTGTCCCTTCTAATGAAACGCTGGAAATTAAGAAATTGTGAAAGGAACGGCAGAAATTATTGAATACAATAGCCCAGCTCTGACAACAAATTAGAATTCTGAAAGCAAACGAGAAGGTAAGGAAGACTGTAGGGAAGTAAAAGAGGGCCACTACAGTAAAATCCCGCAAGGAAAAAAGGCGAAGGACCAACGATCGCCCTGCTGTTCCAAACCCTGCTGAAGAACAGAGTGCTATTCCAAATGATGTTGAGGAACAGACTGTTGTTCCATTTGAAAAGGAACAGCAGCAAGCTGATATTCGTGTTAAAAAAGAAAAAGAGAACAAGGAGATCCAGACAGAGGCACCACCCTCAGGGGTAATAAGGGTTCTGAACTCCAAACATCGTAATAAGAAAGTTCAGGTAAAACTCCCGGCCTCCACTGACCTATGGAAAAGAGATCCGAAGACAAGGACCTTGCATAAGATGATGAAGCAAGCCCAGCAAGAAGCTGAACAACTTAGAGAGCAAACAGTCCCCCGTGAGAAGTATGAAGAGTTACAGCAGCAATTAAGGAATGTCAATCAATCCGAAAGCCAGGCCTTTGAAGGGTGGCGAAAGGAACAAGAGAAAGCTGCAAAGGTAACCCATAGGCTAGATACTGTTATCAAGCAGATGGATACCTTGTGTTCTTTTTACAATGACGTTTTAGCATGTAGGGCCCCTGCCAAAAACTATGCTTTGTTTTTACTAGAACGATATTTACAATTAAAAATAAAAGTTGTTAAAGTAGGCGCCCCTATACAAATCAACATTGTCAATGACTTTATAGACCGTTGTAAACAATATGGGGTGAAGGTCCAGAGATTGTTGTGTGAATTTCATTTGCATAACCTCGTGCTAGATCAGGAGACTGAATTGAACCCCGGTCTTTTTGTTGGGGACATTCAATTACAATCATTCATCTCATTGGGGGTTAATCAGATTAAATGGCTCAAAGCCTATAACACTTTCCAGAGGCAGGAAAATGGCCTAGACTTGTGGGTAAGGGCTGAGCCTAGGGACCCAGTGTGGCTATGGAAAGCACATAGAAACCTTATGAGAACTTCGGGTGCCATTGAAACGTTAGGACCTATGCATGAGGCACTCATTCGACAAAGTTTAGAGTATTTTCTTTCCATCAAAGACCTCGCCATTGATGTAGCCAAATTGCAGTACCAAATCTCTAATCCAAACATCCAGCTCAGGGAACCGTTTAAGTATGAGAATTTTGAATTAGATTCCAACCGTTTGAACCTCTATGGCGAGAGCATTTTGAAAGCAGGGCCATCCTGGTTAGGATACAGATTTCGCAGTCCAATTATTTGGCACCCTGCACCCGGATATCAAGCCCTGTATGAGATGCCTGAGGGTCAAATAGGTCAGTTCTTTGACTATCTAGTCACTCATCATGGTTGTAGGCCTCCGCATGAGATTCCTTCTCCAGCCTATTCTCTCACTGCCTTGCATGTCAACTACAATGTTTTCATGAGGGCATGAAACAGGGTAAGTAGGGGGGTGTGTGGAGTACCAAAAAGGTATGCATTTGATGATCATTTCAATAGCTTTTCAGTAGAATTTGTAAACCTTTTTGTATCATGAATCTGGAAAACAATAAAGAATTATAACAAAACATGAGAATTAATATGCAAGACTTAATCACTGATAATTGTTATTCTTCTGTGCAGGAAAGGGTGAAAACGAAGAGTTGTCGTTCCGAAGGAAAATATAAAGACGAGATAAATGTTGTCCCTTTGAAGGGAAACCGAATGCAAACAAGGCTAAGCAGATCAAAGCAAATCGGCCCAGAAAAGGAGGAGAAGACACCAGCTCGGCAGAGAAGAAAAGAAAAGATTAAGGATTGATAGTTTGGCGAATCCCTCAGGATCTTTGATCCTGAGGGATCGCTGCTTTATTTATCTTGTTACTTAGACATCTCCGTCGTCACCTTTATATAAAGGGACAACACTGTTAACCTGGATAATATACTTTTATGTAATTTTCTGTAAAAGGTCAACTTTGATCATCGAGTCTCGTTGAGAACTGGTTCATTGTACTTTTGTCTTATGCATTAATATAAACTTGGTGATTATATTATCTCTGCGTTTGGATTAACTCAAAGCGGTGTACCCTTGAGGCTAAGGGCCCGGCCCCGGAGGACACTTGCTTCTGTATCACTACGATTTGATTTCTGTGTGGTCTGCTTATCATTGTTATCTGGTAATCTGATATGCTTTATGAATCACCATTACATGCTCTGTTAAAGATTAATCCATTAAGGGTTTTACAGATAGAATTGTGTATTGACTCTGCATTATATTACTGATCCTTTGAGAGTTGATTAAATGATTATTAGTCTTGCCTGAATATTATTACTGTTTTGTTACAGAGCTCTTGTACTGAACATTTATGTCATAGATTAGTTTGAAGTTGTGTTCTTCACAATTGTTGGATTCAGAAATAATGCTGTTCTATTTGGAAACACAGTCGTATTCTTGTTAATTAAGATTGATCAGATTACTGTTCCAGTGTGTTGCGTGTGTATGATCAATTGGTTCTGTTCCATAATTTATTCATAGTTAATGCTGTTCCATTAGTCAGTTCTGCTTGATTCGCCTTAAGAGTGAAAGATTGATATTTGATTGTGAAGAGTGCATTTGGGTTAATAGATTAAGTTTGTTTATGACTCGCGAGACTTAGTTGTTTGATTGTTGTTCCATTCCAGATTTGCTGTTCAATTCCTTATTTGCTATTCCATTTTGTTATTTTCCATTCTAGTTACTTGCATTTGTTAATTTGGTGTGAGAGACGATCTAAGGCTATAGTGACCCTCGGCATTCACTGCCTCGCTCCCAGACCCATGATCCATGCTCTAAATTCCTTTCCATCAGTTTCCAAAGGGATGGGCTATTGCTGCCGAACCCTTGACTGGTAAGTTGCTTGGTTTTCTGAATGTGTGATTTTCCATGCTTTAATTTCCTTTCTGTCAGTTTCCAAAGGGATGGTTTATCGTCACCGAACCCTTGACTGATCAGTTGCCTAGTTTTAAGAGCGTGTGCTTTAGTCATTTGAAGTAACTTAGTTATAGACAAGCATCCGTTTACTCTTGTATTTTTGTAGAACGTTGTACTACTAGCATTACTCTGACAAATAGCCTCGGATTGAGTCACTTTTTGTAATAACCAAGCGCTCCCGGATTGACATATTAATGTGAGATAATTAGAGGTGAAAGAGACCCTTTTTATAGCTCTACATCTAGGTCTTAGATCATATCTCTTATTTAGCTCTGCAATAAAAAATTCAGAAAATTCTTAATATTTGGAGAGTTGAGCATCTCCTTGATCTTGTTCAAAATACTGAGAGGAAGATGTAGGTACTATTTCCATTTGTACTGCTGAAGAATCAAGATTATTTATGTCTTCAGTAATTAAAGGACCTGCATCTTGAGGTTGTTGATCATCAACCAACAATGGTGGTTGGATGTTTTGATCAGAACCTGGTCTCTGAAGGATCTGCATTTGAGTAGCTCTTGGAAATTGAGTTTGAGCTTGAGCCCTAACAACAGTTTTCTGGGTAGCTCTAGGTTGTGATTAAATTTTAGAAGTCCTATTGGAAATGTTTCTATGTAAATATTTCATCACTTTTATGATCTTCAAGTTTAGATTTGGAAGAAGATGAGTCATCAATCCTAGCTTTTAATTTTCTTTCTTATTTTTCTACTTTAGATTTAAGCTTTCTAGAAGTAGATCTATTAGCTTCAACCTCTATAGCATTTGTCTGCATATCTTCTAATGTATTAGATACTCTTTCTCTTAGCATGACTGCAAAGTCATCTTCAAATGCTTTGGAAAATCTAACTTTTGTAGCTGCTACTAGTGGCTTACAATCAACAAGCATTTTATGATAGAGTTTATTAAATCTCTTGATAAATTGGGCCACTGGTTCACCAATATTTCTCTTCAATTCTTCAAATTTGTTGAGAAAGTAGACAGGATCCTTCCTTACCCCCCATTGATTCTTAAATATAGTTATGAGCTCATTCCATGTTCTAATAGAGTCAGGTCTAAGTTGTCTAAACCATATCCTAACATTTCCTTCTAAGGATTGAACAAATAATCTCATATAAACATTTTCATTGTTCTACGTTCATATTATCTGCAAAATCTAAGAATGTTGCTACATGATATTCTGCTGAAGGACTAGTTTCGCCATTGAATCTTGGTAAATTCTTTAGATATCAATCAAGAAAATTTTCCAAGTTTTGAGGAAGGACTAAAGTAGCATATCTTGCTTCTACAATGGGTTGAAAACCCATAGTGGAAGGGGGAGCCTATGGTGATTGAGTAGATGACAAAGAAGAAGAGGATGAAGATGAAGGTGAAGGAGAATCATAAAGGGTATTAGTATGTGGAGGAGAGAAAGGAGGAGACCTCCTTGAGGGTTTCAAAGGTGTTTTAATAACCAACTTCTGAACTCCTGATGGAAACTCTTACTTATTTTCAAACAAAGGATTTGAATACACAGAGAATATCTCTTCAAGATTAGCAGAAGTTGATGGAACATAATAAGTAGTTGGAGAGATGAAACCGGTAGGCTTGAATTAAGGTAAATGTAAACCCAATTCTTCCTCAGATGATTGTGCTTTTATAGAAATGGATGGCACTTGATATGAATCAAGTGGTTGGATTAAAAATGATGATGGAAGATCTACTCCTTTTGAATGGAGTTCAGAAACACTACAAAGTAGTTCAGTCTAATCAGGATTAGATGGACCAAATGAAAAATGATATACAGATGATATATCTTTAGGGTGTAATGCTAAATAAGAAGAAGAGGTTTGAATTCCCATACATAAAGAGGTTCCCCTAATAAGTCTCTTTGGATCTGGTAGAGGGTTAACAATCTCAAAATCAGAGCGTGATCTAGTGTGCTTAAAAGGAGACAACTTGAAAAGGTGGAATCACCAAGTGAAAGATTTCAACCTATATCTAATCCGTTATTCACCTTAAAGGAAAATAAAAAAATTGTTGCTCCCAGGGAAAATAAATCTTTCAATCCTTCGCTCCCCGGAAATGACGCCAATCTGATGTTGTCCTTTGAGATAACTCTAGGTCAATCAGTTATGCCAAAGCATCTATAATGTTTTGTTTTTTTGAATTATTGGATGACTAGTGAACAATTTATAAACAGGTTCTTTAAACTCAAATAGATTTCCAAGTAGAATAAAAGGTTGTTCTTTAACTGCACAGAGTTAATTTGATTTTAATGGGGTGGAAAAGTAGAGCATAAAGAAGTATAATTCATTGAATATTTAAACTGAATACTTAACAAACTATAAGAAGAATTTAAGAAAACAATGTTTTTTTAATAAACAAAATATAATTAAACTATTATAGATATCTGATGTAATTTATATTTAAAGAGGAACTTATAATAACAAACAGTTCTATAAATTATTATCTTATTATAAACAGAACTTCACAAGGGATCCAGAATAAGACTGAAATTCAGTCAGATTTTGCCCAAATTACTTTAAAAGACTTAATTTATATGAAGGAAACATAATGAATGAATAACATGAAATAGAACTCACTGAGAAAAAGATAATGTGAGATAAATCCATAATCCTTTATTATTCCAAAAAAATATGCTCCAGCTTAGTACAAATTTGGTTGACAGCTTGTTCAAGGGTTCAACCCATAATAACTCAAAGGAGTTATTTATAAAAAAAAATTGAAAAATATCTACAATTTCTTGGAACAACATACCAAAATAGGACAAAATTACAAAAATAGGACAATATTATAGGAACCAAGAAACTGGTGAAGAGGTGGCTCTATCTTTTGGTAATATGCTGATGATCTAGCCTGAAAATGATGATGCGCTGAAATACTGATCTAGGTGGATGTTGGTGGTCACCCGCCTATCCCACTTGGACCCCCACAACTATCTCTTTCAGTTTTTCAGTTTCCTTAATTATAGCACAATTTGCTATTTTTGGCAGTTTTTCATGTCATGAACTTTTGGAGACGTTTTGAGGCCCTAAATGACATTTTTTTGTAAAAATAGGAGCAACATGGGTCACCAATCATTGTTTCTCACTCAAAATTTGTATTCCTCGGATAGATATTTCTAACGAGGTATTGTGCGCGTCAAATGAAGATCGTATGCCAAAGTTACGACCCCGAGAAGTTGATGTGCCAATTTACACAAACGGGGCCCACAGTTTGGCGTTTCATCTCCTAGGGTTAGGTTTTTGGATTTTTAGGGTTTTCCATTGTTTCTCGATAATAAGTATGCCTTTGAGCCTCTTTGTAACATAGTTTAGAGGCATGTATCTGCCACATCTCTTCTCAGAGATAAGCTACCATTGCCCGAGCTAGTCTTATTTCCATTCTGTTTGTAAGCATATTTCAGTATTTTACATTAGTGAAATAAAGTATTATTTCTACTACATCTCTGTATCTATGGTTATCTCTATAATTTTTTGTATTCTTATTTAAATCAGGATCACATACTGTTAGGATACAAAATTACTCAATTGTTTCACACAATTGATCCCATCTTTCTTCACTTTGGATTTCAAAATTCACCATCTTTATAAATGTTTCATCCACTTCTGTGTACCTATCAAAAGTTGGATTTTTAAGGAACATATGTCAAATTTCATGCTTGATGGTCAAATCAAACTCCAAGGCTTCCAGAAAATCCTTCCCTATTATCTATTCTTTGATTCCTACAAACTTAGCTCTATCCACTGCAATAGTATACAACTTCTTGCAATAATCTTCTAATTTGATCAACTTATCATTCAAAACTATCAATCCTTGTAGTCCTTTATGATTTAAAATATTAAACTTTCAATGAAACCTTTGGACAACAATATCCAGGGTTTGACATTTTGTTTCTAACTGGTTAATCAAATTCTTCTTTTGTAAGACCTTCTTAATCTCTAAGATGGTAGTTGTTCTACCAGAAATATAAATTTCTTCCATCTCTTCTCTCATTTTTGAATTTAACACCTTTATCGTCTGTGTGGCTTCTATTGGCTTGGTCTTCAAATGATTTAGGAGCGGAGTTTTAACAGACCAATAGAATAACAAGTATGACAACTGGGGAACGAGTATGTAAGGTGGTGGCGGATAGAATTGCTTGGCAACGGGTATGTGAGGTGGTGATGTTTGAATGGTCAAGGGATAACAGTCAAAGTGCGGGATGGAGAACCATTGGTGGAAGAAAAACATTAGTGGATTTCGGAGGGGGTGGAAAATGGTTCGTGGTTTTGAGGGGGGGGGGGGTGTAGATTTTTAAGATTGTGAAACGTAAGGTTGGGGCGTCTGCCATTAAAATAACCTTTCGTACCCCCCCCAACTTCATTAACAGGAAATGGTCGAGGGGGGGTGTGAAGTCTCTCTCTTCCTTTGATCTGGGTGAGGAGTAAATCCACCATCCGATGATGCACGCTTTTTATTTAAAGCTGACAAGTGACTTTAGCCTATACAAATATATGCGATATATAACATAAATTTTAATGTCAAAGGCTTACAACAAATATTAATACGTTTTTAAGGGAAATTAATAATTAATTAATAAAAATTTAACATTTCTGGTGTGCCGCATTTAAACAAGAACACTTTGAATTTATTCTTTTGAAACCGAAGCTTTTATTTTCTTTTTCCTTCCCTAACATTTTTTGTTTTCTTTTGCCTCCATTCTTTAGGGATACTAATTCCTAATATTTCATTTAATATGGATATATATAAGATGTACAATTTTCCTAACATTTTTTGATCTTTTTTCTTTTTCATCCATATCCTAACTCAACATTTTGAATTTATTTTTGAGAAATACACTAACTTATCAAAACCAAATAATCTTACAACACACCCGACTTCAGGAAGGAATTTTCATCCAAACCCAGATTGATGAGATGCATCAGAAGGCCTCCATTATCTCCTTAAGGATTTAACCCTGGGCTGATGAGGCAAGCCAGTTGTCACAAACAATCCAAAGAAATTTAAAGGCTCTGTGTTGGCATTATGTTTTAGGAATGGCTATATATGTTACAGATGTTGTACTTGATGGCAACTCCCATGGCAAGGCTCTCTTTTTATTGAAAACAAAGAAAGACGCAGGAAATTAGTTCAAAAGATGCGTACCCACAGGTACACCATGCAGAAGCCGCGTCTAGAGATGCAGGCTAGCCGTTCAGGAGGTGCGTCCACCCAGTGCACACATTTTAAGGCAGATAAAAGCACACGTGGGGGTTTCTTGTGTTTTACTCTTGGTATCTAGCCGACGGTATTGTGTTTCTATGGTGTCGGCTCGTGGTATTGTTCCATGTTTTGAGGAGGAGCTTGCCTATATAAAGCAAAGGAGATCATTTGGTTTGTCCATGTCTTTGGTTGAATATCTTATGAGGCTAGATCTGGTCTAGATCTAAAAAGGCGAATCTTCTGAAAGACTGAGATCTCTTTGGCGCATGATCAGATCTGTAGATCTGACTGTTTGGGTTACTCTTGAAGTCTTGAAATCATCTATGCCCAGAGGTACGCAGGTGCAGTAAGGGTTCAGGTGCGCCGGGACGCAGGCGCAGAAGGGTTCAGGTGCGTCCGGGACGCAGTGCAGTAACAGGAGATCTGCGTTGCGGCGCAGGGCAAATAAGGTTCAGGTGCATCCCTGGAGCAAAAGGACGCGGCGCGATAGCATTTCTGGGTGCGTCTCTGTAGCAAAGTACACGGCGCGATAGTGTTTCTGGGTGCATCCCTGCAGCAACAAGATGCAGTGCAGTTCAAGGAACAGTGCGTGGGCACGCAGCGCAACAGAAGGATCTCTGCGTGTGGACGCAGCGGAGTGGAAGGTTAACTGCGTCTGGTCGCAATCCACAGAAGGGAAAACTGCGTCTCTGTCTTAAGATGTTCTGTTGATTGAATTTCTCTGTTGATAAAGTGTTCTGGGTTAGTTCTGTTATTACTGATCTGATAACTGTAGTGGACTGTAACTGTGATGTACTTGATGATCATTTGATGCTTTATGAAAAGAAGTAGGGGGTTGTAGCTCCCTTCCAGGAGAAGACTGGAAAACAAGAGAGAGAGTTGTAGCTCTCTGCAGGTTGCAGCCTGCGTACTGGTAAAGGACTGCACCAGTACAAAATCATTGTAAAAGGAGTTTCTAATTTGAAAGAAGATAGAGACATATTGCAGCAGGTGGTTTTCACCCACATTGGGTTTCCACCTTACATCTTGTGTTCTTTGGTGTGACTATCTGTTTTCTTTGTTCATGCTCATTATTTTATGGTACTGACATGCAAAAATAATTCAAAGATCAAATAAGGAAGATTGCTAGATAATACTGATTCACCCCCCCTCTCAGTATTATTTCCAACAATTGGTATCAGAGCAGGTCCTTCAGAGAAGCTTGATCGCTTGAAGGTAGATCGTTCATCATGAGCAACTACGAGAGAGAAGCATCAATCAGGCCACCGGTTTTTGATGGGACAAACTTCAATTATTGGAAGGTAAGAGTTACTGCATATCTTCAATCTCTTGGTACAGAAGTTTGGGACATTGTAGAAACAGGCTACGCTTTTCCTTCAGCTACTCCTACAGATCCAGCAGAGAAAAAGAAGTATGAAACAAATGCAAAAGCAGTCAGTACTCTGTTAGGATGTATATCCCAAACGGAATTCATGAAGGTAATGCACTACAAATCCGCAAAAGAGATATGGGACAAAATTGTCACAAGCTATGAAGGAGATGAACAGGTAAAGCGTGCTAAACTTCAAACTCTCAGGATTCAGTATGAGACTCTCAAGATGTATAATGATGAAAGTGTGGCTAACTATTTTCTTCGGGTAGATGAGATTGTTAATTGTATGAAAAATTTGGGTGAAGAAATAAGAGAGGCTATAGTGGTTGAAAAGGTTCTAAGATCATTGTCCCCCAAATTTGAATCTAAAGTATCTGTTATAGAAGAAAAGGAAAATCTACGAATTCTCACTATGTCTCAGCTACATGGAATTCTAACTGCTTATGAAATGAGAAAGGGAGGTCCATCAGACAGAAGGGAAGCTGCTTTCAAGGCATCAGGCAAAGAAGATTATTATGAAGCAAGCCATGTTCCAGAAGAAGAGGAAGAAGAATCAAATTTTGTCAGAAAACTTCAAAGGGGTTCTGGAAGGTTCAGAGGTAAGCTGCCTTTTAAATGCTTTGCTTGTGGAAGAGTAGGTCATTATGCTGCAAAATGTCCTTATAAGGATAAAGGAAAGGAACCTGCTAGATGGAACAAGAAACAAGGTGCAAATAAGAAAAGCTACTACACCCATGAAGATAGTGATGGTTTATCAAACAGTGATGAAGATGAACAAGGTAATAAATATAAGTTGTTAATGGCATTTGAAGATGATGATTATATGGATGCTGTAGATGTGGATAACCTTTATGATGAAATTACTAGACTCAAGAGATGTATAGAAGAAAAGAATGTGATCATTGATACTCTACAATTTCAAATTGATGAAAAGGAAAAACACCTTGAAAAACTAGAAGGTGAAATTGTTGGTCTTAGAAAAGAGATTGAGAAAACAAAAGCTATTAATCTTAAGTTTGTCAAAGGATCTGAAACTTTGGATGAGATTATCAATGTGCAGCGGTCCCCTCTAAACAAGACAGGTCTGGGTTATAATGGAGAAACCTCTCAAGCATCCACCTCAAAAAGTTATCTTGATGCGGCAAGAAGAAATGAGCAAAAGAACAATGAAGATCATCAGGTAAAGCAGGGACGTATTACAAACAGAAACTATCAGGGGCAATCCATCTTAAGGGTGAACAAAAGCTACAACCAGCCACAGGTAAAATCTTCTCAGTTTGGTTCAAAAATAGATGAAAATAGAAATTACAATCAGTTGGCTGGTAGATTCAATAACCGCAGAAGCTTCTTCAATGGACAATGCTTTTCTTGCCATAACTTTGGTCACAAAGCAGCTCAATGTGTTGCATATAAAACAATCATGACTAGGGAAGCTCAAAAACAAAGAAGTATGACAGGGATTACAAAAAGGACCTATAACAACTTTTCGGTTCTTGAAAATGAAGTTGAATGTTCTATTTGCAATAATTTTGGTCATGAAGACTCTGAATGCAGGAGCAGGTTTCAGCAGAAAAAGGAACAAGAGCAGAAAAAGGAACAAGCCTCAAGCACCAAAACATGGAGAATAAAGGAACCTCAAACGGAAAGATGTGGGATAGCATTTTATGCAAAGGGACAAGGAAATCTATGGTATATTGACAGTGGATGTTCGAAGCATATGACAGGTGATAAAGAAAAACTTGAGTCTTATTCTACTTTAGAAAAGGGAAAGAAAGTCTCTTTTGGAAATGATACTCCTGCAACTATAAAAGGAAAAGGCATTGCTCAGTTAAAAGAAAAGGTCAAGGCTGGAAATGTTTTGTATGTTGATGGATTGAAGCATAATCTTCTAAGTGTCAGCCACATGTGTGATCAAAGAACCGAGGTTATATTCAAATCAAATGGATGTCTTGTTCGTGATCTTGATACAGGTAAAACAGTGCTCAAAGGCAAAAGAACTCCAAATAATCTGTACATATTTGAAGAAGGACAACAACAATGCTATCTGAGCAAGGATGAAGAGCACTGGTTATGGCATCGAAGGTTGGGACATCTAAGCTTCTCACAAATAAGGAAAGCATGCAAATATCAGGCAGTTCGCGATCTTCCAGATATCAAAATTCCTGACAACACCATATGCAAATCATGTCAGTTTGGAAAACAAACCCGAACTAACTTTCCAGAGAAAGAAGGATCAGCTAGCATGCCTCTTGAGCTAGTACATACAGATACATGCGGTCCCTTCAGAAAAAGGACACCTCGAGGAGAAGAATACTTGATATTATTCATTGACGATTTCTCCAGGTTTGTCTGGTTAGGACTTATGAAGCACAAAGATGAAGCATTCGAAAAATTCAAATCTTTCAAAGCCTTGGTTGAAAATGAATCAGGTCACAAAATTAAGTGCCTCAGATCCGACAAAGGTGGGGAATTTACTTCAAATGAATTTTTCGATTTCTGTGATGAACATGGGATAAGGAGAGAATTCTCTACAGCTAGAACTCCTCAGCAAAATGGAGTTGTTGAAAGAATGAACAGAACAATCCAACAAATGGCTCGTGCTATGCTTGATGAATCAGGAACTCCCGCAACTTTCTGGGGTGAAGCTGCACATGCTGCGGTTGTTATTCTCAACAAAACAAATGTCCGGGTGAACAGCACTCAAACTCCTCATGAGCTCTGGAGTGGTAGAACTCCTTCAGTAAAGCACTTCAAAATCTTTGGGAGCAAATGCTATATCAAGAATACTGATGAGCAGCTTGGCAAACTTGAACCTAGAGCAGATGAAGGCATTCTTCTTGGTTACTCTCCATATAGCAAAGCATACAAATGCTACAATAAAAGACTTGGCAGAATTGTTGACAGCATTGATGTAGTGGTTGATGAGAAGGGATACATTCCTAGGCAAGTACATCGTGAAGACATCGAAGAAGATGAAGGCTACCCTCAAAAACAGAATGATGAAGAAGAAGAACCTCAAGAAGAACCAGAGGAGCAAACAAGAATAGAAGAAAAGACTCCATCCAGATATGTTCAGAAGAACCATCCAGAATCTCAGATTATGGGACAAAAAGAAGCAGGTGTACAAACTAGAAGAACAGTTGCAGAAGCTTCAAGCTATTTGGCATTACTCTCCTCGACTGAACCACAAAATGTGAAAGAAGCATGCAAAGATGAATGTTGGGTGAAAGCAATGGATGAAGAACTTGAGCAGATCGAAAAGAACAACACTTGGGAGCTGGTTCCTAGACCAAAAGATAAGAATGTTATCGGGACTAAATGGGTCTTCAAAAACAAATTGAATGAAAATGGAGAAGTAATTAGAAACAAAGCCAGACTTGTTTGTAAAGGATATGCGCAACAAGAAGGGATAGACTTTGAAGAAACCTTTGCTCCTGTTGCAAGACTTGAGGCCATCCGAATGTTTCTTGCTCTCTCAAGTTTTCAAAACTTCAAAGTATTTCAAATGGACGTGAAATCAGCCTTTCTAAATGGAGACTTGGAAGAAGAAGTGTACATTGAACAGCCAGATGGGTTCATTCTTGGAAATGATCCAAATCTTGTATGCAGATTGAAAAAGGCTCTCTATGGTCTCAAACAAGCTCCAAGGGCTTGGTACTACCGTTTGGACAAATATCTTCATCAACAAGGTTTTTCAAAAGGATCAGCAGATAGCAATCTTTATATAAAAGTTGAAAATGACAAATTGCTAATACTTGTTGTGTATGTAGATGACATTATTTTTGGGAGCAATGAAGAAGCTATGAGTCAAAACTTTGCCTCGGTCATGCAGAAAGAATTTGAAATGTCTTTGCTAGGAGAACTGACATATTTCCTTGGTTTGCAAATCCAACAAAAAGAAGGAGGAATCTTTTTATCTCAAACCAAGTATCTCAAACAGATTTTGAAGAAATATGGCATGGAAGATGCAAAACCAGTATGTACACCCATGGTCACAGGATGTAGTCTCAGTGCAAATGATGAATCTGCAGCAGTACATCAACCAACCTACAGATCTATGATTGGAAGTTTACTTTATTTGACAGGTACCCGACCGGATATCATGCATGCAGTTGGAATAGTTGGAAGATTTCAGGCAAATCCGAAGGAGACTCATCTACAGGCAGTGAAGAGAATTTTCAAATATCTTCAAGGGACTCAAAATTATGGCTTATGGTATCCTAGAGATACAGATCTTACACTTCATGCTTATACAGATGCAGATTGGGCCGGAAGCGTGGATGACAGGAAAAGCACAAGTGGTGGTGCATTCTTTATGGGTTCCAGACTGGTATCTTGGTTCAGCAAGAAACAAAGTTCGATTGCCTTGTCTACAGCTGAAGCGGAATATGTTGCTGCTGCATCTTGTTGCACCCAACTCCTTTGGATGATGCAGACTTTGCAGGATTTTCAAATCACTTGTACACCACCTATCCCCATCTTATGTGATAACACAAGTGCAATCAGCATCTCAAAGAATCCGGTTATGCATTCAAAAACCAAGCACATACCAATCAAGTATCATTTTCTCCGGGAACAAGTGCTTGAACAGAAGGTCAAGTTGGAGTATGTTCCTTCTAAGGAACAAGTTGCTGATATTCTCACCAAACCCTTACCCAGGGACACTTTTGAATACCTCAGGCAAAAGCTGGGGGTTGTTGATGCATCATCTTATTGTTGAACCTTTTCTGATTGATGGTACAGGTTCAGGGGGAGCACATAATGCATTGTTGGCATTATGGAGGATGGTCAGAAGGAGATCTTGGAAATAGCTGCAATATGTCTCTATCTCTTTCATTGAGGATTATGGTTCTTTGTTGCAGATCTGGTTCAGGGGGAACATGATCTTAGGGGGAGCATACCCTTTGCCCTTGATGTCAAAGGGGGAGAATGAAGCAAAGTTTGTGAGGTTGCCATCAAGTCCAAAGGGGGAGATTGTTGGCATTATGTTTCAGGAATGGCTATATATGTTACAAATGTTGTACTTGATGGCAACTCCCATGGCAAGGCTCTCTTTTTATTGAAAACAAAGAAGGACGCAGGAAATCAGTTCAAAAGATGCGTACCCGCAGGTACACCATGCAGAAGCCGCGTCCAGAGACGCAGGCTAGCCGTTCAGGAGGTGCGTCCACCCAGTGCACACATTTTAAGGCAGATAAAAGCACACGTGGGGGTTTCTTGTGTTTTACTCTTGGTATCTAGCCGACGGTATTGTGTTTCTATGGTGTCGGCTCGTGGTATTGTTCCATGTTTTGAGGAGGAGCTTGCCTATATAAAGCAAAGGAGATCATTTGGTTTGTGCATGTCTTTGGTTGAATATCTTATGAGGCTAGATCTAGTCTAGATCTAAAAAGGCGAATCTTCTGAAAGACTGAGATCTCTTTGGCGCATGATCAGATCTGTAGATCTGACTGTTTGGGTTACTCTTGAAGTTTTGAAATCATCTATGCCCGGAGGCACGCAGGTGCAGTAAGGGTTCAAGTGCGCCGGGACGCAGGCGCATAAGGGTTCAGGTGCGTCCGGGACGCAGTGCAGTAACAGGAGATCTGCGTTGCGGCGCAGGGCGAATAAGGTTCAGGTGCGTCCCTGGAGCAAAAGGACGCGGCGCGATAACATTTCTGGGTGCGTCTCTGCAGCAAAGTACGCGGCGCGATAGTGTTTCTGGGTGCGTCCCTGCAGCAACAGGACGCAGTGCAGTTCAAGGAACAGTGCGTGGGCATGCAGCGCAGCAGAAGGATCTCTGCGTGTGGACGCAGCGGAGTGGAAGGTTAACTGCGTCTGGTCGCAGGCCACAGAAGGGAAAACTGCGTCTCTGTCTTAAGATGTTCTGTTCATTGAATTTCTCTGTTGATAAAGTGTTCTGGGTTAGTTCTGTTATTACTGATCTGATAACTGTAGTGGACTGTAACTGTGATGTGCTTGATGATCATTTGATGCTTTATGAAAAGAAGTAGGGGGTTGTAGCTCCCTTCCAGGAGAAGACTGGAAAACAAGAGAGAGAGTTGTAGCTCTCTGCAGGTTGCAGCCTGCGTACTGGTAAAGGACTGCACCAGTACAAAATCATTGTAAAAGGAGTTTCTAATTTGAAAGAAGATAGAGACATATTGCAGCAGGTGGTTTTCAACCACATTGGGTTTCCACCTTACATCTTGTGTTCTTTGGTGTGACTATCTGTTTTCTTTGTTCATGCTCATTATTTTATGGTACTGACATGCAAAAATAATTCAAAGATCAAATAAGGAAGATTGCTAGATAATACTGATTCACCCCCCCTCTCAGTATTATTTCCAACACTCTGTAGCAGACATAAAGAACCACGAGCTTTGTAGTTGAAGATCCAACTATGGGGAAACTGGTTGAAGAAGTTTGTCAGGTCGCCGCGCAGGGAACAACAAATCTTCAAGCCTTGAAGATCTAATTCAATGTTATGCAAGCAAAGATCGAGGCAACAATATCAGAGTGACTCAGGACGAGTCATGACTTTGTGTTGGGGACCTATTAGGACAGGGTCCCCTGCGGTCAAATTGTGTAAATTTTTGTTAATAATTGTAAAGTGTCTACATTTTTAGGAGTAGAGCGTGAGTAGCGCAAGTCGATAGGAGTCAAAAGGGATTTTAGAAGGTCGAAGCCCCTTATTTTATTAAGATTCAAGATGTTTTGTGACCCACCCATGGTTCGCAGACCATGGTATTATAATGAAAAATCCTATAAAAAGGAGTCATAGGAAGATAAGTAAGAGAGATCATAAAAGTGTAGGATTTGGTTCTATTTTGTCTATTCTATACTCGGGCGAAGGGGAAGGCTCCTGTAGCTATGTGCACGGAGACCTTTGTAGTCCACAGTTGAGTGTGTGGGCCCCTGTAGTAATGTGCACAGGTTTGGAGATCTAAGCATAATAAATGTTGTTTCGAAGAATTATCAATGTATATGTGTATCATTTCTTATCTCTAAATTTACTATATGTTTTGATCTATTGAATGCAATTAATCATGAAAATTACTTAATGTATTCCCGAAGACTTAGATCTTTTTATTTATATAAAGTTATGAATGTTTAGCATAATTGGAGAAGGGAATAAACCTGCTAACTATTAATTGCTGCTTCCAGGTTTTAAGGGTTAGGGTTCCCAAAGGTCGAGATAATCCCTAAGTTTGAAATAAACACATCACATAGTCCTTTGGATGTAGAAACCTAGTTCTAGCATCTCCCAATACTGCCTCAGGTGAGACTGTAGCCTGCGCTACGCATGTTGTTTCCAAAAGGGCTGGTAGTGTAGAGTTTTGTTGGTTAGCACAACTAACTCTGAACCTAGGTCCAATCCCCCTTAAGTCAACAGACCATTATCCTAACTTGGTGACCAAATATGATAATCTCATAACAATCAAAGCCCATGATCATGGTAGGTTGGCTTATTACGGAGACCACCTATCTTTCAAGTTTTTCACACACTTTTAATTTATACTTTGATAATTTGTGCTAATAGATAGAGATACAATTCCTCTCCTTAAGAGATGGGTATGACATGGAATACTTATATAATACTAAACTAGTGTGTTGCTTTTGTAACCTTAGTATCTGTTTTAAAATATGGCTTATTGTAAAGTAGTTTTCTTATGTGTATTAATGTAAGAGAGAATTCTAATACTAATAGAATATAAAGATTTCATAACTTCAATTTGAGCCTAAAAAATAGAATTTTAAAGATATTCATTTTATTCTTCCTTTTACTAATGGATTCCATTATATAAGAGTAAAACGTTCCCAAGAATTAACCAAAGTCGGGTTAAAAATAACTTTTTAAAAAGGTTTGGTAATATCACTTAAATCAATTTGAGGCAAAGGTCAAATTGGCACTCAATGGATTGCAGAGGGAAGAAGGGAGATGTTATTAATTCAAACCCAAAGTCAAGAGCTAAGAGAAACTAACAAATCCCAAAAACAATCAACCAGAAAAAGAAAATCATAAGATAAACAATACTCAACTTAAACAAGTAAAAAAATTGTCCTTGACATAAGAAATTATGTTTGTTGTTAAGAATAATGCCAAGCATGTTAATGTTATATTTCTTAGTTAGTTAGTTATTCATTAAATAAGTTTCTAATCTAAGGGGAAGTTTTGAAAAAAAATTGCTTATAAAAGTTCAAACAAGGTTAATTTCCTTTTATAAGTTTGGTTCCAAACAAAAGATAAAGTCTTCATAATGCATCTTTCATAACAAATGAAAGCTTTGGAAATGAGAAAGAAAATCGCCTTGAATGTGTTTTGGCAACTGTCCTCACTGAAAATTTTCACAACTGCTTTATTGATCTTCCAAATTATTCCAAAGAAAACCTGCAGGAAGACAAACAAACATAAGGAAGAGACAACTAAAGGAAAAGAAGAACAAACTGAAATAAAAAAATCATATGATGCATAACTAGAAGAATTTAGTAATAAGTTTACCTCATTTATCTTCATCTTCTTCCATGCATTTCTTAGAATGTTTAAATCATATTCTTATTCAATCTACAAAGAATTAACAAAAAGAAATCTAATCTATCCCTAATCCTAATATAAAAAGTAGATTAAGAGTAGGTGAAATCAAACTTCTAATGTAACCATGCTCTTAGCTTTATTTTTTCATGCATGCAAACAACAAATTCCAACAAAAATAGAACTGTATCCGGAACATTAAAACAAAAATGAAACACACTAGATACTTTTACAATTGAAAGAACAAAAACAAAATTATTTAGAAAATACTTCCCTTGAAACTCTTCCGTATATTTGTCTCTAGGATGATCAAAATAAGGATGTGATTCAGATGTTTGAAAAGAATTCAAAGAAATAGGAAACATTGATTGATGAACATTGATGGTTTTTGGTTGAAAGGGGGCAGTGGTTTGGGAGGTCCATCACATCACTTTTGTGGTGCAGGTAGTATTCGGGAGGGGTCGCCCAATCCCATTCATTGCTTGACACGTAGCATCGGGGGCAGGGAGGAAAACCACCGTATTGGGTGGGTAAAGGTTGGACATCGAGTCGGCCCGATATGGATGTGAGCCATTGGATGAGGGGGAGAGAGATCATATAGTGATCAAGGCTGAAGCTGCGTGGCGATTTATAGAAAAAGTTTTATAGGGGCCCATGGGTCTAATCACTGGCGGTATATGATTAACTTAATACTTAATCTTGTTGGGGGTGCTTTAATGAGGGATTAAAGACTGAGGGTGATATTTAACATATTTGTGGGATATGAGGTAGTAATATAGTTTATAAATAAACTAAGGGGTGGGGTTAATTTATATAAAGAAGTTAAATATATACGGGACAATGGGTTTTACGAAATTTAAATAATAAAGTTTAAAATGTTAATATGTGGTGAAGTGAGTGGAAGGGGTATTGTACTTAGGTATATGAAATTTTATGCGCATTCCATACACTTAGTACTTTAGGATAAATGTATTTGGTGGGTTCTTTACATAAAACATGTTTATAAAGGGGTTTTCCTAGGCAAGAGAACTTGACCTTAGGAAAAGGGGTTTTGTGAGGGGGATGAATGATTTATAAGGGAATTTAACACCTTTCCTTCTTAAGTCATCAAGCCAAGGGACTGGTCCCACTAGAAGTCAGAGAAATGCTGTGAGCCTCTTTGACTTAAAGAACTATACATATTAATATTTTTATTGTGAAAGGGAAGTTAGTAAGTGTCATAGGGGTTAAAATGAATGAGGGGGTGTTAAGTAAATCATATTGTAAACCATTGTTTTTGATTTGTCCTCTACTTATGCACTTTTGAAAATTGCATTTAATATGATGACATAAGTGCATTTATATAGTCACATGACATTTCTGCAACCTTTCTACTACTTACCCACTTATTCATCCTACCATTTTTTCTTCACTTTATTTTGGTGCATTTAGGCTAGCAAACCCTTATCAGTCTTTTTCTTTTTTTTTACAAAATAAACTATCTAATTCTAACATTATATCATCCAAGGGCTCAGATTTAATTGATGATCTCCTTTTATTCACTTTACCTATCAAATGATCTGCCAATATTACACTGTTTCGTCAGATTTTATTCTCTAACTATAAACATAAAATTTAAAACATGAAATAGCCAAGTTTAAACAATTTGACCATCATGGATTGTGGCATGAGTAACAAGCTGCACACAATCATTTATTATGCATAAAAGGTAAATAGTAGTGGCACTTTGACTTGCACACTTTCATGGTCACTTTTTGTCTTTTGGGGTTCATATATTTTCATTTTTTTGTCCTTTGATTATTATTTTAGGAAATACCCTTTTAAATTTTTTTTAATTTTCTAATATGGAAAACATTTGCAGAAAGCAAAGGTATGTACAATATTACAAGGTTTAACCTTAGTCATTCAAAATTATGACTCTTATTGGTATAAGAACCTAACATTGCGTTGAGAATGAAAGCATAAAAGGTGCAAAGACGAGACATCAATGAATTATTGCATAGGAGACTTGGCCATGTACACCATGCAGCTTTGAAGATCATGCAACATATTTCTATAGGACTTCCCAAGGGTACACTAGAACAACGCGATACATGCAAAGGGTGTACACTGGGGAAATACACCAAAGCCACCTTTCATGATAATGATAGTATAGTGTAAGGAGTCCTTGATAGAGTTCACTCATATGTGTGTGGACCTTTCTCGACAGCCTCCACGGCTAAGTACAAGTATTATATTATATTTGTATATTATTTCTCATTTAAGTGTTGTATTTTATTCATGCATAAGAAATAACAAACATTCTCCAAATTATTTTAATTTAAAGAACTTGTTGAGAAATACACTGGTAGGAAATTAAATATTCTCACAAGCAATAATAGTTGTGAATATGTGTCGAAGGAGTTCAAGAAGTTCTATGCATCAAAAGGAATTCGACGAGATTTAATAACACCCCATAACACACAATAGAATGGGGTGGCTGAGAGGAAGAACAAAATTATTTTGGGAGCTACATGGGAGATGGTGCATGATCAGGGTCTGTCATTGCACTTGTGGGCTGAAGCATGCAACACAACTGTATATGTGCATACCAGGATTCCTCATCGAATCCTTGGGATGAGTACACCAGATGAAACATTTTTAGGGAAGAAACCAGATGTGTCACACTTTTGGATCTTCGGTTCATCAGTTTACTATCATGTTACTAGGGATGCAAGGAAAATGTTAGATCTGACAGTTGAGTTGGGCATATTTCTAGGCCAAATTGATATACCTAACAACTATTGGGTGTACCTACCATCTCACATGATGATAGTTGTTCGTAGAGATGTGAAGTTCGATGAAGAGAAGACCATGAGATGTTCCCTTAAGAGGGAGCTTCAGTTGCATGCAAATGAAGAGATTTTGGCTCCAAAGGAAGAACCTCACGATGATGTGGAGCAGCCACAAGAAGAGGAGCAGAGTGTGGAAGCACCCACTCATAGATAGACATCGAGATATGCAAGGAAGTACACAAGGGAAGATGACAGATTACTGCATGATGCTAGAGAGAATGTGTGAGCACCCACATCACAGTGCAGGCATAAGAGGTCACCAGATTGGTACACTGGGTACATGGATCTGATGAGTGAGCTAGTTGAGATAGAACCATCCTCATTCAAGGAAGTATTGCAAAAGAAATTATGGATTGATGCCATGGTATAGGAATATGATTCCATGTTTAGAAACAATGTTTAGGAAGCTGTCCGAAAACTAGAGAACAAGTCAGTAGTAGGTTTGAGGTTGTTCTACAAGGTGAAGCAAGCAATAGGTGCAAGAATCAATAAACATAAGACCATATTTGTGGCCAAGGCATTTTCTTAGGTGGAGAGTATTTCTTATGAGGAGACCTTTGCTCCAATAGAAAGGTAATATTCTATCAAATCAATTCTAGCACTTGCAACATAGATGGGATGGAAGATACATCAGATGGATGTGAAGACAACATTCCTTAATGGAGTGATTGAGGAGGAGGTGTACATTGAGAAGCTATAAGGATTTTATACCTTCAACAGAGAGTCGCATGTGTGCAGACTCAAGCGAGCATTGTATGGATTGAAATAGGGACCCCATGCTTGGTACACCAAGTTCAACAACTATTTCACCAGGTTGAGCTTCACCAAAAGTGAAGCAGATGAAAACCTTTACCACATTGTGGTTGAAGGTAAATTATTGATTATAGTATTATATGTCAAATATTTAATTATAACCGGTGATGAGAAGATGATCAAGTATTCCAAAGAGGATATTGCAAGAGAATTCGAGATGAAGGACATGGGACTCATGCATTATTTGCTCGGTCTGGAAGTATGGAAAGGAGACAGGGAGCTATTCCTATCTCAGGTAAATTATGCCAACGAGATACTAAAGAAGTTCCGCATGGAGTGTAGAAAACCCATGGACATCCTCTAACAGGCAATTGGAGGAAAGAGAATTCCACTTCAAGTGAGGAGGTGGAGGCCACTATTTACAAGCAGCTTGTGGGTTTGCTTATGTATTTGGTCAACACACGACTAAACATGTGTTCTATATTTAACTAGCTTAGTCAAGCAATGGTTAATCCAACAAAATTGTATTGGAAGGCAGCTAAACATGTGTAGAGATACGTCACAAGAACCACTTAGTTTGGTTTTTGATATAGGAGGACAGAGGGAGTGAAGTTACAAGGCTTCACAGATGCATATTTGGTGGGTAGTCCATCAGACAAGAAGAGAACATTAGGAGGAATCTCTAGTATTGGGTCAGCAGCAATTTCTCAGTACAACATGAAGCAAAGATATGTTGCACTCAGTTCATTGGAAGTAGAGTACATGGATGTTAGTCAAGCAACTTGTGAAGCTATCTAGATGACGAAGATTCTTGTTGGGTTATTTGGTCAGATGATGGATCCAACCGTGATTTACTATGGCAACTAGATTTGCATCAAACTATCTGAAAAATCTAGTTTTTCATGATCAATCCAAGCATATCGACATCCATTAGCATTATCTACACGACTGTGTGCAAAGGAGAATCATGTTGTCGGAGTACATTCCTATATAGGAACATGATGCGAATATTTTGACAAAGGCATTGTCAAGATGCAAGTTCGAGTTCCATAGACGTAGGATTGGGGTAGCAGATAATCTCTTTCTTTTTTAGAGGGAGTATTGAAAATTGCAACAAGAAAATATTGAGTTAACTTTCCCTTGAGTAAAATTAGGATAAAATTATAATTCCACGTCACAAGACAACAATAATGAGCCAACCAAGTTAATTTCACTTAGTTGGCTCAGTTAATTCAATTTGAGGGCCTAACTTCAGTCATGTAGAGTGGTTCCTAAATTTTATGAGCCTAGGTTGAGTTTAATTTGAGTTGTAATAGTTTAATTTTGTTAAACTGAGTCAATTCAAGTTAAACTAGTTTCAATTGTTGGAGGAACTTGTAGGAGCTCTATAAGTGGGGTGCAACGTCATGTGTTCAACCATTTAAGTGATAAATCAGCCATAATTCACTCATGCATGAATGAAATTTGAGTTACCTAGATGAGATTGGAGTTCAAGGGTAGTGTACTATCAGTTGTATAATTTTATGAGTTGTACAACTGGTGCATACAGTTAGAGAAGGGCCTATAGGGATTGCGCATTTCAAGATGAAATTTTCCTTAATTAATAGGGGGATAATTCCTTGAGAAACAATGCAATGAAATAGGAGCTTGGTAGGCAACAAAATTGGCTAAGTATTGGTGTTACACATAATTTTGTTGCATTAGGAAAATGACCATCGATTTGGATCTTTCGCTATACATATATGTGTCCGAGGGTATTCTCATAAAAAATTAGGATTCAAATAATCCCAAATAAAGTGGAATTATTGGATCCCATGGTAGGAAACCTTTTTTCAGCTACCTGCACAGTTCCCTAGTCAATTTTTGCATGTAGGCAAAGAAGACCATTAGCGGCTACACATAAGTATGCATTGTCTTACATTGTGACCTACAAACATGAATTAACGAACGTCAAAATAAAAAGTAAAGTCTAGAAGCATTATTGGTAGCATCTATCCCAACCAACAAGCTTCAAGTAGGTGCCTATTCAGCCCTAATCCCTCCCATCATGGAGAAACCCCCCTTCCTTTATGGAACCCCTATCCCACTATTAGTGGATCTCATCCCTTGGAGAATGGATCCAAAGCTTCCCATTCTTGGCCTATAAAGCTACTAAAGGATTGAGGATTGGGAGAGGACTATTGTAAGTAGGTTTATGCTGTTGGAATAAGGTTGGAAGGCTATCCATTCAAGGAGATGGTTAGATATTGTGGAAGGGACTTGCAACATCAAGCTACATGGTTGTAAGGCTTTTCTCCAGTTTATTAATATAAAGGCAATAGTTCTTTCTCAATTACATCTTTGTTGATCTAATTTGTAGGATTCCTTCATCACCTACATAGATTGTGATTTCATATTGATTAGTTTATGATATATAATTGGTTAATTAGTCCATTTATCCCTTTTGTTATATACTAGATGCCTTGATCTCATGTTTGTTTCTGTCTATGCAAAACATTATGGAGAAATTGTGGGGAGCAGTGAGAGGATATTTAAAGCATTAAGAAGCAAATGGTTAGAAGCTTTGAAGGGGACTTCATCAATCATTTCGTTTAATTGGTAAGAGTCCTCTATCATAGTATTTCCTTTTAGTTAATCATAGTTTAGAGAAAGGTTGCAATTCCTATTTGTTTGTTATTAGGTTTCTTTGAAGTCTAGGGATATCACTCTTATACATAAGAGGGATAAGTCCACATAAAAAATTAGCAACTCTGTTGGGGATTCATCTCACTTTGCATTAGTTTTCCTTAATTGAACTTTTTAACCTTCTATACAAACCTACCTTGAGTGTCTAGAAATTTTAGAAATTTGGATTTTGGGTTAGATTTGATTTGATTTTTATTTTTTCCAAACTTCCCAGTTGTGCACACTTATACTTTAGGTACAATGCACACTTCTGCATATTTTTCTTTCAACAACACAACGTATTCGTACTATTTTTCTCCAGGACCTGCAGACATACTTGAAATTTTTGAAAATCTTAGTTATATCCTCTTTAAATCCAAACTTTTTGGTTTTTCCTATTAATTTACACTTGCCTGAACCTCCTTTGAGTGTTTGTCAGTCTAGCTGAGTTTTATGATAATACTTGATTGTGCTTATCTTGTTTTTGCAAATAAGTGTAATGTCTCATTTGATGAATGGTCGATATATCAAAAGAGAGATATGTTGGTCTTGTTGCATTGATTGTATATCTTTCTTCTTTCAATTAGATCAGGTTTTGAGTCTAGTTTTATCTTTTGTGAAATTTTGTTTTGAGTGTCAAAATCAATGATTTATAATATTATATATTGATTGGGAAAAAAACTTCTTATGCTTATTTCGAAATGAAAAGTCATTTTTCTTTCTATTGTTGAAGTGTTCAAGATTTTGTTTTGAGTGTCAAAATCAATGATTTATAAGATTATATACTGTTTGTGAAAAATACTTCTTATGCTTATTCCGAAATGAAAAAGTCATTTTTCTTTCTATTGTTGAAGTGTTCATGAACAATACTTTTTACTACAAGTGAATTCATAGCATTCAATTAAGGAAAATTCATTTTTAGTGATTATTCATTTATTATTGCATTTTCCAATTTTGTGAGTGATTATATGAAAAGAAAAATTCCGTGATATTTTGCGTTATCGAGCAAAGTGAAAATTTGAAGTTATTTTCAATATTTGGGTAATTCAAAATTGGATATCTGCATTTTAGGAAAAGGAATATAGTGTGAGTTAGAGTTTTTATTCACATTTCAATTGAAAAAGTTAAAGAATCTCTCCTTACTTCAGATATATTTTCATTGAAACAAAAAGATAACATTTTCATTTTCAACTACATTAGGATTTGTGTCAAGTCATAATTTCATCAGTTTCACATCCATTATCTTTGATTAAATAAAAGCTCTTAAAATCAACACCAATAAAGTCAACCTAGAAATTTATTATTCTTAGGGATCTATTCCACCTATATTAGATCAGGTTGTAGGGATTTGGAATCGGGAAGCGAGTAAAATTTCCAATGTTTCAAACAAATAATATAATCTTGTGATAGGGAGGAAAATCAATTTACTGCATTTTTTCTCTCGGAAGCTCCCCTTACAAAAGGGTCAAGCACGAGATCATATCGGACCTGGTGAAGTGATCGACCCCACTTCATTTGCTATGGTAGAGAAATTTACGCGTACTAAAAATTGTGTCGAAAGGAACTTGGGGTCACTTGAAAGTAAACCTCAGTTTAACCATGTTGAGGAACTTTCAAGGGGATTGAGCTTTGTTACTCTGCACTTGCATGTATATTTCATTTACGATTGCCCCCCTAGGTTAAATTGTTTTACGTGGTAATCTTAGCGATGATATTATTAGGGCTTTTACCTGAGGTGGCGGTGGAGGGGAAGTCTCTGTTGTACCTAGAACAGACGTTGGCTAGACTCACTTGGGAATTTTTGGAGGGATTCTTCATTCAAGATGGCATAAATGAAGTTTACTTACACCAAATCGTGTACATTAAGTAGGTTGTCAGCGTAACTGGTTCCACCCACTCTATCTATAACCACTTTGATATTTTATCTTTGCAATGTTGGATTTCATCACCAACAAGTGAGTTCTTCGTGAAAATTTTGTTTGCATGGTTTGAATCCTTAGATATTTTCACGTGTGTTAATTATTTATTTTTACTTTTTAGAGGCCTGTTGAAGCCCCGAAAATCGGGTCAACAACAAGGGGGATACCCACCCGGTCCAGACCTTGGTTGGCAGCTCCTTATCCATTTGGTATAGCGGGTCCGACTGGGGATAATGGGACCAGTTTCCCAATCTAAGGGGTGTGTGTGTGTGTAGAGTTGGATGATGTTGATCTAGGAGTCTTTTAATCTAATTTAATTCAAACTTCTAAACTAACTCTATGCTATTGTAATCTAATAAAAAAAAACAACACATCTAATCTACGCTAACCTGTGGTGTATTTATTCTATTATGCGATCTAAAAAGATTTCGAACAATAACTGGTAATAAAGATCATTCAACTATCATAAGAATAGAAATCAATTAAGATAAATCATTCTGCATAAAAAGTTAAGCAAAACAATTGTGAATAGCATATCGCATAATAAGTTATTCATATATCAAGCACAAATAAATGACTCCACCGTACAGAAGTGCCAAACGATAACCCACACATTCATGCATTAACATATAAACAACTGAAAACTGCATATCACTTTAAGAATATAAGCAGAAACTGGTCAAGCGATAAAAGTACCATTTATGACTGGTTCCACTCATAAGCTTCAAGCAATAACGATTTATCTCTACTTGTTCTAACATCTAGTAAGAGTACAAAAATGCAACATCAGTAGCAGACATTAAATGCAAACATTGATAAATCTCGATCTATCCATTCACCAAAAACCCCCTCCGAGGGTGCAAAAGTGCATGTTCTGAGGACAAGTTTTTTGACAAATTTCCGGACCCTTCTCCAAATGCCTGAGAAGGGTTTAAATACTGCTAACTAATTAATCTTAATTACATAAATTTAGGACACGGTTTCAAATGACCGCCCTTCTACTAAAGCAAATTTATTTCTAAAAATTGAATCTAATTTCTAACCATTTCTGTATTTGCTCCTTAGTACTGTAAGCAATGCAACATTCACCTGGGAAGAGTCGGCTGGTTGTCTTCTCCTTTTGTTTGAGTTATGAAAATAGAAATAACAAGAGCTGGCACCGCTTTCTGACAAACTGGAAGATATTTTCCTCTGGCTTGGTGTATTCACTGTGTGTATACTTGGTAATAACCCAAATTTCTCTCAAACTGATTGTGTTGTTGCTATTTCGGTTTCTGGCCTTGCGAATGACTGAATAAGTTAGGGACTTTGCTCTCTGAACAATTCTCTGTATTGAAAACTGCTTCCATTCTTTGTTCCAGGCTTTTCTGGTGCGTTTTCCCTCTTTAGAATTTTTCTTTTTGCTTTACCCAGTCTAAGCTTCAGGATCTTTTGTAAACATGCTTCTTTTGTGCGCCTTTGACTCTGAGTCTTGGATAGTCTATTGCCATCAGTATCTGTTGAGTGATACTCTGGAATCCGCGGTCCTACTGCATGCGGCATCCGTTTGCGAAGGCATCTCTTCTCTGTTCTCTGAGTATTGACGCTTTCCTCTTTTCCTTAGATGTTTCCTGCACATTGATTTATGTTAGTTGCTGTCTTACAGTTTACACAAAGGAAAAGAGAAATGACGAAAATATTGATATGAAAGCTTTGGCTCTAATGAATGCATAATCATGACACTCATAATGAACTGACTCTTCGAAAAACACAACACAATCCTTCTCGGATACTTTGGCATACAATCATTAAATTCTTTTAAGGCGCATGCCCAATTTTGGTCTACAGACAGCTTTCCTTGAACACTGTGTCGAGAAATTTTGCGATGAGTGATTTCTGTGACTCGCATCACAGTATCGAGGATTGCGTCGTCAAGATGTGTCATTGCAGGAATTGATGATCGCATTCATCGTAGATCGCAACGTCGCAGATCACAAATCGCAGATCGTAATATCGCAAATCGCAATATCACAGATCGCACTTAATCATCCAATCATTGTGTGCTGCTTATGCGATGTTGCGATATGCGACGTCACATATCGGCCGTCGATGATTCCTTAAGCTTTTTATTTAAGAGAGCTTCACAATATAAGCGATGCAATGAATTTCGCGTCGCTTCTTCGCAGCTTATTATGGGCATAGGAAAATGTCTCACTCTCTTCTCGCGATGCGATACAGCTTTAGGGAGTCTAAATACAAAAATTTTGATAAAATGATTTTTTGGATTTTTTGTTAAGGGTCCCCATTTGCTTGGTGTTATTGCTAATACCAATCAAAGAGGGGGGTTTTTGGTGACCATAACAAGGCCTTAGGATTGGATTGTGAATATTATTGATTTTGTGATAAATTTTCATCCTCGCTGAATCACCAATGTACTCATGTATAATGCAAGGTAAACCCACTGAATACACACCTAGTTAACTAGAAAAGATAAAAACTGAAAGGTCAAATTCAACAAGATCTAAAGCCTCAGAAGAATCTGAAACATCAATAGTTTTACAATATGAGATAGTAGAAATCTAAGTGAATCCAACTCAAGAAGTAGAATCAGGCTTAGTTCGTTCTGGCCCAAAGATTACCGAAGTAATTCAACATGAATATGATATTGGTCAGGTCTCCGACAATGAACTAACCGAACCATAAATAGAACAACCTGAGTCTAAAGTTTCTCACCCTGAATCACCTTCAGCTGCTTTAGCTCCTACTCTTGAACCACCTTCACCTCAAAGGAATTTGATAATTATGACTGGATTACCTCCTGGGTTAATTAGCATTGAAGATATTACCAGGAACAAAGAGGCAAAAACACCTCATTCTCCATTTACCGGTAGTGACTATTTCGACCCAAGAGTTCCTTTCTCTCCTTTTCGACCTGACCCTTGGTATTCTACCACTTTGGCCTTTTTAGGTCATAATTTATCACTACCATGCATTCCTTTTTATTCATCAGAAAGAACTATGTCATAAATTCTTAATGGGATCCAACCCATTGATTGATCTATTTTTACCAACCCCCTAAAATAACTATTGTATGGTGGTCCATCAGTTCCTCCTAGATACGAGTCACTTACTGGGACTTTTTTAGGAGTTGTTTCTTCTCCTCAAACTTCTACTTGGTCATTTGGTTGATCTACATCTATTTTTCAGAGCATGACATCCATGCCTAAACTTCCTATGGAATTAGACCAACAAATTCATATGTTATTCGGTAACTCAAGTTACCTTCAAGTAACCCCGGCTGGTGTTTATTACTCGCATGGGAGGAAACCACCTTATTCTCCAGCTAGAGGACAATTTGTTGCCACATATTATCCTACCATTGGGGGTCAACCTTTACCGGAACTTATGGTCAGATACCTCAGCCTAGTCTAGGTCAACCTATCGTAACTCAACCTTTGCTTAGTACTCCTTAACCTTGGATGAACACTATTTGGAATCATACTTTTACTCAACAGTTTGATCCAATTTCTCCATAAGTGCCACTTTATCAACCTGTTCAGCCTATTGGACAACATATTCCTCAAAATCTTGTTCAACAACCAATTCAACAAATTGTTTAGAGTGCACTTGAAACACCTATTCAAACACCTGTTTCGCAACCGATTCCAAGTTCCCCTCAGACACCTATACCATGAGTATCACAAATGACCATTCCATTTACCCCTCAAATATTTGTTCCTCAGACTACTCAGGAAATCCCTCAGGTTTATGCTTATTAAAGCGTCCCTACATCCATTATATACCCAATATTCCTATAGGGCAGCCTATTATAGGAATAATGCAAACATATTTTCAAGGTCAAGATTATCAGGTTCCACCTTTTCAAGGACAAGTTTTTCAAATTCTACCTTTCCAAGGTCAAACTTTTCAAAACCCACCTTTTTAAGGGCAATTTATTCAAAGTCAACCTGTTCAAAGCCAATTTGTTCAAGATCAACCTCTGCAAGCTCAACCTATATAGGGGAAATATTACTTAGGTCAAATTGGTCAAGCTCAACCTTTCTAGAGTCAGCCATACCCTGGTCATACTAATCAAGTCCCTGTTCAACCTCAACCTGGTATGGTTCACCCTGGTTAGCATGGTGGATTTCTAATTCAACTGCACATGCTATTCTAGGATATCCTATGTATCCTCCTCCAAGGGTTGGTCTTAGCCCGCAAGGTTATCAAAATTTACCACAAGAACCTAACTAGCAATTACCATTCAATGCAACCCTATATTTACGTGATTCATCTCGGTTAATGAATGATCCTATTTATTATTATCCTTATTAGCCTACGATTCCTACCAAGTTACCGAGTGACATAACCAAATTTGAAGGAAAATTAGTAGAAGACCCATCCAATCATGTGATGACATATCATCTTTGTTATGCATCAAATTCTTTAATTGACGATTATATCCTTCTTTGCCTTTTCCAATGAAATTTAACTGGTTCGGCAACCAAATGGTACATTGAGCTTCCTCATGCCTCTTTCCATAACTTTAATTACTTGTCAACAATGTTTTTAACCCATATCCAGTTACCGACTCATTATGATACTGGTACCGGAATTTTGACTTCCTTAAAACAATCAAAATCGACTCACGTTTATGATCATACCCATTAATGGAGATGTAGGCATCAGTTAGTCAAAGTTTTTATTCCAGATCAGATTTTAGCTTAATGGTTTACAAAGTCACTTCTTCCTATTAATACCAAGGATGTTAGTAAGGGGGGTGTCGTCATGGAAGAGCAGGTAATTTCTCGTGCCCAATATCTAGACTTAGTCTACACCTAATCTAGCACCTTGTACAATAAAATCCTAAATTTACCATGCCCTACAAGTGATCCAATCATTACTTATCCTATAGGATCTCATGTCGTTGATGGTATGACTAGTTCTGTTAGCCAATAGTCTAAGGGGAAAAATAAAAATTATAAAATTACTCAGACTTTGGCCATACAAGATTCACCATATGAAAGCCTTTCTCGAGAAACTATTTCCAAATTTAATGTCGTAGAATCATCTATCGGCAAGACTAAATCAACCAAAGGTAAAATTAAGGGGAAATGTAAATTGAGACAAAATGCTTCTTCGAAAGAGAAACCCACTAAAACTGAATCCACTAACGAAAAATTAAAATCTCGCTATCCTTGCCTTATGTGCAATGAGGTTCATTATACGAAGGAATCCCTATTCATTCAGGAAGAGGTTTCCAAATTCATTAAAGTTTCTCTAACTCCCATTGTTTTGAAGCATCCGTTTTCTTCTCAATATAGAAAAATGGTTTCTCATAACACATCTTCCTCTTACACATCGCAAGATATCATGGTGATGTATTCGCAGCAAGTTATGGTAGCTACGATATCAAAATATTACGAATCTAAGGGTATTTTTAATAATGGAAATGAGGCTAGCTCATCTGATCAAAGTTCTAGTTCAATTCCTCCTCCTCCTTCTAAACTATTACAGATCGAGAAACCCAATCCTAACATGATTGTTGGTACTATTTTATTGCCATTCTTTTCTTCTAAAAATCCATCATTTATCTATCATTTTCTCCCATAAGCCCCTGTCATGCGGAAAGAATCAATTTTGCTGACAAAACTGACCTCCCTAGAAAACAAGGCTTTTCTAGTGACAAACAAAACAATCAAGCACTATCTTTCCCTAAATATGCATTTAAAATAAAAGCAACCAGGTGTTTAAGGCTTACCTTTAGTTCAACACTGTTTGTAGCAGCCAAGCCTCTCCGATCGAGATGAGCTCCTTCTCCTTGAAGCCTACATTCACTAACAAGCAAACGATTACATATGTTAAACACACATGGACAGCAAAGACAATGTGAAAGATAAAACATGCAATACATTTTTTTATTAACATGAGATATACATTTATAGTACAATATGTGACTCTTGGGTTTCAGATCCCAAGGTCTCTTGGACTACTTTGGTCTATTCGGCTTCCACACTAACCCATTTAGGATTAGGTGTCCAACATTCCCCCCCTAATCCGAAGGGTTATGTCTGAGTCCAAGAAGAGAGCTGTAATACAAAATGTGCAAAAAATGCATGGCAACACTAGGCTGAATGTGCTCTATGAAATGTTGGTATAAAGGGCGGTGGTTTAAGGATGACCACCAACACTGGAACGCTTAGTGCAGTTCCCGGAACTCTTCCAAAACTGGCAAGAAACTGAAGTTTTCTGCTAGAGGAAGTGATCCTATTGTTTTAAAGAGGGAAACCTTCAACCATAAAAGGGAGGTCTCACCCCACATAAAAGGTAAAACTTCAACCTGAAAAGGGAAGTCTCAACCTGTGATGGTTTACGGATGACCAACAACTCTGGAATGCTTAATGCAATTCTTGGAACTCTTCCAAAACTGGCAAGAAGCTGGAGTCTTCTGCTAGAGGAAGTGTTCTCAATTTTGTTCCTGGAATTCTTCCAAAGCTGGCAAGAAGCTGAAGTCTTCTGCTAGAGGAAGTGTCCCAGATTGCCAACTGAAGGCATGTTCACGGGCATCTTTGTCTCTGGCTACAACTCTGAAACTGGTGTGGCAGGTTGTGGCTCAGGCTCGCTTGATGTGACTTTGAAGCTTGTAGATGACCATCATTTCCCCCCCTGTCAGATACAAGGTGAGATGATGGAGAAAACTCAACTGCAAGACTGTTCAATACTCTGTAACAAGTTTTGACATGTGTTTGGAATATCTTCTTGGCTGTTGATGCCCATTACCAAGAAGCGATCCATCCAAGATGAATCTTTGTTCTTGCAGGACGTTTGTTTCTGAAGCATCTGTGTGAAGAATGGCTAGTTTTATGACAGTGCTTACATGGATGAAGATCAAAACAGTGATCTTTCAGATGGCCAACTCAATCACAGTGTTGGCATTTCTCAATCTGTTGTTGTTGTTCTTGCTGTGGAAGAGGGGCAGAATCTGGAACAGCTGGAGGTGAACTGTCATGAGGAGCAAGTGAACTGTTATGAATGAATCCAGCACTCTGAAACTGAATGGGCTTGGCATAGTCTGGAATATGAAAGGACAAGTCCTTGTCATATCCAAGACCAGTTTTGTGCTTGTTGTGGACAAGCTGTTCCCAAGGTCTGATGATGGGCTTGGGAAGTGCAGACTGAGTTTCTGCATCTGCACATACAACTGCTGCTTTATTTGAATGAACTGTAACATTATTAACATGCTGCTGATGGGTGGTTGTCTCAATGTTCTGAAAAAAAACAGGTTCAGAATGGTGTCTATTATGATGTAGCTCTTCTTGTTGTAGTTGTGATTCAAGCTGCAAAAAATCGATCTTTTCCTGTGCATTTTGTAGACATGTCTGAATTTCTGAGAGAGATCCTTTGCTAATTTGTAATGTGTCATCAACAGTAGATAATATCAGAGTTTTAAGGAACTGTAATACTTCACTGGTTCTGGCCATTTTTTTTTTTTTCTTCTTCTTCAATGTCTGATTTACACCTTAAAAAACTGATCACAACTACTACTCAATGCAGAAAAGTAATATCTACTCACAGTACACAGCAATATCCTTTATAAATGTCAGCAAATGATCAGTGTGCAATATAAAAGTTTACAATCAGCTCACCAAAATCTTTATGCAGCAGTGGAATCAAGGAATCAATGCACTATAATGAGTTTTAAATACAACAACTGGGGCAACAACAACTGCAAACTTGCTTGGATCCTTCAAATACTCCTTCGCTCTTCAACGTATATCAACACTTCAGTATCAGCTAATGAGAAGAATATACAGCCACACAAATAGTCTCTAAATGGCATCCAAATTGTGACAAACTCATTCTGGTATGGTAGAAATTGACCCAAAATACCAACAGACCAACCAGCAGCAATATATTAAGTAACTAGATAACTGTGTTTGAGCTCCTCCAAGTACAAACACTTTATAATTCGGCTCAGATCAGGAGATGAACTCAGCGAGGCGAGCTGTAGTTTTGAATCAGAAACGGGAGTTCAGAGAAGCCTTTAGAGATGGAGATTCAGTTACCATTGCATTGTCATTTGGTTTCTTGTGTGTAAATTATGTAGAGGAAGAAGCCAGATAATCAATTCGGTGCAGAGGTTATATAACGATACTGATATATATATAGCAGTGGCACCCATAAATAAACTTTTTCTTTTTAATCTGAATACACAGTCAACAAATAGAAGTACAGAGGTCGTTTGCTTCCTAATAGTGGCCAAATAAACAAGGTAAATAAAATATTGGAACCTGGTTGCTTAGCTTAATTTTCAGCCCCTATATCTCTTCAAACTCGGCTTCTTTACACTAGCAATCTGCCCAGAATTTATCTTTGATGTAACACACAGCCCCAAGAAAGCAAACTCGGTCCAGAAGTAGTTTTCAAGTGGTGTACGACTCCCTTGCTGTCACTTTTAGAACTCGTGGCTAGCTCAGAACTGGAGATTCAGTCATAGGAATTAAATCTGGCCACGTTCAACTGATGCACTCGGTCTTATGCATTCTCAGCAAACTCAGTACTTCGAATTCAAGGACTCAGGTGTGAACTTGTCTTCAGAAAATCAACTCGGGTAGGAGATAACTCAGGCAGCAGCAAAAATGAGTGGGTTCCATTTCACCTTCCTCAAGACACCCGTCCAGCTACTTGGAAACGTAATTCTTCAGAGAAACAGTTCTTACTCCGCCCTTTGCACACGGACCTCTCCAGGCTACATATTAGCAAAGTCGCTTGCAAATATAGTTATGTAGGAGTATTCACGCAGGGCTTTGCACCCAGTTCTTTATCGTTGAATCTCATTCATCTTATTCGCACAATAATTCAGTAACATGGTGAATACATTCAATTATCTTCTTCAAATATATGAAATGCAATCATGCAATGATTTATCCCTTACTTTCAATAGTTCATTGATTGCTGCAGAGGAGGAGCCGTGACTGTTCTAGAAGCCCAAGCTTCTTCTCTGATCCTTCGAATATGCAATTCTCTGTATTCTTGACAGAATGCACAGTGCCAGCACAAATAATGCACAAGGCAATCAGGCAAGGGCCTCTCTGGAAGATTGTAAATTGCACGCAGCTTCCTCCTATACCCACATGAATAAATGCACCCACAAGACGTAAATTGCTGCAGAGTATACCAAACGACTGCAGCTGTGAGGCAGTGAGTCGCAGGACTGTCCAACTTCTCTCCACACCGCCGATGGCATAAAATGAACAAGAGAGCTGAGTCTGACGTTGAATCCACCAACCTCTCGGCTCTATCGACGACCACCAACGACGACCTCTTGCACGACAGTCCGACAAAAAATACCCCGCTACCAACAGAGAAAACACTATTGATCTCTTCCAACAGGCGTTAAACAACCTTCTCTATGAGTTCACCCTCGTCAACAAAATGACGGCCACCGGTCTCCTCACACAACAGAGGTTGACGGCCCCAAATCCCCTCAACACAGTTCTATCGCTCTCTGTTCATTAATTCCCTTGATTCGTGCGCATCGTTCTCCACATTATCTGTGGGAAGCTAAGCAGATCGAACAAAGGATTCAATGGGTGTTGGATGCATTAGTGCACTGGACGAGAAGATGTCAAAGCTTTCTGCAAGGGAAAGTGCGGCTCGGTATACTCGAAAACTCTTCAGGGGCACGAATTATACTGTGTTGGCCACAACAACAGCTTCCATAATCACATTGCTTTCCTTGAAATTGTCTCCCACCCGGTGGGGATGGATGTCGCTGGTAATAGACATGCTCACAGTCATCTCAGGGATAGCAGGATTCGTTTCCTCAACAGAGTCCGGGTGCTACACATTTCAAGTTGTGATGACCGCCCTTACTGCGGTTCTTCAGGGCTGCCAGGCCCTGGTTCTCTTCACACAGACCACTTTGTGCTTGAATCATCTCAGGCCTTCCACTAGATCAAACCCCAACGACTATGGGGGAAAAGCTCTGTTTCAATTTGATGCAGTTCTTTCCTTGATCAGAATAACGCCATTCTTGAGGCAGACTTCCGTTGTCAATTCTGTTGGCAGCCCAAATAGGCACAGGAAAAGGAACTCGTCCCTCTACACATCAGCGACTTGGTTCCTCAAATAAAATACTCAGCGCCTTCAAAAGTCGGTGAAACTCTGTCATGCACCAAAGTCGCAATACGTTGCTTCAACGCTCCAAAAACTTCCCTGAGAGTGTACCAACCACAATACAGAAATGCACAGTCCCTAGTTTAGCGCAGGAGAATTAATGTGACCACAGGATTCAGGACTGAGTATGTGGCAGAAAAATAGGAGTTACAGGAGAATCTAAAACGTCTATGAGGCCAGCAGCGTGGAGAGGGCAGCGTAGGGAGGACTATGTCAGAGGAGTGAGGGCGGTTATAAAATTGGCAGAAAATCCATGACAAACTGACATATGACAAACTAAAAATCCATGACAAACTGAAAATCCATGACAAGCTGACATATGACAAACTGAAAATCCACAGCGTTTAGCGTTTACTTAAAAACGCATATGACAAAGGGCGCAGTCAATAAAAATGACAGACAGACATCTCAGAACCACTTGGACACTGGCAGTGTCAGGAGCAGCTAACATTTAGCTGAAGAAATATTCGTGAGAAAATATTCCTGAGATGCAGAATTGATGGCAGAAATGACTGAACAGAAAGGCCATAAGACAAATGGCTCACATTAATTATGCAGGGCAGGAATACGCCTGCTCTGATACCATGTTAAACACACATGGGCAACAAAGACAATGTGAAAGATAAAACATGCAATACATTTTTTTATTAACATGAGATATACATTTATAGTACAATATGTGACTCTTGGGTTTCAGATCCCAAGGTCTCTTGGACTGCTTTGGTCTATTCGGCTTCCACACTAACCCATTTAGGATTAGGTGTCCAACAACATAGCACCTGAATAACTCATATAATAAAACATATTCATCATAAAGATCAAGGAGTTTATGAAACAAATTATGTATAACAACTTGTTGAGAAAAATGAACTTAATTGTATTAATTGGAAACAAAAGAAACCTTACAACCAGTGCCTTGGTGTTGTGCAGGTCCCTCCCAGGGTCCAGCAACAGTTCTCCTCTACTTTGATCAGCTCACCCACTTCCAAATGAAGCTAAGAAAGGATTGGAATCTATCCTCTCAAGCTCTATAAGGGAGTCTTAATTTCAGCAGCATCTACCCTTAGGAATGTTCAGCTTTCAACCTCCATTGCCTTTGGCCCAATGCCTGTATTTATAATGCTTTGGAGGAAGTTAAATAGGTCCACCATCAATGGGATAAGCCCCTCTTTCAAAGGGATAGCTCCCCTCTTCATGGGATAAGTTCCTCTTTCATTGGGATGCATGAACCATCTGGAGGCGCTCAATCCACGTCAAACCATCTTCTAGAATGCTCTAGAATCGACCAGAAGTAACTTTTTTGAAGTAAAACTTGCGCCTTTTGACCTTTACAGGAGTACGCACCCACCCCTTTACAGACAGAGCGTACAAGTACGCAGGCATTATGAACTTGAGGTGCGTACACGCAGGTAAGGGTAAGAGAAACTGCGTAACCAGAGTTATATTGACTTTTTAAAGACTTTCTCTCTTTCTTGGAGTTTGACATGAGGAGCAGAGGTATAAGACTTGCCAAGGAGGATAGTATGACAATTGATGGAGCCATACTGACTGCAAATAGTCATGGTGACAAATTTTAGTGTAACAGATTGCCCCCTAAAGTGTGAAGCCTATAGTAGATTAGGGTTTCATATCATCTAGGAAGGGTGAAGCACTTTATCATTTCAAGGATTATCTTGTGGAGAGCCCAGTTGGAACCTGCAAATATTCAACACAAAATACATATATGAGATCATATCATCGCTGAGGTAGGCATTCCCATACTCATATAAAAATTTTTAACTAACAAACTAACTACTGCTCTGATATAGGAATGATTTCGCAGTACATCATAATCATAGACTCATGTAGACACAGTATGGACGCAGCCATCTGTTTATGATTAGTCTACTATATAATGAATACAAAACTCCTCGCAGCCTGGATGGCGGAAACTAGATCCAGGGTCTTCATTTCTACTTCCTGAAATAGTACGATTCTATCCATGCGAATAAATGAGTTGATGTCGAACATGGTAGAAACCACTTGATTACCAGTCAATGATGTAAATTGTTAACAAGTGTGAGAGAAACCACCAGTGATGTCAATGGCTCTCAAAGTGCCCAGTACAATCCGTGAGATGTGAATGAATGTGTTGATGTCAAACATGTCACGGAATCCTTCGATCGAAAGTCAATGATGTAAACTGTCGTCAAAGGCGAGAAACCTGCAACTGAGGCATGCAGATTTCAAGGTACTGACAATTCCTAGATCATCTTTCTAGATAATGTGCTGATGTCGATAGAAAGTGACCCGTTGCAAGCAAGCCCACAACACAAAATCATAGATCCAGTTGAAGAAATGTAGCTGTAAGGACTGACTCAGGGATGGTCAAGATGGATGACAGATATTTTGCAGATGAATGGTTTATTTGTAGTGACCTCTTGAACACATAACGACACAACAGATGGCTTGGTGACAATTGACCCAAAGTTAATACCCAGAAACCGACTGAAGACTTTCAATGTGGTTTGATCAACTGTTAGGCAAAGGATTTCCCAACCCAGGTGAATGAAAAGTGTCGTGTTCAAGAGTGGTGATAAGGTTTTTCCGAGACAGAGTATAACAAATAGGCTCATTTTCCTCTCTTTTCCCCCACCATTTCTGGCAAGTACCTCTTTATTTTTTTACAAGCTTGAGGAGGATAACATTTGCTTGATTATAAGCTCATCCTTCGGATGAGTCCAACTTAGTTAAGATTCGAACCCTAAGAAGGAGTGGTCCGTTCCTATTTGTAATAGAACAAGTCCTTTACTGTGAAATTTTAACGAGTCCAGTATAGGAGAAACTCGGCGTTTTTCAATTTTAGAGATTCTGAAAAACTTAAGAAGACTCCAAGGTTGACCTTTTTCGTAAATTTGTGTCTCCCAAGCCCGAAAAAGTATAAAATAATACTTGAGAGAACCGCTTGATCTTTACGACCAAGGAGTACTTTCATGATTAGTGTCTCTGATCTGAAAAGTAAAAAGCGATCAAGGACACGTCGTTTTATTTCCAATATTGAATTTGAAACGACAAAAATCCGGCAATCTTTTCATGTTTTTACGGTCAGAAAAGGGCTGTAAGAGGACCGTCTTTTTAATTTCGTTTTAACGAGCTAAAAAGAAAACTCGACAATCTTTTCACATTTTAGGAGTCAGAAAAGAGCTTAAAGATGACTCTACGGTTTCACTTTTTCGTAAGTTTTAACGAGTTCGAAAAAGGGATAAAAATGTACTCATGGTTTTCATTTTTTCGTAAGTTTTAATGAGTTCGAAAAAATGATAAAAATGTACTCATATGGCTGACTTTCAATTTAATTTACGAGTAGGAAAAGATGGAAAGAACTCGGCATTTTCATTTGTTTTACGAGAATGAAAGATAGCAAAATAATCTCAGGATTTTCATGAGTTTAACGAGTCTTGAAAATAACTGAAATTGACTCGAGATAGGTTTCATTTTTGCAAAAGCTTGAAACAGAGAAAAACTATGCTTCAAAGTAGTTTCATTTTTACGCAAGCTTGAAACAGAGAGGAAACTGTGCTTGAAAATAGTTTCATTTTTACATAAGCTTGAAACAGAGATAAAACTGTGCTTGAAAATAGTTTCATTTTTACACAAGCTTGAAATAGAGATAAAACTGTGCTTGATGCCCCCTAAGCATAACTGCTAGAGCGCATGCCACCCCAGCTTCATTTCATTCAACTAAGTACATTAATCAATAGCTGGATGGAATCAAGGTTCATGTACGAGATCATTTGAAAGACTCGACCTAAAACTGTAAGAAAATTACGCAAAAACTGAAATAACTAACCTAAATATAAAACTTAACAGTTATGAGATCTTGTCAAACTCTCGACTCAATTAGAGGAGGATTTGTTTCATTTTTTAACAAGCTTGACACAGGAAAAGAACTATGCTCGGATTCAGTTTCATGTTTACGCAAGCTTGAAACGAAAAACTATGCTTGTTATAAGTTCGCATGCCCCCAGCATAATGACGCAAATCAAGGTACATGCCCCCCAAGCTTCATTGCATTCAACCAGGTGGATGGAATGAAGCTTTACTTTCAAGATCTTGTAAAGATTCGACTTGAAAAGGGAGTTGTTTCATTTTTTAACGAGCTTGACACAAGACAAGGAACTATGCTCATAACTACTCTCTACAATCTACCTAACAAGGAACTATAATCTAAAAACCTTGATTCATTTTTTAACGAGCTTGACACAAGACAAGGAACTATGCTCTAAAATCCTTGATTCATTTTTTTACGAGCTTGACACAAGACAAGGAACTATGCTCTAAAATCCTTGATTCATTTTTTAACGAGCTTGACACAAGACAAGGAACTATGCTCATAACTACTTTCTACAATCTACCTATATAACCTACCCTTGTTTCATTTTTTAAAGAGCTTGACACAAGACAAGGAACTATGCTCAAGACTCCTTGTTTCATTTTTTAATGAGCTTCACACAAGACAAGGAACTATGCTCAAGACTCCTTGTTTCATTTTTTAACGAGCTTGACACAAGAAAAGGAACTATGCTCCAGACATTCGGTTTCATTTTTTAACGAGGTTGAGACAGGAACAAACTATCCTCGTAACATCCAATTTCATTTTTTAACGAGGTTGAGAGAGGAACAAACTATCCTCGTCCCTGATTCATTTTTTAACGAGGTTGACTTAGTAAAAAGAACTATCCTCTGACCAACTGATTCATTTTTTAACGAGGTTGACACAGTAAAAGGAACTTTCCTCGTTACATCCAGTTTCATTTTTTAATGAGGTTGAGATGGGAATAAACTATCCTCGCACACACTGATTCATTTTTTAACGAGGTTGACACAGTAAAAGGAACTTTCCTCACACTTGATTCATTTTTTAACGAGGTTGACTCAGTAACAGGAACTATCCTCAAACCCGTTTCATTTTTTAACGAGGTTGACTCAGAAACAGGAACTGTCCTCACTACATCCAGTTTCATTTTTTAATGAGGTTGAGACGGGAACAAACTATCCTCGCACACACTGATTCATTTTTTAACGAGGTTGACACAGTAAAAGGAACTTTCCTCACACCTAATTCATTTTTTAACGAGGTTGACTCAGTAACAGGAACTATCCTCAAATAACTGATTCATTTTTTAACGAGGTTGACATAGGAAAAGAACTGTCCTCTGACCAACTGATTCATTTTTTAACAAGGTTGACACAAGAAAAGAACTATCCTCATAACATTGATCATGGCTTCCAACTGGAAGAAAGACATGTCAATGGACACACCTTGATCATGGCTTCCAAGAGGTCTTCATCAGAAGGAAGAATACTTCTCTGGAAGGAACACATGTCAAAGGAATCAAAAGGGATAAGAACATCATGTTCAAGTAATCCCATAGAGTTTTCCATGTCAATTACCTGATCTAAATCAAAGGAAGATGAGAAAACAGTGAGAGGCTCATTTACATCGGTAACTGAAAACATGGGACCAGTTGCCACATAATTAACCCATGGCAGGGTAGATACCACTTTAGAATCAGGAACATTTAGGGGTGTCATATTACTGGTAGTTGAAACAAGACTAGGGAAGGAAAGCTGGTCTACAGTCACAATACTGCCATTGTGAGGGAAAGACATTACGCGAAAGAGTGTCGATACAACAGCTTCCATTGCATAAACATAGTCTCGCCCAAGGAGTAAATTGAAATCCAAGGGACCTCGAACTACCATAAGATCAATACAGACAGTTTTACCTTCCAAGGTAATAGAAAACTTAGGAAGGATCCCTAAAGGTTCACTAATGGTTTTGTTACAAGCTTTCAGATTCTGCGTAATAGGCGCAAGCTGAGGGGAACCCAAAGCTTTCCAAACAGTTGAGGATAAAATACTAACAAAAGCACCTTCATCTACCTGAGTACGATGGATGTCCCCACCACCAGCCTTGACAATGATTTGGAAAGGGATGGAGGAAGGAAGACGAGGTTCTGTCAGTCTATTCCAATCAATGGAAAAGACCTCAGTACTTGGAGGGGGTTCTGTAGAATCAGGTGAAATGCCCCCCGGCATAGAAGAATCTGATGTAACAAGAAGAACCTGAGCGGTATGAAGTTCAATCTCTAAATGGAAAGTGGGATCGACTAAATGTGAAATTGAATTGGCCACTTGATCAACTAATGGATCATCAACCTGAGTGACATGAGTTTCACTCTCCAATGGAAGAGTGTGATCGACTGTACTTGAAATTAGATCAATCACTCCGTCAGTTGACGGTAGGTTGGGAGAAATTTTACGGTAACCAGTTGGAAATTCTTGCTATGGAACAGTAAGGTTTTCCAACAATTTTGAGGCTTCATCCATGTGAGGGCAAATGTGAGTTTGATGACTCCCTTTGCATAACTTACAAGGAAACCTAACTTTACCCTTTTTCCCAGGAACCTGACTATCACTGGTTGATGGATCAATGGAAAGTTGATGAGATTTTTCTGACCATACTTCCAGGACCTTTGGAATACCAGGACAATTGATAAGGAAGTGGTCACCCTTACAAAGCTTGCAAGGGTATTTGGGTTTACGATGCATTTCGGAGTTTTCCTCAACACAACTAACACTTACAGTCGTGGTTGGTTGGTTGACTTCTTTCTTATCTTGCTTCTTCTTCTTCTTCTTCTTCTTCTTCTTCTTCTTCTTCTTCTTCCCTTTCTTCTTCTTCTTAGCCACTTGGTTACTAGCATCAAGGCTTTTACCAAGCGAAGAGGAACAAATGGAGGAAGAAAAATTAGGCAAAGAAGGTAAAGTGTCAACAGAAGGTTGGTGATGTTGAGATGGTGAACTCTGTTGAGGTGAAGCATTCGGTTGAGGTGGAACAATTGGAGTATTTGGGGCCAACGAAGTTGAAAATAACCATATTGGTAAACCTATTGTAAATCCAGGTAATGACAAAGTAGCCATGTAAGGAGGACCAACATTTCCAAAGTAAGGAAAAGTACTAGGATTCTCGTTAAGAGGGGTTCCTTGGTCGGTAAATTCCGGAACATTTGCCATTATATTCAACTTCAGTGAATTTTATTAACAATTTTAAAACTAAAATTAACAATTCACAATTCACACCTAACAATTAAAATTCACAATTCACACCTATGTTCTCTAAAAGTAAAAACAAACAAATTAACACGCACTATCAAATCTAGGAGTCAAACAACACACAAACAGTAACTTTCCGTACCGAAAACACTAGTTGGTGATGAAATCCAACATCGCAGAATTCAATACAGAAATGGCAGTTGGAACAGTTACCCCAGCAACCTGCTTAATGAATAGACTGGCACAAGTTCCTCCACTTAACCGTCTCGAGTGAAGAGAACCCCCCAGAAAATCCAAGTGAGTCTAGCCGACGTCTGCTCTAGGTACAGTGGGATCTTCCCACCACTGTCACCTCAGGAAGAGTCCTAAAGAATTTGGCCACTAAGGTTACCAACTGAGACCAATATACCTGGGGGAACAGTCTACGATCCGATACGCACGCAAGGGCAGAGTAGCAAGCTCAATCCCCTTGAAGGCTCCTTGACATAATCCAAGGTTTACCAACAAGTGACCCCAGGCTCCTCGACAATGGTTAATTCGAGGTTTACCGTTTTTAATACGTGAATATCTGGCGTCGTTCCCAATGAGGAAGGATTGATTCCCACACTGGTTCGGACACGATCTCATGCTTCTCCTTTAAGAGGAGCTTTCCTAGAGTATAAATGCAACAATTGGATTTCTTCCTACCGCAAGATACAGCTGCTTATTTGTTTTACTATCTTGGAGAGTTAATTACTCCCTACTGCAAGACACTAGCCTAAGATATGTTGGTGTATCAGAGCCCTAGAAATGTAAAAATTACTAGATGAATTTTAATTAAGCGTTGTGTTATTTAGGCTGTTATTACTCAAAGGGGTAAATGGATACGAAACCAATGGTGTTATGACCCGACTCAAAACTGAATGCAATCGAATATGATAATGTAATCTTTTCAATTCGATGAATCCTAACTAAAGTAAGGAAAGAGTTTCCATTCACTTCCAACAATGCAAAAAATTGATCACTAAGAGAAAATATAACAAATTCTCTAAGGCACTAATTTCATCAAGAAAAACTAATGCAAATCAATTCCAAAATAGTTTTTTTTTTATTTTTATTTTTGTGTAAATTCAAATCAAAGAAAACTGATCTAAATCTACGATTGATTTTTCAGAATGTAAACTATGCAATTGTAATCTATGCACAATTCACTTGAAAAGTATGCAAATGTAGAGGGGAACTCTAATCTATGCACATTTTTCATTCATATTCTGAAAATGAGAATTCTAATTATGCAAATGTGATCTATGCAAGAGAATTCTCAAACACAAGACGATTCTAATGTAATCTAAGAACCAATCAAGTGCAAGTCGAGAAAATTGGGTGAGAGTTCCAAAGATCAAAAAATAAAAACACTCAAAGGCGATTAACACTCATACACAATTTAGCCCCCCCCCCCGGCGAATGAGGGGGAATTTTTTTTTGCAAAAACAAAATCAAAAAGATGCCAAATTGTGAAAAGACTGAGACAAACCTCCAAGTAATGACCAAAGGAAATCAAATTAAGAATTTCTCAAAAAAGAGACTCAAAACACCCAATTGATAAAAGCTTAAAGTAGGAATGCCAATGAAATTAACCAAGGAAAGTTTTTTGACAGGGAACAAGCAGGTCTGGGTAATGGCTAAAACCTATAAACAAATTCTAAACTGATAAAAAAGAGAAAAATTTAAAATTTTCAAATTTTTGACAGGGTACGCAGGCAACCTGTTTACACAGGTGCGTCCACGCTCTGTGCACAAAGCAAAAGTGCGTACAGGTACGCACTGTGCTTAACTCAGAGGGTGCGTACCTCTCCCAAAACTATGAAAAATTAAAACTAACTCAAAATTAACTAAATTCACCCAATCCCACAATCATCAAGTCAAAAACAGAAACAGAAAATACAGTTTCTCTGGTCAAAGTATCAATCAAAAGAGAAATCAATCAAATCCATGGATTCCCCAGTATGGTCGCCATTTTGTCATGCGGAAAGAGTCAATTTTGCGGACAAAACCGACCTCCCTAGAAAACAAGGCTTTTCTAGTGACAAACAAAACAATCAAGCACTATCTTTCCCTAAATATGCATTTAAAATAAAAGAAACCATGTGTTTAAGGCTTACCTTTAGTCCAACGCTGTTTGTAGCAGCCAAGCCTCTCCAATCCAGATGAGCTCCTTCTCCTTGAAGCCTGCATTCACTAACAAGCAAACGATTACATAGCACCTGAATAACTCATATAATAAAACAAATTCATCATAAAGACCAAGGAGTTTATGAAACAAATTATGTATAACAACTTGTTGAGAAAAATGAACTTAATTGTATTAATTGGAAACAAAAGAAACCTTACAACCAGTGCCTTGGTGTTGTGCAGGTCCCTCCCAGGGTCTAGCAAGAGTTCCCCTCTACTTTGATCAGCTCACCCACTTCCAAATGAAGCTAAGAAAGGATTGGAATCTCTCCTCTCAAGCTCTATAAGGGAGTCCTAATTTCAGCAGCATCTACCCTTAGGAATGTTCAGCTTTCAACCTCCATTGCCTCTGGCCCAGTGCCTGTATTTATAATGCTTTGGAGGAAGCTAAACAGGTCCACCATCAATGGGATAAGCCCCTCTTTCAAATGGATAGCTCCCCTCTTCATGGGATAAGTTCCTCTTTCATTGGGATGCATGAACCATCTAGAGGCGCTCAATCCACGTCAAACCATCTTCTAGAATGCTCTAGAATCGACCACAAGTAACCTTTTTGAAGTAAAACTTGCACCTTTTGACCTTTACAGGAGTACGCACCCACCCCTTTAAAGACAGAGCGTACAAGTACGCAGGCATTATGAACTTGAGGTGCGTACACACAGGTAAGGGTAAGAGAAACTGCGTAACCAGAGTTATATTGACTTTTTAAAGAATTTCTCTCTTTCTTGGAGTTTGACATGAGGAGCAGAGGTATAAGACTTGCCAAGGAGGACAGTATGACAATTGATGGAGCCATACTGACTGCAAATAGTCATGGTGACAAATTTTAGTGTAACAGCCCCTAATGGTCCATTGAAATTTATTAATGAAGCATTATAATTGTTATTTTACATTAAATTTAATTTATGGATTTTTATGTTAAAAATTGCAAATTTTCAACAAAATTATGGGATGTCATGACTTCCTGTAATTGGTTTATGTTGTGACACGTGGCATGGAAGGAAAATCAAAACAGAGGATAGGGATATGATATAGGATGTACATACATGGTGAAAGATCTATTCAGCATCGAATCTGGAGCTCCTGAATACATGGTCAATGCTAGTCAAACCCGGCCTTTTTGGTTGTAAAAGCAAAAAAAACCTGAAGTTACCTAAACTGATTTTGTTTTGTTTTAGAAATCAGTTAGGATTAGAAAAAACAAACCTAGCCTTTTCTATTGTAAAAGCAGAAACATCTGAAGCGATAATGCATGTACGTTTGGATGTAAATGGTAATAACTAGGAGTTTAGACAAGGGTAGGAAAAAAAGACTTAAGCGTATTCCAGAACTCTATTTTGCATGTAATCGATTCTCAGAACTTAATCACAGGCAACGTTTCATCAATTGTAGTGTGTGTGTGTTAACGTTTTCATCACCTGAAGTTTTCTAAGTGTGCCATCAACGCGTGGACGGGATCTACGTGAATATTGGTATACTTTCATTTCTATTTCATAGAATCTAGTCTTTAGATCTAAATAGCGTTTTATTTCATTTCATCGCTTGCGATTTTATCAATTCAACTAGAAGTTCTTACAATTGTTATTGAATGATTCATGGTGATAGCTTGAAACTTCAATTGCTAAATTATTGAACAAGATCTTGTAAAAGATTTAATTGAGCACTGAATTTCGAAGTATGTTATGAAACCAGCTCAAGAAAAGATAGATCAACGCCTTAGAATTCAGCCTCTTCGAGGGGAAACCTCTTTTACATTACATAAATGAACAATTCTTGGATGGTTCAAATGACAAAACCTCCTTTCTATATATAGGAGTCTAAGGAGTCACAATATAATCCAGCCGACCTAACAATAATAATATAAAGCCACAAAAATAACAATAGAGGGATTCTATGGGCACATTAATAACAATATGGGGGCAATGGGGGCACAACAATATAAATAAGGGGTATAAATACAATAGTAATGGGGTAATCACTAGTATTATAGGGACCCAACATGCCCCTCTCCTTCAAAAAAGTGTTGTCCTCAACGCTTGAGTAGTTTCGGATATTTCTGCATAAAATTCTCATCCTCCCATGTGGAATCTTCAGCAGATAAGTTCTTCCACTTGATAGGGTACTCTGAAATTGATCGATTTCGTAGCTGTCGAGTTCTTGTTTCTATAACTGCTTCCGGTTCCAATATAATTTTTCCTTCCTCGTCAAGTTCTGGCAATATTGTTTGAACTGGGAGCTTGTCGCCTATAACCTTCTTTAAGCATGAAACATGGAAAACTGGGTGCAATCGAGAAGCTGCAGGAAGCTCCAATTTGTATGCCATAGTACCAATCTTTTGCAACACCTTGTACGGACCATAATACTTTGGTGATAATTTATTATCCTTCTTAGCTTGCTTGAGGGACATTTTCTTATATGGTTGTAGCCGTAGGAATACCCAATCACCTACATCAAAACTTCTTTCACTGCGATGTTGATCTGCCTGTTGTTTCATTCTATTATGTGCCAACACGAGGTTATCCTTTAAGAGTTGGAGGACTTGTTGTTGATGTTCGATGTGATGTTCCACTGCCTGAACCTTAGAATTTTCTCTTAAATATGATGTGATGGATGGTGGTTGATACCCATAAAGTGCCATAAATGGGGTCATTTTTGTTGCTGTATGAAAGGAAGTGTTATACCACCATTCAGCCAGAGGCAACCATTTGACCCATTGTGTCTGTTTATCAGATACAAAGCAACGAAGATATCCTTCCAAACATTTGTTTACTATCTCAGTTTGCCCATCAGATTGAGGATGATAAGATGAGCTATGAGCTAACTGAGTACCAAGACAAGAAAATAATTCTGTCCAAAAATTTCCAGTGAAAATGGGATCTCTGTCACTTACAATAATCTTTGGGTTTCCATGTAGCTTTTGAATTGTTTCCATAAATGCAGTAGAAACTGTACTGGCTTTAAATGGATGTGATAATGCACAAAAGTGTGCATACTTGGTAAGTCTGTCAACTACCACCATGATGACACTCTTTCCCTCAGACTTGGGTAAACCTGTGATAAAATCCATTGATACCTCCTCCCAACGTTGGCTTGGAATGGATAAAGGTTGTAATAGACCCAGTGTCTTAATTGTTTCAACTTTATTTTGTTGGCAAACCAAACATTCTGCCACAAACTTTTGAATATCTGATTTAAGGCCATCCCAAAAAAATTCCTTCTTAACCCTGTGGTAAGTTTTTAAAAATCCTGAGTGCCCTCCTAAGGGAGAAGTGTGCAATTCCATAAGAATCTTTTGTTTTAGCTGGGAATTCTTACAGAGGTATAAGCGATCTTTGTACCATAACGAATCATTTTTCCAGCTAAATGTATCAGACGTACTGGAATCTTGTTGTAGCTTTCGAATAAGTGCCCACACTTCTTCGTCATTCTTCCATTCCTCCCTTGCTTCATTTATCCAATCTGGTTGGATAATAGAAATAGCGCACAACAATGCTTCCACATCCTCATCCTTTCTTGAGAGTGCATCTGCCACCACATTTTGCTTCCCTTTTTTGTAGATGATTTCAAAGTCATAACCCAACATCTTTGTGACCCACTTTTGTTGCTCTTCAGAGGATAATCTTTGTTCTAAAAAGTATTTAAGGCTATCATGATCCGTTTTTACCTTGAAGTGTCTTCCCATTAGGTAGGGTCGCCATTTCTTAAGTGCATGGAGTATTGCCAACATTTCCTTCTCATAAATAGCTTTTCTTAAAAACTTTCCCTTGATTGGACGACTTTCAAAAGCAATGGGTCTTTCATCTTGCATTAGAACAGCACCAATTCCATTTCCTGAAGCATCACATTCCACAATAAAGGTTTTTGTGAAGTCCGGTGTAGCTAAGACCGGTGCTTGGCACATTGCCTCTTTAAGATGTTCAAAGGCCTTTGTTGCTTCCGGAGTCCATGAAAATGCATCTTTCTTCAATAATGTCGTTAGAGGTGCTGCTATTCTCCCATAATTCTTAACAAACTTGCGATAATACCCTGTCAACCCAAGAAATCCTCGCAGATGCTTTATGGATGTGGGGATTTTCCATTCCTTAATGGCTTTAATTTTGCTAGGGTCTACCTTAACTCCTTCATGAGATACAATATGACCCAAATATTCCACCTCCTGGACTCCAAAAAAACATTTGGATCTTTTGGCATATAATTGTTTCTCCTCCAATAGTTGTAGCACCCTGTCAACATGTTCAACATGATCCTTCCAAGACTTGCTGTAGATTAGTATATCATCAAAAAATACTAACACAAATTTTCTAAGGAATGGTTTGAAAATTGAATTCATCAAACCTTGAAATGTTGAAGGTGCATTGGTAAGGCCAAAAGGCATGACCAAAAATTCATAATGACCCTCATGAGTTCTAAATGCCGTTTTCGGAATGTCTTCAATCTTCATTCTGATTTGATGATATCCTGAACGAAGATCCAACTTGGTGAAGTAAATTGATCCATGCAATTCATCCAGTAATTCATCAATGACAGGAATGGGGAACTTATCTTTAATAGTGAGCTTGTTGAGCTCCCTATAATCCGGACACATGCGCCATGATCCATCCTTCTTGTGCACCAATACTACTGGAGCAGAGAAAGAACTTTGACTCGGTTGAATTATACCAGCCTCTAGCATTTCTGCAACCATACGTTCAATTTCACTTTTTTGGACATAGGGATATCTGTACGGCCTGATGTTTGGAGGAACACTTCCTGGAATCAGATGAATAGCATGATCATGATCACGCATAGGTGGGAGACCTTTGGGAGTCTCAAATACCTTGGAATGATTGTCCAGGACTTTTTGGAGATCTGGAGAAATAGATGATTCTAATGTGGAAACATCTAGCGAACATAATTGTGCAATTACACCCCTTTGCTCCTTTTTTAGAAGCTTTGTCATACCATTAGAGCTGATTATCTTTCCTGGTTTCCCTGCAATACCCCTTAATTCAACTTCCTTTCCTTCCGTAGAAAATTTGATGAAAATTTCTTGAAAATTAAAAGCTATTGTACCCAAGGATTGTAGCCATTGGACTCCTAGTACAACATCAACACCTCCCATTGGAATGGAAAGCATTGGGCTAGTCAATACATATTCTCCCATGGATAGCTTGATATTATGGCACTTTCCAGAGCAATTTATTGTTCCTCCATTTGCAATCATCACTTGACACTCTGGTGCTGGATATAGGAAGCAATTCAATTCTTTTGCTACCCTACAATGAATAAAATTGTGGGTGCTTCCTGAATCAATCAACACTATTACCTTTTTCTTCTTGATTTGTCCTTCTATCTTGATGGTTTGAGGAGTGGTAATTCCCGCCAATGCATTACAAGATATGGTTGGATTTATTTGTTCTTCATCTAGGCTTTGTTCCTGGAGCATATCCTCTTCTTTTGACCTTTCTTGCTCCTTTTCTTCTTCCTCTTCACAATCTATGTAGAATAATTTCTTCTCAGCACACTTATGACCTTTAGTGTATTTGCTATCACAACTATAACAAAGCCCTTTTGCTCTTTTTTCTTCCAATTGTTGTGGTGTCAACCTTATAGGTTGTGGAAGACTAGGGGCAACTGCACTTCCGTCTTTATAGTTGTGAGTGGTATGCTTCCTGGTTGCCATAATTTTGCTTTCCATTTTTCTTGCTAACCTGAATGCCTTCTCTAATGAATCAGGTTCCCAAAGTCGAACATCATGTTGGATATTATCCTTTAAAGACCCTATGAACACATCAATCCTATGCTCCTCTGGAATATCTTTTACCCTTATGTTCAATTTTTGGAACTCCTCAATGTGCTCCATTATTGAACCCTTTTGTTTGAGACTTATCAATTGGCTAAAAAAATTGTTGCTTTTTGTATCCTCATAATGTGCTATCAATTCTTCCGTAAAAATTGCCCAAGTGATAAATTGTTTACGAGAGCAAAGCCATTGATACCATACAAACTGATTTGGTTCCAAATATAAAGTTGCCATACGTACCTTTTGTGTGTTTTGCACATTATTGAGATCGAAGAATGGCTCCATCTGTAATATCCATGTGGCGGGATCCTTGCCATCAAACTTCCTCATATCGATTTTTGGAATATGGTGGGTCTTCGATCCAACATTAGAGTCTATGGAATCATGATTAACATTTCTTTTGTTCACATCATGAGTTTCCTTTACAACCTTTTCACCATTAGTAAGTATTTCTTGTAGAAAATTTGTCAAATCTGTCTTCAAATCAGTCCTCAAATCTTCCTTCAGATCATCCATCTTAGCTTCCATGCCCTTTATCTTAGATTCCACGCCATTTATCTTAGCATCTGTTAGCTTTTGTGAGCGTGACATTTGTTGCACTTGTTCTTGTAATTTTGATATATCATGTAGCATTTATTCCTCTTCTTCATGAGTCATGCTAGAGCTTTCAGGTTCCTTACTAGGTGTTTGCATTTTCTTTCCTCGGGGCATCAGTTACCAATAATAATGCTTTACTATGCCCTTTGAATTCCTTCAAACCAAGCTTATGCAAAAATTTAAAAAATAACTACACACCTTTTTTTACTTTGTAGAAGCCTGATATTGAATCTGATGTATCTCTGTAATTTCGAATCATCCAGTTCTAAAATTGTGACCTGTAGTAGCCTTTTATGTCCTCTTTCTAATGCCACTAGTCTGATCCAAATTGGATTCTCCAAGAAAGAGTTATGCACAATCTCCTACAGTGACCTGATTATAGACTAGTTCAGTAGAGCGAACTTGTATGAAGTGCAACGTGTCATTGTTTCAACCTTTGACACTAAAAAATATATAAAAGAAAACTAAAGTCCGTCCTCTTAATGTACCTTCTTACGAAATTTCAATCCGATGCTCAGAAAGAAATTTATGACGATTTTCCCCAAGTCACCTGTTTTGAGTGTAATTCAGGAGTCTGCAAAAAGACCAACTTCCTCAGATCATATCTCCGAAAATATCGTGCGAAAAGTTCTGAAATTTGGACCCAAGGTTGAGCGCGATTTCTTCTCAAATGGGTTTTGTTTGCGACTTCTGAAACATCACAGAAAAAAGTTATAGCGAAAATGCCACGATGACCTGTTTGGAGCAGCAAAACCCTAGAATCCAAAGCTCTGATACCAAATGTTATGAAACCAGCTCAAGAAAAGATAGAAAAGATAGATCAACGCCTTAGAATTCAGCCTCTTCGAGGGGGCAACCTCCTTTACATTACATAAATGAACAATTCTTGGATGGTTCAAATGACAAAACCTCCTTTCTATATATAGGAGTCTAAGGAGTCATAATATAATCAAGCCGACCTAACAATAATAATATAAAGCCACAAAAATAACAATAGAGGGATTCTATGGGCACATTAATAACAATATGGGGGCAATGGGGGCACAACAATATAAATAAGGGGTGTAACTACAATAGTAATGGGGTAATCACTAGTATTATAGGGACCCAACAAAGTATCTCTATGGACTCTGTTTTCATGCATTTGAGTTTTAGTATGCTTAAAAGAGTCTTTAGTTTTCATGAATTTGATTGTTAGGATGCTTAGTGTGTTACCGAGATATAATTTTTGTGAATGATATCCTTATAAGAGGATTGAAAACTCAGACTAGTAACACGCTGTGTTTTTAGAACAGTTAATTAAATTAGATGATCTGTGTGTTTAAAGTGTGAAAGGAAACATATTCCAATCTCTTGTAAAAGATTTCTATAGCCTATCACAGTAGACACTTATCTAGGTAGATGAGATCCTTTTAGGTATATATATTGTAGAAACGTGCCTCTAAGTTTACCTACCTTGGTTGACATTAAATTTAGTCTAATATAGACCCCTGTATTGGTCACTATATTTTGGCGTCGTTGCCGAGGAGTCGCAGCTAGAGGATTTCTAAAAAAAAAAAACATAAAAGAAAACAAGCAAAAACATAGATTTAATTTTAATTCATCATTTTAGAAGTCATGTTTGCTTATGTCTAGATCTAGAGATGATAAAGGTAGATTCATAAAACCCCCCATCCTAAAACTAACCTACCACCAGGAGCAGACCCTTTAGGAAAAAATGAACACACAACACCAGCTAAGAAAGTCACCATACAAAAACTAGAGGATAAATAGAAATCGGGGCAAAGACTCACACTCATTGAGAGACAAATTCTATTGGCACATGAATCACAGAAGAAACATATCCCTGAATCCTCTATAAAAAGATAAAGTAGCATAATAACTCAACAATCTCTCTTTGAACCTACTAATTTTGAGAAATCTCAAGAAGGAGAAAAATCACTAGAACAACTTCTCTTTGAAACAAGTGACACTGAACAAGGAATTAAATCAATAGAGGAACCTATCAAAATGGATGAGGAAGGAGATGGATCAGCAAGAGGACCACAAAATCAAGGTCCAAGAGAGGAGGAAGAGTCAACCTTTAAATTTCCTATTCAAAAACCAGGAGAAAATTATGATGAGGAAATAATAATGAAAAACATACCTCCATCTGTGTTACCAAACTTTTATGGCATGGCTTTAGAAGATCCAGATTCATTCTTGTTTGAATTTGACATAGTATTTCGCACATATGGTTACACAGATGATGCCCATAGGCTTAGACTCTTCCCAGCAACATTAAAAGCATCAGCATTAAGATGGTTCATGGGACTTGGTGAACATGCAATAACTGATTGGGATGGCATGAGAAGAATATTCCTAAAGAAATACCAACCTTATTGCAGATCGAAAGATTCTAAAGATGATATCTTTAGGATGAATCAACAAGAGGATGAAAATTTAGAGGAGTATTTGGAACGATTTGTTTACAATTTACAAAAATCAAAACATAGAACCATGTCTCTTGATCTAATTCAAACAATATTTTTGAAGGGAATTCGACAGGAATACTTAGATGATCTTAATTTGATGGGAAAAGGTGATATTTCCACTTTAACTTTCAAAGAAATTGCTGATTTATGTGAAAAGTATTCAAGGAGAAAAGTCAGATATGGAAAAATAGCTCTATCATCTAAAGCCACAAAATCTACTTCAGCAAGTGTCACAAGGGCTAAAATAGGAAACCTGTTAGAAGAATTCAAAACAGATCCATTAAGTACCTTAGGAACTCAAATTGACACTCTGAAAGCCAAGAAAAGACAAGAAGAGGAAGATCAAATAATGGTTGTCTTTTGTCCAAAATGCCGGAAGAAACATGCCTTGAAAGACTACCCATTAGAAAACATTCAAGTTTGTGCCTTTTGTACTGAAAATCATGATATATTTCATTGCTGTAAAGTCAAGATTTTGCAGAATTGTAATGTGGAAGCTAATACAGATATGGAGAATGTGTATTTCATGGGTGCTAAGAGACCGTGGCAACCAAGACCTCCACCTCCAGGTATGTTTCCAAACCAAAATTTGCAATTTCCTGCACAAGGTCAGATGTATGCTCAGAATTCTTGGAATGTACCCATGCCATGGCAACACCAAAATTACCCACAACAACAATGGAGACCATCTCAGCAATACTCTCAACAATATCAACCATATCCTCAACTATACCAGCCATATTCTCAGCCATATCAACAATATCATCAGTCATATCCGTAATATCCTCCAACATATCAGCAATATCCTCAGCAGCAAGTTGTTTATCAACACCAAAACACTCAAAAAGCATTGCCTGCTCCTCCACCAATAAATCCACCTCACTTACAACTCCCATCTAACCAACAACCTCCTAGACCCACTCAGATTCCTGCTCAGCTTGTACCAAATCCAAATAACAGAGCAGAGAGACCAGCTTACGATGTACATGAGGGACCATCATATCCCACATTACCTTTACAAAATATCAATTTGAGGTCTGGTAAGGTACTTCAAAAAGAACCTCCAATAGCTGAAAAACAAGAAGAAAACGAAGAAAATGAACATGAAACTCCAACTCAAAGGAAACAAAATGATGACATTAAAAATAAACAAATGCAACCGTTGCATCCACCACCTTTTCCAGAATGATTGGTCCAAGAAAAACTTCCCATGTCTATACCAAAGTTTGATTTTTTGGATGAGATAAAGAATTTCTATATAAAAATTCCACCATTTCAAGTCATAAAAGACATTCCCATATATACTAAAGCAATCAAAGAACTATGCCTCAAGAAGCCTACTAGGAAAAGAATTGATCCACAAACTATTCATGTTATTGGACATTTAGCTGGCCTTATGACAAACACCATTTCAATGGAAAAGTATGTTGATCCTGGTATTCCCAGAGTCACTACAATCATTAACAACATACGTATTCCAAACACCTTAATTGATCTTGGGGCCGCAATAAATGTGATTACTCTTGAAATAATGAAGACATTGCAGATCACAAACTTGCAGCACACAACAATTGTTCTAGAAGTAGCTGATAGGTCTAAAGTGATTCCTGAAGGGATTTTAGGGGACATAATTGTTTCATTGGACTCTTGGGAGTATCCAATGGACTTTGTAGTTCTTCAGCCAAAATCCAATTTAGGAGGACACCCCATCATCCTTGGTATACCATGGTTAGCAACTGCTGATGCATTCATATTATGTATATCGGGTAATATGATTATTTCACGAGGAAATGAAAGAAAACAACTCACTCTTTACACATCAGCACAATCACCAGTAGTAGCACACAATTTATGGCTTGATGATAAATACAATGATAAGGAAGAAGTTCAATCTGTTTTCAGCATCAATCAAATCTATGATTTTCAAGAACATAATAATGATGATTTGGCAGAATTGTTCCTTTCTCAACCTGATATTTCCGAAGAATTAAGAAATGACCAATACCATGCTACAGATGAACTTTTGGCACAGAATTTTTAGGAAACATGCACCATTCATTCTTTGCAAACAACATTTCAGAACATTTTTCCCATTCAATCTATCACAAACACACAGAGCAAGACCATAGAGATTAGTCTAGGAAAAACTTTGAATATTAGCACTCACCTAGACTCATCTCAGGAGGAAAAATTGATTCAATTATTGAGAAAATATCAGAAAGCATTTGCTTGGGATTACACCGATATGCACGGAATTCACCTTGAAACATGCACTTACCATATTTATACGGATAGTAATATCAAACCAATGAGGCAACCGTAGAGAAGAATGAATCCCATACTTTAGGATATTGTTAGAGATGAATTACAAAAACTATTGAAAGTCAATTTTATTTATCCTATCTCTGACAGTCAGTGGGTATCCCCATTGGTAGTAGTGCCCAAGAAAAATGGCAAGTGGAGAATTTGTGTTGATTACAGACAATTGAACAAAGCAACCCTCAAAGATTATTTCCCACTACCATTTATTGACCAAGTGCTAGATACATTAGCTGGGAAATCATCATTCTATTTTCTTGATGGTTTAGTGGCTATAACCATATTAGGATAGCCTTAGAGGACCAGGACAAAACCACTTTTACTTGTCCCTGGGGCACTTATGCCTATAATGTTTTACCATTTGGACTTTGCAATGCTCCAGCTACATTTCAGAGAGTTGTATTAGCTATTTTTGCTGATTTAGTTCATGAATGTGTTGAAGTTTATATGGACGATTTTTCAGTGTATGGTAATTCATTCGAGCATTCATTAGAAAATCTTGAAATTTTTTTGAAGAGACATATTGAAGCTTATCTGTCCCTGAGAAATGAAAAGTTTTTTATGATTTTAAATGAAGGGATAGTATTAGGTCACTATATTTCTTCTCAAGGCATTAAAGTTGATCCAACAAAAATCCAAATCATTGTCAATTTGCCAATTCCGAAGACTCAAAAAGAGGTAAGAAGTTTTCTTGGGTATGCAAGCTATTACAGAAGGTTTATTGAACATTTTATTAAAATAGCTTCACCTTTGTTTAAGCTTCTAGCAAAATATACACCTTTCAACTAGAATGAGAATTGTCAGAAAGCTTTTGAAACACTCAAAGAAAAGTTATCAACCACACGAGTCTTAAAAGGACCTAACTGGACCCTACCATTTCACATCTTTACAGATGCATCTGATACTGCAGTAGGTGCCTCATTAGGTAAAAAATAAGAGTCTTTCAATTATGCCATCTATTTCATTAGTAAAAATCTAACACCTGCATAATTAAACTACACAGTCACTGAAAAAGAAATGCTTGCAATCATACATGCTGTGAATAAATTCCGACATTATATAACTGGTTATGAGGTTCTTGTACATACTGACCACTCTTCCATTAAGTATTTAATGAATAAACCAATCACTAATGGCAGAGTTACCAGATGGCTATTATTATTACAGGAATTTAATATTACAGTGTTAGATAAACCAGGTAAGGAGAATCAAGTGGCATATTTTCTTTCTAGACTGCAAATTTCAGGTGAGGTTGTTCCGGTTGAATATTATTTTCCAGATGAAAATTTATTTGCAATTTCAATAGTGAATCCTTGGTATGCTGACTTAGCCAACTATTTGTCAACAGGAAAAACACATCCATATTTTACTCCAAAGGAAAAGAGGAGGTTGATCAAACAAAGTGCTAGATATTCATGGGTTAATGGAGATTTATTTTACACCAGTTATGATATGATTATTAGATGATGTGTAAGAAATGATGAAATAATTGATATTTTAAAATCTTGCCATGATGAACCATGTGGTGGGCATTTTGTAGCCAAAAGAACAACATTCAAGATTCTCAGCCTTGGATACTATTCGCCATCTAATTTTAAGGATTCCAAGAAGTATGTGAAAAGTTGTGATAGCTGTCAAAAAATGGGTAGACCAACAACTACAGATGAAATTCCACTTCAGCTTCAAGTACATTTAGAGCCATTTGAAAAATGGGCTCTATATTTTATAGGACCCATCAATCCAACTTCAAAAGGTAAAAAGTACATCCTAGTATGTACTAATTACGTGACAAAATGGGTTGAAGCCAAAGCACTAGTCCGGGCAACTGAACAAACAGTGGTAAACTTCCTTTTTGAAAAAAAATTTGTAAGGTATGGAGTACCAAGGGAGATAGTGATGGATCAAGGTACTCAGTTTACCTCAAAGCTGATCAAAGACATCACAGAAAAATATAAAATCAAGCACAGGAAAGGTACACCTTACCATCCACAGGCCAATGGTCAGGTGGAATCTACCAATAAAACATTGGAAGGAATTATCACTAAGACCATAGCAATGAACAAAAGAATTGGGAAGAGAAGCTCAAAGATTCACTCTGGGCTTATAGAATCACATGGAAAAGCACTACAAGATTTACACCATATCAGTTGGTGTATGGAAAAGAGGTACTGCTTCCTATTGAATTTCAAATTCATACTTATAAGATGGCTACAGATTTAGGAATTGATCTGAATGAAGCAGAAAAAGAGAGAATTTGGCAATTGAACCAGTTAGATGAAATGAGGCAGCAAGTAGAAGAGACAACAATCCTAATGAAGAAACAAAGGAAGCAATGGCATGATGCACACATTAAAAAGAAACAGTTCAAAGAAAGAGACTGGGCTTTACTCTTTGACTCTAAATTCAGAGATCGTAAAGCCAAATTTACCACACATTGGATGGGCCCATATGAAATAGCTCAAGTATATGAAAATGGAGCAATCAAGATTACTACCATTGATGGAGAAGGCAACACCTTTCTTGTCAATGGCCATCGGTTGAAACTCTATCATAAGCCCATAAGCAAGGAGGATTTTATTCACATTGTATCTCAGCAAAGGGAGGTTGAGATATTGCAACCTTTAGCTGTGATATCTCTACCTTAGTTCATTCAACTTCATTTAAAAAAAAAAAAAACACACACACATAAAAAAAATATATATATATATATATATATATATATATTAAGAAAAAAAAAACAATAACTGTTTAGATGTGAAAACCAGACTCTGCCACACTCTAACCTAGAATTCTTACTAGAAAACCAATCATTTGGCTGGTAAGAATTCCTTGTTCTACTTGTTTCCTGTTTTTCATCCATTCAATAATGACTCGAGGACAAGTCAAAGCATTAGTGGGGGAGAAGAATCAGCATTTTGTTTTCCCTATCTCATCTCCTCATTTTTATATCTTCAAGTGTAATGTTTCAGTACTTCAGTATTTCAATAAAAGAGTTGTTTTTGTTTTTTTGTTTTAATCGGAGGGACATGTTCAAGCAATATGCAGTGGGACCTATTCAGAAGACTATGTTACCAGTACCAATATTAGAGGGACCTGTTAAAGACTGCATTCAAGATACATCAGGCTACTTCAACAAAGTTTTCAAAGGTTGCTTATCATCAGAATTATAACCAAGGCTACATCAACACCAAGGATAAAAGAAGCTTCACAAACATGGTTCTTCAGAGTTCTTCAAAGTTCTTCAGATTTTAAAGGGACCTGTTATATTCAATTTCATTTCAAAGGGACCTGTTTTGGACAGTGAAGATCAGTCATACCTATACAAACAGATCAGTCCTACCTGTGCACACCAAATCAACATTCTGTCAACCAACAAGTGTAATGTATTGTTGAAATTTTATTTTTATCATTTAAAATTCTTAAATTATTTTAGTGTTAAAAATGATAATTATTATTGCTTGTTATCAATTTCAAAAACCCCTATACCCATCACCCTTGTAATATTCCTAACTACTCATCTCATTATCACTCTACTATCATTTCCTATCACACCTTAGCCTATTGCCATATTCCTACTATGATTTTCAAACCTTTTCCTACACCGCTCTTCAAACCTTGTCATAAACTCATCATTTTTAAATCGGCCTTCTGGCAATCAAGTACCAACAATTGGGATACTCAATGTATAAGTCCGTGCAATGGAAAGACAAGTGTTAAACCGTCTATCCTCAAATGAGTTCATTCATTTTAACTGCTGGAGTTATAAAATAATCTTTTCACCCAAGTCTGCTCATGAAATATATATATCTGTTACCATCATACGATTTGTATATGGTGTTCTCATTATTATACCTCTGCAAATTAGTACCATTCCTCTGTCTCCATGAAGTGAATGTGCCTTCCAACTCTGCATTGTCATCATAGCAATTGGATGAAGGTCGGCTGTTGAGTTTTCATTTTATAAAACTTTGAGTTCATAAAGTGCGTTACCATGTTAGTGTTCAGACTCTGAGTTTCTCGAAGAGGGCCGAGATAGTAGGTGCTACAAAGGGAGAGAATAGCAGACAGGCTTACCCCAAGTTTTTAATTCCACCCATAAATCGAGGACGTTAACCTGGTCACTCGCTCAAGCAATTGAAGAAGTAAACTCAGAGAATCGAAGACGTTACCAGGTCAGCTCAGTGGAACGCAGGAAAGAGGTAAAAATTTGAAAAACCCTTATTAAACTTTTGAGCAAAAACAAAAGGGTTAGAACAGACATTTTTAATAAAATGACCAATAGAGCAGAGCCCGAAAAATTTGATAGTTCACAATATCATGAAGACTGTGTCACGATTTTAAGGGAAAAACAATGGTTGTCTTTTCTAGAGAAATTCAATGGAAACAATGAAGAAGTTACAAAGCAATTTGCATTTTCCTTCAATGGAGAGAAAGATTTAATAGGAAATTTCTCCTTTAGAATTTCAGAGGATACCATAGCACAAACATTGGGAATCAGTCCAGAAGGGGAAAAGTATTTCAAAACCAAAAAATTTAAGGAAAAATCATGGACTCAGTTTATGTCTAGGTCAAGGGTTTCCTCTACCAATTGGAAAAAGGGTGTTCCCAGAAGTTGGCTAATCCACCCTTGGGACGAAATGGTATACATTATTCAGAAATTTGTTACATGTGAAGGACGTTACAGTATAGGATACCTATATCACATCAAACTTTTGTTGCACTTAAAAGGTCAATGCACTATCAGTTTGCCCTACTTCCTCTTACAGAGTTTGACTAAAATGTCAAAGACCATTCAGAAAAAAAAGGGTAATGAAGATAAGAGTTTGTATCCTTTTGGGTTGACCAAAATTCTAATTGAATTTGAGTTGCAGAGGAGAGGAAAAACATGGAAAGAATTTTTAATTGCCAATCAAATTAAAGAAGATGAATAGGAACAGCAAGAACGCACAGAGTTTATGCTTGATATTGATGAAGAAATCCCGAAGCATAAGTCAAGCAATGTTCCTCAACCCAGCAGTGGTGTAAGGACAAGAAGGATGAGGCAAGAAGCTGCCAAGAAAATTGAAAAATATAAAATCTTCACTACTTATACGAGAAGATCAAGGAGAATAAAAAGGAATCAAACACAAGATGATCAACCAGAACCAAATACAGATGCACCAATGGACATTGAAAGAAATACTAATTCATAGCCAGAACAGAAAGCAGAAATGGAAATCGAGAGTAACAAGGAGGAAAGGAAAGAGCCAGTGCCTACAAAAAAGAAACAGAGAAGGTTAGAGGAACAAATTGAAGAGCTAAAAGAGGAATTGATGGAAGCAAACATGTTGGAGAAGGTCATAAAGAAGGAAAATGAAATGTTGAAAGCTCAGAGCAAGAAGATTCAGCAAAAACAATGAGAAAATGAAGAAGCAAATCAAAGAACTTAAGACTGGTCAAACTGAACCGTGCAAAGGGGTGACAAAATGGTACACTAAGAAAAAAGCTCTCAAAGAAAAATATAAGAATCTGAAACATGAGTTCCAAGTTCAGAAGAATGCCCAAGTTCAGAAGAGCATAGATGTCTTGCTACAAGCGGCAGAGGAACAAGAAGAAATAGAATATAAAGGGAGCACATCAGGATTAGCATGAGGACATGCTAAATCATTGAGTTTGGGGGAGATGTTGGTACTATTTTATTGCCATTCTTTTGTTCTAAAAATCCATCATTTATCTATCATTTTCTCCCATAAACCCCTCATGGTCCATTGAAATTTATTAATGAAGCATTATAATTGTTATTTTACATTAAATTTAATTTATGGATTTTTATGTTAAAAATTGCAAATTTTCAACAAAATTGCGGGATGTCATGACTTCCTGTAATTGGTTTTTGTTGTGACACGTGGCATGGCATGAAAATCAAAACAGAGGATAGGGACATGATCTAGGATGTACATAAATGGTGAAAGATCTATTCATCATCGAATCTGGAGCTCCTGAAAACATGGTCAATGCTGGTCAAACCCAGCCTTTTTGGTTGTAAAAGCAGCAAAAATCTGAAGTTACCTAAACTGATTTCATTTTGTTTTAGAAATCAATTAGGATTAGAAAAAACAAACCTAGCCTTTTTTATTGTAAAAGCAGAAACATCTGAAGCGATAATGCATGTACATTTGGATGTAAATGGTAATAACTAGGAGTTTAGACAAGGGCAGGAAAAAAAGACTTAAGCGTATTCCAGAACTCTATTTTGCATGTAATCGATTCTCAGAACTTAATCACGGGCAGCGTTTCATCAATTGTAGTGTTTATGTGTTAATGTTTTCATCACCTGAAGTTTTCTAGGTGTGCCATCAACACGTGAACAGGCCCTACGTGAAGATTGGTATACTTTCATTTCTGTTTCATAGAATCTAGTCTTCAGATCTGAATAGTGTTTTATTTCATTTCATCGCTTGTGATTTTATCAATTCAACTAGAAGTTCTTACGATTGTTATTGAATGAGTCATGGTGATAGCTTGAAACTTTAATTGCTAAATTATTGAACAAGATCTTGTAAAAGATTTAATTGAGCACTGAATTTCGAAGTATCTCTGTGGACTCTGTGTTCATGCATTTGAGTTTTAGTATGCTTAAAAGAATCTTTAGTTTTCATGAATTTGATTGTTAGGACGCTTAGTGTTTTACCGAGAAAGAGTTTTTGTGAATGATATCCTTGTAAGAGGATTGAAAACTCAAACTAGTAACACGCTGTGTTTTTAGAACAGTTAATTAAATTAGATGATCTAAGTGTTTAAAGTGTGAAGGGAAACATATTCCAATCTCTTGCAAAAGAGTGATGTAGCCTATCACAGTAGAAACTTATCTAGGTAAATGAGATCCTTTTAGGTCTATAGATTGTAGACACGTGCCTCTAAGTTTACCTACCTTGGTTGACATTAAATTTAGTCTAACCTAGACCCCTGGATTGGTCACTACAATGATCATTCGACCACCTCCCAAAGGTGTGCTTGGGAAATCAACATTCAACCCACTTGCTAGAGCTACATAAAATTACAACATTGTTGAAGACTTGGCTATGTCTACCTCCACAATCAGCTCTGGAAGTGTTGAAAATGTGCCAGGCACAACGAAAGTTTTTATTGTTAGCCATAGGATCTATTGACTCATAAGATTCTAATCTAATTATATTTAATCTTCAGAGTCATATCCGAAGACTCCCTCATCAACTAGCGTTCCAAATTCTATTTTTCGTAAAACCAGATGAGAATTTTTCACAGTTGTTGATGAAGGAGATTCTACATGTATTATGTCGATTTCTTGTTGGAAAGCTTTAGGCTATCCAACCATCAACCAATCACCTACCACTCTGAAAGCCTTCGATGGAAGAGGTTTTTGTCCCTGTGGAATCCTAAATGATCTACCCATAGAACTGGAGGGTAAAATGATCACGATCAAAGTTGAAGTAGTTGATGCTCAACTTGAATAAAACCTTTCTCTTGGTTGGAGTTGGACCTATGCTATGTGAGTATTGGTCTCATCACTTTTTCAAATGAGGCAATTTCCTCACAAATGGAAAATTGTCAAAGTAGACCAGTTGTCTTACTACACTTTAGACCTTAACTCTACAAGTAGCATACCATTTGTCAGTAAAATGAATGCTCTTTATGAGGATGTTGGTGTTGGTTTTCTCAAAGACTCATAACTGATGGGAACCTTTGCACTCCCTCCACCTAGTTTTCCTTCTAATTTTTCCTAGCTTAACATGATCACATCAAGCACTATGGAATCCTCTGATCCCTGGATAGTTCCTATAGAGTTTTAATTAGCCTCATAGGAAAATGAGATGTCATAAAACGCATTTAAATTGGCTTATCAGGCAATTCAATAATTTTTTGACCCATCATATTCTGAAATCGATGGAGTGGATACGATCAATGATGATTATTCTCCTTTACCTTACTTAGAACTATTTTCACTTCCTGATCCTTTTGACTATACGTTTCTAACTAATGAAAGTAATATGGAGGTCATGACTTTGGATGAAATTCGATGGAACAATTACCATCATCTTTCATGTTTTCTACTTCACCCTAGTGTCATGCGGAAAGAGTCAATTTTGCGGACAAAACCGACCTCCCTAGAAAACAAGGTTTTTCTAGTGACAAACAAAACAATCAAGCACTATCTTTCCCTAAATATGCATTAAAATAAAAGCAACCAGGTGTTTAAGGCTTACCTTTATTCCAACGCTTGTTTGTAGCAGCCAAGCCTCTTCGATCCATATGAGCTCCTTCTCCTTGAAGCCTGCATCCACTATCAAGCAAACGATTACATAGCACCTGAATAACTCATATAATAAAACATATTCATCATAAAGACCAAGGAGTTTATGAAACAAATTATATATAACAACTTGTTGAGAAAAATGAACTTAATTGTATTAATTGGAAACAAAGAAACCATTACAACCAGTGCCTTGGTGTTGTGCAGGTCCCTCCCAGGGTCCAACAAGAGTTCTCCTTTACTTTGATCAGCTCACCCACTTCCAAATGAAGCTAAGAAAGGAATGGAATCTATCCTCTCACGCTCTATAAGGGAGTCCTAATCTCAGTAGCATCTACCCTTAGGAATGTTCAGCTTTCAACCTCCCCTCCCTCTGGCCCAATGCCTGTATTTATAGTGCTTTGGAGGAAGTTAATCAGGTCCACCATCAATGGGATAAGCCCCTCTTTCAAAGGGATAGCTCCCCTCTTCATGGGATAAGTTCCTCTTTCATTGGGATGCATGAACCATCTGGAGGCGCTCAATCCACGTCAAACCATCTTCTAGAATGCTCTAGAATCGACCACAAGTAAGTTTTTTGAAGTAAAACTTGCGCCTTTTGACCTTTACAGGAGTACGCACCCACCCCTTTGTAGGAATTTACAGGGTAAGTTCCTCAGAAAGAACACCAAAAGGACACCGCTCACAACCAGATCACAGATCAATACGCCAGTATTTTTGACGTGGTTAAAACCCTCAAAGAGGGAAATAGTCCACGGCCTGTCCCAATGTGGGTACTATAGGCAATTTATTAATCAAAGAATGAAAATTTACATAAGCTTCTCTCATGCACGGATTACCCAATCAATGACCCTCCATGCGCTTTAAATAGAACTCATGGACCAATCGGGTGTCAAGCCACGGATCAAGTGTCGGTAATATCGAGGTGTGAGTGAACCGTCGGATCACTACATATCGTGACCGTCGGATTGTAAGTTACAAAATGTACAACGGTAAAACACACTTTACCTAACTCTATACCTAACTCTATACTAGACCAAGTTGAACTTAACTATTTCCTATGTGTCGGAATATCCTAACATCCCCCCTTAAGAACAACTTGGGATAGGATTGAAGGATTTACAAATATGACACAATAGGAGAAGGAAGGAGGCACTAGAGCCTATCCCCCCTTAGTGACAACTTCCTGAACTCCAAGCATATATCGAAGTTTAGTGAACTTCGCCTCTGTGAGAGCCTTTGTGAAGATGTCTGCAACCTGATCATCTGTTGAACAATATTGCATTTCAAGAACATGGTCATGAATGAGCTTTCTGATGAAGTGCATGTGTAGTTCAATGTGTTTGCTGCGCTGATGCTGGACTGGATCTTTGCATAGCTGAATGGCACTTTGATTATCACACCAAAGTGTGGTCGGATGCTGCTGCTCAAAGCCAAACTCTGATAGGATCTGACGAAGCCACAAGGCTTCCTTACTAGCTTCCACGGCACCACGATACTCTGCTTCTGCTGACGAAAGAGAAATGGCAACCTGTTTCTTACAAGCCCATGTAAGAGGTCCTGAACCAAGAGTGAAGACATAACCGGTAGTAGACTTCCGATCATCAGGGTCACCAGCCCAATCAGAATCAGTGAAACCAACTAATAGAGGAGCTGCTTTGGCACTGTAATGAATCCCAAACTGTACTGTACCTCGAACATAACGAAGTATTCTTTTGGCTTCTTTCCAATGACTTTCACGGGGGTTTTGCATAAAACGAGCAACAAGGCCAACAACAAAGGAAAGATCAGGACGAGTATGGGTTAGATACAAGAGTTTTCCTACAAGTTGACGGTATAAGGTAGCATCAACTTCAGGAGAAGTACAAGAGACTGAAAGTTTGACTCCAGACTGAAAGGGAGAAGGGGCTGGCTTACAGTCTTCCATGTGAAAATGACGAAGAATATCACAAGCATACTTGGACTGGGAAAGGGAAATACCCTCCTTGGATTGCAAGACTTGAAGACCGAGAAAATAGTGTAAGTGTCCTAAGTCTGTCATTTCAAATTTCTTTTTAAGGCTGGACTTCACATGGTTTATAAGGTTGGGATCACTACCAGTAAGGATAAGATCATCAACATAAAGAACAAGGATGATAAGAGAGTTGCCCACTTTCTTGGTGTAGACAGTATTGTCAGAATGACACCTAGAAAAGCCAGATTCTAAAAGAAAGCTATCCATTTTGGCATACCAAGCCCGAGGAGCTTGCTTGAGGCCATAAAGGGATTTCTTAAGTCGACAAACAAGGCTGGAGTCTGTTTGTATGAAGCCAATGGGTTGTTCCATATAGATTTCTTCCTGCAAGTCCCCATGCAAGAAGGCAGATTTAACATCCATCTGATGGACTTCCCATTTTAAAGAGGCAGCAAGGGAAAGAACAAGGCGGATAGAGTTCATTTTGGCAACAGGGGAGAAGGTTTCAGTGTAGTCAATGCCTTCAACCTGTGAAAAGCCCTTAGCAATGAGACGAGCTTTATGTTTATCAATTTTCCCATCTGGTCCATACTTGGTTCTGTAAACCCATTTACATCTAACAAGTTTGCGTCCCTTTGGTAGAGGAACAAGATCCCATGTATCATTTGTCATCAATGAATGATATTCTTCATTCATAGCTGCTTCCCAATGTGGATGGCCTGAAGCTTCTGCAAAAGTGTCAGGATCATGATTTATTGGAGCTTGAGCCAGTAAAGAAGAGGCTCTTTCAAACTGAGAACGTGTACGTCGCTGATCTGTAGGATCACCGGCAAGATCACCTGCTGCATCCCGAGTAGCACGGACCCATCTTGGAAGTTGAGGATCCTGAGAAGGTGGGGGAGGATTATCATCCTCGCTTTCATCATCTGAAGAAGAAATGTTTTCAAAAGTAGAAGAGATAGGAAGAGGTGGCACATCCGCCGGACTAGGCTCGCAGGCCGATTTATTTTCATCAAATTTTACATCTCTTCTAATGATAACATTTTTGGACTTAAATGGAATAAGTCTATAACCTTTTACATCTTCAGAATATCCAACAAAAGTACATTTCTCACTCTTAGGTTCTAAAGCTTTATGCTTTTCATCTGGAATATGGGCCCATGCTTCACTTCCAAACACACGAAAGTGACTTACATCTGGTTTAATGGAACTCCAAGCTTCTTCTGGAGTGATATTCTCTAGAACCTTAGTAGGAGTGCGATTGATTATATAATTTGCACAATTAATTGCTTCGGCCCAAAAACTAAGACTGAGTCCTTTAGATTGCAGCATACAATTAGCCATTTCCTTTAAGGTGCGATTTTTCCTTTCAGCTACACCATTTTGTTGTGGAGTGTATGGAACAGTATGTTGCATTTGAATTCCATTTTCGGTGCAAAAGTTGATGAATGTGTTTTTAACATATTCTCCACCATTATCAGTTCTTAGCTTAAGAATTTGATGTCCAGATTGTTTTTCAACAAAGGCTTTGAAGGCCAAAAATGTGTTAAATACTTCGCTCTTGAGTTTTAAGAAGTATACCCAAGTGCGTCTGGAGAAATCATCAATGAAAGTTAAGAAGTACTTGCAGCCAGAGAATGAAGCAACAGGAAGAGGACCACATAAATCACTGTGCACAAGCTGTAAAGGGGCTGAGGCGTGCCAAGAGGCACGTTTGTCAAAACTGTCCCGATGATGTTTTCTGAGTACACATCCGGAACAAACACCATCTCTGCAAGATACCATAGGAAGACCTGTCACCATATTTTCTTTACATAGATGCTGAAGGGAGCGATAGTTTAAGTGACCAAATCGCTCATGCCAAAGTTTGCTCACTTCATCATTATGAGCAACAAATACTGAGGGAAGATTGGATGACCCAAAGTTGTGAAACTTATACAACCTTGTGGAATCATCAGCAAGACCAGTAGCTAGAATCTGTTTAGGATCTTTTAGATCCTTGATTACAACATCATGAGGTGAAAATTCAACAATTTTACCTTCACCTGAATGAGTTATCTGATAGACAGATAGAAGGTTGCAGGACAAGGTTGGAACACATAATACATCATTAAACTGACCATTGTCTAGATGAACAGTTCCAGTCCCTACAACATTAAGAGATCTATCATCACCAACATATATATTTTTGGTGTTACAATCATTTAAAGAAGAAAACATGGCTTGGTTTTTGGCCATGTGATAAGAGGCTCTAGAATCAATGAGCCACTCATGAGAATGAGAAGAAGAAGAAGATGCATTTAATGCATAACCAAACTGAGATGATTGACAACGACATGCATAAAGTGCCATTCCGGAAGTTGAAGTTGAAGTAGGCTCCACATGGATGTTATGTTTCTTCATTGCGGCTTCCAAGGCTTCCATCTTCTTAAAGCATTTAGATTCTAAGTGGCCATCTCGATTACAAAAGTTACAATGTCTATCAGTCTTCTTCCATTTGTTTTTATTGGTTTTATCATTTTGCTGAAATGATCTTTCATTTTGAGGCTGAGTTGGTTTAGGACCATTCTTTTGAGGATATGACTTCTTAGGATTCTTTGAATTTGGTTGCTGCTGGGCAGCTAACGCTTTCGTGGAAGAGTTTCCAAGATTAAGAAGACCAAGGTGTAAGAGTTTTTCTTGTTCTCTTATTAAGGAATCACAAAAGGAGTCAAAGGAAGGGGCCTTGTAGTCTTTTCCTTGATAAATGAAAGCTTCCCTTGTAGAATGGAAAGTGGAAACAAATACAGAGTAGGCTGGTCCCAACTTAGTAAGGATGGAATAAATAAGGTTACCATCTTCTTTCTTAACTTTAACACCTTCCAAGAGATATCTAAGGGTCTTGAATTTGGACAAGAAATCTTCAATGCAAGAAAAATTATTAGGATCCAAAGTAAGCAACTCATTTTCAAGTTGATGGGCTCTAATTTCATTTTTAATCCCAAAAACTTTAGCGAGTTTTTCTAATGCTTCATGAGGAGTCTCAAGTTCTGCAATGTGGAATCTAAGATCAGGAGAAATAGACATCCCTATCAAACCACGTGCTTGATCTTGTCTATTTTCCCATTTTGCAGCCTTGTCTTCATCTTTTGGTTTCTTCTCTTGGTCTGTGGCTATTCTGAAGAGACCTTTACTTCTAAGTAAATCTTCCATGTAGGCTACCCATTGGAAGTAGTTAGTGCTATCAAGAATGACTTGGCATGGACTTTCCATTTTTTTTTTTAAAACTGAAGCTGAAGATGCTGAAAGTAAGTGTTCCAATGGATAGATCTCGAAAAAATAGGCGGTTTTAAAAAAAACGGCTCTGAAAAAGGCTTCCGGATGAAGAAGTTATGGCTTTTTGAAAAAAAAATTGTTGACGTTGCCAGCAAAGTGTGCGAATGTGCGGGAATGAAAAAATCCGCCCCCACAAAATGGAGACTTGAACCCAAGACCTCTACTCTCTTAAAATACCTTTGAACCAATTGATCTATACAAAAAATTTGAGAGAGAGAGAGAGAGAGAGAGAGAGAGAGGGGGGGGGGGCTTGGTTTGCGTGCTTGCCTTGAGAAAGCTCTTTTTCCCTACAAAACACAAAACACAAAACCCAACACGAATATGCAAAGAAAAACGAACCTTGCGGCTCGAAGTTAGCTTTAGCCAAAAAACTAGAAATTTTAAAAAAAAATCTCAAAGTTAGCTTTAGCCGAAAAACTAAATGTTTTTCTCAATGTTTCTGATTTTCCGAGATCACACTAAGGTGCAGGGAAAAGAGCATACGCATGAGAAAAATCCTTCCTTTCTGTTTCTGATTTGCCCAGATCACACAGAGTCGCAGGGCAAAGAGCATACACAGAAATGAAAGGTATAGATCCGGTTAAAAAAAAGGCTAAATAAACCGAAACCGAAATAAGCAGAGAGAAAATAACAGTAAACTGCAAAAAACACTATATACCTCCCGATCTGAAAAATGACGCAGCTAGGGCTACCGGAAACCTTTTCGCGTGAAACGAAAGGGGTTCCTCACTGGAACAGATGCTCCGAATGCAACAGAGCAGTCCTCTCGGCCCGAAAGCAGTCAGAAACAGCAGATCTAGGAAACGACAGCCGCATGCAGTTCTACCGGCTTCAGATTTGGATCACCAACGGACGCGGCCCTCAAATAGCTCTGATACCATGTAGGGATTTACAGGGTAAGTTCCTCATAAAGAACACCAAAAGGACACCGCTCACAACCAGATCACAGATCAATACGCCAGTATTTTTGACGTGGTTAAAACCCTCAAAGAGGGAAACAGTCCATGGCCTGTCCCAACGTGGGTACTACAGGCAATTTATTAATCAAAGAATGAAAATTTACATAAGCTTCTCTCATGCACGGATTACCCGAACAATGACCCTCCATGCGCTTTAAATAGAACTCATGGACCAATCGGGTGTCAAGCCACAGATCAAGTGTCGGTAATACCGAGGTGAGAGTGAACCGTCGGATCACTACATATCGTGACCGTCGGATTGTAAGTTACAAAATGTACAACGGTAAAACACACTTTACCTAACTCTATACCTAACCCTATACTAGACCAAGTTGAACTTAACTATTTCCTATGTGTCGGAATATCCTAACACCCTTTACAGACAGAGCATACAAGTACGCAGGTATTATGTACTTGAGGTGCGTACACGCAGGTAAGGGTAGGAGAAACTGCGTAACCAGAGTTATATTGACTTTTAAATACTTTCTCTCTTTTTTGGAGTTTGACATGAGGAGCAGAGGTATAAGACTTGCCAAGGAGGACAGTATGACTATTGATGGAGCCATATTGACTGCAAATAGTCATGGTGACAAATTTTAGTGTAACAGAGTGCCCCCTAAAGTACGAAGCCTGTAGTAGATTAGGGTTTCATATCATCTAGGAAGGGTGAAGGACTTTATCATTTAAAGGATTATCTTGTGGAGAGCCCAGTTGGAACCTGCAAATATTCAACACAAAATACATATATGAGATCATATCATCGCTGAGGTAGGCATTCCCATACTCAGATAAAAAACTTTAACTAACAAACTAACTACTGCTCTGATATAGGAATGATTTTGCAGTACATCATAATCATAGACACATGTAGACACAGTATGGATGCAGCCATCTGTTTATAATTAGTCTACTATATAATGAATACAAAACTCCTCGCAGCCTGGATGGCGGAAACTAGATCCAGGGTCTTCATTTCTATTTCCCGAAATAGTACGATTCTATCCATGCGAATAAATGAGTTGATGTCGAACATGGTAGAAACCACTTGATTACCAGTCAATGATGTAAACTGTTAACAAGTGTGAGAGAGACCACCAATGATGCCAATGGTTCTCAAAGTACCCAGTACAATCCATGAAATGTGAATGAATGTGTTGATGTCGAACATGTCATGGAATCCTTGGATCGAAAGTCAATGATGTAAACTGTTGTCAAAGGCGAGAAACCTACCATTGAGGCATGCAGATTTCAAGGTACTGACGATTCCTAGATCATCTTTCTAGATAATGTGCTGATGTCGATAGAAAGCGATCCGTTGCAGGCAAGCCCACAACACGAAATCATAGATCAAGTTGATGAAATGTAGCTGTAAGGACTGACTCAGGGATGGTCAAGATGGATGACAGGTATTTTGCAAATGAATGGTTTATTTGCAGTGACCTCTTGAACACATAACGACACAACAGATGGCTTGGTGACTATTGACCCAAAGTTAATACCCAGAAACTAGCTGAAGACTTTCAATGTGGTTTGATCAACTGTTAGGCAAAGGATTTCCCAACCCAGGTGAATGAAAAGTGTCGTGTTCAAGAGTGGTGATAAGGTTTTTCTGAGACAAAGGATAACAAATAGGCTCAGTTTTCTCTCTGTTTCAAGCTTGTGTAAAAATGAAACTACTTTGAAGCATAGTTTTTCTCTGTTTCAAGCTTTTGTAAAAATGAAACCTATCTCGGGTCAATTTCATTTATTTTCAAGACTCGTTAAAAGGGCTTTTTGACAAAATGGCGACCAGTTTTTCAGACCAATTTCAGTTATTTTCAAGACTCGTACATGAACCTTCATTCCATCCAGCTTATACTTAGTTGAATGAAATGAAGCTGGGGGGCATGCGCTCTAGCAGTTACGCTTAGGGGGCATCAAGCACAGTTTTCTCTCTGTTTCAAGCTTGTGTAAAAATGAAACTATTTTGAAGCATAGTTTTTCTCTATTTCAAGCTTTTGTAAAAATGAAACCTATCTCGAGTCAATTTCAGTTATTTTCAAGACTCGTTAAACTCATGAAAATCCCAAAATTATTTTGCTATCTTTCATTCTCGTAAAACAAATGAAAATGTCGAGTTCTTTTCGTCTTTTCCTACTCGTAAATTAAATTGAAAGTCGGCCATATGAGTACATTTTTATCATTTTTTCGAAATCATTAAAATTTACGAAAAAATGAAAACCATGAGTACATTTTTATCATTTTTTCGAACTCGTTAAAACTTACGAAAAAGTGAAACCTTAGAGTCATCTTTAAGCCCTTCTCTAACTCCTAAAATATGAAAAGATTGCCGAGCGTTTCTTTTACACTCGTTAAAACGAAATTAAAAGACGGTCTACTTACAACTCTTTTCCGACTGTAAAAATACGAAAAGATTGCCGGATTTTTGTTGCCGTAAAAATACGAAAATATGTAATGGTTTCTTTGTTTCCAATTAATATAATTAAGTTCATTTTTCTCAACAAGTTGTTATATATAATTTGTTTCATAAACTCCTTGGTCTTTATGATGAATATGTTTTATTATATGAGTTATTCAGGTGCTATGTAATCGTTTGCTTGTTAGTGAATGCAGGCTTCAAGGAGAAGGAGCTCATCTGGATCAAAGAGGCTTGGCTGCTACAAACAAGCGTTGGACTAAAGGTAAGCCTTAAACACCTGGTTGCTTTTATTTTAATGCATATTTAGGGAAAGATAGTGGTTAATTGTATTAATTGGAAACAAAGAAACCATTACAACCAGTGCCTTGGTGTTGTACAGGTCCCTCCCAGGGTCCAGCAAGAGTTCTCCTTTACTTTGATCAGCTCACCCACTTCCAAATGAAGCTAAGAAAGGAATGGAATCTATCCTCTCAAGCTCTATAAGGGAGTCCTAATTTCAGCAGCATCTACCCTTAGGAATGTTCAACTTTCAACCTCCCCTCCCTCTGGCCCAATGCCTGTATTTATAGTGTTTTGGAGGAAGTTAATCAGGTCCACCATCAATGGGATAAGCCCCTCTTTCAAAGGGATAGCTCCCCTCTTCATGGGATAAGTTCCTCTTTCATTGGGATGCATGAACCATCTGGATGCGCTCAATCCACGTCAAACCATCTTCTAGAATGCTCTAGAATCGACCACAAGTAAGTTTTTTGAAGTAAAACTTGCGCCTTTTGACCTTTACAGGAGTACGCACCCACCCCTTTACAGACAGAGCGTACAAGTACGCAGGTATTATGTACTTGAGGTGCGTACATGCAAGTAAGGGTAGGAGAAACTGCGTAACCAGAGTTATATTGACTTTTAAAGACTTTCTCTCTTTTTTGGAGTTTGACATGAGGAGCAGAGGTATAAGACTTGCCAAGGAGGACAGTATGACTATTGATGGAGCCATACTGACTACAAATAGTCATGGTGACAAATTTTAGTGTAATACCTAGTAAAATCAAGAATGATTTTTCAACTTTGTTTTCACCTGAGATTGTAGATAGTTCAGAATGGCCCATTTCAATTCTTCAAGCTGAATCCAAATTGAATTTCGGTAATATATGTACAAGAATTTACATTGATATCTCAATCAAAATAGGAATTATTGAAAATATTCACGTAGGTGATTCATGCTCAGTTGAAGAGATTCAAATGTATAACGCCCTGTTTTAGGAATTTTGCAACATTTTTGCCTGGTCCTATGAGGAAATACTAGGAATTAATCCAAAAATTGTTGTGCATAAGATCAATTCTTACCCGGATGCCAAACCTATTAGACAATGATTACGTTCGGTGCATCCACAAAAATCTATTGCAATTAAAGATGAGGTCAACAAACTGCTCAAAGCAAGTTTCATCTACTAGGTTCCCTCAACTGATTGGGGGTCTAATATTGCACCTGTTAACAAGAAATACAGAACCATTAGAGTATGCATCTGTTATAGGAATATCAATAATCTTGTCTAAGGGAAAACTATCCTACTCCTCATATTGATCAAATCCTTGACGAATGTTCTGGAAACGAAATGTTTTCATTTATGAACAAATTTTATGGCTACAAAAAAATCAACATACTCTCAGGTGATCAATACAAAACTGCATTCATTTTTCCATGGGGTACTTTTTCCTATCGAAAAATCACATTCAGTTTGAAGAATGTTAATGCAACTTTTGAGCAAGCTATGTCTTATGCATTTCATGATATCAAGTATATTGTGAAACCTTATTGGATGACTTACCAACTCATTCACTGAGAAGGGAAGACCATCCAAAGCATTTGAGAGTAATATTTATCAAATGTCATCATTACAACATTCTCTTGAATCCACACAAGTGTGTTTTTTGTGTGCAATCTATTCAATTTCTAGGATTCTTCATTTCAAAGGAAGGCATTCTTGTCGATCCAATGAAGATTGAGCCTATTCTCAATTTGCCTCCTCCTTCTAATCTCTGCCAACTCCATAGTTTGCAAGGGAGGGCAAAATCTCTATGTCGATTTCTCTAGAACTACACTAAGTTGAGTAAATGTTTTACTCAATTTTTGAAAAAGGGCATCTCATTTTCGCGGGATGAAGTGGCTCAAAAGGCCTTTGATGGACTTAAATATCTGCTAACGCATACATTGTTGTTGCATCCTCTTTATTATCATCGATACTACTTTTTATACATAGTTGCATCTAATGCCACTAGTGGCATGATTTTAGTTTAGGAAGATGAATTGAATGAAGTGCATGTGATATATTACTTAAGTCATAATTTGACCAAAATTGGAGAAAAATATGCACATGTGGAGAAATAGGCCTTGGGAGTTGTTCAAGTTTTCCAACATTTTCGTTGCTACATTCTATTGCGAAAAAATACTATGATTTCCAATTGCAACCCCATGGTTTACATTCTTACCAGATAATTGCTAGGGGGTAAGTATTCCAAATGGATAGTCATCCTACAAGAATTCGATTTGGAATTTATTAAATCCAAATGTAAGAAATTGTTAGTATTCGTTGAATTATTATGTGACTTTCCCCATACTGAGAGAGAAAACGTGGCAAAAAATTCTCTTCTAGACGAATATCGCTTCTTGATCAGTCTTTAGATCCCTGGTATGGAGATATCATCATTTATCTTCAAACCTAAACATTTTGGTGATAACTTAGTCGAACTGATCATCATCATATCGGGTATCAATCCTAGAACATAATATTGTTGGCAATACAATTTATTGTCCTGGTGTTGATTCCATCTTCTGAAAATGTTTAACTCACGAGGAAGCCGGAAAGGCATAAATGACCACTATTCTGATATTTTAGTGGTCATATGTCAGGGTTTTCCACTGCTCAAAAGATCCTACACGTAGGTTTTTTCTGTCCTTCTATGTTCAAAGATTGTATAACTTTAATCCGGAAATGCCATAATTATTAAATCTATGATCAAAAAATGTGTGCACACCCAACTCTTCTTAACCTAATAATTTTCTTCATTCCTTTTGCTAAATGGGGCATCAAATTTCTTACATGTAACCCTCACTCAGTTGTGGGGCATGGGTACATTATCCTTGTAATAGATTATTTTAGAAAATGGGTCGAGCGATGCCCACATATAAGGATGATGGTTAAACAACATCCATTTTCATGTTCAATCATGTGATTGCTTGATTCAGAGTTCCACAAGCCATCGTCATAGACCATGGTAACCATTTTCAAAACTTTATGATGACCGATCTTACCCTGAAGCTAGGCCTACATCATGACAGTTCTACTCCATATTACCCACAGGAAAATGCCTAAATAGAAGCATTAACAAGGTCTTAACCACCATGGCTAAACAGATTATTGGGACTCATAAACGAGATTGGAATATAATGATTTATCCAACCTTCTATTCACACCATACCACAAAAAAAAATCAACATGTTTTACTCCTTTCCAACTTTTTTACAACGTGGAAGCAGTTCTATTGATTCAATGTTAGATATTGTCTTTAAAACTAGCAATTGAATTATTACCAGCCACTTCTGCTGAGGAAGAACGTTTCCTCTACTTAGCACGTTTCAATGAGACTCATCGTTATGTTGCATAAGCTAGCAAGACCCAAAAGAAATGAGTTAAAGAAAAGTGTTATCAAATTATCAAACCTTGTACATATGAAAAAGTTGATTTAGACTTGGTCTATGATTAAGAGCATGATAAGTTAGGCGCTGGTAAATTCGAGCCCATGTGGCATGGCCCTTATGTTGTAAAATGTGCATTGGAAAAAGGGGCCTATGAATTAGTTGATTATGATAAAATTCCTTTGGGAAAGCCCATAAATGCTCTTTACCTAAAGAGATATTATGCTTAGATTTCTCAGTGAAAAAATGTATATTGTTGTACTATAGTTTACGTGTGGAAAAATTTTAGCATATTTTTATGATTTTTCACTATTTCTCTTGCTTATATTGTGTTACACTTGATTTGCAAATGTCAATGCTCCCTAAAAATTACATTGGATTCACTGATGGTGCTAGTACTCAGAATACATCTTCCGCAGACCGGGCCATTTATTCACCCACATATGAGTTAGTTTATATTCATGGGATATGCCTTTGTCAAACAATGAATGATATTGCAGAGTATAGTGCAGTGATTGAGCTATTAACTGATTCCATTTCATTTAGCATTTTCCAATTGATCATTAGGTTAGATTCGCAACTCATAGTATTACATTTGAATGGTGTTTATTCAATTAGAAGTGCTTCCATGTTAAGAATGTTTTTGTGGTTTTATCTCTTGGAAAAATAATTTGATTATATTTGGATATCAACTTATTCTGTGAAATTTAAACACATGAACTAATGCATTGGCTAATTATGTGTTAAATTGGCATTCGTAAAACATCTCTAAAGCAATTAATGCAATCTTCATCCATATATTGTACAAGATAGACTAAAATAGAAGTAGTAGCTTTCATTCGATAAATGCTTGTAAAAAGTGTGGTTTTTACAAAAAGTTGTCATCCAAAGACATATGATCCAGCGGCCTTTATTTTCTGAGCATGTTGATACATCATCAAAAAACAAAAATATAACCCTCAAACTAGTGACAACACATGATGATGATAATAGTAGCATACAATAGCATGTGCTACTCGTCGTAGAAGATGGCTAATAGGTTTGGGAACCCCTGCAGTGTGCCTCTGGTAGCAGAGAGGCAAGTCATCTATCGTGACATCATAGATGTCAAGGGTCAACCTCTTAATGTTGTCATATATCTATGTCAATGTCTTCGTTGCATCTGGGTTTGTCAGTATGGGAGCTACCTGCTTCTCACCATGCCTATCATATCTACGTAATCTAGTTGGTCCCACTGGGGCCACATATGCATGATCATTTCAAATAATTATTTTTTGATGCCAAAAAAATGACAACAAAAATGAAAATTTTCAAAAATCAACCAAGGTGTGAAGTTTTACCTATATCACCCCACTGCATCCCAGGTGGAAGTGGCACTTCCGGATCACCTATGTAATCCATCCCTGACTCTGTAAAATATTCAATCATAATGATTTGATTTTCCAGCCACTCGAAGAAGTCAGGAGTATAACTGATTATTGGTCCTTCGCCACCTCCGTGGTGTGCCATAAGTGTAACACATTTTAGCATGCGAGGGTCACAAGGTCCTGCTCTCTCTATAGCTACCTATGGATCCAAAAGAGGATTCTGTTCAAAATAAAATGAAATGAGAAAGGCACCATACCCAAATTTTTTGAGTTTTGCTGTTCTGACCATGGTTAGTTTCCCCTTCAGATTGGAAACTACAACCTCACTCTAGTTGAATATAGTTGGTTGCAAACACTATACAACGATTTTCATTTGAGCCTTCATGAGAAAATTCAGAGTTGCACTAGCACATAGTTGTGCAACAACGAACCTGATAGCTTTGAAAGGAAGTTGTGTTGTGGTTTTGATGTCGATTTTCCCATCTTTGAGAGCAACCCTTCAAGTACAATGTTGTAGCAAATAGGTGGAAATTGTTTCTCCATTTTGTGTATGCCCATACACATTGATTTCCACCCCACAGCATGGAATTCCACTCAAGAAGTAAATTTCATCAGCATCAATGACAAGCCTATGGTCTCTAACTATAAAGCATTCTTCTTGAATGTTCCACTTTCCCACCATCTATTCTAGCAAGTCTAATTGGGCCTTCATGCTTGGAATGGTGAAAAAATTGTGCACGCCACAATTTTTCAAAGCTTGTAGGGTTGTTGTATGGTTTAGAATAGTTATATCTTTATCTTCATGTTAACACTCTCTCCACTCCATATTTGCATCTCGAAACCCTGCAAACAAGCATAAAATATCATTAGAAGTAATCATGGAAAAAATTAGCAAGAAACTTGGTTGTTTTCAATTTTATTTTTTGTTCCCTCGGTGTTGTGTGAATTTGAATATGTTCAACAGTGCACATGTGTGAATTTATCTCCTTAGAAACTGTGCACACAGCATTAAAAAATCAGTCAATGTGCACATGCCCAATAAGGGCAACCTGCACACATCAAGGGAGAATTTTATTTTGAAAAACCTCCCCAAAAATCCAAATTTATGGTGAAATTATAAATAAAAGACATGAAAACAAATATCTCAGAGAGATAATCTAGCTGGAAAATATGGCTTGTGATTTCTCCTAACTATTTTCCCAAAATCAGCCTATGAAGTTTCTAGTGAGAATGACCTCTCTCTCTCAAAAGGTTATAAACGAAATTGGTACAAACTTTTTTACTTTTTGGGTTTCTAATAAGTTTTTTTAGGCCTATTTAAATATTATTTGTTTCCTATTAACCTTTAAAATCCAAATTTTTAATGTTTTTCACTTTATTTTTTAGCAGAGATAATTATTTCGAGTTTAAGTGTGCAAGTCATGTGTCATTTATGGAAAATGAATCATATTGGTATTGAGAATATTGTTATCGCTTTTTTGAACTCATTAAAACTTACAAAAAAGAGAAACCCTGGAGTTCTCTTTACCTCCTTTGCTGACTCCTTAAACACGAACATATCGCCTAACACTTGATTGTTCGAACTTGTAAAAGCAAATGAACAACCGTTTATTCAGTATAAGTTTCCCCCTTTAAGGATTGAACAAGACTATTTAAAAAAACGTATACATTGACTGATCATAGTCAATATAGGTCTCTCTTTCATCATTTTACCCTTTTTCGGGCTTGAGGGACTCAATTTACGAAAAAGTACATTTTGGAGTTTACTTATGTTTTTCTCCTAACTTGCTAAAATTAAAAACACCAAGCTTTACTTTCTTTGGGCTCGTTAAAATCTATGTTGAAAGAATTGAATGAGTTTTCTTTTCGTGTCTTTTAAAACTCTTTAAAAACGAAAATGACATCGAGTTACCCCTTCAATGGACTCGTAATACCTAAACAACACAGGACTCATTATGCATGATGATACCAAACCACCCCTTCCTAGGGTTTGTTAAAAATACTTCGAAAGGACTCATCCAAAGGATGAGCTTATAGGAAAAGCATATGTTATCCTCCTAAAGATTGTAAAAAATAAAGAGATACTTGTCAGTAATGGTGGGGGAAAAGTGAGAAAGAATTTTTGTTTTTTTTTAATAAAAGGCAGTATGTCTCTGTTGAACATGACACTCCGTCACTTTTGTGTCTGAGTTGGGAAATCCATTTTCTTCTCAGTTGACCATACCTCTTTGAAAGTCTTTAGTTTTTTTTTTATTACTTTTGAGTCAAATGCTACCAAGTCCTCATGTTGTGTCTGTGATATGTTCAAGAGAATTCCAACCTTAGTCAAATTACTTTTCCAGTCATAGCCTTCAGTTACATCAACCATCCCTGAGTCAGTCCTAGATTAGTCTAAACTATTTTCCTTCAAAGCTTGACATGAGTTTCATGTCATTGGCCCTCCTATGATGGGTCGCTTCTTATTGACTTCATGTTACTATCTAGGAAGTTGATCTAGAAACCTTTGGTATCTTGGAGCCTGCATGCCTTAATTGCAGGTTTCTCACCTTCGGCGACAAGTTCTCATCAAAGAGATTCGATTGGATGATTCTATGAGTGTTCGACATCAGCACATCAATTTGCACTTCATTTATTGTACTTGAAATACCTTGAGATCCATTGTCATTCTTGGTGGTTTCTCTCATGCTTGTTAATGGTTCACATCATTGATTAGTAATCAAGTGATTTCTACCATGTTCGACTTTGAGACATTCACTTGCATGGATAGATTTTTACTATGGATTAAGAGATGGAGATCAAGACCCTCGATCTAGTTTCATCCATCCATTCTGCATGGAGTTATTAAATATTCATGATTGTAAACATAGATCAGTTGATCGTTACATCCATACTATGTCGTCTATTGACATGGATCTTCAGATGTATTTTCATACTCTTCTCTGAGACATTTATGTTATGAGTATGGGTATGCCTACCTTAGTGATGATATTATATATTGCATTGTAACATTTGATTGATTGTTTCTAGTCTTCGACTATAGTCTCTAACCCAAACCTTGGCAGGATAAATCACTTTAGTCATCATACATCTCTTATGGCTTTTCACTTTAGGGGGAAATATGTTACACATCATTTTGTCGCATTAGGCAAATGACCAAGGGTTTGGATCTTTTGCTATCCACAAATGTGTCCCAAGGTATTCCACTGAAAAGTTAGGATTCAAATGATCCCAAAGAAATTGGAATTCCTGGATCCCACCTGCGGAATTCCCTATTCAATTTATGCTGATACACAGAGAGACCACTAGAGGCGGTGCATAAGTATGCATTTTCTTACACTGTGACCTGCGAACATGAGTTAACGAATGTAAAAATAAAAATTAAAGTCTAGAAGCATTGTTGGTAGCATCTATCCCAACCAACGAGCTTCGAATAGGTGCATGTTCAAGCATAATCCCTCCCATCATCAAGAAACTCCCCTTCCTTTGTGGAACCCCTATCCAACTATTAGTGGATCTCATCCCTTGGAGAATGGATCCAAAACTTCTCATTCTTGGCCTATAAAGCTACTACAGGTATGAGGATTAGGAAAGGATTGCTGGAAGTAGGCTTATGTTGTTGGAATAAGGTTGGAAGGCTATTCATTCAAGGAGAGGGTTGGAGATTGAGGAAGGCACTTGCAACATAAAGGGTACATGGTTGTAAGGCTTTTCTCTAGTTTATTAATATAAAGACAATTGTTCATTCTCAATTACATCTTTGTTGATCTAATTTTTAGGATTCCTTAATCATCTACATAGTTTGTGATTGAAAATTGATCATTTTTATGATATATAATTGGTTAATTAGTCCATTTATCTCTTTTTTTTAATGTATTGGATGCGTTTATCTCATATTTGTTTCTGTCTATGCATATCTCCTTTAGAAAATTATGGAGAAGTTGTAGAGAGTAATGAGAGGATATCTAAAGCATCAAGGAGTGAATGGTCAAAAGCTTTGAAGTGGACTTCATCAATCTCGTTTAATAGGTAAGAGGCATCTATCATAGTATTTTCTTTAAGTCAATCATAATCTAGAGAAAGGTAGTAGTTCTTGTTTGTTTGTTACTAGGTTTCTTTGAAGTCTAGGGATATCGCTCTTGTCTGCAAGAGGGATAATTCAGAAATAAAAATTGGCGAGAGTCGGCTTGTGAGGCAGTGAGATAGATTATACTTGTGAAGAGATTGTTCAGGTTGAACAAGCATTGTATTTTATTCTCTATTTTCTGATCTAATGCAATATACAAATATGAAGGGGTTTTAAGCAAAAGGCTTTCCCCTTAGATAAATTGTTGAGCATATGTGGTTCAATCTTCTCTCATGTTTGTGTTGTGATTTCTCGATCGATTAATTATTTTCATTGACGAGTAGAGTAGATTCAATTCTTTTGTTTTATCATATTATATAACAAGTTTGAATCTACAAGGAATTTCTATATCATATACATGTCAAAGCATTCATAAACCCCAATCCATTAACCCTTGATTATAACATAATCGCAGTTCCCTTAAAAATATATAAAAATACAATAGATAAAGATTATAATGCCAAAATCCATGTGAAAAACCACGGGTAGGTTCATCCACCATCGTTAGGTCCACCCCTCATCACTGAGTTCGACCCCCATCCTTGGGTTTGCCCAACTATTATTGGGTTCACATAAAAAAAATCTCTAGGCATTGCCTCAGACCCCGTATAGGGGGGCTACCACCCCATGCAAACCCCACAGCAAGGGGGGCTACCTCACCCCCTACAACCCCCTCAATACACCTGGTGCAATGTAAAAACTCATCATACTAATCATGGAAATAATATAACACATATCCAACAATATGACCACCATCATGTCCCAGTAGAACAAACTAATGTATGAAAGACTTCTTTCAAGTCCGAAGAAGGTCATTTTGAATGGATAGTCATGCCTTTAGTTTAATGAATGGCATAAAAAAATCAATGAACTTGATGGATGATATATTGCTTCCTTTCACAAATTATTGTATGGTGGTCTATCTAGACGATATTCCCATATTCAGCAAGAGATGGAAGAACATTTGTATCATGTCAAGGCTTCCCACATGTCAAGGATTGATGGGAGACTTACTATGAGAAAAAGGCCACGAAATAATTCACAATGCTTGTGGTCATACCCAAGTGGGGATATTTCATGTATTTTATTAAGAAACAATAATACCCTATTAGAAGCTATGATGACCAATCTATGAGATTGGCCACATTATGGCAAGAGAGGGACCAAATAGTGCTAGAGTTCACAAATAGCGTCCATAATTTGCACTCTAAGTTGGGTATGAAGTATCTTAAAGGTATACATAGATACATCCATAAAAAAATGGAGTATCTATACATATCGTCATTGGGCATATAGTATCAATATGTTGTCAAAAGTGAGTGGAAATTTAAATAAAATAAGTGAGAGCTTAGATCTACGAATTCCTCACAATAAAATTTGAGCAAGGGTAGCCCAAACTTATATAAAAAAGGACAGATCTAGGTAGGACAAGTTTTCTAAACCACAAACAAAGAAGGGAAATAGGATGGAAAAGAAGGACATGGGAAAGTGCTGTGAATTTTATAAGATCCGTTAGCATAACATTAATGAATGTCACTCAAAGCAATTGTTGGTGGCTGAGTTGAAATATTCAGAGTTAAATGCAGATTCTGACTTTAAATCAAATATAGACAAATGGGAGTGGAACCTTAATGCAGAATCAATGCCACTATCACTACCACAAAGCTCTATTCAAGTGAACCTAAAGAACCAAAGGAAGGTGAACACTTTTTTCTCTCACAAATGTTGGTAAAGGGTGCTCCACTACACTTCATTTTTTATATAATGATATTTCCAGCTGGATGATATTCCCATCTTTAACAAGATTTGGGAAGAACACTTGTAGCATATCAAGAAATTAGTGCCCAAATTCCCTGAAATGGGGATCTTCTTAAATGTAATAATGTCGATCTAAATTTTGACTACCACCATGTCCTAATAGAAAAAATTGATATATGAAAGACTTCTTTCAAGTCCAAATAAGGTCATTTTGAATGGATGGTCAGCACTTTGGTTTGACGAATGCCATAACAATTTCAATGCGGCTGATAGATGATATCTTGCCTCCTTTCACCAATTATTTTATGGTGGAATATATGGATGATATTCCCATCTTCAATAAGATTTGGGAAGAACACTTGAAACAAATCAAGGCTACCCCCATGTCAAGGATTGGTGGGAGGCTTAATATGAGAAAAATGCCACAAAGAAATCCACAATGTTTGTTATCATATCTAATTGGGGCTCTTTCGTGGACGATGCTAAGAAACAATAATACTTTGTTGGAAGATACGATGACTAGTACATGAGATGGATTGTACTGTGGAAAACGAGGGACCAAATAGTGCCAGAGTTCACGAATATCTTCTATACATTGCAAACCAAGTTGAGTATCAAAGGATATGAGTGAAATTTGGTGCTCAAGTACAACAATGGTATACATAGATACACCCATAAAAACATGGAGTTTCTAGATATATCTTGGTTTGGAATAAAGTATCAATATGTTGCAAAAAATTGAGTGGAAATTTAAATAAAATAAGAAAGATTTTGGATCTGCGAATTATTCACAAAAAAAGCAAAGCAAAGGCAGCCCCATCCTATAGAACAAAGGACAAATCTAGGTAGGATAACTTGTCTAAGAAACAAACAAGGAAGGGAAATAGGAAGAAAAATAAAAACATGGGAAAGTGGTGTGAGTTCTATAATATCCCTTGGGATAACATTGATGAATGTCGCTCGAAGAAGTTGTTGGTAGTTGAGCCAAAACTTCAACATCAATTGCAAGTTTTGACTTTGAATGAGATCTAGACAAAGTGAATTACAACATTAATGTTGAATCAGTGCCATTTTCGCCACCACCAAGCTATATTTAAGTGAACCTAAAGAACCGAAGGAAGGTGAACACCTTGTTCTCTTACAAATTTTGGTAAAGGATGCTCCACTGCACTTCATTTTTTATAAAATAAGTCAAAAGAACATTATCTCAATAGAGGCCATCAAGCGCTTGGACCTATTAACAATGCCACACTCAAAACCATACACTATCATGTGGCTCTACCAAGGACGAGACTCCACATTAGCCAATGGTGCCACTAGCCCTATGGAATCAATCCCTTCAAGGATCAACTATTTTGTGATGTTTGGCCCCTTGAATTTTTTGGTTTCGTTTTAGACCGACCATACTTGTGGAAGAGTCATGTTGTATATGGGTCTAGACATTACATTATTATTATTAAATTGGGTAGACAATTGTAAAAGATACTAGAGATAACTCTAGCTACAACCATTTATTTGATTTTTGTTAAGCAATGTATGAAGGTCATCTCCTAGACTCAAAAAATTGTCTTCTTCTCGATTCCATCTTAAAGTGAGTATAAGTTCATGGCCATATCCATGGCCTCCACATAATAGAATAAAGTGAACAAGGTCATGGAAGAATACATAGACATCTTCTCCCCACCCATTGTGGTACCTCTGTGCTATCATGTGAAGCACTAAATTAATTTGAACCCCTATGCCCTTCTTACCAATGGGCTTGTCTATCACCATTATCTTCAAGGAAATTAGGAAATCAAGTGGCAGATCCAAGAACTGCTCCAAAAAGGTCACATCCGATTGAGCTCCTCACCCTGCAAAGTCCTATGTATGTATGTATAATAAATATGTGACTCGAAGACTGCATCAATTGCAGGGCCATAAAAAAATCATAATTAGGAACGAGTACCAAAATCCATAAATTGAGGACCTCCTTAGCTAAGTCAAGGGGAATAATTACGTCAGTGATATTGATCTAAATTTTGGCTACCACCATGTCCCAATAGAATAAAATAATGTATGAAAGTTTTCTTTCAATTTGAAAGAATGTCATTTTGAATGGATGGTCATGCCCTTTGGTTTGACAAAATCCAAAATAACTTCAATGTGGCTTATGGATAATATCTTGCTTCCTTTCACCAATTATTTTATGGTGGTGGATGATATTCCCATCTTCAGCCAGAGTTAGGAAGAAAACTTGTAACATATCCAATAATTCCTTCACACATTGCAACAACACAAGGTATGTGCTAATTTGGAGAAATGTTCCTTTGTCATGAACAAGGTCCAATGCCTACAATACATTATTGATAAGCATGGTGTGCATGTGGATCTAATGAATATTCAAGTCATTAATTTCTAGCTATCCCTGACAGTACTAACTAAGTTTTGGAGTTTCTTAGGCCTTTCCAACTTCTATTACAGTTTTTCATTCGGATTCTCCCGTATTGCATGGATCCTCATCCAAGTGAGTAAGGGTGGTGGAAAATAAAAATTCATATGGAGCTAGTTGCAATAGAAATATTTTGTTGATTTGAAACACCACATGTTCTCATCCCAAATTCTCTCCTTACTTGATCTACAACAACCTTCTGAGATCAAGATAGATGCTTTAAACTATGTTGTGGTTGCAGTTCTCACTCAACATGATCATTCGATGGCTTACCACACTATGATATGTCCTTTGCAAATACACCACCTATGAGAAAGAAATTTATTGCATTTTGCAAGCCAACCTCCAATGGAAGCATTACATCCTTGGGAAGAATACAATAATCCACACTTATCACAAGCCTCTTTAGTTCATGTAATCATAAGGAAAAAAGCGGTCCACATACTTGCAACAATTTCATATCAATATCAAATATAAGATAGGGATCACTAATTGTGTCATTGGCTGCCTCATTTGAATCCTGTTGAAACACTTACCATGATGCTCCACTACTGTACACATGAGGCCTTTGGGTGGCCCCAAATCTATGGGAGTGATCCTAAATTTTCTATGATCTATCAAATGTTGAGCATGAGCACATCCATCGCTAAATTTCATCTTCATGATGAATTATTATGCTTCCTGGTCCATCCTTGTGTTCCTTAAAGTGAGCATGCAAAGATAATTTTGGAATCTTACTACAATCGAACGAAATTACACTTTAGTGTGGAAAATATACTGTCCATGCTACACAAGTATTTCTATTAGCTGGAATTTTGAAAGGATGCTGTCATGCGGAAAGAGTCAATTTTGCGGACAAAACCGACCTCCCTAGAAGCTAAGGCTTTCTAGTGACAAACAAGACAATTAAACACTATCTTTCCCTAAATATGCGTTTAGAATACAAGTAATCAGGTGTTTATAACATACCTTTAGTCCAATGCTTTGTAGTAGTCCAGCCTCGCCGATCCGGATGAGCTCCTCCTTCTCTTTGAAACCTGCATTCACTAACAAGCAAACGATTGCATAGCACCTGAATAACTCATAAAATAAAACATATTCATCATACAGACCAAGGAGTATATGAAACAAATCATGTATAACAACTTGTTGAGAAAAATGAGCTTAATTGTATTAAGTGGAAACAAAAGAAACCATTACAACCTGAGCCTTGGTGTTGTGCAGGTCCCTCCCAGGGTCTAGCAAGAGTTTTCCTTTACTTTGATCAGCTCACCCACTTCCAAATGAAGCTAAGAAAGGATGGGAATCTCTCCTCTCAAGCTCTATAAGGGAGTCCTAATCTCAGCAGCATCTACCCCTAGGAATGTTCAGCTTTCAACCTCCCCTCCCTCTGGCCCAATGCCTGTATTTATAGTGCTTTGGAGGAAGTTAATCAGGTCCACCATGAATGGGATAAGCCCCTCTTTCAATGGGATAGCTCCCCTCTTCATGGGATAAGTTCCTCTTACATAGGGATGCATGAACCATCTAGAGGCGCTCAATCCACGTCAAACCATCTTCTAGAATGCTCTAGAAATGACCACAAGTAACTTTTTTGAAGTGAAACTTGTGCCTTTTGACCTTTACAGGAGTACACACCCAGCCCTTTACATACAGAGCGTACAAGTACGCAGGTTTTATGAACTGGAGGTGTGTACATGCAGGTAAATCTAAGAGAAACTGCGTAACCAGAGTTAATTGACTTTTAAGGACTTTCTCTCTTTCTTGGAGTTTGACATGAGGAGCAGAGGTATGAGACTTGCCAAGGAGGATAGTATGACAGTTGATAGAGCCATACTAACTGTAGATAGTCATGGTGACAAATTTTAGTGTAACAGATTTCCCCCTAAAGTGCAAAGCCTGTAGTAGATTTAGGGTTTCATATCATCTAGGAAGGGTGAAGTACTTTATCATTTCAAGGATTATCTTATTGAGAGCCCGGTTGGAACCTGCAAGTATTCAACACAAAATACATATATGAGATCATATCATCGCTGAGGTAGGCATTCCCATACTCAGATCAAAAACTTTAACTAGCAAACTAACTACTGCTCTGATACAGGAATGATTTCGCAGTACATCATAATCATAGACTCATGTAGACAGAGTATGGACGCAACCATCTGTTTATAGTTAGTCTACTATACAATGAATACAAAACTCCTCGCAACCTGGATGATGGAAACTAGATCCAGGGTCTTCATTTCTACTTCCCGAAATAGTACGATTCTATCCATGCGAATAAATGAGTTGATGTCGAGCATGGTAGAAACCACTTGATTACCAGTCAATGATGTAAACTGTTAACAAGTGTGAGAGAAACCACCAGTGATGTCAATGGTTCTCAAAGTACCCAGTACAATCCATGAGATGTGAATGAATGTGTTGATGTCGAACATTTCACGGAATCCTTCGATCGAAATTCAATGATGTAAACTGTCGTCGAAGGCGAGAAATGTGTCATTGATGCATGCGGATCTCAAGGTACTGATGATTTCTAGATCATATTTCTAGATAATGTGCTGATGTCGATAGAAAGCGATCCGTCGTAGGCAAGCCCACAACACGAAATCATAAATCAAGTTGAAGAAATGTAGCTGTAAGGACTGACTCAGGGATGGTCAAGATGGATGACAGGTATTTTGCAGATGAATGGTTTATTTGCAGCGACCTCTTGAACACATAACGACACAACAGATGGCTTGGTGACATTTGACCCAAAGTTAATACTCGGCTGAAGACTTTCAATGTGGTTCAATCAACTGTGAGGCAAAGGATTTCCCAACCCAGGTGAATGAAAAGTGTCGTGTTCAAGAGTGGTGATAAGGTTTCTTCTGAGACAAGTACCTCTTTATTTTTTACAAGCTTGAGGAGGATAACATATGCTTGATTATAAGCTCATCCTTCGGATGAGTCCAACTTAGTTTAGATTCGAACCCTAAGAAGGAGTGGTCCGTTCCTGTTTGTAATCGAACAGGTCCTTTACTGTGAAATTTTAACGAGTCCAGTATAGGAGAAACTCGGCGTTTTTCAATTTTAGAGAGTCTGAAAACCTTAAGAAGACTCCAGGGTTGAACTTTTTCGTAAATTTGTGTCTCCCAAGCCCGAAAAAGTATAAAATAATACTTGAGAGAACCGCTTGGTCTTTTACGACCAAGGAGAACTTTCATAGTTAGTGTCTTTGACCTGAAAAGTAAAAAGCGATCAAGGACACGTCGTTTTATTTCCAATATCGAGTTTGAAACGACAAAAACCCGGCAATCTTTTCCTGTTTTTTCGGTCAGAAAAAGGGCTATAAGGGGACCGTCTTTTAATTCCATTTTAACGAGTGTAAAAGAAATGCTCGGCAATCTTTTCATGTTTTAGGAGTCAGAAAAGGGCTTAAAGATGACTCTGATGTTTTTGTTTGTGAAAAATGACAATTTTCCCTGAAAATCCTTTATCCTGCACAAAAACCAACACATTACTCATACCTGTTTAAGATTGATAAAAATACTTTGAAAAATACCTTTTCATGGTGGAAAATAAACAAATTTAACATTCATTTACTCAAAAAACCTATAAAAAGGGCTTTTACCAGTTCATTTTTACCATTTTACTGTTGAGGAGAGAAAAAGGGCTTTTGGCAAGAAACTTCCCGTGGTCATTGCGGAGAATCCGACCGTCGAAACCGAACGCCGTCTCATCAGGTATTCTACAACATCCTCTCTTGCATTTTCATCCGTTTAGAATTTGTTTTTAAGCTTTAATTTCATTTTTTGGAGGCCTTGGGGTTTCAAGGGCCGCTTTTTGGGGTATGCAGGTGCTCCACTGGTGACCTGCGTACCCTGATATTTTCTCAGTTGGGAAAATGCTGGGTGTACGCAGCTTTCCTTAAGAGAACCTGCGTACACACGCTCTGTCTCTAAAGGCGGGCTGCGTACACCGCGGAGTGGGTTTTCAAACCCCCATTTCTCCAAAATGAACCAAAAACTTTCAATTTTATGGACTCTAACAGATGTTTTATGGTGTGTAGATTGCCCACCATGCTTGATTGGCATGAAAGAGAACACGAAGATGTTGATTTGGCCACCATTAATCACCAACCTTCCATTGATGCTTTGAAGGCATGCGTCTTTACAAATACTGGGCCATACCTGGCATGAGGGCCCAGGTGAGATTTCTAGAATGGCTGGTTGAAAGGTGGAACGTCCAAGATCAGTGCTTTTACATTGGAGGGCACCAGCTCGAGATAGAGCCCTCAGATATCTACTTTCTCACTGGTTTGCCCAAGAGGGGCGAACAATTGACTCTGTCCAGGACTAGGCCGGGTCGCCAGTCCATTGCTAGTCTCCGTCTAGAGTGGTGCAATAATCAAAACCAGGAGAGGGGGATAGAAATTAAAAAGATATCCCGACCTGAACTTATGGTAATTGCCTTTACAGTTACCAGACTTTGCGGCGCTGCCGCTTTGCACATTGCCACCGGGTCCCAAATGCGGATGGCGATTGACTGCTATCGAGGCACCATTTTCAACTGGTGTGATGCTGTGTTGGCCAATTTAAAGGGCCAACTGACCAGGGCAAAAAATGGGCAACTCAAGACTTTTGGTTATGGGCCTTTAGTTGTGAGTTTTGCTCTAGAGCGGGTTCCGATGCTGATCCCGCAGCAGCTTACCATTGAGGTTGGGCTTCCCCGAGAGCCTAAGTTGATGCGATGGGTTGCGGTGATGGCCCGTCATCCTGACAAGGGCACGGAGGTTGTCCGATTTAGACCGGAGTACTTTCACTGGTTAGAGGACCAGGTCTTCTCGATACAGGATTCTCCTTATGCCGGAGTCGATTTTCGTGGCGATCCGGACATGATTCTTCCACCGGGAGAACAGTGGGATGACACAGGTACTTCATTTTTCACAAGTTTTTAAATTATCTATATTTTTTTGTTTTTATATCGTCTCAAAACTGACAGTGACAATTTTCAAAATGCAGATGTAGGCCCACGGCATCCAGCCAATCTCCGGCCTTTCGAGAGGAGACAACCAGCTACACCGGCACCGGTCCCACAAAACGAGGCTACAGAGACCTTAGCTGAGTTGGAACAAGACCTAGAGCGTCTGACGGCAGATATACCAGAGACTACTATAGACGATATTCCTATCAGGCTTCAGCACTATGTAGTCGGAGTCCCAGGACCTTTTAGGAGGTTCTTGTGTAGGGTAGCCCGTGCATTGGTGTCATATAGAGATCATCACCAGTGATTGGATGATCGTTTTTGTAGACACATGTGACATTTTGGTTTTTTGTACTTATCATTTTTTCCAATCATAAGGTGTTTTGCAACCTATGATCGAAGACGATGTATTTTTGACACACTCCTATCTATATATATCATTATTACCGGCTTATCTTGTTAAACATGTGTGATTAAATGTTTTTAAATTTACATGTATGATTATCGCAAATGTCTGTCTAACATTCAAGAAGCTAATGTATTTAAAGACCTTGGAATATGTTGATATTCAATGTAATCAAACTCACGTTCCAAAACGCACTCTCAAAAATAACCTTAATAACACTGGATTTCTAACGGCATATACTCTATTAAGCTGTAATACAACGAGTTCAGAATCTAACCTCACTATCAAACTCCGAATCCCAAATGAAATAGATTCAGACAATAACTCAATCACTGCACTGTATTCTACAATGTTGTTTGTTGTTTGACCGAGGCTCACCCCATGCATAGAAACTAACTCGTCAGAGGGCGAATAAATAACCCAAGCTGCGGAAGAAATATTCTGTGTATTATGACAAGCACCGTCAGCAAATCCAATGTATGTTTGGAGAGGCATCGACATCTGCAAACATCAAGCGTAAAACCAAGATAAGCAGAATAACGACGAAAAACACGCTTTCTTAAGCTAGGCACACTGTCTAAACTAACAAACACACCAGCTAGAAAGAAAAATTAACCTAACTAACCTAACTAAAATCTCCACACCCATAATTTAAGCATAATACCTCTTTAGGTAAAGTCCATTTCTGGGTTTATCCAAAGAGTCCCCGTCAAAGTCAACCAGCTCATAGGCCCCTTTTGCTAGCTTTCGCTTAATAATGTAGGGCCCATGCCACATAGGAACGAATTTTCCAGCACTTAATTTATCATTAGCTTGATCATACAATAGCACTAGGTCTCCTTCCGAAAAATTTCGAGGGGTCACATTTCGATCATACTGAGCTTTCATTCGTTTTGCATGAGTCTCGATTGCCAATGCAGCATTGCGTCGAGTCTCATCTAATTGAGCTAAGTATAATAAACGCTTCTCCTCTTCAGAAGTAGCTGGAAGTAATTCGACAGCCATTTGAAGTGATGGGATTTCGCATTCAATGGGCAACACAGCTTCCAAACCATAAACTAGTTGGAAAGGAGTGAACCCTGTTGATGTTTTCACTGAGGTTCGGTATGCAAAAGCATGGAAAATAACATGTTGTGCCGATTCGACCGATGAATACCAATGATTCGTCGGATCATGATAACTAAAACTTTGTTGATGGACTCAACCAGACCGTTGGCTTGTGGATAATAAGGAGTTGAGCTATCATGACGCAAACCAAGCTGGCCTGTAAGTTCTGTCATCATAATGTTTCGAAAATGGTGCCCATGGTCAGTGATTATCGCTTGTGGGACACCAAACCTAGCAATAATATGATTGAATATGAAAATTGCAGCTGTCTTGCCGTCAGCCTCGAATGTAGGCATCGCCTCGGCCCACTTAGTAAAATAATCAACCACAAGGATGATATACGCATGCCCCCCGGCCGAGTGAGGGTTACATGTAATAAAGTCGATACCCCATTTGGCAAAAGGACCAACGACAATTATAGGGTGGAGAGGAGCAGGCGGTGCGCACATCTTGCGATCAAACACTTGACAGTTGTGGCATTTTCGGACCGCAATGATACAATCTTTAAACATGGACGGCCAGAAGTAGCCAGCACGCAGCACCTTCTGGGCTGTGGCATACCCAGACATATGACCGCCACACGCTCCAGAATGACAGTCATTCAAAACCCTTTCTGCCTCTTCATGAGTTAAGCAACGTCGGAAAACCAAGTCTGCCCCACGGCGATAAAGAGTATCTCCAATAATTTTGTACTGTTGGGACTGGAATCGAATCTTCCGACGTTCTGACTTTGAAGCTTCAGGCCGAAAGGATTGGGTTTGGAGATAGACGATTATATCCCCATACCACAGATCTAAAGTGCTGATGAGAAACAAAGATTAGTCCGCAATTGGTTCTTCTGCCACAGTTTCCGTGTCAGCACGCGGGAAATCACACATCAACTCTGCAAAAACTAAAGATTCCTTAGACTTAGATTTTTCAAATTCTAAGTCGAACTCTTGCAGGATAACGATCCATTTAGAGTACTTGCCCCCTAGCAATTGTTTAGTCAAAATGTAAATCATAGGGTTGCAATTTGAAATGACTGTAGTTTTACGGAGCAGAATGTAGTGACGAAAACGCTGGACAGCCTGAACGGCTGCCAGGGCCAATTTCTCCACATGGGAATATTTTAGCTCAGTGGGATTTAATGTCCTACTAAGATAATATATCACATGTTCCATTCCGACTTCGTCTTCCTGAACTAACACCATTCCAATAGTGGAATGGGAGGCGGCGAGGTACAAAAAGTAATCTTGGTTGAAGTTGGGAGGATGCAACAACGGTGCATGGGTCAACGCGTGTTTAAGTGCATCAAAAGATTTCTGAGCAATCTCATCCCAAGAGAATTGAGCGTTCTGTTTCAAAAACCGTGTAAAACCTTTGGTAACCTCGGTGTAGTTAGGAATGAATCGGCGTAAAAAGTTTGCTTTCCCCTGCAAACTTTGGAGTTGGCGAAGACTCGAAGGAGGAGGCAATTTGATGATAGCTTCTACCTTCGAGGGATCGACGCGAATGCCGGCTTTTGAAACTAAAAATCCCAGCAATCGTCCCACTTCTATACAGAAGACACATTTGTGTGGGTTCAACCGTATACGATAATGCCTACACCTCATAAAGATTGCTCGTAAATGGACAAGGTGATCAGCTCGATGTAATGAATGAGCGGGCAAATCATCGAGATATGGTTGCACAATGTGTTTGATGTCATGAAACGCATAAGACATCGCCCTTTGAAAAGTGGCTCCAGCATTCTTAAGCCCAAAAGGTAATTTGCAATAAGCAAATGTCCCCCATGGACAAATGAAAGCCGTTTTTGGTTGATCGGTAGGTAGAATATTGATTTGATTGTAACCGGAAAAACCGTCCATAAAGGAAAATATTTCACTGTTGGCACAATCATCAATTATTTGATCGATATAGGGCGTTGGATAGTTGTCCTTAGGACAAGCACGATTGATATCCCTATAGTCGATGCATATTCTTATTGTTCCCTATTTTTTGTTTACCGGAACAATATTCGATACCCAATCCGTTAACGGGATCGGATAAATGAAACCTGCTTTCAACAGCTTCTCAACTTCTGCTTTAATTGCAGCCGCTTTTCATGGGTGAATCTGACGCAAACGTTGCCGGATGGGTTTAGCGTCCAGGTAAGTCTTAATCTCATGGACAACAATTGTGGGATCAATTCCTGGCATTTCCTCATAGGACCAGGCAAACACGTCGCGGAATTCTTGAAATAGGGCCTTATATGTCTGAATTTCATCATCTAAACACAAGGCACTTATATGAATGTTTTCAATGATTTCGGGCTTGACTGAAATGTCAATGGGAACAGTGCAAGAGATGTTTCCCAAATTCAGCTCTGAATCAAGATGTTTCATTGGACTCTGAGCTTCTTTGACATATTCAGCTATAAAAATTGATGAGAAATCGTTTTCAAAACGATCATCCTCAGGTAAAAATGAAGATCTATGATGGAGATCCTCCCATGGTAAATCGTCTACACACAGGACTTCACAAAGTTGTTCGTCAGATGACACAACTTCGGGAAACGTTATTAACTCCGAGGTTGACGTGAAAAGTGATTCCTCACGGACCACATTCATTTGGTCGATTTTGGTTGAACGCGAGTCGGTAAAAGACTGCACGGCTTCATAAGAAATTTCATATGGACTCAAAGGCATAGCATCACCAAATGAGTCTATTTCAGATTCAGAAGGAACGATCCAAGGATCGTCGTAAACAATGGTATCTGATGTAATCATATGAATGGATGCGAACGAAGACACGGCGCTGATTGGAGGAAAAGGAAAAGTTCCCAGCAAACCGGCATCTTTAACTAATCCTACGCCAACATCCTTATAAGGGATAGTCATTTTACTGACATGCTGGATACTCTCTGAAGAGGCTGGGTCGGATGAAAAGTAAGCCAGCTGGTCTATGGTCACGATCTTGCCATTATGTGGAAATTTTATTACTCTGAAGACCGATGAGACGACCGCTGTCATAGCGTAAGACCAACTTCGACCCAAGAGAAGGTTGTAGTCTAGAGGGGCATCAACCACCTCCACATCCAGACTAACGGTGTTTCCTTCAACCCCTATAGGCAAATCCTGTAGAATGCCAAACGGATGGAACCCACGGCCATCAAAGGCCTTAAGAATTGTCGGGGATTGATTTAGTGAAGGAGAACCAAGCGATCTCCAGCACTGTATCGACATAATACACGTGGAAGCTCCCTCATCAATTACAGTCCGATGAATAGGCCTGTTTTTTACTATCACTGGTATCTGGAAAGCCATCTGATGAGGTAAACGCGGTGTACTATTTTCCAGATCAAAGATTATTAGGTTCGGGTCCTGAACATCAACAGCTCCTATAGCCGACAAAAGTAATTTTCGTTGTGCTGGGCATGATTGCAGCACTTCTAAAGCCGACATTGCTGAGGGTGAAACAGCTAAATCCTCAACAATGTTGTAATTCTGGGCTGCTCTCGCATGTGGATTGAAAGCAGACCTTCGAAGTACACCCTTGGCAGGCGGTTTGATTGCTAAGTCAGGGTTAGGTTTCTCGATCTGTAGTGGATCGGAACCGGGAGCTGAGGTTGATGGATTTGACTGAGAAGATTCTGCTTCTTTCGATCCATCAACAGGACTTTTACTACCATAATCATGTGACCGAGTCGCAATCCTTACATGAGACATCATCAATGTGGGTTCTTCAGTGGCACTCGAGGAAGAACCTATCATTTTGCTATCTTTTGGAAATGGGTCCTTCAAGACAACAGGAATTTGGGAACCCTTGACGATTTTTGCAACCTCGGCCCGATGAGGGCAATCTCTTGTAAAATGATCCTCTTCACAAATAAGACAAGGATAACGAGGCTTGCACTTTTCGTCATTGGTTTCCGATTTTTTTGTTTTCTCATTTGGAGTTTTGTCTGTTTTATTCTTCTTCTTGCCTTTCTTTTTCCCACCGTTTTTTGATTTAGCCGTAGATGACTCTACAGCGTGAACATCAGCGGAAACTTCAGCAGAAGATTCTCCTGTCGGGGAGTCTGGTAAGGTTATAATGGGTGAAGAATTCTTTGAAGACTTCTTCTTGCTTTTAGTATTCACCGTACCAATCATGCCATCAACAGCATGAGATCCCGAAGGAGCAGCAGTGATTTGATTTGACTTTGGAAGATCTGGGATCTTTTCGTGTAACGTACCCGACTGAGTATAAACTAAGTCAAGGTACTGTGCCTGAGCAATCACTTGCTCCTCAGTAACTACTCCGGCCTTAGCTACGTCTTCAGTAATCTTCGGTAATAATGATTTAACAAACCATTCAGCTAAGATTTGGTCCGGGATAAAAACTTTCACTAATCGCCTTCGACGTCTCCATTCATGAATATGATCGGAAATATAAGTGGACTTCGACTGTTTTAATGAAGTTAGTAACTCGGTGTCATTATCATACCTGACCGGCAACTGAAAATGAGTTAAGAACGAGGTAGCTAACTGACTAAAATTATAAAAAGAGGCTCGTGGTAACTCAATGTACCACTTGGCCGTGAGACCAACGAGTGTACACTGAAAAAGACGTAAACGGATCGAATCATCCGAGATGGAATTTGAGGCACACCAGAGGTGGTAAGTCATCACATGATTTGACGGATCCTCTCTAGACTTACCCTCGAACTTGGGTATGTCACTGGGCAACTTATTTGGCATTGGCGGCCAGAACGGAAGATAATTTATTGGATCGTTCGTTAGGCGCGTCAAGTCTGGTAAATCCAAAGTTGCGATAAATGGTAATTGCCGATTAGGATCCCTAAAACTCTGGGTCACAAGACCAGTCCCAGGAGGAGGATATCCAGGATAACTTGGAATAGGAATCGCATTCGGGATATTGTATCCTCCCGGAAAACCAGGATTAACCGGACCGTACTGGGGTTGTTGTGGTTGTTGATAAGTGTACCCAGGATACGGCTGATACTGGTAAACCGGTTGCTGGACAGCAGGCCCGTATTGGTACTGTCCCTGGTACGGTTGATAAACGAATTGTGGTTGACTAGTGACAACCGTACTTAAACCATGCTGTCCTACAGGCATCTGAACCGTAGTTTGAACCGTGGATCTAGACAATGGTAAAGATGTCTGAGGAGTAGTGGCAGAGACAGTAGAAACCGGAGCTGTCGATACTCCAGAAGTAAGTGTGGTGGAAGGAACAGATGTTGCGGAAGTTGCAGCAGTCGTTTGAGATGGAGTACTAGGTGCAATGGGCGACTGAGTAACTACCGAAGGTACAGAAGTTTGAACGTTAGACTGGACTGGTTGCTGGGGTGGACCAGAAACTAAAGGTTGTCCAGTTTGAGATGACAACTGTACGCTTGGCTGCAACACCTGTTGAACTTGCGATGGATCCCACACTATGTTCATTCTGGGGTATTGACCCATGACAGGTTGAGGATATTGAGATCCATAACCGGATTGAGGGTAGGATTCATAATTGAAAGGTACATTTCCCGTACCTTGAACATATGATTGACCTTGGGGTGGTTGATAACCTTGACTCGAGTACTGACCTTGGGGTAGATACCCTTGAGGTAAGTACTGGTACTGGGGTTGACCTTAAGGCATAAATTGATACTGAGGTTGACCTTGGGGTACATATTGAGGCTGGGGTTGACCTTGAGGAATGTACTGTACCATGGGTACATACTGTCCTTGAGGTTGCCCCCCAGACGTAATTTGTGTACCTTGAGGTTTCCCCCCAGGTGTTAATTGAGGCTGCCCCCCAGGCAGTAACTAGCCACCTTGAGGTTGAGAACTGGGAATTGAACCTGACATCATATAAATGTCTCCTACGCCCAACGGTTTATTACCATTGTTTCCAGTTAATAACCCATGTCCAATGGGTTGAGGAGATGCTCCCGCAAAAGTACCAGAAAGTGACTGATACCCAGCAGGAACAGAAGGACCACCGTACAAGAAAGATTCAGGAGATTGAGTAAACACGGACGACTGACTAGACATATTTACAGGAGTATAAATGCCTCCGGGTGGATAAGGAGTACGAGGTGGAGAAAAACTTGTCCCTGAGTTGTCCAAGTAATTAGTTAACGAAAGATACCAAGTAGTACTTCTAGGTGGACTGTAAAAAATGGATTCACGCTCCCTTAGATCAATAGTAGGTTGATCTTCAGGGATAGGGACGCCTATTTCTTCTTCTGGAGCAAGTTCTTCAATAGCTATCAAACCAGAAGGAAGATTTTCGGTGATGACTCTTTCTACCCTAGGTGAATCAGGAACACTAGAAGTTGGAGTAACAGGTTCAGATATTTCAGGTTCTTCGCCTATATCACTAGTAGATGAAAAACTACCAGCAAGCTCGGAAACTGCAACAGCTTCAGGATTATAAGCTGTTTCTAGAATTTGGTAATCTGGATGGACTACCAACGAAGACTCTCCTTCTTCAGGTGAACCTACTTTACTGCCACTAGGAGGAGTTACAAGGACTTTCAAACCTTCGTAATGACCCGGGACGTCTTCAAGAGGTTCGCCCCGAAGTCTACGGGACTTCCTCAACAAATCGGCCACGGTAACAATCTCAGGAGACTGGCCCCGAAGTCTACGGGACTGTCTCGGTAATTCAGCCACAGTTAAAGACTTTTAACTACTGCACACGCAAACAAAGTAAAATCTCAAAGAAAACCGCGTAAAGTCTCTAAAGAACCAAACAAATTCGAATCACACGCCTAAAGAATCTAGGGCGTCAAACCAAACACAAACAGTAACTTTTCGGACCGAAAACACTAGTTGGTGATGAAGCCCAACATCGCCGAATTCAGTACAGAAGTGGTGGGTGGAACAGTTACCCCGGCAACCTGCTTAATGAATAGACTGGACCAAGTTCCTCCACTTTAACCGTCTCGAGTGAAGTGAACCCCCCAGAAAATCCAAGTGAGTCTAGCCGACATCTGCTCCAGGTACAGTGGGATCTTCCCTCCACTGTCACCTCGGGTAGAATCCTAAAGATAATGGTCACTAAGGTTACCAACAGCAACAAATATACCTGGGGGAACAGTCTACGACCCGATAGCACGCAAGGGCAGAGTAACAAGCTCAATCCCCTTGCCGGCTCCTTGACAATAATCCAAGGTTTACCGACAAGTGACCCCAGGCTCCTCGATAATAATCCGAGGTTTACCGTTTGTAGTACGTGCGTATCTGGAGTCTTTCCCAATGAAGGAGGATTGATCCCCTCACTGGTTCGGACACGGTCTCGTGCTTCTCCTTTAAGAGGAGCTTTCCCAGAGTACAAATGAAACAGTTGGATTTATCCTACCACAAGATAAGCTACTTGTTTGGTTTTACTGTCTTGGAGAGTTAATTACTCTCCTACTCCAAGACACTAGCCTGATCTATATTGGTGTTTCAGAGCCCTAGCAAATAAAAAGTTACTAAGTTGATTTTACTTTAAGCATTAATTTTTATGGCTTTTCTTTAGGACAAAAGGTAGCGGAGATGAAACTGATGGTGTGTAGACTCGACTCAAACCCACTAAAAGATGCACTTAGGATGATTTATACTAATTTTCTTTTTCAATGAATTCCCTAGCTAAGAGAGTTGGAGAATGCAAAATTGATATAAAGACAACTTTCTTGGCAATGAAAATCAAAGAAACAATCTCTTTATCTTTTCCAAAGCATACAACACATGACCACTAATTATTTCGCGAAAATTCCTTTTCTTTTCAAAGACACAAATGCTACTAAAGCAAACTTTTCTTCAAAAGAGATTTTTTGGATTTTTTCCCTACTTAACAAAGCATATAAAAATCAAAAATCAAATTTTAAAAACCTATGAAAATTAAATCAATTCTACTTAAAAGCAAATCAAAGAGAAATTCACCTAATAAGCAAATCTAATGAGGCCAAAACCTACAAAGTATGATCCCAGGATGTTTTACTTAGTCATGATTTAACTAAGGACTAGTCAATGCAGAATCAAAAACTAGTCAAAAACAAAAATCAAAATCTTTTGTTCTTTTACATAAAATGAAATTCACAGTTCAATCAACAAACTTTTTCGAGATTCGGCAAAGAGACAAAACAAAGGTAGGTGTCTCACACGGGTGGATTCTACAAAAGGTCCGACTCCTAAGAAGACTACAAAGACCAGGGATATCCAAGGTTTTACGACTTCTAAAGCCAAAGTCACTACAGGACCAATGCAAAAATCAAACCCTAAGGCTAGAACCTCTACGAATTCCACTAAAACTCTTGACACTGATGAAACAAGCTTAGATGAAGATTTATGGCAGGTAACCAGTGGATCTGGGCAGTAAAAACAACTTATAAACAAAATCTAAGAGGCAAAAAGGAGAAAATGGAAATTTTCTCAATTTTGACAGGGTATGCAGGCAACCTGTTTGCACAGGTGCGTGTACGCTCTGTGCACAAAGCTGCAGTGCGTACAGTTACACACTGTGCTTAACGCAGACGCTGGGTACTTCTAGCAAAATCAAGAAAAACTAAAATCTAATTTAACCCTAAGCTAAGCCACCCAAATGCACAGTTAGACAGCCAAAAACCAGAAAGAAAACAACTTATCTCAAATCAAAGTTTCACACAAAGGAAAAATCATTCACATCAATGGAGTGTCCCCAGCGGAGTCGCCATTTTGTCATGCGGAAAGAGTCAATTTTGTGGACAAAACCGACCTCCCTAGAAGCTAAGGCTTTCTAGTGACAAACAAGACAATTAAACACTATCTTTCCCTAAATATGCGTTTAGAATACAAGTAATCAGGTGTTTATAACATACCTTTAGTCCAACGCTTTGTAGTAGTCCAGCCTCGCCGATCCGGATGAGCTCCTCCTTCTCTTCGAAACCTGCATTCACTAACAAGCAAATGATTACATAGCACCTGAATAACTCATAAAATAAAACATATTCATCATACAGACCAAGGAGTATATGAAACAAATCATGTATAACAACTTGTTGAGAAAAATGAGCTTAATTGTATTAAGTGGAAACAAAAGAAACCATTACAACCTGAGCCTTGGTGTTGTGCAAGTCCCTCCCAGGGTCCAGCAAGAGTTTTCCTTTACTTTGATCAGCTCACCCACTTCCAAATGAAGCTAAGAAAGGATGGGAATCTCTCCTCTCAAGCTCTATAAGGGAGTCCTAATCTCAGCAGCATCTACCCTTAGGAATGTTCAGCTTTCAACCTCCCCTCCCTCTGGCCCAATGCCTGTATTTATAGTGCTTTGGAGGAAGTTAATCAGGTCCACCATGAATGGGATAAGCCCCTCTTTCAATGGGATAGCTCCCCTCTTCATGGGATAAGTTCCTCTTACATAGGGATGCATGAACCATCTGGAGGTGCTCAATCCACATCAAACCATCTTCTAGAATGCTCTAGAAATGACCACAAGTAACTTTTTTGAAGTGAAACTTGCGCCTTTTGACCTTTACAGGAGTACGCACCCAGCCCTTTACATACAGAGCGTACAAGTACGCAGGCTTTATGAACTGGAGGTGCGTACACGCAGGTAAGGCTAAGAGAAACTGCGTAACCAGAGTTAATTGACTTTTAAGGACTTTCTCTCTTTCTTGGAGTTTGACATGAGGAGAAGAGGTATGAGACTTGCCAAGGAGGATAGTATGATAGTTGATAGAGCCATACTAACTGTAGATAGTCATGGTGACAAATTTTTGTGTAACAGATGCCAACAAGTATATCAGTTCTTGCATTTTTTCTTACATTACCAAACTATCAATTAAGAAGTAAAGTATGTACACTCCTCTACCTACTCTTAATAGGCCCTATGAATCCATCCCAAAGGACTACATGTATGGTTTTCCTTAAACCAAGTATGGAAATGATTTTGTTTTCGTGGTTTTTTGAACAATTTTTTGAAGAAGAATATCACAACAAAGACCACTTCAAAGCTCTTATTTGAATGGGTGTGGGTAAATTTTGGGATACCATAGACCATCATATTATATTGGGACAATAGGCTCATAACAATATTTGTTTCAAGCCTCTAGACACTACTAGACACCAAGCTCACCAAATCCACTACCTTCCACCCAAAACTGATGCCCAGATGGAGGTCGTCAACAAGATGATCATGCATATCTTTCATATGTACAACTCCATGCATCCACACACATTTGTTGAAAGTTTCCCCTAAATTCATAATAGCTACAACAAATATATCCATATCTCTATTAACCACATCCCTTTTCAGGTGGGCCTAAGGTTTCAACAATTGGGTAGTCTCGATGTAGCACTAAGTGTTGTGTTGACACAGGTGGAGTCTTCCCATGATCACTTTGAGGATTAAAAAGCAACCAAATTCATTGAATGGATTCAACACATACATCAATACGTTCATGCTATTTTATGGAAAACCAATACTAATTACAAACAGTGCCATGATAAACACCGACTACCACACAAATTCTAGGTTGGAGATCGGGTTTTGTTGTATTTATAGAAATAAGACCTTACACGACCCCATTGGAATATTTTTCCACTTCATTATGGACCTTATACCATCACCAAGGATGTGGGTGACAATTATTTTGAGCTATATATTCCCCCCTTCCTTGGCTTACACCTAGTGTTCATTTTGGACCTAATTTAGCCATACTTTCCATAATTATTGGACAAATCAAAGATATCATACTAGTTGACATCGATAGATATCAACCCCAAATCCATGGAATAGGAAACCATTGACCATATCATGGACACCAAGTTAAAGGAACTCGCCAACTAGGGATCTCATTTTATTAGGTTGACAAAGAAGGGTAGCTCCTACATCAAGGAAAGTGGTTCACGTAGGGCTAAGCTCAACTGAAATTTCCCCATATTATGAGGGCCCTCAATGCAATGGATACCATTACTTCTTAATAGGGGAGAGCTAATCTAGGTCGACATTAATGGCAACCTATATATTTCATTGGCTCTAATCATGTTTCTCCATCTTAGTAGTTTTTCTACAAGTTTTAGGGTCCTAAACATATGGGCCCATTTTGAGGCCCTAAATGATATTTTTTTGACATGGAAAGGGGCCAAGAAATAGTTATATTCATGTATACTTCTCGACTATACCTTTCCAATGGGATACTGAGCATGCCAAATGGAGATCATATGCAAAAGTTATGACCTCGGGAAGTTGATGTACCCCATTTAGGCCAAAAATCCTTTTGGTGTTTCATCTACTAGGGTTAGTTTTTTGGATGTTTAAGGTTTCCTCAATACTTCTTTATGTTAAAAAGGGCCTATTAGCATCATTTTAATTTGCTATGGAAACTGTGCATAGCCCTCACATCTCTTCTCAAAGATAAGTTTTCACCATTCAAGTGAATCTCTTTCATTCCACATTATTTATAGTTTTAGAAATTCCATTTATTAATAGAAGTCAAATTTTACAGTATCTCCTTGTTTTTGCTATATAAATATGTATTTCATTTCATTCCCTTCTTAAATCCATATCATGTCTCCTAAAAATAAATGACTGAACCACACAATATTATGTTGATTGTGCATCAGATCTTAGCAATCTATCTAGAATCCACTTTCTCAATTGTGAACGGGACTTTATGCTCGAATGATTCTTCCTCGCATTCGTTCTGGTGTATTTCCTTTGTTATCATGGGTTTTCAAGCTCTGTTGTCAGCTAAATAATTCTCTTTGTTGGCTAAGGTTATGTTTTTTGTAGCTCGTCAACAACGATAGTTCCTGTTTTGTTGGAACTCCAAGATGTTGGCTTTGTTCCTTTAAATTATCATCCCTACTAATAGTCGCATGTCTTATGCATGTCAATCTCCACCACATGCTCATAATTTTCCTGAGTAAGTCAATTTTGCCTATGGACTTTGGAACAAGATGTTGAATTAGTTTGCTCCCTCAAGCTTTGCTATTCTTGACTATATTTTTCGCAAAACTAATTGTGGATTATTCATTGCTCTCCTTTACTATGTAACAACAACCCTAACACTTGGTATTTAAATTTCTATACCCAAATGGTTCTTATTCCATTAAGTTAGCTACTACCTCTTTGTGCGGACTCACACACAAAACTTTGTTTTAATCATTTAACTCATTCTAACACCACTTATTGATATTATCATTATAACATTCATTATAGAGAATAATAACATAAATAAGAATAAGAAACAACATATTTTACTTAATAAAACCCTAACAAATTATGAGGGAAACATCTATGGGTGAAAGTAATGTATTTTATTTATCAACACTAATTTTACAATTAGACTGACAATCCACACCACCGATCTCTCAGGATGCCTTGATGTAACTATCTTGGTGTTATTGCATTTCTTACACAAACCAATATAGATCCATCTTAAGCATATTTCTAACATGATGAGAGAGGGGTAAAATTTCTTAAGTGCAAACTTCTTTTAGAGTAAAAAAATTGAAAAAAATTGCATCTCTCTCATCCCATGAAAAATCCCAAAGAAATAGATATGTGTGTGTGTGTGTAGAGAGAGAGATATATATAATTGTTTAAATTGTATTTTTTAATGCTATATATAGTACATAACTTAAACTTGTAAGTCCAAAAAAAATGATTGGATTTCTAAAAAAAACATATACCTAAAAAAAAGTCAAAATGTAAAAATGCATATACTACTTCAAATGTTTTAACCACAAAAACTTTCTTGGAAAATAGGAGTTGGTAGATGTATTTTAATACATGATGTGTTCAAGTGAATAGGTGAATATACAATGAAAGATCCATGTCGTTGCACTTTTTTTTTCAATATCATGACAGGCATTTTTTTCTACTCTAGAAAAAAAAACAAACAAAAACACAAAACACAAAACACAAAGCACAAACAAAAAAACAAAAACAAAACACAAACAAAAAAAAAAAAACTTTCTTTTTCAATTAATATATATATATATAATATAAGTTTACATTAAAATATTTTGCATAACATATGCATTGAGGCATTTTATGTGTGCACATTAAATATTTTTTGTTGTATTAAAACACAAACACAAACACAAACAAAACCAAAACAAAAAACAGAACAAAAACAAAACAAAAAAAATAACTTTCTTTTTCAATTACTTTATATGATATTATATATATATATATATAAATATATATAAATATAATATAAATAGATATAAATAAATATATAAAATATATTATATATATTATATATATATATATATATATATATATATATATATATATATATATATATATATAGTTTACATTAAAATATTTTGCATAACATATGCATTGAGGCATTTTATGTGTACACATTAAAATATTTTTTATTGTCATTAATATATTTTTAAATATACATCTATATTGGCTTGTATTAAAATATTTTATTGATAACTCAAATTGATTTGTTATTTTGAATATTTTTAAATGACATATTAATTCTACATTAAGAATTCAATGAATTACATATATCCCTCTTATTATTCTTATTATGAAATACACGTTATTTTATTTTTAAACTATGAATACTTTTTTCTTATTATATACAACATTACAATGTTTAAGTTTAATTTATTTTTTAATTTATGTATAGATATATGTAAAGTTGATATTTACATAAATTAGTTAACATAGATCTTCAAATAGTTTATTTAAATCCAGTATGTAAATATTTTGAAAAGTATAAGGTTTAAACATCTTACTAACACGTTTTTTTTACTTCTATTTTTTATACAAGAAATTATATTACGTTATATGGACAATTAATAAAACATGCATAGCATAATCATTTTTATTTTTTGTTATAGCTAACATTTCTTTCTATTAGAGAATATTTTAGTTTTATTTTAAGATGTTGAATGCAGACATGGAATTACACATTAAGCTCATATTTTCTAGTTTTATTTTAAGATTGACACGTGTTAGCTCCATGTTGAATACAGAGGCAAAATTACACATCACACTCATATTGGGCTGTAGAATGAGCCTCTCGAGTTAATTACCACTAATTTCATCAACCTACACCATTAATCTAACCACCAAATATTTATCTAAATAAATTTTAACTTTTAGATTTATCATATTTTAACAAGAGCATATATCCAATTGCACTTTTAGATCTACCATAGATCATTTGGATAATTTAACTTTTTGAAGCTATGCAAACAAGATTAATAATTGTGATGTAGCATAGTCCCTGCCTTTACCATTGATTAATTATCTTTCTACACAGTATAATATTTTCACACACGCATTTATTTTCCACACAACCACCTTATGATAACCACCTCTGCACAGCGTCCCCAGCACATTTTCCTCCCCACAACTACCTATGCACTCAATAATTCATTTCGATCAGTCATAGACATTTGAAGTTGTTATTAATTGATGTGGTAAAAAATGCACTTACATTCATAGAAGCATGCGAACAAACAAAAAAAAACATTTATGAGGTGGTTCCAAACCCATCCAATCTATTGTGCAGGAGTGCAGAGCTCTACACAAAATCGGTCCACTACCCGAACATACCATTCTTCGCACAACTTAGAGTGCAGAGCTCTACACAAAATCGTTCCACACCCCGAACATACCATTCTTCGCACAACTTATCCACATTTATAGCTTAGGTTATTACTGTTACCATTAAAGAAACACGGTTTATGTTTGTTAACAGGGAGCTGTGAGCAAAGGTATGAAACATTTTTTTGGTGTGTGAGATAGAGCCATTGTCATCACCAATCTCTGCGCAGTTACGTTGGGCCAGGGGCTTTGGAATATAACCCAAGACTTAATTATTATGAATAGAAAACCAACTGTAATATTTATTGACATGTATATTATTCACTAACTATTAGTGAGAAGAGTATTTAATATTATTGACATAGCACAAAAACGTTAGGTTATGGTATTTGCAAGAAGGTAAGGAGTCCATCGATTTGATAGACAAAATAATATTCTAGATTTTTTTTTGGATATTTCAGAATTGCATAATTAGCCTTGGGATTGTTGTATAAACTGATAATTACATTGACATGACGTAGTAGCTCATTGCGCAGAACTCCACACTCTTGCACAATGAACTAGCTCATTATGTGTAAGTGCAGAACTCTGCACAAACTCGTTCTGCACCCCACACATTACCATAGCATCAAACTAATGGAGACTAATTTTATGTGAGGAATCGCCCAAAAAAGAAAACCAAAAACATCCATTTCGGATTATATTAAGTGAAAAACACTATGAACAATCACACTTACATATATGATACAACGTTTAAAATAAGGTTATTTTTTTCTAATAAATTCATATTATCAACTTATTCAATTGGTGTAGCTCTGTGTCTAGAATCTGTGCGTCCAAGTTTGACTCTTGCTCTCATTTTCGCTAGATAGCTCCGCTGGGGATTTTCCATTTGTTTCAGGGATGAGGTAAGAATTCTTAAAGCCAATACTTGTCACGTAACCTTTTTCCACTTGGCTACATGAGTTCTCTGAGCGTCATAGAGAAAACTGAAGGCTCCACCAATGGCTTATGCCTTATCTGTTACCGCTAATATGTCGTGGCATGTGGAACAATACCCTATAACCAAGACCTCTTGAACATGTACAATGAAAAAAGGGCAGGGAGCTTGATAAATTTTCGTTTCAAATAGAAAGGACGAAAGTTCAAATTGGGAAAAGCTCTCAAGCCATAAATTATACATTTGCAAAGCAAGTAAAGCAAGAAATTGAAAATGTTTTTTTTTTTACAATTGACACAGAGTGTACAAATTTATGAAACATGCAATTTCACATGCATTGTATAACAAAAGATCTGTATTTTCTTCTAATCAAAGTCCATAATAGATGCAAATTTTTCCAATGGTTAACTTCATCAAAAAATGTTTAGTGGTCTAAACATTAGCGAGCTCGGATGACACGCCTACTTAACCCTTGACCCACAAAGAATGACCTGTCACGAAATCCAATCTCGAGGCTACAAAGTTACAACCAATGTGACATCTGATGTTCCTTATATGTCAGGAAGGTGCTAGCATAGCACATTACCACACCATACATAGCGGAATCTGCCCACTTAATGTTAATGATAGTTGGATTAGGGGCCGACTTCTCGGCTTAATACGGGGAAGGAATTTACTTACCAACCAACCGATTCGCTACACACCAAAGACAATCTTATACATACGCTACTGGATATGCCAGAGAGAACCATGCTTATCCACCGCTACTTCATGCCATACTTGCATTTGGTCCATCTTGTGAAACCCAAATATGCTTATGACACGATTTGCAACTACAACTTTAATTGGATCTACCTTTGCTTACCTTCGCATTACATGGGCCACATGTCACGTTGAAACATGCCATCACATGTTGGGCAGTCACAACACATGGGTGGACGAGTTTGGCAAGCAAGTCGGCACTGAACATCACATTGGGATTCAACTTAGGAAAACTTGCAGTAACACAACGATCAATTGCAAGAAACATATGAAAAAATAATTCCATAAAAAATAAAAAATAACTCCAGAGATTTCAGTGCTTGCTTATGGCCTTGAATAAAGAACTCTCATTCTATGGTGGAATATTGGATAAGAAGAATAAATCCCTTGTTGATGGAAGACTTTGGAAGAACTACAAGCATGAAATAAATTTAATTCAGACTTCCATTCCAGTGCTTAGTGCTTAGCTTCTCTATCCTTTATCGAAGAAGAGTGAGTGAACACATTATTCATGTTGGAATTGTAAGGTTTTTCCACCATACTCTTGAATTCTATACCCTCACTACAATTTCCACTATAGCTCATGTCATAGACTTGGTATCGTAAAACATACCGAATCTCTAATACGATGAAAATAAAATAAAATTATTGGATATGAATGTGAAATTATTGACAGACGTGGAAATAAAATGTTCTCTGTGTGTGGGTTAATGGTCTTTTTAGTTCCACTAAAGTAGGATTACCATAGTATTCAAATTTCTTGTGGTTTATTAACCACTATCTAGATCAGTTTTAACTTTTATGTTTGACCCTATACCCACGTTAGATTTTGCTAATAACCTTAACTGCAAGTATCACTGGTGAGAAGGAATTCCATAAAATTCTATAACAATTGTGATCAATAGCCATATACTTATTTTATTGGTATTTTTGTATGTTTTTTTATTACTATTCTGACATGGTTTCTATGGAGTAAAACGTGGTTTCCACAAGTTTACATGGTTATGTTGTGTATGTTGTGATAGTTTTTGGTTATCAATCAATGGATGCATATATTTCAATGTTGATAAAAATGTGCAGCATATATTTTAATGTTGATAAAAGTGTGCAGACAATTGTGATTTATATCCTCTTTGTGCATGTAATTTTTCATGGAAATTGTTGAAAATACAGATTGATTTGTTTTAGTCTTTGAAATACTTGTGCGGAATTTTATTGTGTGGAAGTCATTGTGTAGAGGTCCTCCACACAATTAACTTTTTCATAATGAAAATAATTTGATATGCTTTGTAGGGACCACCACTATGAAACTCATTGTGCAGAAGGAACTTCCACACAATGGACTTCCATACAAAAATTCAAGTTACATGGACCTAGTTTCCAAAAATGAAAATTTTGCAAAATGAATATAATTTAATATGATTTGTAAGGACGACCACTATGAAGTTCATTATGTGGAATGAAATTCCATACAACATACTTTCGTACATAAATTCAATTAATGTGGAACTGATTTCCCAAAAATTTAATATATATTCTAAGAGTTTAAATCAAAAGTTAGAGCTCAAAGGAACTATACTTCCATTGGGTGATATAAATGAGTGCCTAGGATAACATCAAAAGGCTTTGTCACCATAAATACACTTCAAGCATATTTGTTTCAGCTACAGTGAATTCAAGCTTATTTCCTTCGTGTTTATTGTAGTTGAATTGCATGGTGATTTTATACACTATGCACTCTTCTTTGAATGGCATCAAGGAGGCACTTATTGCTTAGATTCTTTGACCTTTATCGATGAAGAGAGAGTGAAAATTTTATTCATTGTGTTGGAATTGTAAGTTTTTTCCACAATACTCTTGAATTCAATATCCTCGCTACAATTTCCACTACAGTTCGAGTCATAGACTTAGCGCCGGAATACATGCCAGCTCACTAATGCATTGACAATAAAATAAAATTATTGGAGATGAATGTGAAATTATTGAAAGACATTGAAATAACAAGTACTCTCAGAGCGGGTTAATAGTCTTATTAGTTCCACTAAATTAGGATTACCATGGTAATCGATTTGCCTATGGTTTATTACCCACTATCTAGATCAGTTTTAATTTATATGTCTGATCCTATGCCCATGTTAGATTGTGCTAAAAATTTTGAATGCAAGGCCAACTGGAGAGAATGAATGCCATAAATTTATGTAACAATTGCGATCAAGAGTCATATACTTATTCTATTGGTCTTTCTGCCTGATCTTTTATGACTATTCTGATATGGTTTCCATCGATCAAAAGGTGGTTTCCATAAGTTTATATGGTTATGTTATGTATGTCTTCACCATGTTTGGATATCAATCAATATTTGCATTCGGTAGCAGATATTTCAATGTTGATAAAAATTTGTAGACAATTGTGATTTCTATCCTCCTTATGGATGTAGTTTTTCATGGAAATTCCTTAAAATATAGATTTATTTGTTTCATTCTTAGAGGTACTTGTGCGTAAGTTTATTGTGTGGAATTAATTGTGTGGAGGTCCTCCACACAAGTAAATTTCGCACAATGAAAGTAATTTGATATGCTTTATAGGGACCACCACTATGAAGCTCATTGTGCAGAATGAACTTCCGTTGTAACCACCCCTCCCATATCTACTTGTTTTCACCATTATTCTAGGATAATCACAAGAGGAAGAAATAATATGACATGAATCAACCTCCTAAGTACATTTAAGGAAGTGTAATCAACCAACCAAAACTTTACTGACCTTCCTCAAGAGCTACAAGATGCCCAAGAGCTAAACCACCCCTCCAGGTGCCCAAACAATGAGTTCACTTTATTTTTCAATGATCTGGACTCTAGTCACATGAATAACACAACATAAATTTGACTATAGGCCTCCAATCACATGAATAAGGCTACAAGGGAGTGACTACAACCTACTTTTCCAAGTTTTGTGCCTTTAGTCGCGAAATCCGAGACACCTTTTCTACGCTAGTCTCTAGACCACTGCTCAGATCTTGAAGAGACTTTCTAGAACAATAAATGACACAAAGACAAAGACTTTAACCCAAAAATTTGTCAAAAACTTGACCTAACCAATATTAACCATGACATTCATTTTGTCAAACACATTGTGAACATGTAATCTACAAGTCATGAATGCATATCCAAACATAGGGGTTTGATACTTATTTGATTATCATCAAGAAGGTCTAATGCCCTCTCATAATAGTTGAAATAACAATTTTTATTCAATGCATTCTTCAACCATTTATATATTCATCAAACATGTTAAGAGCCATAGACAATATACATCTTAAAATTAACATATAACCATCCTCTAAACCAACATTAACCAACATATAAACCATGGAAACTTAGTCATAATATCACCTACATAATCAATACATATGCTCATAGATCACAATATAAAATACCTCTTATTAACATACAAAAATGCCAACCAAGTCAGAGACTTGCACCTACCAGTTGACCATAGACTAGGTTGAACCAAATATTTCTTTCAATTATTCACCCTCATGCCATACTCCAAGCATAAATGCGGGATCTCATAGAATAAAAACAAAGACAAACCAAGGCTTCCAGAGGCCAAATTGCCTCAACCCTCAACCAATGATTACACCTCACGGTCAAACATCACTATCCATCACTAGATCGACCTCTACCCAAGTTTTCTAAGGCTCCAAAACATTTGTTCTGACCTGGATCCAGGACTAAAAACTCAACCCACAACTTCTGCAAAGCTCTAGAGTGTTTGTCCAACCAGGGCTCTAGGACTAGTAACTCAACCCACCAAGGGCTCTAGAGTGTTTACCCAACCAAGGATTCCAGGTCTAGTAACTCAACCCAATTTGTTCGAGGGCCTGCAGAGCGTTTGTCCAACCAAGGATCCAGGAACTAATAACTCAACCCACATCCATAAGGAACGTGAACACCAATCATCAAACAAATGGGAAAACCCACAACACCATAGCTATCTAAGAAATGGCAAGGCTAGGAGAAACTGTTATCAATCCAAGCAATCCTCCATGCCAGTTACAGATCATAACCAAGAAACCACATGCATGCCAAAACTAGAAAAGAAATTATACATGCAACTTGATACCTGCAAATAAATCTCATTGTAGTTGTTGATACAATTGTTCCCTTACACTTTCCTACTTTGCTTTGCCTTATTTCTCGAAATCCAACTGAATGCCAGAGTGCTGCAAGCATACTCTAAGAATACTCTAAGTCTACAAGACTATGAGAGAGAGAATAGAAAGAGAGATCCATTCTAGAATTGAAAAAAACCATGAACTGATCCTCATAATACTTTTTATCATTGAGGCCTATATTTTCTTCATTTTCCTCTATTTTTCCTTCAATTTCCTTCACATGCAATCTTGTGACCTTTCAACTTTCTTTTCTCCTATTTTCCTTTATTTTCATAAATAAATTCCAATTAATGTCTCTTTGCCTTTGCTAATTCCTTTTCAAATTTCCTTAGCCATAATAAACCAAAGTGACACACACTGGATTTTTTTACCACCATTCAGCTTGGAATATGTGTTCCATGACCTTGGTCTTATATTTTTTTTACAAGAATTTTTAACTCGGGTTATCACATCTGCACAACAAACTTCGGCAAAAAGATCAAAGTTGACCTGATTTCCCAAAATAAAATTTTGGGCAATTAAAATAATTTGATATGTTTTGTAGAGACAATCACTTTGAAATTCATTATGTGGAATGAACTTCTACAAAATTAAATTCCGCACATAAATTCAATTGAAGTGGACCTGCTTTCACAAAAAGTTAATATATATTCATTTTATCTAACGGTTTAAATCAAAATTTAGAGTTCAAATGAACTATACTTCCATCGGGTGATATAAAAAAGTGCCTATAATAAGATCAAAAGGCTTTGTAACCATAAATACACTTCAAGAATATTTGTTTCAGCTGCGTTGAATTCAAGCCCATTTCCCTCTCATTTATTGTAGTTGAATTGTAAGGTGGTTTTACAGACTATGCACTCTTCTTTGAATGGTGGCATAGAGGCACTTATTTCTTAGATTCTCTTTCCTTTATTGAAGAAGAGTGAGTGAACACGTTATTCATCAGGTTGGAATTGTAAGGTTTTTCCACCATACTCTTGATTTCAATATCCTCACTATAGTTTCCACTACAGTTCGTGTCATGGACTTGCGTCGAAAAACATATCGTGTCACTTGTCCGTGATGAAAATAAAATACAATTATTGGAGATGAATGTGAAATTTTTACCAGACAGTGAAAGAACGTGCTCTCTAAGCGAGTTAATAGTATTATTAGTTCCGCTGAAGTAGGATTACCATAGAAATCTATTTTCCTGTGGTTTATTAACCATTATTTAGATTAGTTTTAATTTTTATATGTCTAACACTATGCCCACCTTAGATTGTTCTAACAAATTTGAATGCAAGGCTAACCGGAGAGCAGGAATGCCATAAAATTCCGTAGCAATTATGATCAAGAGCCAGACACTTATTCTATTGGTCTTTACACCTAATTTTTAATGACCTAATTTTTAATGACTATTCTAATATGGTTTGCATGGATCGAAAGGTGGTTTCCATAAGTTTATATGGCTGTGTTGTGTATGTCGTCATCATTGTTGGTTGTCAATAAATGTTTGCGTCTCGTAGCAAATATTTCAATGTTAATAAAAATGTGCAAACAATTGTGACTTCATATCCTCCTTGTGCATGTAGTTTTTCATGGAAGTTGGAAGTTGCTTAAAATACAGATTGATTTGTTTCAGCCTTAGAGGTACCTATGTAGAATTTTATTGTGTGGAGGTCCTCCAAATAATGGACTTTTGCAGAATGAAAATAATTTGATATGCTTTGTAGAGAACACAACTATGAAGCCCATTGTGCAGAATGAACTTTTCCATAACTAACTTCCACACATAAATTCAAGTAAACTTCCGCACAATGAAAAATATTCGATATGCTTGTAGGGACCACCACTATGAAATTCATTGTGCGGAATGAACTTCTGCGCAACATACTTCCTCACATAAATTCAATTAACATGGACCTGATTTCCCATAAATTCAATTAACATGGAAGAAGTGTGCAACAATTATTTATATGATTTAAGTGGTGTACGTAACATGTTCATATGCATCGTCGTCTTTTGCGTAGGAAAAGGAGAGTAAGAATTTTCTTTTTGAAAAAAAAACAAGCAAAAAGGTTGTTCTCAAAATTTGTCCAAATTTCCCAATGTTCTCCTCTCGCATTGGGCATTGCGACTCAACATTTTCAAACTCACTGCAAATTCCTTGCATATTTTAATGCAAATAATGTGTATCTCCACTCGTCGAAATCATAGATGAAGTTATCCTCTTGGAGTAAAATTCCACTACAAAGGGAATTGTAGCTACACAATACCATAGGTGCATTTAGGACTAATACCAATTTTTTTATACAAAGTCGAATCTTATTACTGTGATTTTTGAGTTAATTGAAACATACAGATCTCGTCGAGTGCAGCAGAGTGCAGTTCTTTACTATGAAGGAATTTGTGAGTCTCATGGAGTACAACTCCACCTTGAAGAAAATTGTGATTGTGATGAACAACGTTAGAAACAAAAATTTGTCAAATTAACCAAAATTTTTGCAGAAAAGATGAGCATTTGAATGGCAATTCGCACCACACAATTATCACAAAGGCAAAGGCATAAGGATCATAGTACCATTACTTACCTATATATTGCACTGCAACCTGTAACTTGCCGAATGGTTGTACTGTTGTGACTCGTCTCGTGTTGAGGCTAATTGATACTAGTTGCCAAGATTTTGGGGGACGACATGCGTGCTTCTTGGTCAGCATTAACCCTATCAGCTTAGTGGCCTACACAATAAATTTCTTCCATAAATGTCTTCCATATCGCCTGTAGCATATACATTAAACATATTAAACACTTGTGAATCCTTGCCTAGACTCAATAATTACGAAAAACAGGCATCTGTGCATCATGTCCCTAATTGAATTGTAACAACGTTATTAATATTTTCCTAGGCTCTATCAAAAAATAGCTAATCATTGTTTCGAATCCCATGGTGTGGAGAAGGAATACATTGTGCAGAATGCACAAGCTCCCTCCACACAATGAAATCTCTACACAAGGAAATATAATTTGTTCTCATTCATCACCCCCTGCCTTTGCATTCCACACAATGAATTGGGGATTTATTTAGCCCGTCCACCCCTCCTCCCCCTCTCCTCTAGTTAAAGAGCCTGTAATCGCGTCAGTTCTAGCATGATAGTGCAGTGGGTTAATAGTGTTAGTCTCACTGTTAGTGTCAAAGCACACACCTACATAATAGCCACTCACAAAATTATCTTTTTTCTTATTTTAAAATTATTTGCACTAACCAATAACAAAAATAGAATACTTTCCACTAGGGAAATTATATCCCATCAAAACTCGCTTAACCAATCAAAAATTAAAAATAAAAATATCAAAAAATTAGAAAATTATTTTGAATTTACGAAAAAATAAAAATATTAAACCTTTTATCCACACTTTAATTAAAATAAAAAATTATTAAAAATCAATGTACTTTAACACGGGGCAAATACTATAATCCGTGAAAAAACAAAGACTAATAAAAATACTTCTCAAATATTATATTTACGTTAAAGTTAATTATCGAACACTCTATATGTGATATCCGTATAAAGTATGTAAAAAGTGCGTCTATGCATTATATGCATACAAATGCATTATGTTGTTTAGATCTCCCTTCATGTGGAATCAACTTAATGTTCTTAATGATTTTTAAAAATTAAAAGCTCGTTAACTTTAGAAGTGTATTTTATGTACCACCTCCTAATTATTGATTTTATATTTAAGGGGGAAATGGAAACACTTAATATAATATATATTAGAAGGTTAATTATACATATTAATTTATTTATTTATGTATGTGGAGTTTTATATATATATATATATATTTATTTATTTATTTATTGTGTGGAGTGTGGAAACATTTTTCTGGTTGATTATTAAGCATAATTAAAGTTTATGAAATTAAAGAATGCAATACTACCACAAACCAGAAGCAATTGGAAATGGTCAACTCGGTTCAAAATTAATTATATAAAAAAAATTAAGTTATAAATGAGAAAGAGATTATATGCAAAATTATATATATATATATATATATATATATATATATATATATATATATATATATATTATTTAATGAGAATAAATTATTATTAGTAGTAGTTGTAGTTAAAGATAATAATTAATTAGAAAGGTTAAAGGAGGAGGAGGTGAAATTAAAGAATGCATACTACCACAAACCATAAGCAATTGGAAATGGTCAAATCAGTTCAAAATTAATTATATAAAAAAAAATTAAGTTATAAATGAGAAAGAGATTATATGAAAAATTATAATATATATATATATATATATATATATATATATATATATATTATTTAATGAGAATAAATTATTATTAGTAGTAGTTGTAGTTAAAGGTAATAATTAATTAGAAAGGTTAAGGAAGGAGGAGGTGGTGGTTTGATATTTATAAATTTGTGTTTAATTATGTTTTTTTAATTAAAATAATAATAATATATTTTTAAGATCACTATACATTAAGATTGTGTATGAGATCTTTTTGTTTATGGGATAAGACACTTGTTTGGATGCAACTATTTGACTTCTAATGTTTACAAAGTTATACATACTCTACCCTTATAAATTTGAATTTATAACGTTTTATAAAAAACACATATTCTTAAACATTCAGTAATCTTCCGATAAATAACTAATTTTAATTGTTCCTAATATTATAAATATAAATACAAAAAGAAAAAGAAAAATGATATATATCAACTTTAACATATCCAAACAAAAATAAAGCTTCCATGGTATCTATCCTTACCTGTGTGATTATCCTCCTCTTTATATAGGTTTGTTGACGGTGCTGGACCCGCCAAAATTTAGGGGATCTCCTCGATATGAAGTCCCAACTAGACCTCACACCATTTGGAATAGGAGTCCCAACAGTGCATGATAGTGCAATGACTTGACTGCGGTAGCGCGTAGAGGTAAGTATGATAACTTTAGTGAGAACAAGTGTGTGACCATATGGAGAGTCAAGTGCAATGCATGAAGGTTCTAACACATAGAGGGAAAAAGGAAGTGTGCCCCTTAGAAGCTTGTAATAGTACGCAGCTTGAAAGGAACACACGAACGAAATAACATCACAAGCTAAAATGCATAATAGTCCACAAGTTAAAGTGATGAGTTAATCCAACAACACAGATTCAACAAGGTTCGTACAAATGCATACAAATTAGTTCATAAGAAAATGTGTAAGTTAAACAACATACATTTCCAATACAACAAGAGTAGTCCTATTATATTAACAACATATACATGAAAGTATGTTGGCTCTGATTTTATTATTATAAGTGAAAGTTTCATTCGTACATACACCATTGACGACCACTAGCCCCAATAGTGGAACATTACAGTCAAGAACGCCTACTCCTCCAAAGAAGTATACTCACTCTACAATATGGAGAAGCCAAGGCTCTTCATAATAATCCCAAGCCTTTTCTAAGCATAAGGCTAGCCAAAATCTTGGCTCCCAAAAGCTTCGTGTATGAGTTATGAGATTCTATTTATAACAAAGGGTGGGGTGACCCTTGACATTTTCCCTTGTGGCTCTTTGACTTCCCTTATGACTCATCGACTTCTTCACTAAATGACACATTACATTACATAATGAATTTTCATATTCCAATATTGACACTTGGAATTTCACTTACAACATATTTACAAATAATATTACATTTTCCACATGTACCCATGTAAGGAAAAATAGGTTAGAGATAGCCTAAAAGACAAAACACTATGATTCCAAAGTTTGGGGGAATTCGAACTCGGTAACCCCCAATTGATGCTTTTCGGTCACATATCGATGCCAAGCTTGGAACTATGGGTGTCCCCAAACTATTTAATGGTATCTTTCTACAAGAGGAGTCTTACCTCCATGGAATCTAGGTATATGGTCTTGGAACTTATATCCAACTCATTCTGAAGCATGAGAAACATGGTATTGACCATGACAGGACCACCGATGTACTTGTTCATGTTGTGTGTGCTCAGCACCAAGTCTTCTCTGATGGCCTCTCGTCTTAGATTCTCCAAGTACCAATCGATCTCCGATCAAACTTGGTTCTTGGGTTTAGCATCAGTGAGGGAACCGATTGATGGGATCCTATATGTTTTCACCATGACATCCAAACTATTGTACAACTGCACATATGAGACTCATATGATGTTGATGAATGAGGCGAGTTTCTCATAATTATGGGTCAACATTTGGACATTTTCTTTCTCCGGATCTACCTTTGGCTTCATCTTCTTCTCTAAGTCAAGCGGGGCCCATTTGTACCACATTGTCCACTCTTGTACATGGACGATGGTAGCATGTATATTCTTGAGGGTTTGAACATACTCCTTGCTCCGCTGCTATAAGCCACACACATGGGAAATTGCTTTATGTGTGGTAACAAATCCTTCATAGAGATTCTGCATGGTATCACCATGTGTTGATACTTCATCACATATCATTGTCTTCATCTCTCCTAATGCGGAAACTGCATTCTGTGCTGATGCTCAGATTTTTTCTGCTTCTTTCTTGACAACTTGCAAATTATTTTCCAGTTGCTCATTCTTAGTCATCAAGTAGTTAAAATTTGATTTTTTTTGCTCCTACATAAGCCAATCTGACTTCGGAGAGGGCAGTTGGATGCTTCCTAGTGTCTAACACTATTCTAACACTATCACCCTTTCCTTGATGAATGAAGGTGATGCGTGATCATCCAAAAAGTGCGTCCTCCACACCTCCACAATCTTCTTCAAAAACTCGTCAAATGATAGATTGTACACATCCATGACTAGATCATCATCAAGGAGAAAAAAATCTCCTTGCTCACTCAGGGTTGGTTCTGATACTAAAGGTGGTGGAGACTAAGAGATGACTTGTGGTGCTCTTGACATCAGGCCAATGTCTTCATTTTGTGGCTCTTATTCAAACTCCATGTCTATCACTTCAATCAATTTCTCAATCTACTGAGAAAGTTCCCAATCTTGCATCTGTTCATCCTCTCCCTCAGTTTTTGGTTTTTCCGGCACATCAACCTGTATCGATGTTCTTTGCTCTTTCATCGCACCTTTCCTTTTCTCTTCTTCCTGCTTCTGCTTCTCTTCTCTTTCTCTCCTCCTCAACTCTTGTTCTTCCTTCAACTTATTCTTTGTCTCCTACAGCTTCAGTTCTTCTTCATACAACTTCTGCTTTTCTTTCTTCATTCTCTCTACTCTCTTCATTTGTTGCTCCTGGTTTTATTCTGCTACCAAAGTTTCCATCTCTAGGATAGTATCTTCTTTCATTTGGAAACTTTTCTATCCCTTTGGGTTCTCAACAATCTTCCTCTTTCCCTTATCTTACACTAGATTGTTTCCTTCTACTGCTATTGTTGTTGCTTCCAAAGATGATGTTGTCTGCAGAGAAACTTTCCAAGTTCTTGCTAAACTGACTGGATCATTAAGTCTAGAGGCATTGTAACGGTACCTCCAAGGACCCTCCTCTGGCTCATGAAATGTCCTGTCGATCCATGGAAAGTACAATCATGTATAGTGGTCCTTCTAAATATCATGGGGATCATACAGATTTAAGTCTTTAGAGTTGAAATAAAACTTCACTATGTCGTTAGCCTTGATATCCACATCTTTCAAGATCTTAATATCATATAATATGATCCACAAAGGAAGAGAGGGCCATGGCGCTTTATTCTTCCTATGAAGTCTTGCTGACAACCCTATCGTGAGGTGGTATCAAATTTCTTGCATAATCAATTTTTCAGTGGAATACCTTGGTAGAACATGTGGAGGCTTCTCTCCACCAAACACTCTGATGAAGGTGCCACCTGGTGAGGCATACCAATCTGCAATGTTTATTATCGCCTCCATTACTTCTCAAGACATGCAAGGTGGATCCTGCTCAAATATAAGCTTTACAATAGGACGATAAAACGGTTAGTTAGTTTTGCCATTACTCATTGATATTTACATTCACAAAGTAACTTACAATAGATGTTGATTGCAGTCTCTTGTGGTGTCCATATCGAGCCCATGCCAAGGAATTGTTGTTGGGCACATATTGCATCGAGTAAATACGCAGACATGTAAAACCTTTCTTTCTTATTTTTGGGTGGATTCCAAGACTTAGCCAGATGGAGGTTCAACTAGTGAGCCAACATATCCTACTAGTTGAATGGCATCCCATCATTCACCAACTGGTCTAGTAAGACTACCCACCCTTCAAGAAAGGTTTTTGTGTTCTTGACCGTATATTATGTAAGCAAAGATGATCAAAAATTGGTAAGCCTTCCTCAGGGACATTAAACATGAGTGGGTGTCTACCTAAACATTGATAGATCTTTCACCCAATGATTGAAAATGTCTCTAGTGTTCACATAGCTATGAGTGGAATAGAAAAGTGAGTACATGCGCTTCACCATCTCAGACAAGTGATACATTTTTTGAAAGTTCTCTACCCTAAAGGTGGCAATCTCTCTCTCATTGGCATTTCTCAATGTCATACTCTGTTCATCTGTATGTGAGACAATCCAGCTAATGATGTCTGCACATGGGAAGGTGGGCTAACTGCATGCAACCTTGTATAATTCTAACTGCTTGATGCTAAGATAAACCTTTCGGTCCTCTAAGTCTACCTTGAAGTCTTCCGCAAAAGTATCTTTGATATGTTGCCAATTTAGTGTTGTTCCCTTCTCAATGAACAACTGAGTATCTACTTAAACGAGTATATCAACCGATATCTACTGAACTAATTCTCCAATACTACTCTCGGCAGTTTCCTTTGATGCATCTATCTTGGATGCCATGTTAATTGTAACTACTAGAGAGGTGCTCAATAACTGATGTACCTGTGGGTTAGAGAGGGCACTCATGACAAGAAAATGTCAGCTAAAAACAAAACAACTTCAAGAAAATATCAAGAAACAAACTGGGCTCATGATGGGAAGGATTAGGCAATATTGGTTGACAAAGGTGAGAGACTAACTATGGGAGTTGCACATTGTGCAGTCCCAGCAGTTACTGTGGGAGCTTGATGACTGTAACTATGAAATGCACAGTTTAGTCTAGGCTAGGGCCTAGGAGATACTGTGTATTACGCAACCTTAGTGACCAAGCTGGGATATTGGCTCCTCGAACTACACAGTATGTAGCTGGAGCCAACCGAGGCTAGGATCTACGCAATTCTAGAAGCCAAACCAGAGGCTTGAGTCTCCATATTGTCTAGAGTTAGCTGTGCACAGTGAGATTCGAGCAAGGGGACCCGGATCTTCCCAATGGGACTGTGAAAAGAAAGCAGATCTTAAGGATGGTCTGATGTTGAGTGCATATCTAACTAAGTGTTGATGCATGCATGTGAAACAAATGTAGTAATTGATTAAACTGAAGGAAAGCAAAGCATGTGAAGAGAGTTGCCGCAACGGTGATTGTTAGTGAAAAAATGGGAAAACACACAAGACACTTGGGAAAGGCAATCTATAACTTGAAACAACACTTCTACAATCTAAAACAAGTTAAAAAGGAAATGGTCATTTTCAAAGAAATAAGTGAAACAACACTCACACAAGATAAACAATAAAAGGTGACAGAAAAAGCAGCAAAAGAGTAGAAAAGCAAAACCCACCAATAAAAGCAACGACGATTGCTCAGAAGGCTCCTTAATGTAGAAATTTTCAATGTAAATTAGCCTAAAAATGCAATATAACCAAAACAAAATACTTTAACCTACTTCTACAATCAATTTGTGGAAGCTTTAAAAGATTTGAGCAAGATCAAGTTGAACACATATAACAAGAAGAAGAATCAATGCACATGAAACACAGAAGAATACTTAGGGGAAAGCCTCATCGAAAAACCTTACTATCTGTATTATCATACAAGTTGGAAATATCTCAAAATTACACGAAGCCTTAGCTCACATAGCTAGCCAGCTCTCAGTACAATCCTCACAGATGCTCACATGCAAAATAGACTTCTCATAAACCTTCTCCTCTGTCCTCCAAGTTCCTATTTCCTTATGCAGTTTCTCCTGGGTGATCCTCCTATTACCAAGTGGAACACTAATCACTCACACTGATCTCACACCCTGTAAAACTGCACAATCCTTAAGGAATGATCTTCCTTCTGCATGCATGAGTTTTGTTTATAGGAAAACACATGCAACTGATAGTACACTATCCCTGTCTTTAATCTCAACTGGGTCTTTCTTAGAATAGACATGCATGAGTTACTGATGAGAGAATATTCAGTTATCTAGAGTACACTAGTTGAGTGCATGCATTCATCAACTGGCTGATAACTCACAATTAATTCCTCAAATAGTTTGGAACTAATTTAATTGGACTTAACTCAGTAAACTAAGCTAACTAATTACAACTCAAATATAACTCAATCTTATCTCCTTATAGAAGGATGATCTCCTTAATTTAAGGGATAACTGTTGCATGACTTCAGAAAGACTTCTAACTTGAATTTCTCCAACTAATTAACTCAAGATGAATTAATTAATTATTTTTCAAGTAGCTGGTGAGACTAAATTCGAATTTTAATTCACAATTTTAATTCAAGGACAAATTAAAATTGGGATATTCTTGTTGCCACATTTCAACACTCCCTCTCAACAAGAAAGGGATTATCTACCACCCCAATCCTGTCTCTATCGAACTTGAATTTACACTTTGACAATGCCTTTGTCAAAATGTGAGCATCTTGCTCCTTTGTCGAAATATACTGCAACAACATGATCCTCCTCGCTACACAGTCTCTTAGATGATGATATCAGATGTCGATGTGCTTGAACCTATCATGAAATACTGTATTCTCAGAGAGTTTGATACAACTCTAATTATCACAATAAATCACAGTTGGATCCATCCTCTGATCAAGCAAACCAACTAGGATCTTTCGCATCCAGATGGCCTCACATGTTGCTTGACTTGTAGCCATGTATTCAACCTCTGTCGAGCTAAGTGCAACCGACCTCTGTTTCTTGCTGTACCAAGAAACTATAGCTGACCCAAGGTTGAAAATCCCTCCTGATGTGCTCTTCCGATCTGATGGACTCCCTGCCCAATCTGCATCAGTGAGTCCCTATAGCTTCACTCCCTCTTTCCTTCTGTACCATAATCCATACTGAGATGTTCCTTTGAGGTATCTCAATACATGCTTTGTCTCCTTCAAAAACATCTTGGTAGGTTGAACCATCACTTGAATCAGCTTGTTCACCGCATAGCACAAATCTGGTCATGTGTTCACTAATTACATCAATGAACGCACAAGCTGCCTGTACACAGTAGCCTCTACTACTTCACCTGAAGTAGCTTCCTCCTTCTTCCAGTTACCTACTAGAGGAGTCTGCATGGGCTTGTACTTCTCCATGTGGAATCTCCTAAGTATCTCGTTGTCATACTTGCCCTGAGACACAAACAACTCCCTATCCTTCTGCCACACTTCCATGCCAAGGAAGTAATGAATAAGACTTATGTCTTTCATCTCGACTCTTGTAAGGTCCTCCTTGCAAGACATGATCAACTAATCATCACCTGTCAATATGAGATCATTAGCATAAAGTACAATGATCAACGGCTTACCTTTCACCATGATGTGGTATAGGTTTGCATCCGCTTGTGATGCAGGGTTATCCCCACACATACCCACAGTATGCATAACAATGCATAAATACATCTGTCCCAGGTATTTGACTCACAAAGGAGTCAAATATTCAACCATACATGGTTAAGGCCCTTTTAGCCACAGTTCTTTATATATCAGAACCAATCACCCCACTTAAACCTCCTATCGGGAGTTAAATTAATCCTCAAGCCTTCATTTGCCCATTTATTAAAGTCTTCTGTTATATGTTTCCTATCTAGACTTCAAAACCTTTCATAACCTTCATTAACCCTTATACCACACATATGTAACCCTTTCCCTCTCTTAACGTTGGTTAATTATGTTTTAACGTATAAACCTTCTCATCGACCCTATTTCCCTTTATAACCCTTTACAAAGGAAAAGCCCTTTATAAAGTATTAACCCCACAAACATACCTTTTTGCCTTTGTATGCCTCTGCACACTTTCCAAGATTAACTTTATCGCTGATCACAATCAAGGCTTTCCGTGGTAACATTAACACACATCTCCTCCACATCCCTGATGTGCGATAACCTTCCTGAACTCAAATATTATACAGCTGTGATTATAAACCTTCTCGGGTCCGCTTCTTTTCCATATGTCTTATCACAATTCCTTATAATTCAGAACCATAACACTTTATTACAATACAAAGGATTTCCGCTCCAAACCATAAAACCGAACTTCAAACCTTATAAACTCTCATTCATAAAGATCGTCAGGTCCGCTCATCGACCCTTCGCATTATCACAAGTCGCTTTCCCTTCACTCTTCTCTGATCAAACAACTTGCATATTAATCTTCTGCCATCGATCTACACTTAGTAGATCCGACGGTTCACTCTGACTTCGGATGAACCACGAGCACGGGGGTTAACTGCCTGATAAAGCAGTTTACCCTCTCCACTTTGCTAACACGCATCGTGATATGTATGGAATCGAAAGACTAACCTTCGATACCACTTACCACTCCTTTTTCGCTCGAATACCACTTAAGGTTATAAAGCTACCTTTTCACCAGTTATCTCCCATGCTCTCCTCGTATGCGAAGACTGTTTATCTTTGAGATCTAACGGTTCATATGCACCGATACTTTACTTCTCTGCTTCTTCTTTTTACTTAGAATTTACGCTGTTTCTTTAGTGCTTCTCTGTGGTTTGGGATTTCCTCAAGGTTTCACCTTCCGCCTCCATTGCTCAACTTCTTTGAGCTTAACTCTTTAGAGAATTCTCACTTCGCTCTTTCTCTCCAGAGCTACACTCTGTCTCTTCACTTGGACTCAAAGATCCCTTTATGATTTCTCTAAATCATTTGCTCCTCTACGTCCTTTAGAACTCTACTTGCAACCCTATTATAGAACCTAAAAATTCATGAGTAATTCATCCATGAAATACTCATTTCACGCATACTGACACAGCGAGGAATAGATATATATATATATATATATATATATATATATATAAACAAATGATTACATTCGATACTTCTCTATCTCGCACAGGCCTATTCTTCAATATTGTGGCCTCTCTTTCTGACTCTGTCCATAGGCTTACATATATGCCAGTGAGTTCGATTGAACTCATCCTGGTTCGAATCCCAAATCTATTGAACTGAATCCTAAATCCTCTATGTCCACTTCTAACTCATTAAATTCCTAAAATCTCTCTCTTGTTCCTCAAATCATGAACTACTTTAAGAGCTGGATTTGACTTCTAAATCTTTGTCATTACTAACCACTCATGTCCTCCTTATTCAAGATCATTTACAAGATATCTCACACATCTAATTTATTGCTATTCTATGCACTCAAAAGCCTAATATTACATTTATTCATCACTTAGGAATCCAACTTCATAAAAATGCATGACCCCCTCTGTCTACTTAATTACAATGATTTTCTGTTGGGTTGAATGCTCCTGCATCAGACTCCCAAAGTAGAAAATATTCATGATCTCTTGATCATGTGTCTTCTGATCTTTGTCTTCCTGGATCCCACACTTTGTTTTGTAACTGCCCAAATGCTTTGCTCCTTTGCTACTGATATACTTCTGTTGTCCTTTGCTCCATCTTAATCTTCTTGTCAATCAAGTTCAAGTTTTGATTGATCATGCTTCCTACTGCTACCATTTTCCTCCATTTGCACTGCTTCATCATCAGTTTCCACATTTCTTCAATGTCTGTGTCTAGTACATCTTTGGATTGGTCCATATTCTAAATTTTACTTATTCCTCTTTCTCTTTGCTTCAGGTTGTTGTTGTTGTCCACCAACTCTTCAATCTACTATTGGTTACTTTCAGTTTGTAGTTGTTGGTTCCTTACTTGTTCTTCTACTCTTGCTCTTGTTCCAACTTTTGCTTTGCTTGCTATACTGACTTCAACTTTTACTGTGACTCTTATGCTGACTACCTCCCTATCATCCTTACCCTCTTTCATGATTACCTCTTTCTATATTGAATCATGACTGTCCAACACTCTCCAACAATTTAACATCTTTGTTCCATGGATTGAATTATTTTATATATTCTTCTTATTTCATCTTTATTTGGCTGTTCAGCTGTGCCAAATCTCCTTCATCATCTGCAACAAAACCTGCACTCATAAAACACTCATTAAAATTGAAAACATAAGGCTTTTGTGCCTTATCTTCCTTTGGCAACAATTTAGTTTGCTGCTCTGTTTCTTCCTCCTTTGTCAGCAGATCAGTACGCTGATTTGAATTCTCAAAAGAATTCATGAGGCTGTCAATTAGTCTCTCCTCCACATCATTTATTCTAATGATGTCTTCCTGCCCTTGTCCTTTGTAGTGAACTCCTTTTTTTGCAATCATACTGTCATACTCTGAATTTTCCAGCAAATATTTCAGCAATGCAATTTCTTTGTGACACTTCACAAGTGTTTCATCATCACTTCCAATCCTAAGTTATTTCTACTACAATAATTCACTGCTTCTCTCATTTAAGAGACATTCTTCATCCTCCTTTACTTCATATTTTTTATCTTCTGAAAGATACTCTTCCATACTTCTGATAGTTTCAAAGGATTGCTCAACCTCTGCAAAACACTCTTTTATTAGTGTTCTTCCTCCCAAGGTTAAATCATTTGCATAGGTTCCTTCCTTCTTAACATCCTTCAGTAGATGTCCTTCTTCCTCAATAGCTTCCATGGCTATTTCCACTGTGCCTATCATCATAGTGAACTGATGATCCTTTACTATGTTTTCAACGAACATAGTCTCTTCTTCAAGCTTGCCTTTAATCTCTTTTTGTTTATCTTCTCCAAGAGCTATCCTTGTCTCACCATCTGCATTATCATTCTCCTTTATGATAGCTTCTATAGACTCATCCATAGACTTTTTCTTCTGTATGCAATCAAATTCTTCTTCAACTGAGAAGTTTCTTTGTCACCTTTTACTTCTAGATCTTCATCTACTCTGAAGATATCTTCAAAAGGCTTTTTTCTCCTACAGTTTCTACCATCATACACAAACTATGAGTTTTAAAAATATAAGACTCTGTGGTCTCACTTGATGGTTCAACCATCATATCTTCTTGTTGTTCTAAATCCTTCATATGATTAAAAAATTCTTCGATGGTCTCCTCTTCAATCTCTTCAAGCCCTTCACTTGGTTGCTTGATATCTTTCTCCAACTGCATATGAGACCTATCTATCTCATCTTCTTCCGAAACAGTGTTTAGATTCTGCTTATCTTCTTTCCTTTATGGCAATATCAGCAAATTTTCCTTCTTTACATGTTTCACTTGCAAACATACACAAATTGTCATATTTAAAACCATGTGATGCTTTGGCCTCACTTGAAGTTTCAGTCTTCAAGTCTTCATCTTCACTTTCTCCTAGAATTTCTCCCTATTCTAGTTCACAAATGGACTCTTCCATTTCCATTTCCAACTCATCTTCTTTGAGTTTTTCCATCAGCCACCTTACTTTCTTTCGGTGTAGCCTTCTCTTTATCTCATTCCATTCCACTGGATTATTCCTTAATATCCAACCTAGTCTCTGGCTTTCCTCAAGTATTCTCCTTAATGCATCGAGTTGTTCTTTTAACTCTGCAATCTCCTGGTCAAATTATTCTTGACTCATCTTCTTGCCATTTGCTTTGGCATTCTTCTTCTCATATCCTCTGATGTGGCTTCTCTCTAAACCTATGCTATGACTATCAGTAGTCATCTTCTTCTACTCTTTCTTCATGAGTTCCTCACTGATCTATAACAAGCCTCTACAACAGCTAGTCCTCCTCACTGCAATCTTACCTCACTAAGCTCTCCTCACTCATTCTTTTGGTAAGCACAAGTCCTCTATCTAGAACCTCCTCTTGAGAAACACCTTTGCTCCTTCTAGGCTTCTAAAATCTTTTACTCTCTCTTGAGAACACTTCAACTGTCCTCTCTCTATCCAATCTCTTGTTGGATTCTTCAGGCTCACTGCCACTTCTCTATTAGAGTGTTTTCCTTACTCTGTCTTCAAGAACACATCTGGTTTTCCTCTCACAACTTATCTTATTGTCACTTGTGTATTAGTGTAAAAACACACATTCTTAATTTAAAACAAAACATATTACCTCACATTCAAGATCTCATCATGATCTTGTTCCACCATTCCACCTGTACTTTGAATGGATTTCCTCTGTCTCTTGCATCTGCAAGTTCTACTACACATCACCTCTGTGTGCCTTCCTTCTATCAAATTAGAGTATGATCCTTCCTTGTCTGCATAAACATTTTTACACATAACTCTGTTTTCAATTCTTTCACATAGAATTTCTTTGTTCTATTTTAACCAATTGTTTCACTTACAATTTTGCACTGATACCACTAATGATGCAGGTTATCCCCGCACATACTCACAATATGCATAACAATGCATAAATACATCTGTCCCGAGTCTTTGACTCACAAAGGAGTTAAATCTTCAACCATACATGGTTAAGGCCCTTTTAGCCATAGTTATTTTTATGTCAAAACCAATCACCCTACTTAAACCTCCTATCGGGAGTTAAATTAATCCTCAAGCCTTCATTTTCCCATTTATTAAAGTCTTCCGTTATATCTTTCCTATCGGGACCTTAAAACATTTCATGACCTTCATTAACCCTTATACCACACATATGTAACCCTTTCCCTCTCTTAACTTTGGTTAAATATGTTTTAACATATAAACCTTCTCATCAGCCCTATTTCCCCTTATAACCCTTTACAAAGGAAAACCCATTTATAAAGGATTAACCCCGCAAACATACCTTTTTGCCTTTGTATGCCTCTGCACACTTTCTGAGATTAACTTTATCACTGATCGCAATCGGGGCTTTCCATGGTCACATTAACACACATCTCCTCTGCATCCCCCATGTGCGATAACCTTCTAGAACTCAAATATTATATAGCTGCGCTTATGAACCTTCTTGGGTCCACTTCTTTTCCATATGTCTTATTGCAATTCCTTATAATTCAGAACCACAACACTTTATTACAATACAAAGGATTTCCGCTCCAAACCATAAAACCGGACTTCAAACCTTATAAACTCTCATTCATAAAGATCATCGGGTCCACTCATCAGCCCTTCGCATTATCGCAAGTCGCTTTCCCTTCACTCTTCTCCGATCAAACAACTTGCATATTAATCTTCCGACGTTGATCCACACTTAGTAGATCCGAGGGTTCGCTCTGACTTCGAATGAATCACGAGCACGAGGGTTAACTACCCGATAAAGCGGTTTACCCTCTCCAATTTGCTAACATGCGTCATGATATGTATGGAATCGGAAGACTAACCTTCGATACCACTTACTACTCCTTTACCGCCTGAATACCACTTAAGGTTATAAAGCCGCCTTTTCACCAGTTATCTCTTGTGCTCTCCTCTTATGTGAAGATCGTTGATCTTTGAGATCCAACTGTTCATATGCACCGATACTTTACTTCTCCACTTCTTCTTTTTACTTAATATTTAAGCTGTTTCTTTAGTGTTTCTCTGTGGTTTGGGATTTCTTCAAGGTTTCACCTTCCGCCTCTGTTGCTCAACTTCTCTAAGCTTAAATATATAGTGAATTCTCACTTCACTCTTTCTCTCCAAAGCTACACTTTGTCTCTTCACTTGGACTGAAAGATCCCTTTATGATTCCTTTGAATCATTTTCTCCTCTGCATACTTCAAAACTCTGCTTGCAACCTTGTTACAAAACCTATGAATTCATGAGTAATTCATCCATGAAATACTCGTTTCACGCATACTGACATAGTCAAGAATAAACTTCTGTATATATATATATATATATATATATATATATATATAAACAAATGATTACATTCGAGACTTCTCTGTCTCGCACAGGCCTACTCTTCAATATTGTGGCCTCTCTTTCTGACTCTGCCCATAGGCTTACATATATGCCAGTGAGTTATGTTGAGCTCATCCTGGTTTGACTCCTAAATCTATTGAACTAACTCCTAAATCCTCTATGTCCACTTCTAACTCATTAAATTCCTAAAATCTCTCTCTTGCTCCTCGAATCATGAACTACTTTAAGAGTTGGATTTGACTTCTAACTCTTTGTCATTACTAGCGACTCATGTACTCCTTATTCCAGAGCATTTAAAAGATATCTCACACATCTAATTTATTCCTATTCTACGCACTCAAAATCCTAATATTACATTTATTCATCACTTATGAATCCAACTTCCTAAAAATGCATGACCCCCTATGTCTACTTAATTACAATGATTTTCTCTTGGGTTGAATGCTCCTGCATCAGCGTCACTCTTTGTGAAGCCCAACCTGGTGAAGTAGTTTTCTATCCTGGTGTGCCAAGCATGAGGTGCTTACTTCAGCCCGTAAAATGTTCTCTTGAGTCAACACACATGCAACTCATGATCGAAGGTCTCAAAACCTTCTGGATGCTCTATGTACACCTCTTCCTCAATCTTTCCATTGAGGAATGTAGCCTTCACATCCATCTGATGGATCTTCCAACCCATCTGTGTTGATATTTCCAACATCGATATGATAGATGAGTACCATGCAATAAGAGAAAAATTCACATCATAGTCAATCCCCTCGACCTGTGAAAAGCCATGAGCAATAAATCTTGCCTTATGCTTCTCCACGCTACCATCAGCAGCTTGCTTTACCTTGTGAAGCCAACGGGAACTCACAACTGACTTGTTCTCTAGTCTTGGAACCACGTCCCAAACACTGTTACTAACTATGGAGTCATACTCCTCCACCATATCATCAACCCAAATCAGCTGCTGCACTGCCTCCTCAAAGGAACATGGCTCGGTCTCAACACATTCCCCAACAAGGGCCATATATCTAGTGTACATCTCACGTGACCTCCTTTGTCTGCGCTGAGAAGATGGTGCTCCCACATTCTCTTTCGCATCCTCCAACAATCTGTCAGCGTCTCTTTTGCGTTTCCATCCATCTCTGGAAGACTCTGCTTGAGTGGATGTCTCCACTCCTGGAACCTCTGCATGCGGCTGCTCTGCACCAGTCTAAGGCTCATCCTCCTTAGGAGCCAATAGTTCCTCCACAGCTTGTAGTTGGATCTCCCTCACAAGGGAAACTCGCATGGAATTCTACTCATCAAACTTGAGATCTCTGTGAACCATTGTCCTCCGACTGGTAGCCAAGTACACCCAATAGTTATGAGGTGTATCAGTGTACCCCACAAGTATCCCCAACTTTGTTCTTGGTTCAAGCTTCTTCTGTGCATCCTTTGTCACATGGCAATATACTGATGAGCCAAAGATCCTGAAGTGACCCACATCTAGTTTCTTACTAGAGAAAGCTTCCTCTAGTGTCCTCATCCCAAGTATGTGATGCGAGCTTCTATTCTACAAATAGACCATTGTGTTCCATGCCTCAGCTCACAAGTGAAGTGGTAGGCCTTGGTTATGCAGCATCACCCATGCTGCCCCTACAATAGTTATGTTCTTCTTCTCGGCCACCCCATTCTGTTGTGGGTTATGACGTGTTGGAAACTCTCATTTAATTCCTTTCATTGCACACAAGTCCTTAAACTCTTGAGAGACATATTCTCCACTGTTGTCACTTCTCAAGGACTTGATCTTCTTCCCTGACTCTTTCTCGACCAAATATTTGAACTCACAAAACTTTTTGAAGGTTTGGTCCTTCTTCTGCATGAAATAAATCCATCATTTACTAGAAAAATCATCAATGAAAATCACATAATACCTTTGCTTCGTTATGGATGCCGTCGAGAATGGTCCACACAAATCAGTATGAACTCGCTCTAAGATAGCCTCTGCTTGACTCTCTCGATCATGAAAGAAAGACTTTGTGTACTTTCCCAAGGTACAACCTTTGCATGTGTCAACTTGCTCAAGTTTACCTTTGGAAAGTCCTATAGATATATACTGCATTATCTTCAAAGCCCCATGATGAAAATGGCCCAACCACCTATGCCACAACTCGCCAATATCTTGGCTTTGCACCAATTCTGCTTTCTTACTCAATGTTGTACAATCATCTACCTCTAGTTTATAGAGATTCTTCACCCGAATCCCTATCCTCTTGGTCTGACCCGTGGCTATGTGTCTTAGGAATGCCTTTCATTTACTGAAGACAACATCATAGTCTTTGTCCTCCAACATCACTACTGATACCAAGTTCTTCTTCAATCCATGCACATACTTCACACCTGTCAAGGTGAGAGGAGCTCCATGCTCCCTCTAAAAAACAATCATGCCCACTCCTGAAACACTGTACTTTCCGTCATCACCCATCTCTATATGCATCTTGAGGTCTTTCTCCTCCAAGGTACTGAATAAACTTTTATCGTCAGTCATGTGGAATGAGGCTCCACTGTCAAGATACCAAACACAACCCACCATCGATGACACCATGCATGCGATGATGGTAAAGTCCATTTCGAGCGGAGAGGCGAATGCCTCACCTTCCGATCCATTTGTGGATCCATTCTTGGACTTCTTCGATGGGAAATTAGTCGCATAATGTCCCATCTCATGACAATTAAAGCATCTCACTTTAGACTTGTCACCCTTCTTCCCTCCATGAGAAGAATTCGATTTGGAATGGGAAGCCTTCCCCTTTCCTTTCCTTGCATTACTTGCTAAGGCCAAATTTTCTTTATCATCATTCCTTGATGAAGAACCATCTTGTGTGCTCCTCTTGATCTCCTCCTGTATCAAATATGACCACAGTCGTTCCTAATCCGATAGTTTCTCCCTTCCATTCACAGAGTCCTGGTAGTTATTCCGACTCTTTAGAAGGCCGAGGAGAGCGAGGCTCACCATATCATCATCAGCAGTAGTTATTCCCACATTGCCAAGCTCATCTCTGTAGGTTGTGAGCTTGTTCAATATGTGGAAATAGTATCGCCCTTCTCCATATTGATTTTTCGAAGCTTATCCTTGAGAGCCAATTTCCTCTTGTCAGTATTGTTCTGGTAGAGGTCCTTCAATGTCTTCCACATTGAAAATGGAGTATCCTTCCCATGGAGACTCGAGACAATATGGTCTCAAACTCCCTCAAGGATGATCCGTCTCACCGTCGCTACACACTTCTTCCACTCAGCCAACTCTTGTGCATTAGCTGTAGATGGCTTTGGGATTTCTTTATCAATGAAATCCTTCAAGCCATTATCTTCTAATATAACCTCCATTCTATCTTTCCATGCTATGTAATTCGAGCTTCCTTCCAAGGCATACTCGAGCCTCAAGCCATCGAACGCCATTGACCAACCTAAAGTATGATATGAATTCGATTTGCACCTGCAACCCCGAACTTCAAACTTGGAATTCTCTTCTCAATATTCTTTTCACAGCTCCGATAACCTTTGGTATGATACCATGTAGAAATTCTGACTGCATATTAACCAGATAATGCAATATAACCAAAGCAAAATACTTTAACCTACTTCTACAATCAATTTGCAGAAGCTTTAAAATATTTGAGCAAGATCAAGCTGAACACATATAACAAGAAGAAGAATCAATGCACATGAAACATAGAAGAATACTCAATGGAAAGCCTTAGCCAAAAACCCCATATCTGTATCATCATACAAGTTGGAAATATCTTATAATTACACAAAGCCTTAGCTCTCACAACTAGCCAACTCTCAGTACAATCCTCACAGATGCTCACACGCAAAATAAACTTCTCATAAACCTTCTCCTCTGCAGTCCAAGCAACTATTTCCTTGCATAGTTTCTCCTGGGTGATCATCCTGTTACCAAGTGGAACACTGATCACTCACACTTATCTCACGCCCTGTAAAACTGTGCAATCCTCAAGGAATGATCTTCCTTCTTCATGCATGAGTTTTGTTTATAGGAAAGCACATGCAACTGATAGTACACTGTCCCTATATTTAATCTTAACTGGGTCTTTCTCAAAATATACATGCATGAGTTAATGATGAGAGAATATTTACTTATCTAGTGTACACTAGTTGAGTGCATGCATGCATCAGCTGACTGAAAACTCACAATTAGTTCGTCAAACAATTTGGAACTAATTTAATTGGACTTAACTCAACAAACTAAGCTAACTAATTACAACTCAAATATAACTCAATCTTATCTCCTTAATTAAGGGATAATCTCCTTAATTTAAGGGATAATTGTTGCATGACTTCAAAAAGACTTCTAACTTGAATTTCTCCAACTAATTAACTCAAGATGAATTAATTAATTGTTTTTCAAGTAGCTGGTGAGACTAAATTCAAATTTAATTCACAATTTTAATTCAAGGACAAATTAAAATTAGAAAATCCTTGTTGCCACATTTCAACACTTAATCTCCCTGGGAATGTTAGAGCTCCAAGATTGAATGTCAAAATGAGCTTTAGTAGCATCAATTAAATATATTTGGCCAAATTAGGGTTTATGACGCGCATGCCTAAAATCAAGGAAAAATCAACACTTAGCGGAAGTTTCTAAAAATAATTCAAGTGCCTCCTTCGGGTTACTAAAAATAGATCCCCTATTTTTTAAGGAAGATTTTTTATTTTTTCTTTTGGTTTTTTTGGAAAACAGCCATGCACTGCCAAGAAAAATTACACAATTCCAGGAATGACTTGAAAACTCTCTCGCTCATGCACTGCACATTTTCTGAGCATAGCGAGGTCTACGCAGTTTCTAGGCTCAGTGTCGGGTTTCCCCTCCATGACTGCACATTTCTAGAGCTCAAGGCTCGCTAGTAGTCAATCCTACACAATTCCCAACAACAAGGCCATTTTTCCTCAAGAATTGCACAGTTTTCTGAGGCAATCCCATAGCTGTTGATGGATCAAGTTAGGAGATTAGCTTGTGGGTTAGAAATTCAACTAAGTGAGAAAACACAAGCCAAGATGAAAATGATAAGTCTCAGTCAAAGCATGGGTACCTGGATCAATGCAAAATGAGTTAATGTGGTTTAGAAGGAAGGCTTCAAAATTGAAGAATAGGTAGAATTTTGGAGGGTGGTTGTAGCCGCTACAACATTGGTGACACAGTCATATAACTCCATCTCTCTGTATGGACGTCGTCTCATGAAAAGCGAGTGCAACTCTTCCAGAAGTATATTTCAATTCTTCAATTATCATAACTTCTTCACTTTGCTTGAGTTAAAGATGTAGTCCCCACCTTTCACTTTATCAGCAGCACACATACCAAGTCAAGCCAACTAAGTTATTTCGATTGGGGATGATGGGTATATAGATGCACAAGTAAAATAAATTGTCAGGGTCTTAGCTTCATCTTTGTTGTTGCTCCGCTACTAGTAGGCCTAGGCAATACCTTGATGGAGTCACTTTAGGAACACAAGCATTGCTCCGCTTCCAGCGAGCTTGGACAGTACCCTGACGGAGTTACTTGCTTCACCTCTTTGTGCATGAATCCTTTCTCTTTGTTCGTCCTTTATTTTATTTTTTTCATTTTTAATTTTTCAAATAACTATGCATAGGCACTTATCTATTTCATGAGGCAGAAGAGGGATCCAGAATTATTTAGAGTAGAAGATGTTGTTCCTTCAGATAAGGATATATATATATATATATATACCTCTTACATACTTGTTAAGGTTTTCCCCCTCTCCTTACTCTACTTGACTAAGTTGACAAGGGTTAACCAAAAATAGAAAAACGATTAGAGTAGGCGGTACTACTTAAGAGAGCAAGCATCATGATTTCACCATGACTCTCTCTGAAAGGAACATATTTTCCATCAAAGTATCATCAACTAGAATAAATGCAAGGCTCACATAAAGAGAGGGAATTGACAGATAACCAAGTGTTGATAGCTGTAAAAATTCCTCTAGGGTTTCACCTTGCTTGTCTAAGATGCAAAACACGGATTCATGTGAAAACTAACCTATGGGTGCAAAAGTGAATAGAAAAAGGAAAGAAGGAAGACGAAGTAACCAAATCAAGAAACAAACAAGAAAAGAAAAACTACTCCTATCCTAACCTAAGTAGAACATAGGTCAACTCACATGAAGTAATACTTCCAATGAAGCCATCAACGCATTAGTTAGCCTATGAAGGTAAGAACATGATCGACAAGAAATATATGCAATAAAACCAATAGACAAGAAAGATAAAACAATGCTAACCAATATGTTTGAAGCTTGAATGCGTCTGCAATGAAGTAAAAATAGAAAGCACATGAAAGGAACTTTGTGGATTTACCATGGTGTCCTAACACATTGTGAGTGGAAGACAAGCATGTACACACCTTTGAACTTTAAAAATGAACAAACATAAAGAAAGAAGAACACTTTTGTTTTGTAACATTGCTTGCTACATATGACTTCTCCAATACATGAGAAATAGGATCATGTGATTTCAGTGGAGGATGTGAAAATGGTAAGATAGAATGATTTTCAATGTGAACAAAAAAATGATGAGGAGCCTAGGAAGATTTAACAAATTTTTGATTTGAAGTGGAACTGACCTCAAGGCTACAAGAACCTGACATAATCATCAGCTCGGGTTGAAGTGCCTCGACAGCTTGAGGAGTTTCAAATTCATCAGAAGATGGATCATCAAAGACCGGCAGCTTAGAAAGATCAACAGTAGACAAATCAAAATCGTGATAAGATGAATGTATGAAAATATCATGACAACCACGATCAGAAAGTTCAAGATGATGGACATAGGCATCCTTATGATCTGATGGAATATAAAGATGGGATGATGAAAAAAGAGAAATTTCACCCTCTAAGTTTTTGGAAAGGTAAGATGAGAGATTGGGAGGATCAGGGAAGATAGGTTTGTCCTCTCCATGTTGAAATGAAAAACTAGCCTTCCACGTGTTCTATGAGTGATTGAAAATAGGAACATTCAAAAATAAATTTTCACAAGATTGAATAGAAATGACAGAATCATGGAATATGTCAGGATAAAATGGACGAAGTGCGGACAAAAGGAGATCTTCCTTCATCGCAAATTCTTGTTTAGATTCCCACACATACTCATCAAAAATGATATCCCAGGTTGGTTGTTCAAAACTAACTTCATCCAGAACTTTATCCTCACGAAAATCACATGTGAGATTACATAACAAAACAAAATCTGGAGGATCAAAGGGACCGAAGGACGTAGGATGAGGAGATATCACTTCAACACACCCATGAGAGTTACAACCCAAATCTACACAGAAATCTGGAGTAGGTAGGTAGGAGGAGATGGTGATAAATCCACAAGTGGATTCTCAATTTCTCCCACCTCGACCTGTAGAGCTAGAGTTGTTTGATGGGAAGGGACAAAGGGTTACTTGGGACAACAACCTTCTTTGTCTTAGATTTAGAAGCTATAACACTGAGGTATGTTGGGAGAGGTTAGAAAGATTCTAACTCAAGTGGATTCTCATAAATGTGAACAAGATATTGAAATATTTCATCCAGGAATTCCTAATCAACTTCATTTTTAGGGAATTCAAAATAGTAATGAAGAAAACAATCGTGAAAATGTTGAAGAGATTCATGAGGTAATTTTCGCAATTTTAAATTTTTTCTATTAAGATCTTTAAGGTCATAAAGAACAAAATCATGACATAGTTCTATGAAAAACTAATAAAAAAAAGTGTATAGAGGTTGCATGTAATATGTGACACAATTTCTTTGCATGCCCTTCGAAAATGAAGGCGAACAACCCACAAGAAATATCATCAGATGGGACATCATGCGTGTCACAGAAGGCAGCACAAGCAATTGTGTGCCTGAACAAGTTAGCTCCACCCTTGCCATTAAAATTATATCTGTACAAGTCATATAAGAGGCCTGTCGACACTTCAAAATGTGCAAAGATAGAAAAACATGTTGGGTTTTTGATTTGGACAGAAGTCATGAAATATGAGAAGAAATTAAAAACAAACATCAAGGGTTGAGCTTGTCATCTGGCCCTCCTTCTAGCACTAGAAATGTTGACGATGTTGGACCCACAAACATTCAATGGATCTCCTTGATATGAAGTCCCAACTAGACCTCACACTGTTTGGAGTAGGAGTCCCAGCAGTGGGTGGTAGTGTAATGCCTTGACTACAGTAGCACACAGAGGTAAGTATGATAGCTTTGGTGAGAGCAAGTGTGTGACCCTACGGAGAGTTAAGTGTGATGCATGAAGGTTATAACACATGGAGGGGAAAAGTAAGTGCACCCCTTAGAAGCCTATAACAGTACGCATCTTGAAAGGAACACACGAGACAAAAGACATCACAAGCTAAAATGCAGAATATTACACAAGTTAAAGTGACGAGTTAATACAACAACACTCATTCAACAACATTCGTACAAATGCATACAAATTAGTTCATAAGAAAATGTGTAAGTTAAGCAACACAAATTTCCAATACAACAAGAGTAGTCCTACTATATTAACAACATATGCATGAAAGTATGATGGCTCTAATTTTATTATTGTAAGTGAAAGTTCCATCCATGCATACACCATTGATGATCACTAGCCCCAATAGAGGAACATTACTGTCAAGAACACCTGCTCCTCCAAAGAGGTATACTCGCTCTACACTATGGAGAAGTCAAGGCTCTTCACAATATTCCCAAGCCTTTTCTAAGCCTAAGCCTAGCCAAAAACTTGGTGCCCAAAATCCTCTTCTATGAGTTATGAGGTTCTATTTATAACAAAGGGTGGGGTGACCCTTGACATTCTCCTTTGTGTCTCTTTGACTTCCCTCATGAATCATCAACTTCTTCTCTAAATGACACATTACATTACATAGTGAATTTTCATATTCCAATATTGACACTTGGAATTTCACTCACAAAATATTTACAAATAATATTACATTTTCCACATGTACCCATGTAAGATCAAATAAGCTAGAGATAGATTAACAAGAAAAAACACTATGATTCCAAAGTTTGGGTGAAGTCCAACTCAAAAACCTCCACTTTATGCTTCTCAGTCACATATCGATGCCAAGCTTGGTATTGTGTGATCGTGCCCCCAAATAGTTTGATGGTGTCTTTCTAAAAGCCAAATCTTGCCTCCATGGCATCCAGGTATATGGTCTTGGAACCTGTATCCAACTCGTTTTGAAGCATGAGAAGCATGATCTTCACCATGACAGGACCACTGATGTACTTTTGCATGTTGTGGATGTTCAACTCCAAGTCTCCTCTGGTGGCCTCTCATCTTCATTGCTCCAAGTACTCATCGATATCTAGCCAGACTTGGTTCTTGGGTTTAGCATCGATGAGGGAACCAATTAATGGGGTCCTGTGCATTCTCACCATGACATCCAAACTATTGTACAACCGCACATATGAGGCATGTATGTTGTTCATGAATGAGGCGAGCTTCTTGTAAATTCGGGTCAACATTCGAACCTTTTCTTTCTCCAGATCTACCTATGGCTTCATCTTCTTCTCTAAGTCAAGCGGGGCCCCTTTGTACCACATTGTCCACTCTTGTACATGGGTGATGGCAGCATGTATGTTCTTGAGAGTTTGAACAAACTCTTGGCTCTGCTTCTGTAAGCCACACACTTAAACAACTACTTTATGCACGGTGAAAAATCCATAATAGAGCTTCTACATGGTATCACCGAGTGTTGATACTTCAGCAGGTATCATTTTGTTCATCTCTCCCAAAGTGCAAAATGCATTATGCGTTGATGCTCAGAGTGGTTCTGCCTCTTGCCTGGCATCCTACAAGTTCTTTGCCAGTCACTCATTCTCAACCATCAAGTACTTAATATTTGAGCTTGTTGCTCCTGCATAGGCCAAGTTGACTTTGGAAAGGGCAATTGGATGCTTTCTGGTGTCTGACACTATCAACCTTTCCTTGATGAATGCAAGTGATGTGTGATCATCTGGAAAGTGCTTCCTTCATGCCTATACAATATTCTTCTACAACTCGTCAAATGATAGATTGTACACATCCATGAACGGATCATCATCAAGGAGAATAGAATCTCCTTGCTCACTCAGGGCTGGTTCAGATACTGAAGGTGGTGGAGAATGAGAGATGACCTGTAGTGCTCTCGGCATCAAGTCAGTGTCTTCATTATGTGGCTCTTGTTCCAACTCTGTGTCTGTCACTTCAATAAATTACTTAATCTGCTGAGCAAGCTCCCGATCCTGCTTTTGTTCACCCTTCCTCAATTGTTGGCTATTCTGGCTCATTAACTTCTATCGACGTTGTTTTCTTAGTGTCACTATGCCTTTCCTTTATTCTTCTCCCTACTTTTTCTTCTCTTCTCTTTCTCTCCTCCTCAACTCTTTTTCTTCCTTCAACTTCTCCTTTGTCTCCTACAACTTCAGTTCTACTTCCTGCAACCTCTTCTTTTCTCTCTTCCTTCACTCTGCTCTCTTCATCTGCTGCTCCCTCTTTGCTTATGTTTCCAAAGCTACCTTCTCTAGGATAATATCTACCTTCATTTTGCATCTTTTATCTCCCTCAGGGTTCTCGATAATCTTCCTCTTTCCCTTGTCCTGCAATGGATTGTTGCCTTCTGTTGTTCTTGTTGTCACTTCTGGAGCTGTTGTTGTCTACAAGTTAGATTTCCAAGTTCTTTCTAAACTGACCATCTCATTGAATCTGGAGGCATTATAGCATTACATCCAAGGGTCCTCCTCTGGCCAATGAAATGTCCCATGGATCCATGGCACATATAGTAGTCCTTCGAAATACCATGGGGATCATATGGATTAAAGTCTTTGGTGTCAAACTCAAACATCACTATGTCCTTAGCCTCAACATACACATATTTCAAGATCTTAATATCGTATAATCTGATCTGCAAAGGAAGAGCGGGAGATGGCACTTTCTTCTTCCTATGCAGTCCTGCTAACAACCTTATAGTGAAGAAACATGAAACTTCTTGCATGATCAGTTTTCAGTGGCATACCTTGGTAGAACATGCAGAAGATTATATCCACTAAACACTCTGATGAAGGTGCCACTTGGTGAGACATACAATTATGCAATGTTTACTATCACCTCCATTTCTTCTTGGGACTTGTAAGGTGGATCCTGCTCAAATATAATCTTGTACAATGTGATGATGAAATGGTCAGTGAGCCATGCCATCACTCATCGATAGTTGCAGTCAGAAAGCAACTTGAAATAGATTTTGATGGTAGTCTCTTGTGGTGTCCATATCCATCCTATGCCAAGGAACTACTATTGGGCACAGATTGCATCCAGTAAACACGTGGACATGTAAAACCTTGCTTGCTCATTCTTGGGTGGATTCTGAGCCTTAGACACATGGAGCTTCAACTGATAAGCCAATAGATCCGACCAGCCAAATGGACTCTCGTCATTCACCAATTGGTCTAGTAAGACTACCCACCCTTTAGGAAAGGATTTTGTGTTCTGTTGACCGTATATTATGCAAGAAAATATGATCAATAAATGGTAAGCCTTCCTCATGTAGTTTGTCTTGTAAACATGAGTTGGTGGTTGCCTAAACATTGACAGCTCTTTCACCCAGAGCTTAACAATGTCTCTATTGTTCACATAGCTATGGGTGGCATAGAAAAGTGAGACCATATGCTTCACTAGCTCGGGCAAGCGAAACATCTACTGAAAGTTCTTTTCCCTAAAAGTGACAATCTCTCTCCCGCTGGAACTAATCAATGTCATAGTTTGTTCATTTGTATGTGAGACAATCCACCTAATGATGTCAGCACATGGGAAGGCAGGGTACCTGCATGCAACCTTTTATAATCTTGACCGCTATATGCTAAGATAAACTTGTCAATCCTCTAAGTATGCCTTGAAGTCTTCTGTAAATGTATCATTGATCTATTACCAAATCAGTGTTGTTCCCTTCTCAATGAACAACTGAGTATCTACATAAAATGGTAGATCAACTGATATCGACTCAACTATTTCCCCAGTATTGCTCTTGACGGTTTCCTTTTATGCGGCTCTCTTGGATGCCATGTTAACTGTAACTGCTAGAGAGGTGCTCAACAACTGTTGTACCTATGGGACAAAGAGGGAACTCTTGGCAAGAAAATGTCATATAAATGCAAAACAACCTTAAGACAAGATCAAGCAGCAAACTGGGCTAATAATGCAAAATATTGTGCAGTTTTGACTGACAGAGGTGAGACACTAACTGTGGGAGCTACGCATTATGCGGTCCTAGCAATCAGTGTGGGAGCTTGACGACTGGAACTGTGCAATGCACAGTTTAGTCTAGGCCAGGTCATATTGCACAGACTTAGTGAACAAGTTGGGAGAATGGATCCTGGAACTATGCAGTGTATAGTTAGAGATAGTCCAGGCTAGACTCTGTGCAATTCCATAACCCAAGCCAAAGGCTTGAGTCTCCATATTGCATAGAGCTAGTTGTGCATAGTGAGATCCAGGCAAGGGGACCCAGATTTGCCTAAGGGGAGTGTGAAAAACAAGTAGATTTGAAGGATGGTGTGATGCTGAGTGCATATCTGATTAAGTGTTGATGCATGCATGTGAAACAAGTGCAGGAATTGATTAAACTTAAGGAAAACAAAGCATGTGGAGAGAGTTGCCACAACGGTGACTGTTGGTGAAAAAACGGAAAAACATATGCGACACTTGGGAAAGGAAATATATAACTTGAAACAACACTCCCAAAATATAAAACAATTTAAAACATCAAAATTTGTTCAAAGAAACAAGTGAAACAACACTCACACAAGCTAAACAAAAAAGTGACATAAAAAGTGGCAAAAGACTAGAAAAGCAAAACTCACCTGGAAAAGTGACAACGACTGCTTCAAAGGTTCCTTGATCTCCTTGGGTGATCCAAGTGGATATTGGTGGCCACCCGCCTATTCCACTTGGACCCCCACCATTGTTTCTTTCAATTTTTTAGTTTCCTTATTTGTAGCACAATTTATTATTTTTGGAAGTTTTTCGAGTCTTCAACTTTCGAAGTCGTTTTGAGGCCCTAAACGATGTTTTTTTGGAAAACTGAGACCAACATTGGTATTTCATTTATGTTGGTCATTCAAAAGTTTTATTCCTTGAATATATCTTTCTAACGAGTTATTGTGCATGTCAAATGGAGATCGTATGCCAATGTTACAACCCCAGAAAGTTGATGTACTAATTTACCCAAATAAGGGCCATAGTTTGGCGCTTCATCTCCTAGGGTTAGGTTTTTCGATGTTTAGGGTTTTCCATTGTTTCTAAATAATAAATAGGCCTTTGAGCCTAAGTGTAACACATTTCATAGGCATGTAGTTGCCACATCTCTTGTCAGAGATAAGCTACCATCTCCCGAGCTAATCTTATTTCCATTATGTTTGTAAGAATATTTCAGTATTTGAAATATGCCTTTGAGCCTAATTATAACACATTTCATATGCATGTAGTCGCCACATCTCTTCTCAGAGATAAGCTACCATTGCCTGAGCTACTCTTATTTCCATAATGTTTGTAAGAATATTTCAGTATTTGATATTAATGAAATGGAGTGTTATTTCTACTATATATTTTTATTTATGATTATATCTGTAATTTGTTGTGTTCTTGTTGAAAATGTGGATCAGTGGTATCAAAGCAGTCTTCTCTTTCTCTATTTTTCTTTGCATGTCCCCAACAAGGTTAGGATATAAGGAGTTAGGGCTCGATTTGGTTGAACCTTTGCAAGATCAGACTCACAAACCCCGACGACAGCCCATGGGGGAGGAAAATGAAGATGAGGGGGCAGGAGATCCTATCAAAATATTTCTCGAGGAGGCCCTCGAGAAACAAAGGAACGCGATGATGGATAACTTTTCCCAGATCCTTCAATAGCTACCCACCGACAGCACATCCACATCCAACAGCCACTCTAGAGGCTCCACTCCTTTTAAGGTACAAGTAAACTTTGACATTTCCATATTTGAGGGCTAAATAGATGCAGATGTTGTAGATAAATGGTTAAATATGCTAGAAGGATATTTTTCTGTGCATGATTTTTCAAGCCAAGAAAATATTACTTTTTCTCTTCTCAAAGTCACCCCCCACGTCAAGGGCTAGTGGGAAACCTACTGTGAGCAGAAGGATGAAAGTATGATCTCCGTGTTTTCAGTTGCACCCACTTGGAATTTGTTCTGGGATGCCATCAAGGAGCAATACTACCCTGTCAGGAGCTATGAGGATAAATACATAAAGTGGATAGCATTGCAGCAAGGAAGGGACCAAGATGTGTCGGAATATACCAATGTTTTTCATACCCTTCACATGAAGTTGGGTATCAAGGATTCTAAGAAATATTTCATACTCAAGTACCGCGGCTACCTACATAGGTACATCCAGGACGAGATGGAGTTCCTGGACATCTCCTCGCTCGGCACAGCTTACCAATACATCATCAAGATCGAGAAGAAGTTTAAAAAGAAGAAGTGAGACTTTGGATCAACGTATCTGAAACAAGGGAAAGGTGCCCCCAAATCACCGAACAAAGGACAAAGCGAAGGCGGGCAGCCCAGGACAACTCGCCAAAGCTGCAGGAAAATAACAACACCTTGAAGATGAAGAAGGACACGGAAAGTGGTGTGAGTTCCATAAGAGCTCCACTCACGACACAAGTGGGTGTTGGGCCAGGTAGTCATAGTGGTCGAGCTGAACTCTTCGGAATCAGATGAAGGTTCTGACTCTGAGTTAGAACCCGACAAGGGGAATGACAAAGGGAAGCAGATTATCAATGGAGAGACCAATGCCACCATTTCCACCACGGAGATCTAGAAGGAGGAACCCAAATATCCAAAGGAGGAGCACCTCTTCCACTCCCATATGTGGGTAAAAGGTTCCCTGCTACAGTTCATTGTTGACAGTGGGAGCCAAAAGAACCACATTTCAGCAAAGGTCGTGAAGCGGTTGGGTTTACCAACCACAACACACCTGCAACTGTACACCATCAGGTGGCTTCACCAAGAACGAGATCTTCATGTGAGACAATAGTTCTACCTTCCATACAACATCAATCCCTTCATAGATGAGGTATTATGTGACGTTGCTTCCCTTTATTTTTGTGATGTATTATTAGGCCAACCATACTAGTGGAAGCGACATGTTGTGTATGATTCAAGGCCTCGTGTTGTTATTGTTATTTTGGGAAATAAGTTGTACAGGATCCCAAAGGTAGCACCGCCTACTGCCATCTCTTTTGGTACTGCAAAACAATGCAGTAAGCTCATTTCCAAAAATGGGAAATTTGTTTTCCTAATGATGCACCCTCAGGGAAAGAAGAAGACAGTGGCCACAACCTCCAGATAGGTCCCCTCCACACGACAACAACAACATATGGATAAGGTCATGGAGGAGTACGAGGACATCTTCACCTCCCCCATAGGGGTGCCTCTGCATTGTCGGGTCAAGCACTCCATCAATTTGACCCCAGGTGAACCATTGCCCAATGGACCAATCTATCGATGCTCTTTTCTAGAGAAAAATGAAATCAAGAAGCAGATTCATGAGCTGTTGCAAAAAGGTCACACTCGGTCGAGTTCATAGTCCTGTGGGAGCCTGGTCGTTTTGGTACAGAAGAACGATAGGACTTGGAGACTCTGTATTGACTATCGGATGTTGAACAAGATCATTGTTGGCTTATTAGGTCCTGAACCAAGTTCAGAAATGTTTAGCCCAACAAATATCGAAACTACCAGCCCTTTCGGCAACAGTCCGCAGAGCGCAGACTGAGGTCTCACCCGAGGTAGTATGGGAGGGTGCTGGAACCAGGTTTCCGCACCCTAGGGATGTCTTGATGAGGTCTGGACGTTCGCGAACCAATCCTACGCATTGCGCTACTCTTGCACAACCATCTGTTCAGAGTATCACCTTTCATGGGAATACGAGCACGAGTGCTAATTATCTTTACTGTGCTTAATATTATTATAGATCTTAAATTACTTAAGATAGCGCAATGCTTCAGTTACCAATTAACACAACAGACATACGTGCAATCATAAACCATAAACATATGCATAAACAAGAATCTCAAACAGATACACGATATTTGAAAACCAACTTATCTTTGTTAGTACCTTTATCTGGTTACAATCCACTTCCTGCCCCGCGCACACAGCTGCAGGGGTCCGCGCACTCAGCTGCGGACTCTAACCATGCCTCTGCGCACACAACTACAGAGCCTCTATCTCCTATTATAACCCAAACTTTGGACTTACAGACTTAGATCTAATATCACCTTCAAACACCCATATTACTTCTTACATTACAAAAACTGCCTTTTACACTTAGAGCCTCACTCTTATTTATACATTCCCATGGTCCGCGGACCATGGGTAGGTTGACACATTCTAGATTACTTTACAATATTTTAGGGCAGACTACCCTTAGACTTGACCCATTACAATTCGCGCTCTACGCACTTCGCAGAGCTTTTACAATACCAGTACCCAAAAATGTGGGCTTTAAGCCCCAAAACCGTTATGCAGGGGATCCGCTGCCCAACAATCACTGTCCAGAATAGGAACCTGATCCCAAAGATTGATGACCTTTTGGACCAACTCAAGGGGGAGAAATATTTTAGCAATATCGTCTTGAAGCCCAAATATCACCAGGTACCAATCGAACCCTCTGATGTGCGGAAGGCTGCCTTCAAATCCAAGGAGGACCTTTTCAAATGGTTGTTTATGACTTATGGGTTGACGAATGCCCTACAACCTTCATGAGGTTGATGGATGACATCTTGCGGACATTCACCAACTCATTTGTAGTGGTATACTTGGATGACATCCTGATCTTTAGCTAGAGTTAGGAAGAGCACCTCCACCACATCCGACAAGTTCTCCAAACACTGTGGCAACATAAGCTGCGTGCCAATTTGGAGAAATGCACTTTTGGCATGACCCAGGTTTAGTATCTAGGATACATTATTGATGAACGAGGGGTGCATGTGGATCTAGCCAAGATCCAAGTCATTCGAGAACTCGACCCTGCTGGCTTGTTCCACTATATCAAGTTGCGAAAGCAAGCTAACTCCTTTACCGGGGCAAGTGGGTCATCAGGGACCAAGTTCAGCAAAAGTTTCCTCATCTCATGGAGGAACTCAAAACAATGGGGAACATTGCTTCCTAAGGGGGGAGGAATGATCCAGGTGGATGTTGGTGGCCACCCATCTATTCCACTTGACCCCCACCATTGTTTTTTTCATTTTCTCAGTTTCCTTATTTGTAGCACAATTTACTATTTTTGGCAGTCTTTCTAGTCCTGAACTTCCGCAGCAGTTTTGAGGCCCTAAACGACGTTTTTTGGAAAACTAAGGAGAAACATGGGTTTTTGACCGATGTTGGTCATTCAAAAGTTGTAGTCCTCAGATATATCTTTTTAACGAGTTATTGTGCGTGTCAAATGGAGATCGTATGCCAAAGTTATGACCCCAGGAAGTTGATGTACCAATTTACCCAAACGGGGCCCATAGTTTGGCGCTTCATCTCCTAGGGTTAGGTTTTTGGATTTTTATGGTTTTTTATTGTTTCCCAATAATAAATAGGCCTTTGAGATTCATTGTAACATAGTTCAGAGCCATATAGCCACCACATCTCTTCTCAGATATAAGCTACCATCGCCCAACTAGTCTTATTTCCATTCTATTTGTAAGCATATTTGGGTATTTGATATTAATGAAATGGAGTGTTATTTCTATTGCGTCTTTGTATTTATGGTTATATCTATAATTTGTTGCATTCTTTTTTAAATATGGATCCTTCAGAATGCTAGATCTCTAAGATCGAATGTGCAAATGAGCTCTAGCAATATCAATTAAATAGATTTGGCAAAATTAGGTTTTATGATGTTCATGCCTAAAATAAAGGAAAAAGCGACACTTGGTGGCAGTTTCTAAAAGTAATGCATGTGCCTGATTCAGGTTACTAAAAATAGATCCCTATTTTTTAGGGATATTTTTTTTTTCTTTGTTCTTTTTTCGGGAAAACTTCCATGCATTATCTGGAAAAATTGCACAGTTCTAGGAAGGACTGGACAACTCTCTGACTCATGCACTATGCAGTTTCTGAGCATAGTGAGTTTTGCGCAATCTATGGGCTTAGTTTCGAGCTTCCCCTCCATGATTTCACATTTCCAGAGCTCAAGGCTCACTATTAGTCAGGACTACGCAATTCCCAACTACAAGACCAATTGACCTCAAGAATTGCATTGTTTTATGAGGCAAGCCCATAACTATTGATTTATCAAGTGAAGATATCGGCTTGTGGGTTAGAAAGTCAACTAAGTGAGCAAACAAAAGCCAGGATGGAAAAGATAAGTCTCATTTGAAGCATGGATACTTGGATCACTACAAGATGAGTTGTTGTGGTATAGAAGGAAGGCTCCAAAATCGAAGCACAGACAAAATTTTGGAGGGTGGTTATAGCCACTACAACAAGATCTATGTTTGTTATCCTTACTTATCGTGAAGGATTCTATTTTTCTTAAATTGATTATATGATTTTGTTGTTTTATAAAGTTTCTAAAATGTATTTAGATAATTGTAAAAAATATAAGTTACCTATTTTGTTGTTATTGTATTATTTTTCTTGCTAAGTTGATTCACTATAGAGATGTAAATGATTGAAGTTTTGTTGTATTACCTAACATATTTTTGCTTGATATGAATACCATTATTGATACTCATAAAAAAATTCTTATATTTTTTTCAAGTAAACAACAGATAATATGATTGAGTTGAGTGTTGTAAAGTTTGTAATATGTATTTAGATAATAGTAAAAGATATGAACTGATTTGGTGGTTATTGTATGTTTTTCTGGTTAGTTTGGTTCTTTATAGAAATGTGAACCTTCAAGTTTTAATGTATTATCTAAAATATTTTTGCATAATTTGGATATTGGAAATATATTATATTGATATGAAAATAATTGTATATAGGAAAATAATAATAATAATAATAATAATAATGTAAATAATTTTTATAATTTTTATAAATTTATATTAAAATGTATAATATAAATAATTTTTAGAATGTTAATAAATTTATATTAAAATGTATAATATTTATTTATTTATTTATTATTATTTTTTTTTTCTTCTGAGTAAAGACTAATTCTATTAAAATAAGAAGAGTATAATACAAACAAGCTTGCATGCAAGCGATGCAGAAAGGCAAGGGAGCCCAAGGAGATAGGCTCCACCTTGCTCCTTGACGAAGAACCAGGAGAGGGCTATAGAGAACATGGAATAACAAAGAACTGAAACTAAGCAGAGAGAACTACCCTGAAGGGGCTGTTACTATCACACGACTTTTTTTTCCTTTTTTCTTGCTTGCTTTGACCCATTCAGTGGAGTTTGGCTGAGCCGAAACAAGTTGAAGACTATTTTGCCCTGGCGGCGGAATATCCTTCTCAGAGTCTGAGGGCGAAGTGAGATGAGAATGTTTCTGGGATATCTGAGAGACGGAGGGGTTTTCCAGATCGTCCAAGGGAGCTTCCAGTGGAATCTCAATGTTCTGCTCATCTGCAACAATTTCCTCGTCATCTGAACTGGAGGAATTTGAATCGTTCATAGGGGGAGGAGGCGCACAGGGGTTCCAACCTTTGGACTTGTGCTTGCGCTTCAGAATCTTCTTTTTGTCGAGGTACTGGGGACAGGAACTTTGGAGGTGTCTTGTTTGATGACAATGGCGGCAACGGAAGGCTGTATTCTCGTAATCCAAGGTTTGAGTCCAATGGAAATCTCCATACTTGAGATTAATCTGATCCGGCAGTCCTTTGCTTATATCTATTTCTGCACAGATTCTACCATAGGTGTAGAGCCCATTTGCCTTTCGAGAAGAATCTATAGCCAGGTAGCGTCCTAAGGTTTCTGCAATGGCTATGAAGACCAAGATATGCCATAGATGCGCTGGAAGGTTTAGGAGCCTGACCCAAATGGGAATCTTGGTAATAACAGCTGTAGAAGGGTCGAAGTCTGGAAACCAAGGAGTAAGAAAAAGCCCAGTCGAGCCCCAAAACCAAGGGCCTCCCGTTAAAGCCTTCTAGTAATCTTCATTTCGGTCAAAAACCGCAATGAAGAATCCTTTTGAACATAAGTTTATCTGGCTTTTTTTAGTCCAATTGATATGAATCCATTGGTATAGATCTGATGTGCGAGGCCATAGCCCATTAAATCTGCATACAAGTGCGGATTCTACAAAAAGTTGATAGCGATCATCAATCCCAGGATGGGAGAGATTGATGGAAGGAATGTCCTCTGATTTATCTACCAGAAAAGGCTTTGGAGCCTCAAATGGATGGCCTGCTGTTGAAGAGGGCTGTGAATGGGCAACATCTTTGCGGACAACATCTTTATAAGAGAAAGAAGGGGCAGAAGAGGTCTGCCTAAAAGAACCCCCTCTCAAACGAAAAGTAGCTACAATAGAGGCGTCCCTCTGAATGCTGTAAAAAGAGAGAGGAAGGGTATTCATAAGTTGCTTACCCTTGTATATCAGTCTGAGGCAAGATGAGGGGATCCCTAGCTGGCATTCAAGATTTTGCAAAAGGTCCTGCACAAGATCTGTTGCGCGTGCCCATTGCATTGTTGTCTTGCCCGAGAGGTTGACTTGGATCTGGAAAACATGTGAATCTTCATGCAGATCTGGTTCAGATCTGGCCCCTGCTGCCCGGCTCCAACAGGTCCAGGAATTCTTAGAACCATGGCGAGGATAGGGAGTGTTATTCACCATCGATTTAGGTTCTGGTACTTCTGCGGACTCCTCTCTGTTGTCCACAAAGCTCCGTGGGCAAATGTCAGTGTCGCAGTCATTGATGGCGTAGTTGCCAGAAAATCTGGCAATAGAACCCCGGACGTAGACATAGGCTCCCTCTGGAATAGGTCTCAAGTGCAGCCCAAAATCCACAATCCTATTAGTTTTCTTTTCACAGAAAATAAGCTGACCCGTGTTCATCTCTTCAGCCACTACGAGGATCTCCTCCTGTTGCTTGAAACAGAATGGGTACCTGTATAGACTTGCAGAGAGAAGCGTCGCATCCTGGTTCTCATATGTTGTCCGAGGTATTTCCCCTGTTCCCGCCTCTGAGTCGGCGCCAGATTTTGCCACTGCTCCATTAGTTTTGCTCAATGACTTCTTCCGTATTGCGGCATCTACAGCATTAGCCTGTACAGAAATGGCCTTTGGCAATGGCGGCCTCGCCTGTGCATCTCCAGGGATCTTCGTCAACGGAGTAGGGTTTGCTGCTGCGACGACCTTCAAAGCAGAGCGGGGAGCCATTTTCCGTCGACCTTACGATATCCAATCCTTATCTTTATATTAAAATGTATAGTATTAATACTAAGTAAAGAAAAAAAAACTCTATACGTAGTATTTATGAAAATATTTACTCACTATTAATAAAGATGCTATTCACTTTTGGTGAATCTTTTAACTTGAGGCAGGTTTGTTAGATGAGTAAATACTTTTTTTAACAGTGTTACATATAAACATTGCTATATGTTAATCTTTGAGAAGATGATGTTGTATGTTAAGTAAATATTTTCTTTATGTGATAGGTTGAAGTCATAACTTCGTATATGTGTTTAATTTTTTTAATAAAGATAAATGGTTTGATTTTTAATATTATTTAACAAATTTATGTTATAGTTCTTTGAGAAGATGATGTTGTATGTTAAGTAAATATTTTCTTTATGTGATAGGTTGAAGTCATAACTTCGTATATGTGTTTAATCTTTTTAATAAAGATAAATGGTTTGATTTTTAATATTATTTAACAAATTTATGTTATAGTAGGTTAAGTAAATAATTTTATTTGGTATGTTGGGACTGCAAAGTCACACACGTATTTAAGAGTTTATTTTAATAAAAACAAGTTGTTTAAGTTTTTATATTCAGAAAATTTATGTTTAATGTATTTAAGAGTTTGTTTTAATAAAACAAAGTTTTTGTTTTTTAATATTATTTAGAAAAATTATGTTTAACTGTCTTGACACATGATGCTGGTTTATCTGAACAAGAGTTTCTATCAAAACTTTCTTCCTCAAAAATAAAGGGTCGAAAATTTATATTTATTTATAATTAGTAATAAAAAAATTGTTATTTTAAAAATTTTTCCTTTAATTCTCTTATCTAGGTCTAAAATTGAAACGATTTCAGAAATGTTTAATTTCATTATAATGAGTGTTTTTAAGCTAAAATTTATGTATTATTAAAATTATTGCAGGTATGGCATGTATTGGATTTTTCTTTTGATTAGGTATTATTTTGCTTTTGACCGGGTATTACTTTGTCTTTGACTAAAAAAATTGTAGTATTTCCATCATTTAATATTGCTATTTTTTTATTGTTATTTAAATTTATTTATGTGTAATGTGATTGGTTCATGCCTTATGTAATGTATAAGACATTGGATTTTTTGTTTAACCTTAGATTAATTTGTGCTTGATCAAAAAATTTGTAGTGTATTATTTATCTTAATCTTGATTGGTTGACCTCTTATTTTGTAGTATTACATGCGTACCTTAGTAGTTTTATTTATATATAGTTATTAATTTTTAAATCTTATGAGAATTGTGTCATGACGGCAGGAGCAACCTTTTCACAATATAATGCCATGTGACATAGTTATTATAATAAAAGATTTGTACAATAACTTTTTAGTTACAATAATCATGACATGATTGTTGCAATTGGAATATATATATATATATATTTTTCAAATTGGAAAAAATAATTTTGTAAATGATTTGGTTTTTTAATTTTGTTTTCAGTTATATATATATATATATATATATAACTGAAAACAAAATTAAAAAACCAAATCATTTACAAAATTATTTTTTCCAATTTGAAAATATATTAATTGATAAAAACATTTTTATTTTATGGGCAAATATGATCTATTGTAACTTTAAAAAGTTACCCTAATGGTAGTAACGTTCCCAATTTATCCATTAACAAATTCTCATTATTTGTTACTTTAATTTAATTATATTTAAACTAAGCAACAAATAATAGTTACTATACAACAATAATTTTTATTCTGTAATCATAATTATTATACCTTCATATAGATAGCTCCTCAATTTTTTATATAATATTTTTTAAATAAGCTCATCTCCCACGTGTCACTCCAACAAACCGAAAGAAAGCGAACTGAACCTTCAAAAGCCAGTTTCGTGAAAGGATTCAAACGTTGAATCCCCAATTTGACGTCCAACTAAATATTTAAAATTTATCTAGAGATTGGTTCGATGATACGAAGGACACGTTGCATCCAAACCGCCCACTATTTTATACTAGTCCTGCACCCCGCCCTATTTTATATTTTAAATTGCTACTTCTGCCGAAGATCAAATAATTGCAGCGAGCTGTGCGGATGCATGTGTAAAAGTATTTAGCGTAGAAATGTTTGACTAGTCATCGAAAATCATTCACCAAACTAAAAGTAGATCAGATATTTAAACTTATTTATAACTTATAGGTAAAGTACGATGGAAAGAAAGAAAAATATTTTATTGTTCACGAGGTTAAAGATAGTTTATGAGGCAGATTGTTTGTTCATGTAGTTAATGTATTTGGCTTTTTTCTTGTGAAGCCTCACAATAAACACTCTCAATTTCTTGACAAACCGTCCAACTTTTTGGAAAACCATTCGCTAAATAGATTATCCCAAGAGATCGCTGCCAAAATATCGATATAACTTTCCTTCTTGTCCTTGAAGGCCTCGCATTCTAAAATGAAGTGTTTTTTCTATTTCCACTTTTATAGAAGAACAAAAAATACATACTCTTTCCTCCCACACTTCCTTTGGCTTTTTCCAGGCCCTGTACTAAGTTGATGGAAATTAGTCCTTAATTGAAAAATAAGAATTGTGACTCGTGTTTTTCTATTTCCACTTTTCCAGAAGAATAAAAAATACATACTCTTTCCTCCCACACTTCCTTTCGTTTTTCCTGACCCTCTTTTACAACAAAGTTGATGAAAATTAGTCCTTAATTGAGAAATAAGAATTGTGGCTCTCCAAGAAATATTGGTCTCTATGTACATTTTTTGTTGATGATTATAAGTGGGATTAAACACATCAATATAGTATTTTTTTCTTTCTCCCCAACTCCTTATCCCAAGTACACTTGTGGAACTTATCCATAACAAAAACTTTTATCTCTTTACTATTTATGGGATACATGTTCAAGCAAATGCCCCATTTACTAAACCACTTGTTATTTTGCTACATCCAAGTCTTATTTCTTTTGCACAATACGTCATTAAAGACAACCTTAGGCCACCTGCTCTCTTCCATTTGCTCAATTTTTTTTAAATACCTTATGACTCACACCATAACAATTGCTTCAATCGGAGCAGTCATTGTTTCACTTAACATGATAGCATAAGGAACTGCACTTTTAATTTTGAATTTGTTTGTAATCAAACGCTTCTAAATTTTCTCAATTTGTTTCCACTGCATGTCAAATATATTATTGGCCCACAATTCACAACCATAGAGAAACACCGCAATCACTAGAAGCCCAAAAAGAGTTTGAGTGGTTTTCCAGTCCCACAACTCTGCCTCTCTACACCTATTTTGAAAAGCATAAAATGCTTTCCAAGCCCCCAAAGTTATTTTCTTTCTACAACCATCCCAACTTCAATTTTTGTTGAAGTCAATTCCAAGGAATTTGTAATCCACAACGTCTTCCAAAATGTTTCCTTCAAAGTAGAACTTATACTGGTTAGTTATGTTTTTTTTTTTTAGAGAAAACCACTTCTTTTGTTTTGCTAATATTTACCTGCATCCCCACCTTTATACAAAAATGCTCAAGGGATAGTAAGTGCTCCTGCAAACGAGGAGCAGATTTAGCAATCAAAATAGGGTCATATGCATGCAAAAGAAGGTTTATAACAAACTTTCCCAAATGGGTACCATCACCCCCTTGCAAATTTAACCACTCCCCAAGCTTGTCGATATATAAACCAAAAAGTGTAGGAGACAATGGGAAACCTTACTTGACCTCGATATCACTTCTAAAACTTTCAGAAATGCTTGCTGAAGTTCTAATTTTGACTTTCACCTTTTCATACAACCTATGCACAACTGCTCTTAAATGTTTAGGAACCCCAAGTTCCTCCACTCTGTGCCAAAGCTTATCCTTAAGAACTGTGTCAAATGCTTTTATGAAATCAACAGAGCAACAAAAAATTCTTCCTTTTTCTCCCAAACTTTTTCAATGATGTTCCTTAAAGTTACACAATGATCAACTGTGGAATGTTTAATTCTAAAACATGTTTGCCCTTTAGCACACTTATCTCTTTCTTCTACCCACTCACTGATTTTATTTTCTAGCATACTTCCAAATAATTTTGCAAACAAGGGTTTCATCATTATGGTCCTATAATTGGAGGGATTATTAACGTCACCACTCTTCAAAAGAGGTGTTTCCAGACTAGTTGTCCAATCTGTGGTGAACCACTATTATATCATGTTGTGGATTTTTTTTGTATTGTGATGTGCAAGAATATTTGAGCCCCACTTTAGATACTCTGCTTGGAATTTAGCTAAGTCTTTTTCTTTTCCAACACCCAACTTCTTGATACCCATCTCTACCTCTTGTACCGTGAAGAGTTTAGTATTAGTGTTGACCAAGGGGGGAGGGTGAACCTTGGGAACCTGCTCATAGAGTTGTCTTGCATAGTCAAACCATTTAAAAGCTGTAATACTATTTTTAATTTGCATCTTTCTCGGTTGGAGCTCCTTCCAATTGCGATTATTTTTCCCAAAGAACATTAGTTCTTGCCTCCTTGAAACCATGAAATTGACATTTTTCTTTCTTAATATCTACTTGTAAGCTTTGAGATTTATGTTATCCTTGTTTGAATCTTTCCACCTTCTCCTTGCATTTTTGCATTTCTCATCAAACCAAGCATTAACCGAAAAGCAATTTGTTTCAAACTTCTTAATTTTTTCTCTTTTTCACTCTCTGAGTGCGCTTTGAATTAAATATGTTAATTCATGACTATGAAGGTCATGAATTGGGATTTTCTCTTTCTCGAAGAGCATCTCTAGCGTCATTTTGAAGGTATTACAATTTTCTAGAGCCAAAAGATTTCTTCCCTTTGGGAGATTTTATTTAACACACCGAGTTTTTGACTCTAATTGCTTCTTTCTAGTCCAAGAGAAACTTAAATAAATTCGCTTGTGATCTAATTTTAAGTCCCAAAGCTAACCGCAGTCGGAAAATGTCACTACATTTTGATATAGTGAAAGAGCTTTTGTTTTTTTCTTCCTCCATAAAATATTATATTAAGAAATCTCAATTAAGTTTAATATAAAAAATATGTTATAAAATGTTCATTGTTTAATATAAATTTGAGAGGTTTTTTTTTTTTTCAATTAAGTTGAGGGTACAATTTTTTGGTCATATTGTGAATTTTTATTATTGAAAATGTGTTTTTGAATACATAAATATATTCAGTGATTTGAAGAATCAATGGAGTACTCAAATTGTATAGACTTCACAATTTAAACTTGTAGTTCCAACAAATCTCTCTCATATTTGAAGCAAAATTTAATAAATCTCATTTTAGAAAAAAATCTAACAAATTAATGTTATATTTCAAGCAAAATTGACCAAAATATAACTAAAAAACTATAGTTAAAAATAAAGAAAAGTAAAATATTGAAATTATAAAGACTACACAACTTAAACTTATACTTACAACAATTTTTTTACCAAATTCGACATAATACTAGTGCAGTGATATAAATTAAAACACACACTTAATCTATATAATGCATCAAAACACTTACTTTATCATACATCTCATTTTTACTAAAATTAAAAAATCATAAAAATTAACTAAATTATAATTTTGTTTTAAATTATTATTATTACTTATATATATATATATATATATATAAGTTAAACATATGAGCCCAAAGGGTTAGCTCAGTTGGTCAACATCAGTGCCTCGCCATCGGGAGGTGACGGGGTCCATTCTCCCCGAAGCCCTTGGGGTTAGGCCTAGCTAGTGATCTGCGGGGCTAGATTCCCTTCGGGGTTGATCAGCCCAGTTTTTTCCGTGGACGTAGAGCTACCCATTGACCCGGGTGTTCGTGAACCACAGCCCCCAAAAAAAAAGTAGAGTAAGTTAAACATATAAACATTTACTATATAATATATTTTATAAAATTAAAAAAAATTGTGTTGGCTAGTTGGGAAGAATGGTTATTATCTCCTTCATCTAGGTTCAATTTCTCAAGAGAGACATGATTATGATAAATATTATGATCATGATAAATATTATTGAACTTTACTTTAAGCCCAAAGGGGGGTGGAGTATTAAGCCACTCCATGATGTGAAGGTCACTAGTTCTAAATTCCTTAGGAAAAAATTCAGCTATGTTAAGGGTTGTTGTGGCATAGGCTAGTTTCACTGGCATGCCCCTTGGTTGCGGTTTCTCAAGCCACAAGTCAAGCCTTATGTGTGGAAAACTCAAACAAAGATTAATTAAAAAACTATTTTTAGATAAAACATAGTTTTGCACAATGCAATATCTTACACATTTGTTAAATGTATTTTTTCCCTATAATCTCTATCAAGGAAACAATTATGGAAGCCCTGCTATACTTTTAATGATTTTTTATTTTTATTTTTAAGTAATATTTTTTCCTAAATTTTGAATTAAATATTTTCTATATAAATTTATTGATAAAAGTAGAAAATCTTATAAATCTTATTATATTACTTTACACATAGTTGAATTTCATTTAATTCATATATTATAAAAGTTATTCGAAAATTGTAAAATCATATTAAAAAATATTTTTTTTAAATTATATTAACATTGTAGAATTATGTAAATTTACATATTAGGATTTAAAATAATAGGTGACTTTTGAGCAAAGAGTGGTATAATAGTGCACTCATTCAACTTTTTTGGAAAGGATTGTCATAAAATTGTTTCATCAATTTTCTTTTAGACTAATACCCAAGAGGATTTGAACATGTGACATTTACAAAAGGAGTTTTTTGACAATACACCTATTCAACACTAAGAAATTTAAGAAAAGAAGGCATGAAGTAAGATTGGATCCACTAATTACACCATAAGGCATTACTCTTTCAAATGAACTTTCTTATTGTCCACTTGTCATCACTATGTACCTTTGGATTATGTGTTAGATGATTAAAGAATCTTAAGTGGTTTGATCATTGCAGTTGAATGTAGTTGGAAGAAATAGTTTGAATGTAGTTGGAAGAAACAGTTATTGATAACCAACCCGTCATATTTCTTTTGCCCTGTCTTGTTCGCTACTTCTATTGTTGGAACTTGCAAACTATCACAGGGCGCTGGATAGATATTGTACCTCTACGGAACAATGTAATGGCTTGCATATTAGCCTTGCATATTTGCTGTGGGAACAACCTAGATATCCTGCCATTATAACTCGCATAGCGGGTCTGATAACTCTCATATTCAACCCATATAGCTCGCAATAGCCATGGAGATAATCCACATATCCACTCTGAGGGCAGGTTTCCGTCCACCTGATCCTCCAACGATGGAGAGGGCAGAATAGCGGCTCAACTCTTCATGTTATTATTGACTAGCGATGCAGCAATAATCTGCGGAAGAGGTCGCCCGAGCACGCCTATGGTTTCCGGTTGGAACGACAGAGGGAGGAGATTCAAATGTCACACGTTTGGGCATCCTGGCCCTCGATTTCCCATCTGTGGAAGTTGTGGTGACATTCGCAGGCATAACATACAATTGGTGTTTATGCTCTTCTATTCTTTCGTCTTGTACTAGACTCGCAGTGTGAAATCATCATGTTTATGATGTTTGCCGAATGGTTAATTTGTGAATCTCTGAGAAATTTTAAATGTTTGTGTTTCTCATGAGTGTAGCCTAATGTCATACTCCCGAAAATATTTTTTTTTTAATGTGCAATTATGACATATGCATGTTCCCAATGCTATTTAACCACATTGTATGTGTACATAATTCCATGCTATTTATTCGCATCACATGCAATACATTTTGATTTATACATAATTCAAATGCAAATTAATTGGTTTATGTCCACACACACGAGTCCATCTACCAACGAAGATGGAAATCACGACATTTACTCAGGCCCATGGCGCAAGTTAGATCTACACCGTCGATTAGGTGTGGTAAGACGAGTCATAGATCCATGATCGTCGACATGGCCACATTGCTATTGATAGATTTGGAATATTACATTAATGCCTGCACTACCACTATACGTGGCATGTACAGCTCTGCCCAACACTGCTACTGCCTCGGGATCCCTATTCGATCGATGGTATTGGAGTCGACTTGGCGATCCAACGGCTATGGACGGCTCGAACCTGTTCACATCACTTGGTCTCCTTTTGGAAATTCATTTCTCCGCCATTTGTTTGCTCCACCGTTTGGTTGCTGCTCTCGTTCATGGGCCTGTTCGCTCTGCGAACCAGGCTTCTGTGAGATATCAGGAGGTGCTCAGAATGCTAAAGCTTGGTCCTTGCACCCAAATCCAATTACAGGTGAGTTATCATTGTTTCCCTTATGCAGCAACGATTGAACCTATTTAAATCGTTAGGAATTCTCTTCTTTTTTTTTTTGTGTTTATCAGGAACTTGTTACACATTTTCTAACTAATACCCCTCTTTCCTTGCAGGGTCCTCACGTCTCTGCCTTCGAGCTTAGCTTCGAATGGGGACTTGGTTCTACAGAGATGGACTTAATTCTCAAATACTCCAGGTATGAGATTTTTCCAAGTCTGGTTATAGTATTTTAATTGTTTTTTTTCTCAGGATACCGTAGAGCGAGGGTTATTACCCTAAATTTGCTACAGTTTATGTATATGTTAAATTGGTTCTCAGTCATACTACCTTGAACAAGGGTTTGACCATACCGGCGCACTTGCAGGCTTTAACGCCTTCTGGCTAATTTTGTTTTTTTTTTACGCTTCAAGTTATTTGGGTCCATTTGTAGAGATTGATAAGGGATTATTTGGGACCGAGCCCTCTGAAGGCATCTCTGGTTTTCCGTTGTTGTTTTCACTGTATTGTTTCCAGTTTTTGTTTAACATAAACGACCTTGGGTCCGTTTGTAAGCAATCGACCTAGTGAAGCATGCCGAAAGCCGAACCCTTACGGCTTTTAATCAAGCTTTCTTCTATTACTCATGCATTGTGTATTAAGTCGTACAAGCATATTGTGATAAACTTAGCTGTAATACAGCATGATTTCTTCTGAATTTGTGTTTCTCTATTAGTATTGAATGTTATGATGATGCACTCGGTTTATTGAATGATTTATTCAGAGAAATGGATATTGGGAACATCCCCTCCTGGGTTAATGCATCTATGGAGATATGTTATTTTCTCTATGTAAATGTTATGTATTTTAGCTTCCTGCTGCAATTCTTCAATTTGTTGAATCGCAAGTTCTATGCGTGGTGTCAATATTTATGTAGTTATAAGTTCCGCATTTCTTTTTAATTGTCTACAGGAATTTCTTTAATTCAATATCATATAGATTTACTTGCTCGTTCTCCCATGAGCACTGTTTCTCAATTCACTCTTTAGATTACAACCTCCAGCCACACAATTTAGCGTGTATGTATTCCCACTGTTTAACCTTGCTGAAACAATTTGGAAGTATGCCACAGTTGATGTTTCTTTTTGTTATACAAATGTTCAATACAGTCATCTGACTTACTTAGATTCTCTTGGGCAATGGTGACAAGGTATTTCTGGTTGTAATCTAACAGAGATATAGCCACTAAGCATACTTAATTTTTGGCTTTAATAACGGGTTCTCTTGTTGTAAACTAACAGAGATATTATAGCCACTGTGCATATATTTACCCGACAATTTAGTTGTCTCAGAAATGGTTTACCTCCATTTAAATGTGTTTCAACTTCTTCCACAACAACTTTTAATCTTGGAACGATACCCTACACCTAGGGTTCTGGGAACAATACCCTTCACCTAGGGCTCTGGGAACGAAACCCTACACCTAGAGTTCTGAGTATATAAAATATAAATTTCCCTTCTGTAGTCAGCAAATTTAACTACAACTATGGAGTTTTACAGTACTAATTCTTTCTGGGCCTTCCCTATTCACTCATACACGACCCTTACTTCCACGACACTCTACTCGACATCTCAACATGAGGAGACATGGTTTATGTATTTACACTTTGTTCCCTTACTGTACATCTGTTTGACTACGTTGACCCCCACAGTATTCTTTTGTTTTTATTTATTGATTTAACATGGTTCTTGGTAAAAATTTCATTTACCCATAACTCAGTCCTTGATAAGTAACCGCAACAATGCAACCATTTAGTACAGCATGCTTCATCAATCTTTTTAAATGTTTTTAAAATAGTTCAGCCACTTACCTGAGTCACTATAGCTTGCTTAAACACTTTAGAAGCCAAGATTACCTCTGTTCATCTGCCTTCAATCTGCCACCCGTCCATGAGATTCGTCTTTCGAGACCAGAATCTCCCCCCTTGCTCTCTTGGAGGACCACTATCCATAGCAAGATATTCGCACTTAGTGCCTGGCTATCTGGTCATCACCAGACTTAGCCATTTTTCTTTTTTTTTGTTTTTCTGTCTGTCCCAACAACACAGAACTTCCTTCCCCTTTTTCCCTCTTTCCTTATTTTCCTCTAGAAGCCTTTCCAGTTAGGGAAAACAGTGAGGGTTGGGAATCACAGCAACTGTCTTGCTTCTAACTTCCCCCTTGAGAATTGGCCAACTTTTAGATAAAAACATTTCTTAATTTTTTTTAAAAGCTAATATTATTTAAATTCAAACAGATAATATTGTCAATACAGTTCGTCATTTACCATAGTAAAGTCAAATATTTACATTTATCCAGAGGCATTACATCTCCCCCTCCTAAAATTAGACATCTTCCCGATGTCTTTCGGCCACAAACAACCCTGGATACGTCTGTTTCAAGAGCTACTCATCTTCCCAGGTAGCCTCATCAGGCCCAAAGTGCTTCCACTACACTTTAACTCGGGTAATAGCTCGCTTCCGCAGCATCACTCCTCTCCCGTCGAGGATGTTCAGCGGTTCAACCAAAATTTCTCCTTCCGGTTTGACCTGTATATCTTGCCATCTGATTACATGTTTAGGATCATAAACATATTTTTTAACTTGGAAACATGGAAGACGTTGTGGACCCATATGTGACTTGGCAGGGCGTGCTGGTAAGCTACCGGCCCAATTCTTGCTAAGACCTGTAAGGGTCCACAAAATCGGGGTGCCAATTTAGCACACCCGCTCCATTGTAATGTGCTCTTTTTTGCTCGAATTCTCACATATACTTGGTCGCCAACTTGATATTCTTTAAATTTCCTTTTCTGGTTAGAAAATTTGTTTTGCCTATCCTGAGCTGCCTTTAATTAACTCGCACTTTCTTAACCATTTCGTTAAGCATGTTGGGTCCCAACATTAACCTATCTTCCGGCCCGCCCCAACTCAAGGGTGTGCGGCACTTTCGCCCATACAATACCTCAAACGTTCTCATTTGTAATGATGTATGATAGCCATTATTATATGCAAACTTGACCAAGCGTAGATAATCTTCCCACTTATTCGGTTTCTGCATTACATATGCCCTTAACATATCTTCCACCATTTGGTTCACCCGTTCTGTTTGTCCATCAGTTTGAGGGTGAAATGCTGTGCTAAAATTCAATTGAGTCCCCAATTCTCCAAACAATGTTTTCCAAAAGACCGAGGTGAATTTCACATCACGGTCTGAAATTATTGTTTTAAGTAATCCATGCAATCTAAATATGTTTTGCATAAAGATTTGGGAAATTTGCACAGCTCTATAAGTCGATTGCACAATTATAAAATGTGCCAATTTACTTAATTTGTCCACCACCACCATGATGGAATCATTATTTTTCCTTGTCTTGGGCAAACCCATTATAAAGTCCATGGAAATGGTTTCCCACTTCCATTTTGGAATAGGTAGTGGTTTTAACAACCCCACTGGATGTTGATGTTCCGCCTTAATTTGTTGGCACTCCAAACACGGTGCCAAGTACTCCACCACATCCTTCTTCATACTTGGCCAATAATACTCCTTCCAGAGTGCTGTTATCATTTTCTGATATCCCGGGTGTCCAGCATAGTGACTTCTATGAAATTCTTCCAAAATCAAGTTTTTAATATTGTTTTGATGGGGAACATACAACCTCCCCTGATAGTACAGCATTCCCTCTATACCCAAAGCATAACCCAATTGTTTTTCTTTGCTGGTGGGGTGCTGTACTTGCTGTTTTATTTGTTGATATATCATATCTTGCTCTGTTGTCCTTTTAATCATCTTTGCAAAGGGGCTTTTCCATTCGCTGGAAGAAACCTCTTATAAACATTGCAATTTCCGACTTAAAGCGTCTGGCACCCAGTTCTCTTTCCATTTCAAGTGTTTGATTTCAAAATCAAAACCACCTAGGAAATCCACCCACTGTGCTTGCTAGGCATTTAAGGTGGGTTGGCTAAATTAATTGGTTACACTGTGGTGGTCCGTCAAAAGTAAAAATTTCCTTCCCAAAAGGTAATGGTGCCACATTTTCAAGGCGTGAATTACGGCTGCCAATTCTAGATCATAAGCGAAATATTTATGCTTATGCTCTTTCAGTTTCCTGGACTCATAAGCAATTACTTTCCCTTCCTGCATCAACATGCCTCCTACACCTTCTTTGCTTGCGTCAATACACACCACATAATCCTTGCTGGGATCAGCTATGCTTAGAATGGGTGCGGCGGTGAGCAGATGCTTAAGCTGCTCAAAACTTTTTTGGAATTCCGGGGTCCACCTAAAAACTCTTCCTTTCTTTTGTAAGGAAGTGATAGGATATGCTACTCTTGAAAATCCTTCTACAAATCGTCTATAATAACCGGCTAATCCCATGAAGGATCTGATGTCTGCTACATCCTCTAGTACGGGCCATTCCATTATGGTATTTATCTTTTCGGGATCTACCGCGATCCCTTCCTTCATGATTATATGGCCCAAATAGTATATTTCTTCCTTGAAAAGTCACACTTGCTGAACTTGGCATATAACTGGTGTTCTAGGAGGGTTTGTAGCACTAATCTGAGGTGCTCCTTGTGCTTTTCCATAGTGCAGGAATATATCAGTATATCATCAATAAAGATCAGCACAAATCTATCCAAATATTGATGAAATATGTTGTTCATTAAACACATAAAAGTCACAGGGGCATTAGTTAACCCAAAGGGTAGCACCACAAACTCATAATGTCCATACCTTGTTCTAAAAGAAGTCTTAGCTATGTCTTCCCCCTTAATCCGGATTTGGTGATAACCTGATCGCAAATCGATCTTGGATAATATTGTTGCTCCTTTCACTTGATAAAAAATTTCATCGATCCGGGGTAAGGGATACTTGTTTTTGATGGTCAGTTTATTCATATGACAACATTCGATGCACATACGAAGGGTCCCGTCCTTTTTCTTAACAAACAATACTGGAGCTCCCCAAGGAGACACACTGGGGCGAATGTAATTTTTGTCTAGCAGTTCCTGTAACTGCATTTTTAACTCTGTCAACTCAGGTGTACTCATTCTGTAGGGTGCTCGGGATACTGGTGTTGCCCCTGGTACCAACTTGATAGTAAAGTCTATATCTCTCTTAGGTGGCAGTCCATGAATCTCCTCCGGAAACACATCAGCAAATTCTTGTATCACAGGGATGTTGTCCAAAGTGGCTGTTTTATCTTTCGAGTTAGCATAGCCCACTTGGATGGCATACATTTGACACCCCTTTCTAATGCATTTCGCTAATTGAGAGGCAGTTATTGGCCGAATCTGCACTGATCGCTTAATCCCCTGCAGCTCCTGCCTTACTCCAAGTTCATCTCTGTAATAGATAGTCTTTGTTTTGCAGTTGACTAGGGACCAGTGTTTTTCTAACCAATCCATACCAATAAGGACATCATATGAACCAAGGGGAAGTACATTCAAATCTGCCTTTATTGACTGTCCTGCTATCTTTAAGGGGCAGTTATCGACCTTAGCAAGTACTCTTCGCTTTGCCCCTGTAGCCAACTGTACTAACCATGGGTTCCTAAATTTAACAGTTTGCAATTTACAATGCTCCACAATCTTAGGACTAATATAACTTAATGTGGCTCCAGGATCAATTAAAACAGTGACAGTAAGGTCTAAAATTTTACCTTCGAATTCCACCATGGTCGGCTGGTACTCCGCCTGACGATCTTCCAGGGCAGCATTAATCCTTGGTAGACTACATCCTACGTCACCGACTATCGATGCTTCATGGATCTGGGAAACCTATTCGGTTCCCTTCCGTTGAGGACAATTTTTAACGTAATGGGGTCTACCGTAGCCCCAACACTGCACGGAAGGCCTTGTTGTCCCTTCACCATCTAATTTACCAGGGCGTTCACTGGTCCTTGACTCATTGGTTAGCTTTCACATGAGTGAATTTTTCTATAAATTCCTACTGTTTTGCCCTTTTGCAAAGCCCTTGTTACCTCCACCTCGACTCCCTTTATTATTTCCATCCAATCTGTTGTTTCTCTTATCAGTCCTTCTTTTACCTGGAACCTCTCCCTTCTGTTTACTTTTCTGATAGCAAATTCTGGCTTTATGTATTACTTCGTCCATTGTCTTCAGATTGTCAAACTCAAACATTTCTCTCATATTCAAGGGTAAACTACTGACAAATCTCTGTACTTTAGCATTTTCCTCTCTAATATAAGGTACATAACAAAGTAATGATGTAAAATGAGTGATAAATTCATCCATGGTTTGCTATCTCAGACGCAAGTCATGGAATTCTCTCGCTTTTTTGTCATAGAAACGTTCTATTAGGTACCTTTCCTTAAAATATTTTTGAAATTTTTCCCAAGTGATATTTTTTTCACTTACTCCTCTCACAATCTTGAGTTCCTCCCACCACAGAGTGGCTTTCCCTTGTAATTGGAAAATGGCTAACTATGCCTTGAGGTTGTGATCGTATTCATATAGCTGGAAATATTTGTTCATATTAATCAGCCATGCCTCAGCTGCCTCCTCCTGTTCCCCATCAAAGTGTGGCGGTTTAATATTACGGAATTCCCCTTGCAACTCTGTCCGTTTCCTTTTTGATGTCTGCTTCTCGGAAGTGTTATCAGATCGCTCCTCCCGTTCTTCATCCCTTCCTTCCGACCCCTCTGGTTCCGTGTGGTGATTCTGTTCCTCCGACACCCTTTGCTGCTCAGCACTGGGATTTAGCAGTTTTTGATTCTGTTTGTCTAATAGGCTCTTTAGAATCCTCTCCTACTCCATGGTTAACCTCGTGTTATCCTCCCGTAATTGGGCCATTTCATTTTTCAACTCTTGTACTATCTCTAGTATTGCAAGGTTCGTATTGCGAGTCTCCTCTCCAAGCTATACCCATAATTCTGGGTTATTTCCAGGGCTTGTTGTAGGTCCCTAACCTGGTACATACCTATGTGGTTCGCTGCGTTCCCTTCTCATGTTCGCTGTCTTCTTTTTTTTTTCCTGTTCTTGGCCTAGAAATATGAACAGAAAAAGGGTTAGCACATCACAATTTTTTTTTAACTTTTGTTCTTCGAGTATAAATAGAAATGCAGAGATAATATATAATAAATCTACTTCAGCCATTTATTTCCCAGAGGCCACAGTTTTGAAAACATGGCTCTGATACCACTTGTCATACTCCCGAAAAGATTTTTTTTTTTTTATGTGCAATTATGACATATGCATATTCCCAATGCTATTTAACCACATTGTACGTGTACATAATTCCATGCTATTTATTCACATCACATGTAATACATTTTGATTTATACATAATTCAAATGAAAATTAATTGGTTTCTGTCCACGCACACGAGTCCATCTACCAACAAAGATGGAAATCACGACATTTACTCAGGCCCACGGCGCAAGTTAGATCTACACCGTCGATTGGGTATGGTAAGACGAGTCATAGATCCATGACCATCAACATGGCCACCTTGTTGTTGATAGATTTGGAATATTACATTAATGCCTGCACTACCACTGTACGTGGCATGTGCAGCTCTGCCCAACACTGCTACTGCCTCGGGATCCCTATTCGATCAACAGTATTGGAGCCGACTTGGCGATCCAACGACTATGGATGGCTCGAGCCTGTTCACATCACTTGGTCTCCTTTTGGAAATTCATTTCTCTGCCATTTGCTTGCTTCGCCATTTGGTTGCTGCTCTCATTCATGGGCCTGTTCACTCGATGCCCAAGGTTTTGTGAGCTATCGGGAGGTGCTCAGAACACTAGATCTTGATCCTTACACCCAAATCCGATTACAGGCGAGTTATCATTGTTTCCCTTATGTAGCAACGATTGAACCTATTTAAATCATTAGGAATTCTCTTTTTTTTTGTGTTTATCAGGAGCTCATTACACATTTTCTAACTAATACCCCTCTTTCCTTGCAGGGTCCTCACGTCTCTACCTTCGAGCTTAGCTTCGAATGGGGACTCGGTTCCACAGAGATGGACTTAATTCTCAAATACTCCGGGTATGAGATTTTTCCAAGTCTGGTTATAGTATTTTAATTGTTTTTTTTTCTCAGGATACCGTAGAGTAAGGGTTCTTACCCTCAATTTGCTACAGTTTATGTATGTGTTAAATTGGTTCTCAGTCAGACTACCTTGAACAGGGGTTTGGCCATACCGGCGCACTTCCAGGCTTTAATGCCTTCTGGCTAATTCTGTTTTGTTTTTACGCTTCAAGTTATTTGGGTCCATTTGTAGAGATTGATAAGGGATTATTTGGGACCGAGACCTCTGAACTGTATTATTTCCAGTTTTTGTTTAACATAAACGACTTCGGGTCCATTTGTAAGCACTCAGCCTAGCGAAGCATGCCAAAAGTTGAACCCTTACAGATTCTAATCAAGCTTTCTTCTGTTACTCATGCATTGTGTATTAAGTCGCACAGGGCTATTGTGATAAACTTAGCTGTAATACAGCATGATTTCTTCTGAATTTGTGTTTCTCTATTAGTATTGAATGTTATGATGATGCACTTGGTTTATTGAATGATTTATTCAGATAAATGGACATTGGGAACATCCCCTCCTAGGTTAATGCATCTGTGGAGATATGTTATTTATCTATGTAAACGTAATGTATTTTAGATTCCTGCTACAATGCTTCAATTTGTTGAATCGCAAGTTCTATGTGCGGTGTCAATATTTATGTAGATATAAGTTCCGCATTTCTTTTTAATTGTCTACAAGGATTTCTTTAATTCAATATCACATAGATTTACTTGCTCGTTCTCCCATGAGCATTGTTCCTCGATTCACACTTTAGATTACAACCTCCAGCCACACAGTTTAGCGTGTATGTATTCCCACTGTTTAACCTTGCTGAAACAATTGGGCAGTAAGCCATGGTTGATGTTTCTTTTTGTTATACAAATGTTCAATACAGTCATTTGACTTACTTAGATTCTCTTGGGTGATGGTGACAGGGTATTTCTGGTTGTAATCTAACAAACGTATAGCCACTAAGCATACATAATTTTTGGCTTTAATGACGGATTCTCTTGTTGTAAACTAACAGAGATAGTATAGCCACTGTGCATATATTTACCCGACAATTTAGCTGTTTCAGAAATGGTTTACCTCCATTTAAATGTGTTTCAACTTTTTCCATAGCAACTTTTAATCTTGGAACGATACCCTACACCTAGGGTTTTGGGAACAATACCCTTCACCTAGGGTTCTCAGAACGAAACCCTACACCTAGGGTTCTGAGTATATAAAATATAAATTTTCCTTCCGCAGTCAGCAAATTTAATTACAACTATAGATTTTTACAGTACTAATTCTTTCTGGGCCTTCCCTATTCACTCATACATGACTCTTACTTCCACAACACTCTACTCTGTGTCTCAACGTGAGGAGAGATGGTTTATGTATTTACACTTTGTTCCCTTACTGTACATCTGTTTGACTACGCTGACCCCCACAGTATTCTTTTCTTTTTATTTATTGATTTAACATGGTTCTTGGTAAAAATATCATTTACCCATAACTCAGTCCTTGATAAATAACCGCAACAATGCAACCATTTAGTACAACATGCTTCATCAATGTTTTTAAATGTTTTTAAAATAGTTCAGCCACTTACCTGAATCACTATAGCTTGCTTAAACACTTGAGAAGCCGAGATTACCTCTGTTCATCTGCCTTCAATCTGCCACCTGTCCATAAGATTTGTCTTTTGAGACCAGAATCTCCCCCCTTGCTCTCTTGCAGGACCACTGTTGACAGCAAGATATTCGCACTTAGTCCCTGGGTATCTGGTCATCACTAGACTTAGCCATTTATTTATTTTTTTTGTGTCCCAACAGCACAGAACTCCCTTCCCCTTTTTCCCTCTTTCCCTATTTTCCTCTAGCAGCCTTTCCAGTTAGGGAAAATAGTTAGGGTTGGGAATTAATAGTTAGGGTTGTGAATTACAGCGACTGTCTTGCCTCTAACTTCCCCCTTGAGAAGTGGCCAACTTTCAAAGAAAAACATTTCTTAATCTTTTTTAAAAGCTAATATTATTTAAATTCAAACAGATAATATTGTCAATACAGTTCGTCATTTACCATAGTAAACTCAAATATTTACATTTATCCCGGGGCATTACACCTAACGTATGTGCAGCGAGGAGAATGTGGACTAATAATTTTTCCCATCGCTTAAGCCTGGCTCTCTCTTTTATCTTTGGAGGGATTAAATGAGTCAAACATTTTGATTGAACTTTCTAGTGGCAAATATTTCGTGTGAATAGATTAACAATGAAATACCCAGTTGATTATTTAGCTTTGAGTTTACACTTAAGTAATGAGATATCCATAAATATCCGAGCGGAAGTGGCTGAGTTGAGAATAATTAATATTATTTTGATATTAATGGAGAAAATAGTTACGTTGTTGTAACTTTCTCCCTAGTTTAGGGTTAGTTCCTATAGTTATGGGGTTTGGGTGCAACTTCCTATTTCCTAGTATTGTATTTAATGATGTAATCTTTGATTGATTAGGGAATAGAGTGGACGAGAGTGATCTCTCAAGTTTTGTGAGTGTAGTCCCCAGGTGCAGGCCACACCTAAGAGCTACATCTCTTTCTTGTCAATTCAGTTCACATTTTATCTTGGTATCAGAGCTCAGCTTGAGTGAGCCTGATCTTTTGTCACCTGTGTGGCTGGAATTGCCTGTGTGGCTGGAATAGCCTATGTGGCTTGAAGTGCCTTTGTGGCTGTGTGTACACGAGAGCTCTATGCTCAATTGAGCAGGTGGACTGCAGAACACCTGGCTCAGACTCGAAAAAAAAAAATTCTGAGTGGAAAGCCCGATTAGCGCGGGTTTTTACCGGGAAAGTCGCGCCAATTTTAATGCTTACACTGATTTTTAATTAGCGCAGATTTTTCGCTCGGGGTTGCGCCAAGGGGATCTGTGATAGTGTGAACTTCATTTGGCGGTTTGCAAACGGTGCAGATCGGTGGAGTTGCAGATCCGTCCGGGAGAGACAGATCGGGAGAGCGCCAGAGGAGATCTGCTGGAAACCTCGACTTCGTTTGGCGATCTGCAGGGAGAGCAGGATCAGCGAAGTGGCAGATCAATCCAGGAGAGGTGGATCGGATCAATTGTGATCAGATCATTGTTTCAGCTGTGTTGAAAACACCGAATTTTCTCATTGGAGTGGGAGTGCCAGACACTGTAGATCAGTGGCAGAGGTGACAGATCCATCTGTCAGGTATTGTTTTTGTTGTTGTTAAGTAGATTCACAATGAGTAATACAATGGAATTTTACCTTAACGAATCTAGTAAACTCAATGGGTCTAACTTCACGCATTGGAAGTTTAAGATCCAGACCCTGCTCGAAGGTGCGAACGCTTGGACTATAGTGACAGGCAATGAGCAGAAGCCGACTGCAACCACACAGAAGGAAGACTGGGAAAAACGAGAAAACAAAGCCAAAGTCCTGTTGAAGATGTCTATGAAAGACAATGTCATTGCACACATCAGAGACTGTAAAACGTCCGCAGAGATTTGGACGAAAATCAAAAGTCTGTATGAGACCCAGAATGCAAACAGAGTTTTGGCTCTGAAAAGCAAGCTATTTTCAATGAGGATGGACGAAAGGGAGTCTGCTACTGCATTTGTTGCGTGAATTAAGCATGTTAAAGACGGATTGGGGGCCATTGGAGTGGCGGTGGATGATGAAGATCTTGTTGCAATTACAATGAATGGGATGCGTGATGATTTCCAAACCTTCATCACTGGAGTCTCAGCAAGGGAGAAAACACCCACGTTTGATGATCTCACTGCGATCTTGCAGCAAGAGGAAGAGCGACGACAGAATCTGAATCTGAACCCCCAAAGTGACGATCTTGCGCTGATGGCAAAACGACGACTATCCAAAGGGAAGCAGTCACAGCAGCAATCAGTCCAGAAAGGAGGAACAACACATAAAAATCACTGTCATAAAGGTATGCTTGCAAATCATTCTGAAAAGAAATGCTTTTATTGTGGAAAGAAGGGTCATATACAGAGAGATTGTTATTATAAGAAGCAGGCTGATGAGGCAAGGAGGAGACAGGTAAATCCAAAACACAGAGGATATTTTGTTGAAGAAGAAGACTTCAGTCATGAATTTCGACTGTTCACAGTCGACTGTGCCCTTTTAGTATCAAATGAAGATGACATCTGGTATGTCGATTCCGGAGCATCCTCTCACATGACAGGTAATAACGAATTTTTTGATAGTCTTGAAGAAATTATAAATGGATCAAAAATATATCTAGGGGATGATAATGGATATCAGATTAAAGGTCATGGGGTGATTTCAGTTAAGTTACCAAATGGAAAAATTAGTCACCTTTCAAATGTTTTATATGTACCTAGAATAAAGAAAAACCTAATATCTGTATCCATGATGGCTGATCAAGATATGCATGTCGAATTCTTCAAGACTCACTGTGTGATAAAGGATTGCAGGAATGAAATTGTTGCAACAGGCATGCGAGTTGGAAGCCTATACAGATTGGATGCAAAAAGTATATCAAAGCAAGCCATGGTTGCAGGAGAGTCGACATCTGAACAACTCTGGCATCAGAGGTTTGGTCATCTGAATATGCAGGATCTCATGTTGTTACAAAAGAAAGGTATGGTCGAAGGTCTCCCCATCTTTCGTAATATTCAGTTAAACTGTGATGGTTGTGCCTTGGGAAAGATGCACAAAGAACAGTTCCCTGTGCATGATAGGAGGAGGAAAATAGAAATCTTAGAGCTAGTGCACACTGATGTATGTGGTCCCATGCAGACAAGGTCGCTAGGGGGAGCATACTATTTTTTGTTATTTACTGATGACTGCACTAGGTATTCATGGGTTTATTTTTTAAACAAGAAAAGTCAGACTTTCCAATGTTTTATAGATTTCAAAACCCTGGTGGAAAAACAGTTTGGAAAAAGTATTAAAATTCTCTGTTCTGATCAAGGAGGAGAATAAAAATTAAAGGAATTCATGAAATACTGCAAATCTCATGGGATTGTTCAACAGTATACAGTACCGCACACACCACAGCAAAACGGAGTTGCAGAGCGTAAAAACAGAACCTTGGTGGAATGCGCAAGGAGCATGCTGCAAGGTAAAGGTATATCTAATATTTTTTGGGCAGAAGCGATAAATACTGCTGTATATTTGAAAAATAGAAGTCCTACTAGGTTTCTTGGCTTCAAAACCCCTTTTGAAGCCTTATATGGATTTAAACCAGCAGTAAACCATTTAAGAGTCTTTGGGTCAAAGGCATTTGCACATGTACCCAAAGATGATAGAAAGAAACTAGACCCTAAAGCAGTGAAATGTATCCTTGTTGGTTATGGTACAGAGTTTAAAGCATACAAACTGTTCAATCCTGAGTCTCGTAAGACATTTGCAAGTAGAGATGTAGTCTTTCATGAACAGGTACAAGAAAGGAACGCTGATGTTGGAGATGATTGGCACATTCCATTGCTGTTGGAGGAAAGCAGCGAGGATGAGAGGGAGCAGGAACAGGAGCAGAAAGAAGAGAATGAAGAAGAACAGCAAGAAGGTGAAAAAGTAGGCCCAGTTATTGCAGAGGAAAACAAATTTGAGGTAAGTCCCTTACCAAGGAGGTCAGGTAGGAAGACTCAATTACCATTGAAGTTGAGAAACTATGCGTTGATGTCAAAATTTTTGAACATTATAGAGCCCTCTAATTATAAAGAAGCTAGTCAATTTGAGGAATGGAGAGCTGCAATGAATGAGGAGATGGAATCAATTCTTAGAAATAATACTTGGGAATTAGTAGAGTTGCCTAAAAACAAAACACCTATAGGAAGTAAATGGTTGTTTAAACCCAAAATCAATGCAGATGGAAGTATAGATAAGTTAAAAGCTAGGTTGGTTGCAAAAGGATACTCACAGCAGGAAGGTATTGATTTTGATGATACTTTTGCACCTGTAGCAAAGCTAAATACAATCAGATTACTTATTGCTTTAGCTACTAAATGTAATTGGGAATTACACCAACTAGATGTTAAATCTGCATTTTTAAATGGTGATTTAAAAGAAGAAATTTACTTAGTACAGCCAGAAGGATTTGTAAAACAAGGGCAGGAACAACTTGTTTGTAGGTTGAAAAAGGCTTTATATGGTTTAAAGCAAGCTCCCAGGTCTTGGTATGAAAAGGTTGATTCTTTCTTTATAGAGCATGGTTTCCATAGAAGCTTAAATGACCCAAATTTGTATACCAAGTACAATGATCAGGGGCAGATTATTTTGATTTCTCTATATGTGGATGATATGATTCTAACAGGAAATGCAGATGACTTAATTAGAGGAATCAAAAGGCTCATGGCACAAGTCTTTGAAATGAAAAATCTTAGAAGCCTTAACTATTATCTGGGATTAGAAGTATTCAGAGATACTGGGCAAACTTTTCTTACCCAAGGGAAGTATGCTAGAAATCTGTTGGAAAAGTTTGGAATGGATCAGTGTAGATCAGCAACGACACCTTTACAGCAAAATCTGAAATTGAGCAGTGACGATGGCACTAAGGAGGTAGATGCCACAATGTACAGACAGCTGGTTGGCAGCGTGATATATCTTACAACAACCAGACCTGACTTGGCATACTCAGTTAGTGTGTTGAGCCAATTCATGTCGAAACCGCGTGAAAGTCACTGGACAGCAGCAAAAAGCGTGTTGAGGTATCTTTGTGGTACTGTTCATTTTGGTATTTTATACACTGATGTATCTGATCTTACTCTAGCAGGTTTTTCAGACTCAGACTGGGCAGGTAACCTGGATGATCGGAGGTCCATCACAGGTTATGCATTCAACATAGTTTCCGGGGTCATAGCATGGAGCAGCAAGAAACAGAGTACTGTAGCTTTTTCGTCATGTGAAGCTGAGTATCAAGCATTGTGTGCAGCAACATGTGAAGCGATCTGGTTGAGGAGACTTCTCAACGATGCAGGGAAAGAATAGAAGCAACCCACTTCTATCAAAAGCGACAACCAGAGCACCATCAAATTAGCATACAATCCAGTGTTTCACAAAAACACCAAACATATAGACACTCAGTTCCATTTTGTTAGAGAGAAAATACAGTCAAAAGAAATTGCTATTGAATATTGTAAAACTTGTGACAATGTGGATGATATTTTTACAAAACCTCTTGCACGAGTGAAATTTGAATTGTTTAGAAAAATGCTAGGAGTCCAGGGGAATCGTTTCTCCATTAAGGGGGGGAGTTGAGAATAATTAATATTATTTTGATATTAATGGAGAAAATAGTTACGTTGTTGTAACTTTCTCCCTAGTTTAGGGTTAGTTCCTATAGTTATGGGGTTTGAGTGCAACTTCCTATTTCCTAGTATTGTATTTAATGATGTAATCTTTGATTGATTAGGGAATAGAGTGGACGAGAGTGATCTCTCAAGTTTTGTGAGTGTAGTCGCCAGGTGCAGGCCACACCTGAGAGCTACATCTCTTTCTTTTCAATTCAGTTCACATTTTATCTGTTTTTCTGCCAAATTTGGTGCTCGAGTCTTCGTGAAAATATTCCACTGAGTGTAATGGTAGTTGTAAAAATCCTCTCTCTACAATCCTGAGATCTTTGGCCCATTTCCAGTGCAATCCAAGGCGGGGATCAAAGTCTCTATCAGCTAGCTCGTTTGGGTCTCATTTCGTGCTTTGCATTTTTCCGTTTATGGATAAAACGACTTTGCAACACTCGAAGGATAGAGCACACTTTGCAACACTCAAAGACTCGCAAATTAAACCATGATATAAAATGTTGAAAATCCAAACTAATATAAGTAATGGGATAAAAGTGCTTCACACCCAAAGATAAAAGCCAACCAATGCTCAGAATTATCACACTCGCTGAGTGAAATAGGTATGTGATAAAATATGTAAGAGGTATGTGAATGAAAGTACGTGGTAAAATATATATATGAAATAGTAAAATAAAAGATATTTTAACATTAAACGTTTAACTGTTTGTTTATTTATCTTTTCTAATTTTTGTGACTAAAACAAAATTTCAGATTCACCTGAGACCACACTCTCTGCTTCCAAAGGCAAACAGATAAAAAGCACAACAGGTGCATGTTATGTAATCTGTATAACATTTAAATACAATTTAAACAATTAAAATTTACAATTTATTTTTTGCACTCTAAAATATGTTTGTGCGTGAAGAAGCTCCTTATCTTATAATTTCCACAAATATTTATCAAATTCAACTAAAAAATATATACCAAAAACACAAAATCTATAACCAACGACTCCAATAAATAAATTCATGTATTGATATTTGGAATTGTAAATTAGAGGGAAACTTACCACTAAATTTTTGGTTCGATAGATCAATGGTTTATTCCATTACCATAAGGTAAATAAAAATGGTTGAATTTTGTCAAGATAGAATAAATTATTTAAATTTAAAAGCGTAGAAATTACAAATTATCACAAAATTGTTTGGAAAATTAAAATGGCAACCAAACTAAAATGGTAACCAACCAACGGAATTGTAAATTAAAAAGGAAGGATTTTGGTAGATTTACATTAATATATTTATTATTATTTTTAATTACTAAAAATTATATATTTAGTTTAAGAATATAACTAAAATGGTAACCAAATAAATTTATGTATTGATATTTGGAATTGTAAATAAGAGATGGAGGATTTGGTTAGTTGTAGCAATAATTTTCAAAAGCTGGAGTTGTTTGTTTCCACTCCATCCCGATCGAGGTGGACTTGAACAGCAGCCAAACACTCGCCTGGTTTCTTGCGATGACCAAAAGGTCTGTTCTGGCAAATATGGACAATGGTTTGAAATGTAGATGTCAATAATCATGGTTTCCTTTATATATATATGATTTTCAATAATCACATTAATTAACATTTAGATTTACACTATTATTATTAATATATTTATTATTATTTTTAATTACTAATAATTATATATTTAGTTTAAGTATATAATTTTCAGTGATTAATTTAGCATTGCTATTCGGCAAATTTTATATACTTATTATGGTTTTCAATGGCTAGTGATTATATTTTTAGTTTCAGCATATGATTTTCAGTGATTAGCTTATCGTTCCGATCTTAATGTGATTTTCATAATTCTTAATTAGAATTTCATTTTTTATTTTCTTTAAAATTGGTGTGAAATAATGGGTCGATTCCTTACTTTACAATAACGGTTTTATTTCTTTAGAGGTGAATTTTTTAAAATAAGTTTTGTTTTTAGTTTAGTTTTATTTTTTTTTAAATTAAAATAAAATATTCTCAAAATAAAAAGTAATGTCTTTTAAAAATATTTTAATATTTGATATCAACTTCATATATATTTATATATTAAAAAATGTTAAAAAAAATATTTTAATGAATTAATATTAATGTATACTTAAAAATATATTAATAATAAAAAAATTAGTTTAATGTGTTGTCATAAAATGACTCAATGTGCATGTTATGTAATCTTTATAACATTTAAATACAAATTAAACAATAAAAAATTACAAATTATGTGTTTGGACCTGAAGAAACTCCTTATCTTACAATGTCAACAAATATTTATCAAATTCAATGAAAAACATATAGCAAAAACACAAAATTTATACCAAAAACACAAAATTCAAAATTTATAACCAACCGACTCCAATAAATAAATTCATGTATTGATATTTGGAATTGTAAATTAGAGAGAAACTTACCACTAAAATTTTGGTTTAATGGGTCAATGCTTTATTCCTTTACCATAAGGTAAATAAAAATGGTTGAATTTTGTCAATGTAGAATAAATTATTTAAATTTAAAAGAGTAGAAAATTACATATTATCACAAAATCTTTTGGAAAACTAAAATGGCAGACTCGTAATAACCAACCGACTCCAATAAATAAATTCATGTATTGATATTTGGAATTGTAAATTAGAGAGAAACTTACCACTAAATTTTTGGTTCAATGAGTCAATGTTTTATTCCTTTACCATAAGGTAAATAAAAATGGTTGAGTTTTGTCATTGTAGAATAAATTATTTAAATTTAAAAGGGTAGAAAATTACATATTATCACAAAATAGTTTGGAAAACTAAAATGGCAACCAACCAACTCCAATAAATAAATCCATGTATTGATATTATGAATTGTAAATTAGAGAGAAACTTACCACTAAAATTTTGGTTCCGTGGGTCAATGCTTTATTCTTTTACCATAAGGTAAATAAAAATGGTTGAATTTTGTCAACCTAGAATGAATTATTTAAATTTAAAATGGTAAAAAATTACATATTATCACAAAATCGTTTGGAAAACTATAATGTCCTTTTTGAAAATTGTGAATGATTGTTGCTTTAGTTGTTTTGAGAAGGAATATTGAGCCTAGAGCCTCATTCTAATGATGTGTAACACTGTCCGTCCATCATTTTGCTCATGTTGGCCAAAATAAAATTTTTAAAAAACCTAAAAATAATAATAATAATAATAACTATACAAAACATTTAAATAATGTATGGTCATAAAAGAAATTTTGCTCATGTTGGCCAAAATAAAATTACAAAAAAAAACTAAAAATAAATAAATAACTATACAAAACATTTAAATAATGTATGCTCATAAAAGAAAATTGCACGTGAAGAAATTGGATCCCTCTCGGCTCATGTTAGATCCGTATTTAAGATAGATCTTATATTTACCATTAATTTATATCACTATAGTTTGTTCATAATGTTGTATTGTTGCTTTAGAGTATTTTACAAAATTGTTCATAAAGAGGAGGGACATCTATGTATGCTAAGAAACAAAACTAGAAGAGAAAGCTCAACTTATAAGTATTTAAGATGGATCTTATATTTACCATTAATTTATATCACTATAGTTTGTTCATAATTATTTATTGTTGCTTTAGAGTATTTTACAAAATTGTTCATAAAGAGGAGGGACATCTATGTATGCTAAGAAACAAACCTAGAAGAGAAAGCTCAACTTATAAGTTTTGACTAACAGAAATAAAAACAATCACCCAATGACATGGACCAATATCAACAAAAAACTTCCTACTCTTGAAGGAAAACCTCCCGCTAATGGCCAATTAGAATACCGAATTTTATAGATCCAATCCTTGATAAACCCTTAAATTCCTAAAAAAAAAAATGTATCCTTCCTCCATTGTGAGGGCCCTCTTTGAGACATAATCCACTTGTGCATTCCATTCACAATAAATGTGATGAAAAACAAAATGATGAAAGGTAGATTTTAGAAGTAGGATCCTTTCCTTCCAACTGTGAATAGAAAGTGCTTGTAGAGAAGAGCACCCTTAGATCCACTTGATCACACACATAGAATCGTTGAAAACCTGAAGGACCTTAACACCATATGAAGAGAAAATAAAAATTAATTATCATGCTGCAATCAATTCTATAGTCGTGTTTCATGATTTTCCTATGTTTATGTTGAGATGGAATGTATATTCTATAAGATTTTGAGGTTTCACTCTAACCTACAAAGATGTCCTTCAAACTAGAAGGTTCCAACTTGGTCATTTTCTCATCTAGAATATGAATGTAGATATGACAACTGAAAAACTCAAATATGTGTTACTTGATGCTTCTAAATTCCTCGATTGATGTCTTATCCTTCAAAATTTTGTGAGGATACATATTCAAAATATAGACAATGATAAGACATGTTTATACACAGAGACACATGAGAAGAACTAGATCATGAATCATGGATTTGACTATTTTATGATAGATACATTCCTCTTCTTCACAACCCTAATCTACCAGTCGACATCAGACATGATTTAAGATGATAGGCATCAGACCATTGAGAAGTGTATCTCAAGATTGGATGAAATCTCATCCACTTGAGTTGATGCTTTTGCACTCCTTGTAAGTCACTTATGCCGTTAATTTGATCTAGAACCATTACCATATGAGGGTGAAGGGTTCAGTTTGGATGAGGCAATGAAAGACCAAATTCTGGTCTTGGATGCAATTTTTAATTAAAGTAAGCTCTTGGATTGAGCACTTGGGAATGAAGTTGTGCATGTGTTTGGTTTGAATAGATTATTTGATTGTATTACATTTAACATTTAGATTTATTTTTTCATTCAAATTTGCATATAGCTAGATCACCTAACATATCACATTTTTTTTTTCATTTATGCTCTTCTTCCATATGCGCTACAGACTTATGGCATTTCCTTTGTAGCATCTGGTGAAATGCTAGTTTGTACATACCTCACAAAACCATTTAATCAAATCCCTTTATACTAAAACTCAAAATACTAAGTGATAACCCATTTATTTTTTTCCAATTATACATAATATTAAATTATGCAAGTCTATTAAAAAAAGAGCCACGTGGTGGCAATGTTAGTGCTCTTGTTTTTTTTTGTATATTTCCACCACATGTTTTCTGGTTATTGTGAAGAATAACAATAGAGTCAAAATGTAGAGGAAAAAAGCAAAGTTTCTATCAAAAAGAGAGTGGATGGAAGAGGAGTTACTGAGCACAAATGAAATGGGGAACCTATGCTCTAATACCATGTCACGCTACTCTAAATTAATCATTTTTTATTGAAGAGAATTCAATAGATGCAAAATAGATACCCTAGATATTCACATTCAAATGTCTTTTCATATTCCCATTTTGTATTTACATATTTATAACATACTACTCTAAATTAATCATTTTTTATTGAAGAGAATTCAATAGATACAAAAGAGATACCCTAGATATTCACATTCCAATGTCTTTTCATATTCCCATTTTGTATTTACATATTTATAACATATTACGTGTCAAAAAATTTAATATATTACATATGGTTTAAAATAATAAATTTATTTGAAAAAACTACTTATATTATACCATTCAATTTAAGTTTTCGCCTCTTTTAAAAATTAACTTTGAATCTAGTAAATATTTGTTAGAATTGTATGTCTAAATTGTGTTGTTTGCATAATCCATGGATGCAAGAGATTATATATAGAGAGAGAAAGATTCATCTCAACCATGATATATACCTCTTGAAGGGATAAATTAAATTTTTTATGTTTTGTGTTGTAAAAAAGGTTTTCACCTCAACCCTTCATTAAGATGCATCTGTATTAATTATAACAACTTAACATATATTATCAAAAACATATGTTTTGATGTTTCTTAAAAATTAATCTTTATCAACATTTGCTAGTCATTTATGCAAATGATATAGAAATGTTTGAATGAATAATATTAATATTTATTATTAATTAATTGGTATTTTTAATAATAATATATAATAAATTATTATTTTTTTTGAATGAGAAATTTTTATTTATTTATGTGATTGTGTATAAAATATAGTTATCATATAAGTATAAAACATAGTTTTTTTATTTATTTATTATTATATATATTGAAAGAGAGAAGTGGATGGCAGTTAAAGTTATATATATATATATATATAACATTTTTTGAAGTGTGTTAAATTTTTATATTTTTTTATATTTTTGGATTAATTTTATTTAAAAATATTTTTAAATAATATATTTTAATTACTAAAAATGTATAATTATAATTAAAATAAAAATAAAATTGATAAATTAATTTATATAAAATTAATTCTATTATAATTATATTTATTAAAATAATTAAAATTAAAATTAAATTAAAAGCAATAAATGAAAACAACTCATATATTCTTCGATAAAAGAGTTCTGAGGTTCGGTGAAAGAGTTAAAAACATACTCTATATATTCTTCGCATATATTTTTCGGTGAAAGAGTACTCTATATGTTCTTTGCATATATTCTTCAGTGAAAGAGTTCTGAGGCTCGGTGAAAGAGTTAAAAACATACTTTATATATTCTTCGGTGAAAGAGTTTTGAGGCTCGGTGAAAGAGTTAAAAACATACTCTATATATTCTTCGCATATATTCTTGGGTGAAAGAGTTTTGAGGCTCGGTGAAAGAGTTAAACACCTACTTTGTATATTCTTCACATATATTCTTCGGTGAAAGAGTTATGAGGCTCGGTGAAAGAGTTAAAAATATACTCTATATAGTCTTCACATATATTCTTCGGTGAAAGAGTTAAACACGTACTTTATATATTCTTTGCATATATTCTTCGGTGAAAGAGTTCTGAGGCTCGGTGAAAGAGTTAAAAGCATACTCTATATATTCTTCACATATATTCTTTAGTGAAAGAGTTCTGAGGCTCGGTGAAAGAGTTAAACATGTACTCTATATATACTTCGGTGAAAGAGTTCTGACGCTCGGTGAAAAAGTTAAACACGTACTTTATATATTCTTCACATACATTCTTTGGTGAAAGAGTTCCGAGGCTCGATGAAAGAGTTAAAAACATATTCTATATATTCTTCGCATACATTCTTCGGTCTGCAGGCTGGGGTGGGCACCGGCGATCTGTAGTCAGGTTTGCTGATATCAGGTGCACAAATTCCTTATCTTTTTCTTTTTCTAATACATATTTGCTCATATAATTTCAAGTATGAATATTTCACCACAATTACCAACGATTACACCTAGCACAGTTACTCTACAAGGCCTTTACGAGTATATAGAGTCTTTAGAGAAACGTAGAGAAGAAAGAGAAGCCAAGCTACAAAAAGACTTAGAAGCCATGCTGGAAAATAAATTTTCATCTCTTGAAGACACGATCCAAAAACAAATAGAAACTAAAATAGAACTACTGGAGAATAAAATGGAGGCAATGGAGACTAGATTGCAGGTTATAGAAAAAAAAAACCAAGATACTAACCAACCATCCCAGCAAGGAGATGCTGATACTTTAGAGAGTCTTAAAATGAAAGACATGATTAAATAACTAGAAGAAAAAGTTAATAGCTCCCTCACCCTAAATAATGTGGTAGATAAGTTAGATACCAAACCAATTAAAGATGAAATGAAAAAATTAATAGAATTAGACCACGAACGTAACAAAAGGGCCTTGAACCTTATAATCTTTGGTTTAAAAGAGGAAGTAGATGAGGATACTTTAGCCTTAGCCCAGACATAATTACATTATAGATTACAAAGTGAAACAATGTGTCTCACAGAAGCAACAAGGTTGGGAAAATTAACCAAGAATAAAGGAAGACTAATCCGCATAAAGGTGAGCTCCACTGATCATAAGTACAACATACTTAGTAAAACCTCAAGTCTAAAAGGAACGGAAATATTCATAAATGAAGATCTCATTCCAGAAGATCAAGCAGAATTAAGAAAGGAGGTTCAAAAGGTAAAAGAAGCTAGAAAGGAAGGAAAATGGGCAATAATCAGAAATAGAAAAGCCTTTATTCGAGATAGAAACCAAAAATATAGTAATCAATAGCAATTAAACATGCATCGGATCCTTTCTTGGAACTGTCGGGGCTTCCCATGGAATAAAGGCCCCAAGCTAAGTTGGATTTCAAATGATGTTGATATTATTTTGCTTGTTGAAACTTGGGAACACGAAGAATCTAAGGTCCCTAACATAGATGGCTTTACGCTATGGTCTACTTGCAACAAGTGATCCTCCTGTAGAGGAATTGGAGGAATAGCTTGTTACATTAAGAAGAACATCTCCCCCCATTCTAGGATTTATAAAAACGACCCTCACAACCAATATAGTTGGATAGAGATCAGAGACATTAATAATAAAAATTCCTACATAGCAATATGTTATTTCCCCCCCATCAATTCTAACTTCTATAAGAAGAAGAATCTAGATAAAACTAACCCTTACAATGGTTTAGAGAATGATATTTCTAGCCTAAGGAATGACGGTAATATCCTTTTAATAGGTGACATTAATGCTCGAACTTCAAACAACGAAGCTATTATTCTAAGCAATCATTCCAACCCTAATCCTCTTTCGTTAGACGAAGACCCTACTCTGGCTAGTAGGTAGAAAAGGAGCTCTAAATACCTCGAGGAAAATTTGTTTGGGTCGGAGCTAGTCAAGCTCTGTAGTGCTCAGGATCTCATAATTTGCAATGGTCTAAAGAACTGGCCCAATTCCAGCAAGATGACCTGCATCCATGGACTTGTTAGCAGCGTGGTAGACTACATTATTTCTGATCTCCCATTATACAACGAAATAATAAATTTTGACATCTTAAACGACCACGAACCTAACACTGATCATCGGCCTTTACTTATAACTCTCAATTTTGTCATGCATAGAGTTCCCATAGAAAATAATACTTACAGCCAAAAGAACTTAATATTTGATAGAAATAAAAATGATCTCTTTCTAAATGAATTAAAAATTAATTTGCTTCCTTTATCTAGTATAGACAACATAGAAGACCTCTATCATAATTTTACTACAACCCTCTCATATTCTATTAACAAGTTCTCAATTGAAGTTTCAAATAATAAAAGAAATAGCAAAACCAATCCATGGTATGACAAAGATTGTAAAAGTGCGAGGAGAGCAATTAAGGAAGCTGTTGATGAATCTCTTAAAATGGACAAGATAAAAATATATAAAGCCCCGACTAAAAGGAAAAAGAGGCAGTACATTCGTCAAAGACATGAGAATCTCTTACACCTCTCTAAAGTAGCTCCTAAGAAATTTTGGAGGCAAACTCTGACTAGGAAGACTAAAGATAATAATAAAATTGCTCTTCACGATTGGAATTCCTATCGTAAAAAGATTTATGAATCTCCAAATGTCATGGATAATTTGAAAACCCTGCTCACAATGAAAGAATTTTTCTCTTTAGAAGACATTAAGTTTGGGGTTAATCGCCTTGCTAATGGGAAAGCTAAGGACATTGAAGGTTACCAGGTAGAAATCTTAAAAATTGGAGGTCCTGTCCTCATCCCCCACATCCACAAGCTTTTCAATCAAGCAGTCAAGCAAGGGTTCCCTAAACCTTGGACTGAGAGCCTCATTATCCCTATTTTTAAAAGTGGGGATACAAATAACCCCTCTAATTATCAGACAATTATGATCAGCCCTCTCTTAGCCAAGTTATATGGTAGTATTTTGGAAAAGAAGTTAAGCATATGGCTTGAAAGTGAAGGTAAGCGGGCTAAAGGCCAAGCAGGTTTCAGAAGGCATCACTCAAAAATAGACCACCTCGTTACGCTTAGGATCATTACGGAGGAATGTCGTAATGATATATCAAATTTATTTTGTTGCTTTGTGGACTTTAGAAAGGCTTTCGATACGGTTCCTAGATACAACCTTTGGAATAGATTAGAAGAGCTAAAGGTTCCTCTCGAGTTGAGAGCTGCTGCTATAAGGTTATACAAGAATGTAATTGCCAAGCTAAAGAGCAATGAGGGGTGGTCAAAACAAATTAAGTGTAACATCGGAGTTAAACAAGGTTGCCTCCTCTCCCCTACCCTATTTGGCATTTACATCGATAAGCTCGAAGGCTATTTAGAGGAAGCAGGATGTGATGGCACGATCTTAGCTGAGATAGTCGTCATCCTTCTTCTCTATGCTGACGATATTGTTCTTTTGGCAAGGTGCCCATCTGATCTTGATAAGCAACTCAGGCTTCTTAAGGATTTTTGCTCTACCATGGGTATGACTATTAACACTGACAAAACAAAAGTTATGATTATCAAATCCAAGAAGGAAACTTACACTAGTTTTATGTATGACAATAATAACTTGGAGGAAGTGTATTCTTACAAGTACCCAGGAATTGATATTCATCACAAGCTCAACTGGAACAATAGCATTGAGAAAAGGATTAATGGGGGTGGAAAGCTTATTTTGGTCTTGAAAATAATTGTAAAACAACAAACCTTGTAATGTGGGATAAAAAGAAGTTCCTCTTTGAAACTTTAGTCACTCATGTTATCTTATATGGCTGTGAGGTTTGGGGTTGTAGCATCTCAAGAGAATCATGGATAAAGATTGAGCAAATCCAGAAGCGTTTTATAACTTATAACCTGAAAATTAAAAGTAATACACCCTATCCTATTCTTCTTATAGAAGCAGGTATTTCCCCTATTGAGAGCCTAGCTATGATTAGGTTTCTGTTGTTCAAGGACAAACTCAATAACATAGACCATCATAGACTTACTAAGCTAGCTTTAAATTCCAGCCAAAACCACCTAAGGCTCAATCGGGGGTGGCATAAAGACACAAGGGCCTGGTTAAACTATTGGGAGATCAACGAGAATGATGCATTGCAAAACATAAATAACATTAAAGATATTGTTACTTCTAAGTTCAAAGAAAAAATGTGGCGTGAGAAAGATTTAGCAGCTAAAAGAAAATTAAGTTATTATAAGAAGGTCATCAACCCCACCCTAGAAGATCAAAAGTATCTCTCTATTTTAACTAGCTCAAAGAAGGAAATTAATATAGCAAAGATTAGAACGAATTCTCATGAGCTCCATAGTGAAACAGGTCGTTGGGTAGTTCCTAAAATGCCATGGATGGAAACGATCTGCCATATATGTGAGAATAGGAACATCGAGGATGAAAACCACTTCCTCTTAGAGTTCCCCGTGTACAACCATATTAGATCTCAATTTCACAATCTTTGTTACAATACTGACCTTCCTAGCCTTTTACAATGTCAAAATTATAGTGAGTTCGGGAGGCTTCTCTCCAAGCTTTTTGAGCATAGGAATAAAATCTTAAATCAAAATAAATAATTTGTTTCTTTAGGTCTGATAAACCAATGTTTGGTCTTATCGGATGTTAACCATCGTCATCATCATCATCATCATTTGGTCTTGACGATGAACCACACTGATTGGTTCAAAAAGCATCAACAAAAGCATTATGATGTGATTTACCCTGAACATTATATTATTGTTGAACTATCTTGTCTAAATTTATGGAACATGGTTTTACATGATAGTGTAACATAACAAAGTCGATTGGGATAATTTATGGAACATGGTTTTACATGTTACTGTAACATAGCAAAGTGGATTGGGAAAGTTTTTATGTATTCATGTGCAGCGCCACAATTCACATATTTGTCCTCGCATGAACAATGAGGAGTCAGGACTATCATGCAGTGCACACATGTCGTTGTATTAATCATTGTACAAAAATGACCATCTCCCGTGCAGTGTACCTTGAGGGCCCTCTCTCGTGCAGCGTACCTGGAGTTTATGTTTCCAAGACTGCCGAGTTATTGATCTCTGACAAGCTGACATATTGCTTTAGGGATTTGTAGCCCAGGGCGTGGTGGCAGAAATACATCAAGAAAAAATTCTAATACAGATGAACAAAACCTTAAAGTTAACATTACAAACAGTAAAAATTTGTTTTGAAATTTCATGTACAATGTTAACTAATACTGCGGTAGTGATGCTATATCACTGATGACATAAAAAACTAGATCCTTATCTGTATTTCTTAAAGATCATATTTTTAAATCTTAAAAGCTTAAATAAACTTAACGAAACAAGCTTATCTCCACAAATCCCTTGAACATCAAGCTTCAATTTGTTTCAAAAATTTATAATTACGTGCTTATAATGGGATGGGATGGAAAGCTTAAAATGTAATAGATAAATACTTCATATAAGAAACAAAACTTACGTAGGAAGTTTTAGAGACATGGTTATATCCACAAAAATATATCATCCATGGAAATAAATCATAAGGTACTATTATTGGTACTATTATTATCAGGCAATAGACTCTGAGATAAAAATAAAAATTTTGTCACGCTTACAAATTCAACTCAACACTATATAGGTGATACACCAGACAACGTGTGGCATTGTATAATTCATATTTTCATAGCCTCATAAACTATATAAAAGGCTGCAAAAAAAATAAGTAAATATATATGTCGATATGATTGGCTCAAGGTCAGTGCTCTCTTATCCCTCCTTCCCGTCAGCTCTCTGGAATATAGGTTGTGCCCCCAAATACATTTACTTCTCATGGCTGCTGTTTTATAACAAGAATTTTTCCTGGGAGAATTTGAGGAAAAGACTGTGGCATGGGCCGAGCAGATGCCAAATGTGCGAATTGGACGAGGAGTCAAATCTTCATATGTTCTTCCAGTGCAACTCTATGCAACAAATATGGAGGGAACTGGCTCTTCTATATAGTTTTCCTCTTCTTCTACACGTATCTATCCCGGCTGCTTTCGATTGGTGGTGTAGGCAAAGAGTTTCATTGAGATTGATCTTTATTATCGCACTATGGTGCGCCTGGAGGTGGAGAAATAATAAAATCTTCAATGGAGCAATGGAGCCCCTCTCGGATATATTGCATCACATAGTCCTCATATATGACTCCGTCCCCAAAAAGCCTACAATACTGAAAAAAGCCAACAGTGGTGGCCTATCAGACTCCCTCCTAAGATCCCCGAGGGCCTTCTTTGACAGAGCTGCCCAGAAACATACTTGCGGTTGCGGGGTGGTCATTTTTATGGACGAGAATCTTCATTACTACCTGTCCTGGAACGCAGGTAGGGGTACAAACAGTTTGGCGGAGGCAAAAGCACTCGCAGGTCTTCTCGCTTTTTGTTCCTTCTTTGACATCCACCCCATCTCAATCTTCGGGGACTCAAAATCTATGGTCGACCATGTCAATGGCATAAGCCACATCCTATGCCCACACCTCACATGCTGGCTGGATAGAATTATGTTCTATTGGAATCAGATGGCAGGGAGCACCATTCAGCACGTCTACCGAGAAAAGAACCAGATAGCAGATTGTTTGTCAAAGGAGGGCCTCCTCCTCAGAACAGGATCATGGTCCTTGATGGTATATGCTGACGGCGAGTCCTACTCCATTCAGGATTTCTGCATTTCGGGCTTTTAATTCTCCTTTCATCTGTCTATATGATCTATCTCTGGCTTCTCCTTTTTTTATTTTTGATTTATGACCTTCCTGTATATGTCGGATTATGTTTTGATTTCGCCCATCTATGTTTTTTGGGCGCTGGTGTCCCATGCATGTGTGCATCTCTGATTTTTATTTTGCTATCTGCACAGAAGAACCTCTCCTCTGATTTTTGACTTGCCCTTCCTATATGAAAAATATGTACAATCTGGAACTGTATTTTCAGTCGTAATATAACACTATACAGCTTTTTCTTCTGAAAAAAATAAAACAACAACGTCGAAGCTGGTACGAATTTTTTTCCATCATTTATCAATTTGGAAATGAGAACTCTTGACACAGCCAAATGTGTGCTCAGTATGAAGAATGGTGGGAAATAGATTAAAATGGTATGTGCATTAATCAAACATTGGGAAACATTTAGGGAAATACTTGATATATAATACAAAGTTAGCTGACAAATGTAGTTGGGAAATGTATGTTTAATGTGAAATTAAAGTGGATGAGTGAACACTTAAAAAATTATTAGGATCATAAGATAACATTAAGCATATTAGCACTTGATGTACCTCATGATCATAAAGAGCTTCATGAGGATCCGTGTTGTTATGGGTATTAGGCATGGACATTTTTATGTTTATGGATATTTAGGTCATGGGTCTTTTTATTGAATCAATTCATTTCATGGTTTAGTTTACATTTTTATTCTAAGCGTGACATGTGCACACCAGATGAACATATTTATGTTCAGCATCTATGCACCACAGTATCTTATCTTTATAAAATAGTATCACAATTACTAGTCCATGCAATTACTGAAACATTGGGAGGAGGCATAATTATTAACCGAGACCTCAAAGTATAGGTGTAGAGACTAAGTAGAGGCATCAGGAAAGGAAGTGTAATTATGCCGAAGGCATTTTTTAAGCGAGTGATTTCCTTAAGGATTTCATCTATCAACCTCCATTTACCAACACTTCTACTGATCCAAGTGGATATTGGTGGCCACCTGCCTATTCCACCTAGACCTCTAGTCAATTTCATCTGTTTCCTTGTTTATTTCAGTATTTACTATTTTTAGTAGTTTTTCGGGTCCTGAACTTCCGTCATAGTTTTGACCCCCTAAACAACTTTTTCTTGAGGTACGTAACAAGGGCTGCAGAAAAAACTTGTAGTGCTCGGAGAGACATTGCCAACAAGGTATCATACGCGCCAAACGAATATAATATGACCAAGTTACGACCCCGGGAAGTTGGCTACACAACTAACCCCAACAGAGCCCACAAACTCTTGGCATTCCATCTCCTAGGGTTAAGGTTTTAGCTGTTTAGGGTTTTCCCTTGTTATTCAATAATAAATAGGCCCTTGAGCCTAATTTTAACACAGTTCAGAGGCATGTAGCCACCACATCTCTTCTCATATATAAATTACCATTACCCAAGCTAGTTTATTTCCATTCTGTTTGTAAGCATATTTTAGTATTATGATATTAATGAAATGAAGTGTTATTTCTGCTACATCTATGTATTTATCCTTATATCTGTAATTTTTTGCATTCTTATTTAATTTTGGATCAGTGGTATCAAAGTTGTCTTCTCTTTCTCTATTTTTCTTTGCATGTCCCTTATGAGTTCAGGGTATAAGGAGTTAGGACTTGCTCTCGTTGAACCTTTACAAGACCAGTCTCACAAACCCTGACAACCTACCATGGCAGAAGAAAAGAAAGATGAGGGGGTAGGAGATCCTTTCAAAATATTGCTCAAGGAATCCCTAGAGCGACAGAGGAACACGATGATGGATAAATTTTCCCAGATCCTTTGACAGCTACCCACAAACGACACATCTTCATCCAGAACCCACTCTGGAGGCACCACTCCTTTTAAGGTACAAGTTAACTTTGATATTCCCATATTTGAGGGCTAGATAAATGTAGCCACTGTAGATAAATGGTTGAATCTATTGGAAGGATATTTTTTAGTTCATGACTTTTCCAATCCGGAAACGATTGCTTTTGCACTTCTCAAAGCTTCCCTGCACGTCGAGGACTGGTGGGAAACCTACTGTGAACAAAAGGACTAGAGGGAATCCTCATTGTTTTCAGCCACACCCACTTTGGATTCTTTCTGAGATGCCATCAAGGAGCAATATTATTTTGTCAAGAGCTATGAAGATAAATACATAAAGTGGACCACGCTATGGTAGGGAAGGGGCCAACATGTGTCGAAGTTCACAAATGTATTCCATGCCCTCTGCATGAAGTTGGGTATCAAGGATTTAGAGCGGAATTTGGTAGTCACGTACCGCGGTTTTCTACACAAGTACATCTAGCACAAGATGGAGTTCCTGGTCATCTCCTCGCTCGACACAACATATCGATATGTTGTCAAGATCAAACAAAATTTTAAACAAAAGAAGCGAGACTTTGGATCTGCGAATCCGAAGCAAGGAAAAGGTGCCCCTAAACCATAGAGCAAAGGCCAAAGACAAGGCAGGGTGACCCAAGACAACCCGTCGAAGCCACAAGCAAAGAACAACACCACGAAGACAAAGAAGGACATAGGAAAATGGTGTGAGTTTCATAAGAGATCTAGTCACAACACAAGTGAGTGTCGGGCCAAGCAATCACTAGTGGTTGAGCTGAAGGCTTCCTAATCAGATGCATGTTCCAACTCTGAGTTAGAACCCAATAAGGGGAATGAAAAAGGGAAGTAGATCATTGGAACAGAGCCCAGTGCCACCATGACCACCACCAAGATCCAGAATAATGACCCTAAAATTCCAGAGGAGGGGGAACACCTCTTCCACTCACAAATGTGGGTGAAGAGTTCTCCACTACAGTTCATTATCGAGAATGGGAGCCACAAGAACCTGATTTCAGTATAGGTCGTGAAGTGGTTGTGCCTACTGATGAAAACAAATCCGCAATCGTACACCATCGGATGGCTTCACCAAGGATGAGATCTCCGCATCAACCAATAGTGTCTCCTTCCCTACAACATCAAGCCCTTCACGGATGAGGTACTGTGTGATGTTGCTCCTCTTGAAGTTTGTGATGTATTGTTAGGACAACCATACTTACGGAAGCGACATGTTGTATATGAGTCTAGACCTCGCTTTGTGATTATTACTTTGGGAAATATGTTGTACAGGATACCAGAGGTAGCTCTGCCTACCACCATCTCTTGGATCACTATAAAAAAATGTAGTAAGATGATTTCCCAGACTAGGAAATTTGTTTTCTTTATGATTCACTCTTAGGACAAGAATAAGTTTATGGCCATGACTTCTAGGCAGGGCTCCTCTACACAACAATAGCAGATGGACAAGGTCATGGAGGAGTACAGGGACATTTTCATCTCACCTACAAGGGTACCTCTGCACTATCAGGTCAAGCACTCCATCGATCTGACCCCGGGAACGTCGCTACCCAATGAACTGATTGATTGATGCTCTTTTCTAGAGAACGATGAGATCAAGAGGCAGGTTCAAGAGTTTTTATAGAAAGGGCACATCAAACTAAGATCATCACCCTGTGGGAGCCCAATTGTATTGGTACAGAAGAAGAATGAGACCAAGAGACTTTGTATTGACTATCGGGCGATGAACAAGATCATTTTCCGGAATAGGTACCCAATCCCACATATTGATGACCTTCTGGACCAACTCAAGGGGGACAAATAGTTCAGCAAGATTGACTTGAACTCCAACTATCACCAGGTTCCTATCAAACCCTCAGATGTGTGGAAGACTGCCTTCAAATCCAAGGAGGGCCTTTTTGAATGGTTGGTGATACCTTTCGAGTTGACAAATTCCCCCACAACCTTCATGAGATTGATGGGTGACATCTTGCAACCCTTCACCAATGCATTCATGGTGGTGTATTTATATGACATCTTGATCTTCAGCCAGAGTTGAGAAGAGCACCTCCACCACATTCGACAGGTCTTTCAAACCTTGTGACAACACAAGTTGTGTGCCAATTTGGAGAAATTCACTTTTGGCATGACCCAGGTTCAATATTTGGGGTACATCATTGATGAGAAGGTTGTGCATGTGGACCCATCTAAGATACAAGTCATTCAGGATTTTCCAGCCCCAACCACTCTAACAGAGCTCCGCAACTTTCTAGGTCTTGTGAATTTCTACCGTAGGTTCATGTTGGGGTTCTCTCATATCACTAGGCCTATAAGTCAAGTCACCAAGGGCATAGCGAAAGAAAACTTTTTTTGGTCTGAAACCCAACAAGAGGCATTTGCTGAGTTGAAGTATCACCTCTGCTCTGCACTAATGCTAGCATTACCAGATCTACATCAACCATTTGAGATTGAGACAGACACCTCTGATTATGTTATAGGTGTAGTTCTTACTTAGCATGGGCATCCAGTGGCTTACCATAGTGAGACACTTTCAGACACAGTCTGAAAGTATCCAACTTACGACAAACAAATGTATTCCATTGTACAGGCCAACCATCAATGGAAGAATTATTCTGGGGAAGGAAACCATCATCCACACAGACCATCGACCCCTACAGTTCATACAGACACAAGGGAAGTTGCAGAACGATTTCCATCAGAAATGGTCCACATACCTGCGACAATTCCATTTAAACATTAAGTACAAGAAGGGCAACACAAATAATTTTGCAGAATGCCTCAACCAACCACCACTCATGCCGTTGATCACTATGCTAGACTCTTGTGGGCATGAGATTTCGAGGTGGTTACATCTTTACAAGAGCGATCCAGAATTCAGCAGCACATATCAGACACTCCTGGAAGTGAAGAAAGTTCCAATTTTGCACCTCCAAGATGCACTGTTATGCCACTTGGGACACATATGTGCTCCTTCAAACGAGTGTGCCAAGATGATTTGGGAGGCACACTACAATCAGGTCGCTGGACATTTCGGAGTAGAGAAAATAGTGGCGGTACTACATAAGTAATTTTATTGGCTGAAAATTCACTTGGATGTTGAGAAGTACATTAGATCCTGCATCGCCTGCTCCATTACCAAACTGACCATCAAGTAGAAAGACCTATATACTCCTCTACCTACTCCTAGTCAACCCCTGGGAATCCATTTCCATGGATTACATGTTGGGCCTTCCTTCTACTAAGCATGACAACGACTGTGTTTTCATGGTCATTGACATATTCTTTAAGATGGCCACCATGGTGGTCTGCAAGAACAATATCACAACAGAGGCCACTGCTAAGCTCTTATTTGAGCCAGTGTGGGTACACTTTAGGATCCCATAGTCAATTATCTCATACTAGGACAACATATTCCTAAGTGCATTTGGGTCAAGTTTCTGGTCGATGCTAGATACCAGACTCACTAAGTCCATGACGTTCCACCCCCAAATTGATGACCAAACAAAGGTCGTCAACCAGATGATCGTATACATTTTGCACATGTACAACTCTAAGAATCCATGCACATGGGATGAAAGACTCCCCTTTGTAAAGCAAAACCACAACAGAGCTCTCCATTGCTCAACGGGACATATCCCCTTTCAGGTAGGGCTAGGATTTTATCCATTATGTCCCATTGATGTGGTCATACCATTTACAGCTACTCAGGCATATTTGGCTCACGTCCAATCCGAAGCCAATAACGCTAACATCTTCATTGACCATATTCAACACATCCACTAGCAGGTCCATGATATATTGGATAGAGCCAATGCTATGTACAAGCAGTGCCATGATCAACATCAAGTGTCACACAAGTTCCAGGTGGGCAACAAATTTTGTTTACATTTGCAGAAGGAGGACCTTGTTGGACCCCACTGCAAGCTTTGCCCACTTTGATATGAGCCATACACCATCACCAAGGTTGTAGGGGACAATGTCTTCAAGCTCAACATCCCACTGTTCCTTGTTCTGCACCCAATGTTCAATGTAGACTGCCTTTGGCCACACTTTCCACCATTGTTGGACACATCCAACATTGCAGAATAACTCACACCAACAAAGCTAAACCCGGACTGCATGGAAGAGATCACACTTGATCAACTCATGGACACACAGATCAAGAAGAATCACCAATAGAGGATTCAACTATATTGAGTTTTCAAAGAAGGCCAACTCTTTCACTAGGGAAAGTGGTTCACCAAGGACCAAATTCAACAGAAATTACCTCACCTCATGCAGGCTCTACATGCAATGGGGACCATTGCTTCCTAAAGAGGGAGGACTGATCCAGGTGGGTATTGGTTTCCACCCACCTATTCCACCTAAAACTCCAGATGATTTCATTTGTTTCCTTGTTTATTTCAACATTTACTATTTTTAGCAAATTTTAGGGTCCTGAACTTTTGGAGCAATTTTGATCCCCTAAATGATGTTTTTTTTGTAGTTTGCAACAAGCCCATAGTCACAAGTAGGTGGCCTAACGTAAATCCTCTAGTACTAGGAGAGACCTTTCCAACAAGGTATTGTATGCGCCAATAGATATAATATGTGCAAGTTACGACCCTAGGATGTTCGCTTCCCAATCAACCCCAACGGGGCCCACAAACTCTTAGCGTTACATCTCTTAGGGTTAGGGTTTTAGCTGTTTAGGGGTTTCCCTTGTTATTCAATAATAAATAGGCTCTTGAGCCTCATTGTAACATAGTTCAGAGGAATGTCACCGCCACATCTCTTCTGAGAGATAAGCTAGCATCATCCAAGCTAGTTTATTTCCATTCTGTTTGTAAGCATATTTCAGTATTTTGATATTAATGAAGTGAAGTGTTATTTCTATTGCATCTCTATATTTATGGTTATATCAGTAATTTGTTGTGTTCCTGTTTAATTTCGTATCATCTATCACCAGTCAAAATCTCTCTTCCAACTACCAATTATAGCATGTTGTCACGATCTGTAGAAAGAAATCACCATGAGTCTAAAAGGAAATCGATGTAGGGTTTCAACATGGAAAACAAATTCCATCAATTTCACTGAATAAGGATTCACCTCTATTTCATTAAATATGGAGCTATTGGATATATTTTGTATGACATGGAAAATGGATCAATTTTACAATGATATATAATAAATCTATTTAGTGAGAAATCCTTGGAGGTCTCAAAGGATCGAATGATTGGAGAAGAGGCGCAAACCCTTGGATGTAGTGATTTTTGTTGATAGAATTTATGAAGCCATGGGAAAATTGGAAGCAATTTAGAAGGGTGCACCCATTATATTTCTACATCAAATGAAGTCTAAGCTATATCGTTGTTTTTGGGGTTGATTCTCACCATATTTCTGGGGAATCTATGATTTATATGGAAGGTTGATTTACGACGAGTTGGTTGCTGTGTTTTTATAGAGGTCATGGATGAGATTGGGCACATTTCCTTTGGCTGGGAATTCCATTCTTGTAGTTGCGTCAATAATAAATTATAATCAAAATTTGGGACATTCCACTGCTACACAAAAGGGCATCTTAGTATGGAGGAGTGAGGGTGCACTAAGAAGAACTCATAATTTTCTTAAGGCTGGAGATTACAAGCATATTCCTGAGGTTGTGGCCAACAGTAAGTTAGAGGTTCAGAACATTTCGTCATTGTTGAGTGCAAACATTAGTTAAATATTCCTTGTAGAGGTGACCCACAATTGTATAGAGGCCGAAAAATAATCCAGAAAAGGGTGCATTTACACTCTAAATTTGCATCTACAGCAAGCTTGTGAATAATAAACAAAGATCAAATCATTACAATTGTTTTTGAATAAGATGTTCAATATTAGTTCCTCGTAAATTGCTTGGATTTGGGGTTATTTCTGCATTTGGTGTATTAGGCAATCATTTTCCACTTCAAGTTTAAATTAAAGAGATTATATCCAAGGAAACCATTGAATCGAGCATAAAGCAGCAAACCCACAAAATGAGTGACGAAGTGACAAACTGAAAATTTCAAACGAAATATGTTAATTGACATGTAATTTGGAGGGACAAGTAGAGTGATTATTTTTGTGGTTTAATAGCACTTGTACAACAAGCCAGCGAGAAGGTTCTAAGAAAAAATGCTTCCACATAGGATTCACAAAAAGTGTTTGATTAAAGTCGTCAACACCAATAAGTCACTAAAATCCGCACTAGAGGTAATTTGGCTAATTACTGGAACTTTGTTTCTCATCTGTGGGCTTAAGCCTCAAGATTTCTCTTCTTTTCCTAGTAATTATGATGTATGAATACAAAGTTAAGGTCTTTTAGATGTGTTTATTTAACAATCATTACCCTTATCAATTTCTAAAATACATTACCCTTATCAATTTCTAAAATACATCACTTACGGATGTGTGATCAATGTCATGGATGAAACTTGCAATTGGATTGGGATCCTCTTTCTTGACTTTCATGTTCATTAATTCATTGCTTATTTTTAACATTATTCTTTGATCTAAGCAGGGAGTGGGTTATGAATTTGACTATGATGATTACCATAGGTACCTATGAAATCTCGCATCTTGTGGCTGGTAAATTTACAGCTATATAATGTTTTAAATTTCAACAAAATAAGAGAAAATGTCCATGATTTGACTTTCATTGTTAGACTGTCTGGAATACCATTGATTTCTTTTGGCTTTAAAGGCTACCCTGATTCACTCACTTGAAACAAATATTAATCATAGCTTTGTGAATTGCGATATGAGAATTTGTTCAATATTGGAGGCATGGATAATCTTTTCATGAATTCCCATATTTGGTTATGAAGAAATGTAGTATTTAATCACAACAAAATTATATTGCACTATGGGGACTTATCTTAAGACAAGTAAAGTAAGCATATTTTATGGATTTAGTTCTCAATCATTTACTCTCACTCTAACTTATGAGGAAAGCATAAGTGAGGAAAAAGCAAAACAAAAGAATCAAAGAACAAGTTTCTTTTGCAAATTATTTGATCCCTACTTTGGCATTTCATAAAAATAAGTAATCTTTGACCATGAGAAGACTTAGTGTTCAAACAAATAAAAATGATTTGATATTTTTTTTCATATTTGATTAGAAAGTAGTAATGTCTGTTACTAATATAGCAGTAGTTTCCATATCCTAATGGGATCCAATTGCATCACATGATCTGCAGATGGATAAGCGATTTTCCTTTTTAAATGAAAGTATGGGTCAAAGTCAATTTTATTCCTTCAAGAGGAAAGATACACAAATTTATCTCCACTATTTTTAGTTAACTATAGATTAGGTACCAAGTTAAGAATAGAAACAAGAAATGATAGAAATAGAATCTATTATATTCCGATTTTAAATTTGTCCTTGAATTAAAATTCAAATTTAGTCTCACCAGCTGCTTGAAAAATAATTAATTAATTCATCTTGAGTTAATTAGTTGGAGAAATTCAAGCTAGAAGTCTTTGTGAAGTCATGCAACATTTATCCCTTAAATTAAGGAGATTATCCCCCAATTAAGGAGATAAGATTAAGTTGTATTTGAATTGTAATTAGTTAGCTCAGTTTACTGAGTTAAGTCCAGTTAAATTAGTTTAAACTATTCGAGGAACTAATTATGAGTTCATTCAGTTAATGGATGCATGCATCCAAGTAGTGTACTTCAGATAACTGAAGATTCTCTCATCAAAAACTCATGCATGTCTATTCAGAGAAAGACCCAGTTGAGCTAAATTTCAAGGACAAGTTACTATCAGTTGCATGAGTTTTCCTATAAAGGAAACTCATCCATTCATAAGGAATAATGTTCCTTGAGGATTGCGTATTTTTACAGGGTGTGAGATTAGTGTGAGTGATCACTGTTACACTTGGTAACAGGAGGATCACCCAAAGAAACTGTGCAAGGAAATAGGAGGCTTGGAGGGCAGAGGAGAAGGCCTATGAGAAACTTTGTTTACCTGTGAGCATCTAGAAGGATTGTACTGAGAGCTGGCTAGCTGTGAGAGCTAAGGCTTTGTGTAATTCTAAGATATTTCCACCTTGTATGATAATACAGACAGTGGGGTTTTTAGCTGAGGCTTTCCCCTGAGTATTCTTTTGTGTCTCATGTGCATTGATTCTTCTTCTTCTGGTTATATCTGTTCAGCTCTGATTTAGCTCGATCTTTAAGCTTCCGCAAGTTTGATAGTAGAAGTAGATTATACTATTTTTCTTTGGTATATTGAATTATCAATTTAATCTACAGTCATAATTTCTACATGGTATCAGAGAAAAGTTTATCGGAGTTGTGAACAGTATACGGAGAAGATAATTTGAAGTTTGAAGTTCGGGGTTGCAGGTGAAAATCGAATTCTTATCATATTTCAAGGTTCGCCAATGGCGTTCTATTGCTTGAGACTCAAGTATGCCTTGGAAGGCAGCTCGAATTACATAGTATGGAAAGATCACATGGAGGTTGTATTAGAAGACAATGGCTTGAATAATTTCATTAATCAAGAAATCCAAAAGCCAGCTTCAACTAATGCCCAAAAGTTGGCTGAGTAGAAGAAGTGTGTGGTGATGGCGAGACGGATCATCCTTGAGGGAATTTGAGACCATATTGTCTCGAGTATCCATGGGAAGGATACTCCATATTCAATGTGGAAGACATTGAAGGAACTCTACCAGAATAGTAGCAACCAGAGGAAATTGGCACTCAAGGATAAGCTTCGAAGAATCAAGATGGAGAACTGCAATACTATTTCCACATATATGAACAATCTCACCACTTGCAGAGATGAGCTTAGTAGTGTGGGAATAATTACTACTGATGATGATATGGTGAGCCTCGCTCCCCTTGGCCTTCCAAAGAGCTGAAATAGCTACCAGTACTCTATGAATGGAAGGGAGAAACTGTCAGATTAGGAATGACTATGGTCAGATCTCATGCATGAGGAGATCAGGAGGAGCACATGAGATGGTTCTTCATCCAAGGATGATGAAGAAAATATGGCCTTAGCAAGTAAGGCAAAGAAAGGGGAGGGGAATGCATCCCATTCCGAATCGAATTCTTCTCATTGAGGGAAGAAGGTTGAAAAGTCTAAAGTGAGATGCTTTAATTGTCACGTGATGGGTCATTATGTTACTAATTGCCCATCGAAGAAGTCCAAGAAGGGATCCTTGGAAGGATCAGAAGGTGAAGCATTAGCCTCTCAGTTCGAGATGGACTTTACCCTCATCGCATGCATGGTGTCGTCAATGATGGGTTGTGGTTGGTATCTTGATAGGGGAGCCTCATTCCATATGACTGACGATAAAATTTTATTCAATACCTTGGAGTAGAAAGACCTCAAGATGCACATAGAGATGGGTGACGATGAAAGGTATAGTGTTTCAGGAGTGGGCACGATTGCTTTTCAGAGGGAGCATGGAGCTCTTATCACCTTGACAGATGTGAAGTATGTGTCTGGACCAAAGAAGAACTTGGTATCGATCACAATGTTGGAGGAAAAAGGCTACGATGGTGTCTTTAGTAAGGGAAAGGTTTTCCTTAAACACATCACCATGAGACAGGCCAAACATATCAGTTCACAAGTCAAGAACCTGTATGCACTTGAGGTTCAAGATGCATGCAAAGCCTTGAAGAGCAAGGCAAAAGTTAGAGACCTGGTGATTGAGAGGGAGAGTAAATTACCTCACAACATGCAGACCCAGAAAAAGTCTCAGACAATTGTAGAGGAGCCACAATTGGAGATGCTGAGAGGAGATCGAGTGGAGGCATCTACTCATGCAGAGACATTCAATAGGGGGAAATTTCGAGCCAAGTGGGCAGAGGGATCACATGCAACCATACCTCCAGGTGTGAGGTGGGGCGATGTGAAGTGATAGTCTCAAGAAGGCTGAAATTGGGCAGGGTCCATTGAGAGGTTTTATCTCATGGATCGTACCTTGCTGCGAGAGCCCAAAGTACATAGTAGCGGGAGGAATCAGTGGGATTGATGTAGTCAAAGATCAAAGTGACAGATGCTAGAGTAGTCAGATACTAAAGAGCACAGAGAAGGATTGAAAACAATGCAGAAAGGCTGAGTCAACAGAAGCACAAAGTTTTTCAGTTGACAGAGGCAATAATAGTGAGAGACTTTGATGACAGATGCAGCATATTGATTCAGGTTGGATGTTTTTTTTTTTGTTTCTGGAGATTGCTGGAGCAACAACACTAGAGAGAAGTGTTGCATGAAAAACATTCCAAAGGTTCAGGATTGGGATCGAGTTGAATTCCTTTCTTGTTGAGAGGGAGTGTTGAAAATATCAACAAGAAATGATAAAAATATAATCCAGAATATTCCAATTTTAATTTGTCCTTGAATTAAAATTGTAAATTAAATTCGAATTTATTCTCACCAGCTGCTTGGAAATAATTAATTAATTCATCTTGAGTTAATTAGTTGGAGAAATTCAAGCTAGAAGTCTTTGTGAAGTCATGCAACAATTATCCCTTAATTAAGGAGATAAGATTGAGTTATATTTGAGTTGTAATTAGTTATATCAATTTACTGAGTTAAGTCCAGTTAAATTAGTTCGAAATTGTTTGAGGAACTAATTGTGAGTTCAGTCAATTAATGCATACATGCATCCAACTAGTGTACTCCAGATAACTGAAGATTCTCTCATTAGTAACTCATGCATGTCTATTTTGAGAAAGACCCAGTTGAGATTAAAGACATGGACAATGTACTATCAGTTGCATGTTTTCTCCTATAAAGGAAACTCATGCATGCAAAAGGAACAAGGTTCCTTAAGGATTGCGCAGTTTTACAGCATGTGAGATTGGTGTGAGTGATCAGTGTTACAGTTGGTAATAGGAGGATCACCCAGGAGAAACAACGCGAGGAAATAGGAGGCTTGGAGGGCAAAACAGAAGGTTTGTGAGAAGTGTTGTTTTTCTGTGAGCATCCAGGAGGATTGTACTGAGAGCTGGCTAGCTGTGAGAGATAAGGCTTTGTGTAATTTTGATATATTTCAACCTTGTATGATAATACAGATAGTGGGGTTCTTAGCTGAGGCTTTCCCCTGAGTATTCTTCTGTGTTTCATGTGCATTGATTCTTCTTCTAGTTATATGTGTTCAGCTCGATCTTGCTCAATCTTTAAACTTCAGCAAATTGATAATAGAAGTAGATTATAGTATTTTCCTTTGGTTATATTGCATTATTGGGTTAATCTACAGTCAAATTTTCTACATGTTCTTAGAGGTATATTTGTAGATAATTTGCAAAATTTCTACATGTTGAAAATATCAACAAGAAATGATAAAAATAGAATCCAATATATTCCAATTTTAATTTGTCCTTGAATTAAAATTGACAATTAAAATTAAAATTTAGTCTCACCAGCTGATTGAAAAATAATTAATTAATTCATCTTGAGTTAACTAGTTGGAGAAATTCAAGCTAGAAGTCTTTGTGAAGTCATGCAACATTTATCCCTTAAATTAACGAGATTATCCCTTAAATTAAGGAGATTATCCCTTAGTTAAGGAGATAAGATTGAGTTGTAATTAGTTAGCTCAGTTTACTGAGTTAAGTCCAGTTAAATTAGTTCCAAACTATTTGAGAAACTAATTATGAGTTCAATCAGTTAATGCATGCATGCATCCAACTAGTGCACTACAGATAACTGAATATTCTCTCATCAGAAACTCATGCATGTCTATTCAGAGAAAGACCTAGTTGAGCTAAATGCCAAGGACAGGTTACTATTAGTTGCATGAGTTTTCATATAAAGGAAACTCATCCATGCAGAAGGAACAAGGCTCCTTGAGGATTGCGCAATTTTACAAGGTGTGAGATCAGTGTGAGTGATCAGTGTTACACTTGGTAATAGTAGGATCACCTAGGAGAAACAGCGCAAGGAAATAGGGGGTTTGGAGGGCAGAGGAGAAGGCTTGTGAGAAGCTTTGTTTTCCTGTGAGCACCCAGGAGGATTGTACTGAGAGCTAGCTAGCCATGAGAGCTAAGGCTTTGTGTAATTCTGAGATATTTCCACCTTGTATGATAATACAGATAGTGGGGTTTTTAGCTGAGGCTTTCCCCTGAGTATTCTTCCGTGTTTCATGTGCATTGATTCTTCTTCTGGTTATATGTGTTTAGCTTGATCTTGCTCAAATCTTTTAAGCTTCCGCAAAATTGATTGTAGAAGTAGATTAAAGTATTTTGCTTTAGTTATATTGCATTAGCATGTTAATCTACAGTCAAAATTTATACACGGTATCGGAGCAAATTTTATCAGAGCAGTGAAAAGTACATGAAGAAGAGAATTCAAAGTTTGAAGTTTGGGGTTGCGGGTACAAATCGAATTCATATCATACTTCAGGTTGGTCAATGGCGTTCTATGGCTTGAGACTCGAGTATGCCTTGGAAGGCAGCTCGAACTACATGGCATGGAAAGATCGCATGGAGGATGTATTAGAAGACAATGGCTTGAAGGATTTCATTGATCAAGAAATTCGAAAGCCAGGCTCAACTAATGCACAAGAGTTGGCTGAATGGAAGAAGTGTGTGGCAAGGGAGAGACGGATTATCGTTGAGGGAGTTCAAGACCATATTGTCTCGAGTCTCCATGGGAAGGATACTCCATATTCAATGTGGAAGACATTGAAGGACCTCTACTAGAACAATATTGACTAGAGGAAATTGGCACTCAAGGGTAACCTTTGAAGAATCAAGATGGAGAACTGTGATACTATTTCCACATATCTGAACAACCTCACCACTTGTAGAGATGAGCTTAGCAGTGTGGGAATAACTACTATCGATGATGATATGGTGAGCCTCGCTCTCCTTGGCCTTCCAAAGAGATGGACTAGCTACCAGGACTTTGTGAATGGAACGGAGAAACTGCCAGATTGGGAACGACTGTGGTCGGATCTCATGTAGGAGGAGATCAGGAGGAGCACATGAGATGGTTCTTCATCCAAGGATGATGAAGAAAATCTGGCCTTAGCAAGTAAGGCAAGGAAAGGGAAGGGGAAAGCGTCCCATTCCGAATTGAATTCTTCTCAATGAGGGAAGAAGGTTGACAAGTCTAAAGGGAGATGCTTTAATTGTTGTGAGATGGGTCATTATGAGACTAATTGCTCATCGAAGAAGTTCAAGAAGGGATCCTCGGAAGGATCTGAAGGTGAGACATTGGCCTCTCAGTTCAAAATGGACTTCACCCTCATCGCATGCATGGTGTCATCAATGATGGGTTGTGGTTGGTTTCTTGACAGTGGAGCCTCATTCCACATGACCGACGATAAAATTTTATTCAGTACCTTGGAGGAGAAAGACCTCAAGATGCGCATAGAGATGGGTGGTGATGAAAGGTATAGTGTTTCAGGAGTGGGCACGGTTGCTCTTCAGAGGGAGCATGGAGATCTTATCACCTTGACAAATGTGAAGTATGTGCCTGGACCAAGGAAGAACTTGGTATCAGTCGCGATGTTGGAGGACAAAGGCTACGATGTTGTTTTTAGTAGGGGAAAGGTTTTCCTTAGACACATCACCACGAGACAAGTGAAACAGATCGGTTCATGAGTCAAGAACCTATATGCTCTTGAGATTCAAGATGCATGCAAAGCCTTGAGGAGCAAGGCAAATGTTAGAGACTTGGTGGTTGAGAGGGAGAGTAAATTACCTCTCAACATGCAAACCCAAAAGAAGTCTCGGACAATTTTGGAGGAGCCATAATTGGAGATGCTGAGAGGAGACCGAGTGGAGGAATCCACTCATGTAAAGACCTCCAGTAGGGGGTAATTTCAAGCCAAGTAGGTAGAGGGATCACATGCATCCATACCTCCAGGTGTGAGGTGGGGCGATGTGAAGTGATAGTCTCAAGAAGGCTAAAATTGGGTAGGGTCCATTGAGAGGTTTTATCTCTTGGATCATACCTTGCTACGAGAGCCCAAAGTACATAGTAGCAGGAGGAATCAGTGGGATTGATGCAGTTAGAGATCAAAGTGACAGAGACTAGAGCAGTTAGATACTGAAGAGCGCAGAGAAGGATTGAAAACAGTGCAAAAAGGCCGAGTCAGTAGAAGCAAAGAGTTTTCAGTCGACAGAGGCAATAACAATCAATGACATTGACAACAAATGCATCATACTGATTCAGGTTGGATGTTTTTTTTTCTGGAGTTGTTGGAGCAACAACACCAGAGAGAAGTGTTGCATGCAGAACATTCCAAATGTTCAGGATGAGGATCGAGTTGAATTCTTTTCTTGTTGAGAGGGAGTGTTGAAAATAGCAACAAGAAATGATAAAAATAGAATCCAGTATATTCCAATTTTAATTTGTCCTTGAATTAAAATTGAGAATTAAAATTCGAATTTAGTCCCACCAATTGCTTGAAAAATAATTAATTAATTCATCTTGAGTTAATTAGTTGGAGAAATTCAAGCCAGAAGTATTTGTGAAGTCATGCAACATTTATCCCTTAAATTAAGGAGATTATCCCTTAATTAAAGAGATAAGATTGAGTTGTATTTGAGTTGTAATTAGTTAGCTCAGTTTACTAAGTTAATTCCAATTAAATTAGTTCCAAACTATTTGAGGAACTAATTGTGAGTTCAGTTAGTTAATGCATGCATGCATCCAACTAGTGTACTCTAGATAACTGAAGATTCTCTCATTAGAAACTCATGCATGTCTATTTAGAGAAAGACCCAGTTGAGCTAAATGTCAAGGATAGGTTACTATCAATTGCATGAGTTTTCGTATAAAGGAAACTCGTCCATGCAGAAGGAACAAGGTTCCTTGAGGATTGCGTAGTTTTACAGTGTGTGAGATCAGTGTGAGTGATCCATGTTACACTTGGTAACAGTAGGATCATCTAGGAGAAACAACGCAAGGAAATAGGAGGCTTGGAGGGCAGAGGAGAAGGCTTGTGAGAAGCTTTGTTTGCCTGTGAGCATTCGGGAAGATTGTACTGAGAGCTGGCTAGCTGTGAGAGCTAAGGACATTGACGACAAATGCATCATACTGATTCAGGTTGGATGTTTTTGTTTCTGGAGTTGCTGGAGCAACAACACCAGAGAGAAGTGTTGCATGCAGAACATTCCAAATGTTCAGGATCAGGATCGAGTTGAATTCCTTTCTTGTTGAGAGGGAGTGTTGAAAAGAGCAACAAGAAATGATAAAAATAGAATCCAGTATATTCCAATTTTAATTTGTCCTTGAATTAAAATTGAGAATTAAAATTCAAATTTAGTCTCACCAACTACTTGAAAAATAATTAATTAATTCATCTTGAGTTAATTAGTTGGAGAAATTCAAGCCAGAAGTCTTTGTGAAGTCATGCAACATTTATCCCTTAAATTAAAGAGATTATCCCTTAATTAAAAAGATAAGATTGAGTTGTATTTGAGTTGTAATTAGTTAGCTCAGTTTACTGAGTTAAGTCTAGTTAAATTAGTTCCAAACTATTTGAGGAACTAATTGAGAGTTCAGTCAGTTAATGCATGCATGCATCCAACTAGTGTACTCTAGATAACTGAAGATTCTCTCATTAGAAACTCATGCATGTCTATTCAGAGAAAGACCCAGTTGAGCTAAATGTTAAGGATAGGTTACTATCAATTGCATGAGTTTTCGTATAAAGGAAACTCATTCATGCAGAAGGAACAAGGTTCCTTGAGGATTGCTTAGTTTTACAGTGTGTGAGATCAGTGTGAGTGATCCGTGTTACAATTGGTAACAGTAGGATCACCCAGGAGAAACAACGCAAGGAAATAGGAGGCTTGGAGGGCAGAGGAGAAGGCTTGTGAGAAGCTTTGTTTGCCTGTGAGCATTCGGGAAGATTGTACTGAGAGCTGGCTAGCTGTGAGAGCTAAGGCTTTGTGTAATTCTGAGATATTTCCACCGTGTATGATAATACAGATAATGGGGTTTTTAGCTGAGGTTTTCCCCTGAGTATTCTTCTGTATTTCATGTGCATTGATTCTTCTTCTGGTTATATGTGTTCAACTTGATCTTGCTCAAATCTTTTAAGCTTCCGCAAAATTGATTGTAGAAGTAGATTAAAGTATTTTTCTTTAGTTATATTGCATTATCGGGTTAATCTACAGTCAGAATTTGTACAATTACTATAGAAGCAATTTCCAGATCCTAATGGGATCCAATTGCATCCCATGATCTGCAGATGGATAAGTGATTTTCATTTTTAAATAAAAGTATGGGTCAAAGTCAATTTGCTTCCTTCAAGAGGAAAGATATGTAAGTTTATCTCAACTATTTTCAATTAACTAATGTATCAAAGATCAAGTTTTTTAATATCTATTCTTAGTCTCTAGCGCTCAACGAAATCAGTAATTCTCACTTTAATCGTGACAATACTTGCTGATCAGACAAATAAAGTTTAGTTCATATTCTTTGCCATATCTTACTAAAGAGCAGTTATAAATTTCTATTCATATTCATTGCAATCAGCTATTTTCAGTGAACTAATGTATCAAAGATCAAGTTTTTTAATCTCTATTCTTAGTCTCTGACGCTCAATGAAATCAATAATTCTCACTTTAATCATGACAAGACTTGTTGATTAGAGAAATAAAGTTCAGTTCATATTATTGGCCATATCTCGCTAAAGAGCAGTTATAAATTTATATTCATATTCATTGCAATATCTTATTAAAGAGCAGTTATGTCTATTATTACTATATAATCAGATCCCATGTCTTAGATTGATGCAATTCCATCCCATGATCTACGTATGAGTAAAGCAATTTTTCCTTTCTATAAACACATGTGGGCTGAAGTTGATTAGCTTTCTTCCATCCCATGATCATCCTATAAGTAAAGCAGATTTTTCATTTTATAAACAAATGTGGGTCAAAGTTGATTAGCTTTATCTAGTAAGTAAAGAACAAGTTAGCAATGATATGCAAGTTTGTCTCGACTATTTTCACTCAAATGAATTTTTTACAGTATACCGAGTGTTGTAGTTATTTTATTAATCGATTGGACTGATCATGAATTGTCATTGCAACAACGTATCCTCTTGTTGCGGTTATTTTATTAATCGATTTGACTAATCATGAATTATCACTGCAACAATGTATCCTCTTATTATCATGAACTACCATATATGAAAGATAAATCGATACTCTATAAAAAGAATTTAACACTCAGTAAAAAAATATATGAACCGAGGTTAATAAAACAACTTTAATACTAAATATAAATTTCAAATTTTAACACTATTGTTGTTAAATTTCATCATTTATAATATAAGATATAAAATTTTACAACAATAAAAATTATAATCTATACTTATATAATATATAAAAACCAATACAAAACATATAACCATACATCATTCGAAAAGGGGCATCACATTTCCAATACTTCTATGTAACATAATATCATAAACAAAATTATGTCTTGCATTTCGAAAAATGCATCTTTACCAACCGATGGATGACAAAAGGAATCGCACTAAAAGTATACAATTCAAAGATAAGTTATGGCAAATTAACGTGTTATATTTAATAAAATAAACTACTTTGAACTTGCTATGGAGATAAGTTGCAAAAATTAAAACTTTCGTTACGAGGAAAGCTCAAGCGAAGAAAAAGCAGAACAAAAGAATCAAGGGAAAAGTTTCATTTTAAAATCATTTTATCCCTATTTTGATAAGACTTAGTGGTGATGACCATAAGACTTGGTGCCTACTCAAATAAACATGATGAGCCTTAGTGGTGAGACAAATAAACATGAATTGATATTCTTATTACATAGCACTTATGTCCGTTATTACTATAGAATCAGGTGCCAAATCTAACTTAGTAGCGAGACAAATAAACATGAATTGATATTCTTATTATATAGCAGTATTCCCATTTAACTAAAAGAATGCGTCAATGCATCCCATGATCCTCAGATGGGAAAACAGTTTTCCCTTTTAACTAAAAGAATGCGTCAATGTCAATTAACTTTCCTTAATACGGAGGCGGTGAGTTGGGAAAGATATACGAGACTGTCCTCGTTATTTTCAGTCTAACTTCATTAAAATCACAAATGTGGCAAGTTAACTTTTTACAATCAAAGGGTCTAGGGTCTTTTAGGGTGTTGAACTTATATATGTAATCAGAAAAACAGTGTAAACAACACAAATCAATATTTGGCAATAATTTTTTTCGCTGGATTCCCACTCCAAAAAATAGCACTTAAAAACTAATCCAAAAAAATAAGACCCATGTAAAAGATTATGACTAATTTTTTCACTCATTTTAAAGAATTGTATTTTTTTATATTAGGAAAGTATTTTACAACATGGTTAGAAAGATAATAACTTCATAATCTTTTATTTTAGATTGTCAATTTTGTTGGACTTTCTTTAATAAAATTGTTTTTATATTTAAAAAAAAAAAAAATGGTATAAAAAATGTTGGAGTAGCATTGTAAATAAAATATTAAATAAAAATAAAAGAAAGTATAATTTACATTCAATTATAAAAATATAAAGTAAAAAAATAACAAATAGATTTTATTTGATTTGTTGGAATGTTTTTTTATTAATAAAATTATAAATAGTTATTGAAAAAAAACAATTATATATATATATATATATATAAATTAAAATTATTAGAAATCTGAAGAGATGAGCAGAGAGATTGCACAACCAACACAAATCACATTATGTTTATTGATCACATAAAGTAGTTACATATATAAGAATTAGATCACCGACTTCCAAATGATAAGATCAGAAGATGATAGATCTATGACTCATAGACAACTCACACACATAGGAAATAAGTACTTCCAGATAGACACCTAGGGACACACAATGACACATGAAAGCATTACTTCCAACACCCTCCCTTAATGCTTACATGAAAACAATGAAAACACATATTACAACAACAATATGATCTTTGTTTGACTGGTCTTCATTAGCACACACATATTACAACAACAATATGATCTTTGTTTGACTGGTCTTCATTAGCACTCACATCCACTCTGTTCTTCCTTCACCACCACATCTTCAAGCTGTCACTTCACCTCCATTTCAAACATAAATACCTTTGACCATCATTGACAAACTTTGTACAATTGACGTTTCTCAACCTCCTGAAGAACAATCTCGATATTGAACCACCCTGTGGACCAACTCCCATCTATCAAAATGCCGCGAACTACACTTTTGATAGCTGTATAAGTGAGTTGTCTAGGCATTGAGTGTATCTAGTAGTCAATTATACAGGTAACCTTTTTGACATATACACATACATAGTTACAAGAATATCCTGTAACTGATCATCTTGAAACGTGAAGCACAACAAGGTCCATCAGTGTATAACATACTCATACAATCAAATTAGAAATATGTTCTCTCAACAACGAAAAACGTAAAGAACTATTAATTTAAACTATATTATTATATTTGATAATTAGTTCTGTGAAATACAATTTTACAAAACAAATCATATTAATCTTTGCACACCCGTACATATCAAATCTTAAAATAGAAACCCATACATGGACCCACTATATCCCATAGAAGACATCCACTTGCACCATAGTCATTTTAATTCAACATTGGGAGGCTGGTATAAAATATGAACATTGAACACGTTGGATTACCCATTTGAAAAACTGAATTATCTGTACCATTTTCAGCCGGCGATTCCTATTTCCGCCACAATTCTTTAATTAATGTCCCCGACATGCGGGGCATTAAGGAAATATAACCCGAGCTGTTTTTTTTTTCACTTCCAGTTTTTTCAGCTCGCGTTATATTTCCCTAATGCCCCCGCATGTCAGGGGGCATTAATTAAAGAATTGTGGCGGAAATAGGAATCGCCTTTTCGGCCCACTGCCCCATGGATGTGGAGATATGTATTGATATTTCTTTCCATTGCCAAATGCCCCTTTTGATATGCAAATCTACAGCTTTCTTCTGCAACATCAAGCGGCTCATGGTTCTTAGTGATCCCTGGCTTGAATAAGGAAACACATGTGGTCTTCGTACTGAAAAAAAAGAAGGGAAACACATGTTGTCCCTAATGACGGCAAAGTCAATTATAGTGGCAGCAATGAGGTTTGATCCTGGATCTCCCGTGGATTAAACTTGATAGTTACCGATTCACCATGTGGTTAAAAAAAAAAAAAAAAAAAAATGGTCTGGGTACAGTGATGTGTGGTTTGACAGTAGGTCACTTGGGCTATGCCCAGGCAGACCGAAGTTCAAATCTCATTGAGTACATTGACCTGCTGTGGTGGCGGCTAGAGGGGTAGATTCCCTTTCCCGTGAGTCTGCTCTTGCTAAAATCATAGAGACTTAGTATACCCGACTTGCAGGTGGTTGGTTATGCTCTTGGTGTTATAGTGGCAGCGTTGAGGTTTGATCCTGGGTCTCCCTTAGATTAGGCCAGAGAGTTACCGATTCACCATGTTGTAAAAAATGATCTAGGTACGACTGTCCAACAACCGGTACGACTGTCCAACAACCTCTAATTGCACGAGACTTTGAGAGAATCACCGATGCGGTCCATCCAGCCCGTCAAAGGAAACGTTTGTGCATCACAACGGGTCTCAAACACATAAATATACAATTTCTTGCTAATTGGATCTTGATTTTGCACAGTTTCTTTCTTTTTAACATTCAACTGCCATGCTAAATATGAGCGGTGCCTCCCAACGTATGGCTGTGGCTTTTCAAAGTTTGACCGAACCTTCAAACCACAAATCCTGAGCTTCACATGTGACTCAGCATACTACAATGACGGCTTGATCAAAGCTGTGGATAAAGCTTAATAGGACATTATTAACTCAGACCAAAAATTTTCCCAATGCATGAGCTAGACTCATGTACTTCGATTAGTGAATAGAGTAGCCGCAATTTCTGAGAGATTCCACGCCACAGGGAAACGGAAGAAAATAGCGCTTAATTGGATTCCACCGTGGCCACCTATGATGAGACCATATTTGCTTTAATTGCTGCAACTCCTCGCCCCGTGATTCTTAGATCTGATCTCGGATTCGTAGATCTAGATCAAGTCATTCAGATCTCAGACACATGGAATATGCACACGTAAATTTTAGACGAGCTAAGTGACCACAATGATCCAACACCGAAACAGGGAAGTCTATAGTCATGAATTTAAATCCTTCACCCACTTTGGGCACATACAAACAACAACTCAGATCTATGGCTCTCAGTGATAGAAACACTCAGAGCAGCGACATGCACATCATAAATTCCAGATAAAAAGCCGAAAAAATTAAAATCACACGCTATAAAAAAAACGATACACATTAATAAATCCCTCTCGTACACTTATATTATAACAACGTTGAAAATTTGCAGCTCTCTCATCTCCCTGACTTTCTCATCTTCTTGGCTTTCCCATAAGGAATTAAGCCAGCACTGGCTTCGATACTATGTTAGAAATGTTTGAGATTAACAAAGAGATTGCACAACTAACATAAATTACATTATGTTTATTGATCAGTAGTTATATATATAAGAATTAGATCCCTGATTTTTAGATGATTAGATTAGAAGAAGATAGATTTATGACTCATAGACAACTTACACACATAAGAAATAAGTACTTCGAGATAAACACTTAAAAACTCACAATGACACGTGAAAACATTAATTCCAACAAAATAATAATAATTCATATTCATAATTATAATACTACAAAAAATATAAATTTTTGTTTTTAAAAGAAACGGATAGCAATTTTATATATTCAAAATCTCAAAACAGACTAGGTCTATTACATTAATATTGCTCTGGTTCAAATTTTTCAAGAGTTCCTTCAAAGAAGTATTTATAGCTAACCTGGTTATTTACTACTATTCTGCTAACAACATTTAAACTGTACAATCTCCAAAAACGTGGTTGTTGTTTATGTGGTATACTGCAGTGACAGAAAATATTTGTAGTGATGGTAATGTGTTGTTCTATGTTCTTGCCGTCCTATGCTCTACTAGAAGGGCTAGAAGGGCTTTTTGTTCTTGAAATTTTTTTATTTTTTATTTTTTTTTATTTGAGTTATTTTGCATGTTACAAGTACCTTGTCACTTTCTGCCTCATCATGAAAATGGACCTTCTTCACCCTCCTTTGTTTAGGCTTCTTTTCTCATAATTATTATTATAAATCAAAGTACAATATTTTGCTATTCACAAATTCCAATTTAACAATCTTATCAGCTTCCTTTACACTTTTGAAAGCAATAGCTAATTTTTATGTCAATTGCAAATTCTAGGATTACGCCGCAAAAAGAAAAGACAAGAGAAATTCGTCTTGGAATTCGGGAAGACTGCACTGATTTTCAGACATAAACAGTAGGCTCTCTCGATCGGAGTAGTCTACCTAGGCGGTAGAATGGCCTGTTTTCCGGCACCGGCCGGAAAATCGTCCGGCTCCGGCCACCGGGAATGTCTCCACTCTCCGCCACCCTCTCGGAGCTCCACCACCCTCCTTCTCCGCTTCTCTGCCACCCTCCCTGGCAATCCTGACATTCCCTGCTAGGGCCTGACAAGATATCGGCTTCGAATCGCAGGGAATGGGGCCTAACATCCCTTGACAGACTAGCTATTGTAGCCACGGTGTATTGTTCGGGGAGCTCCAATTCGAATTGTCACCCGCGCGCTGGTATTCATAATCATAACCCTGTTGCATAATCGCCAAGATTGCAATGCATAATTCTTGACCTGGAAAATCAGCGATATGCCATAACCGAATTGAACAACCAGACCTTAGCCGGTCAATTCTTCTGGTCATAAATTCTACAATAGCTAATTCTGGTTTCTGAAACTAGTTTAACGAACAGCAGGCGTGACTTCAGTTACGAATACCATCTTCTCTAGTTTCTTTTCATTTATACATTGTTATTATTATTAGTCTGTAACATGATCTCCGTACCATCCTCAATAATATATGTATCAATGCTTATTTCAATAATGCGCTACTGGAATTGGTGTGTAACATGATCCTTGTACCATCCTTAATAATTTATGTATCAATGCATTATTTGATTAATGCGCTGCTGGTTTGGGTAGGCAATGGTTATAAAAATGCTCTATAACAACAGTAGCAGGTGAGGGCGTTCGAAGTCTAGTAGGTTGAAGACAAAAGAAGACAAGCCTGCTAGGAATATGAATAATTATTTATAACTTACTTTGCGGGTAAGGGAATATATGGCAGGATCTTCAAATATAATGTTCGGTCTTATTAAACTGGTATTAAGTGAAGACATTAAACTGGTATACACCTCAGTGTTGAGAATGGAAAGCATCATTTGTTCAGATTCATCTTCCAGCCATTGCAGTCGGACCAAATGCTTTTGGTCTAGATGATTCTAGATAGTTATGGCATCAGGGGTGTATTTTTTTAAATTTTACGCTGGCGAAGCTCAGGGCTCAAACGCAATTCCATGCTTAGTAGACACTCACATTCTCACTTGTGGTTTGGGAGGTCAGTTCTGGCCACATAAGATCACTGTAGTTTGGGAGGTCTTCTCTAGCTTGGCAGGTCTGCACTGGCCGTATAAGATCATAATTGCTTGTGAGGTCCGCACCAGTCTTATATGAGGGTGATGTGTTCCCTTTCACATGAAATGGGTTCACAAGAATGGATCCCACATAGCAGGCTAGGAACCCTTTTTGGATGTGCGAAACTTTTCCAGCTGCCTGAAACTTGGTTTGGGAGTTCCACACTGGCCACCCAAGATCACTGTGCCTTGGGAGGTCAGCACCAGGCTCAACACACAAAACATTCAGGCTAGAAATCCATTTTTGGTTTGTGAAACGTTTCTAGTTGCGGGAAACTGTTTTGGAAGCTACTCAGTGTTTCCAGTAGTTTCTGGAAACATCTGGGCTGTTTCCAGAGTGTTTCCTGAAACTGCTGACAATTTCCAGTAAATTTTCACTTTTTTTTAGGCAAAGAAGAAAAAGACATGAAGGAGATTGAGAGGTTCATGCCCCTGCATCATCATCTGTTTTTTATCTGGGGAGGGGTTCATGCCCATGCAACATTATCTGTCATAAACAGACTGCATACAAGTTTGGAAGATTGATGCTCCTGGATCAGTACCTGTCATCTATAGATTAGTGCTTGGAAGTCTGAAGACTGAAGTTCTGGGATATGTCACCTACAGATAGAAGCACTTTAAAATTCCACCAACTCATGAATAGGTCCTGATAAATGTTAGAAGTTTACAAAGGATCTTATAAATCTTATAGCCCGTACTCTATTTATACAATGGGCATGTAAGTTTGTTGTATGTCTACAATCAGTGGCATGGTGGTTGAGAGCCAAAGATGTAACCCAATTGATTAAATTCTTTGATCGAGTACTTTCCTGTGAAAGAATGTTGTTCTCATTTTAACTCAATACTTACATATATCTACAATTCAAACCCAAGTGACATAGAAAAAAGAGCTTATGCAGTCCTAATTGTAACATGTATAAACAACAGTGTATGTTAACCTTCGATCAAATCATTCTCATGGTTACTGGAAACAATCTTTGTCGTATACCTTATAATTGAGGTTGTTAAAGATTATTAAAATTCTTCTGGACTGGCGGACTGTTGCATCTGATAGAAATCAATTTCTTTTTTGTACAAAATCTGCAATTAGTTCTGGAATTTTGTGAAGGATCAAAATATCTGCATTATATATATATATATATATATATATATATATATATATATATATATATATATATATATTTATTTATTTATTTATTTCTGTGGTGGTCATTTTCCTGCTGTGTTCGGATCCCTGCTTTTCAAAAAGTTGGTGTATCTGTATCTCTGTCCTGGTAACTTAGGTGTTGGCTTTGTATTGCATCTGCTGTCCAATTCCTGTGGTGGTTATAACTTGTTCCTGTGGTGCTTGTAACTTGTTGTGGCATAAGAAAGACTGGAGTGAGCAAGCTGCCACGGAAAGAGATGTGCTGCATCGTGGTGATGAAATGGTGCAGTGTCTGATATATGGATCCTGAACCTTTGATGATAAGTGTGCACCCTCAGATTGTTATTGAATGTTATTGTACATTTATATTGGTTTTAATTTTTATGATTTTATGGAAGCATATTAACTTAAGTGTCAATGAAATTATGGCATGCACAAAAACACTGATTTCTGTGTGTAGGTCTGCGCTTAGCCATTGATGCATTATAGATTTCATGTAAGCATATCAACTTTAGTATCAATGAACTTATGACATGCAGAGAAACTACTCAGTGTTTCTAGTAGTTTCTGGAAACATCTTGGCTGTTTGCAGAGTGTTTCCTGAAACTGTTGACAATTTCCAGTAAATTTTCACTTTTTTTTAGGCAAAGAAGAAAAAGACATGAAAGTGATCCTACACTAACCCTAAAAGCGCTTACTAAGCCTAACATTTAAAATAAAAGTCATTCGCAGTGGAAAAAGACCTCTTGTAAGATCTGATTTTTCAAAAGAGAATAGCTCACCAGGGAACAAAAAAGCATTATAGCAGGATATTTAGGCAGATTTTGTTTTAATTTTTTTTCCTCCGTTTTTGGAAACCATTTTCTAGTGTTTCCTTATTTCATGTGGCTTCATTGGTAGACTAACCCAATGTTTTTAATGATTTTGGACGCTTGCTGTATTTGCTTATGTACACCCATTTCCTGTCGTTTCTTATTTCCCATTTCTGATACTCGGAATGCTTCATAAATCTGGTTCTGCCGGTACAGAGGTCTGAGCTTACTTGATCTTTTTTTCTGGGAATGGAAAAGAGAGTTTTTCTGAGGAAATGTCCGAGTATCATCCATGCTTCTACCTCTTTCCATTCTGTGTTCAAAGTTTATGCTAAAAAGCTCTTCGTTTTCTTGCCTTCCTCTTTTGAGAGGTGGGCTAGGCATTTATTAAGGTACATTCCCTTAATGTGTGCTTAACGTCGGAGGCATTCTTCACTGCAAGAATCTCTTGTTCAAGCTCAGTTACATGCTCGAGGGGAATAGTACTGGGGTCACTATCCAGGCTGTTGATGTTCAGAATATAAAATTTTCTCTTCATTTCGAGTGTCTTATTCTCAGTTGAAAATACATTTGTATCTATGTTCTCTTTATCATATTCAGTGTCAATACCATCTACTAGATTCAAATCAATTTCCATGCTTTGTTTCTTAGACAATCCTGATTTTGGCTGACACATCTTTGTATATTTTTCTCCGGTGGGAGTTAACTGTTCTCTTTCTGGCACATGGATCTTTTCAACCAAGATTGCATCCAAACCTTCAGCATTGTGCTGTTCTGATTCTGCTAGTTTTGCTGGTTTTTCTAATACATGGATCATTAGTTTAGCATGCTTTATAATTTTTCTGCCAAGCTCAGAATTCGTAATGGAATTAGAGTTTGTACACATCTTACACTGCCCATCTTTCTTCGATGTCATCAGACCTGATAACGTGCTCAGGCTCACAATCTCTCCATTAAAGCCCTTTGACAACAACTCACCAACTTGCTAATATAATTCCATGCTTTTCAATGTACTCATCTTGTGCAGTGCTTGATTTGGCAATGTCACACCTAGAATCAAGTCCATCTCATGTGAAATCTTCCTCTTTGGTGGAAATCCATTTCGAAAGTCATTTCATGCTGTCTCTATACTCTTTGAACAACCCTTCACTTTTGTAGGGATATTCTCAAGCAACCAAGGAATTTCCATTATTTTCAGGGCAAAAACATCGCCTCTTTAGAGATTTGGATCTTGATAGTATAAGATATTTGTCAAATATTTTATAGTGGGTCCTTGGAACTTGTTTTAAACCATAAAGAGATGTAATCAACCTAAATACCAAATGCTCCTTAACTTGTAACCTGGAACCCCTGTGTGTAGCGTACCAAGTACCCTTTCTACTCCATTGAGGTTACGGGTATCTTTCCAAGTACACACACAGTCTCCTTTTTATAAAGAGTAAGGGATGCATCTAAGCTCATGTCATTGCTTTTACATCAATACCTATAGCAGTCATGAAAACAAATTGAAGAGATATAATTCCATTCTCCATTATACCTGGTAGACTTCCCTGGTCAGTCAGAGCTGTCCAGAATGGCTACAGTCCAAAATGAAGCCTGAGGTTTCAACTTATTGAACTGATAGCCCATAGCTATCATTCCAGTGCAAAGACTCAGAGTGGATTTGTGTTTCATAAGTGGCTTAATATGAATTCTGTTTCAGGTGCTCTGTGAAGACTAAAATGCGTCAGTCGTCTTTACAAACCAGGGGATCTTTCTTCAGTTCTCTTGCTTTTCCAGAAGGAAAGATGGAACTCCATTGGCCTGTATGGAACTCCTCAAGGCCCCTTGTAACCATCTCCACGCTCGGAGTTCCGCTCCCTCTAGGAGCCATTAAAGCTAGCTAGTTATTCTCATAGAACACAAACAATACTCATTCTATTTTACCATATATCTCAACATGCCATTACTTATACTTGCATATAAAGACACATTACTTGATGTGATTGCTAATCTGGATATTGATGTTGGGCTAATAAAGAAATTGAAGTAAAATTGCTCTAAAGCATAGAACATACCATTGTTGCCTAAAATTAACAATAAAGAACTAAGAGACTAGTTTAAATCTAAGTGTCTAGCTAATAGAAGATATAAAATGAGGTGCAAGTACAACAGTGAGAGGAGTAGTAGTCTTAATTCGCATGCCAATCAAAACGCATAAGAGTGGTGACGTGAAGGGGTTTGATTTGTGTCTTCTTTGCTTCATGTTTGTAGAGTTGTGATGTAAACGTACATTGTAGAAAGCCCTTTCATTCAAGTCTAGTCTTGCTTAGCGAATGGTGACCCTAAAAAAACATGGCCAACATTCATTGGATTGCATGAATTCATGTTCTCAAAGGAATCTTTCCTTTAAGGAATGCCTTGTTGAAAGTGAATGAGGCAAGAAGCAACATCTTAAAGGAAATGCTTGCATCCCAAATTTTTTGCATCCTTTTGTGCTATTTATTTTTGTCATTATTGAGTGATTGATATTTTAGACCTCAAAAAAAGCATAAAAGAGGTTTTATATTTATATATATGTTGAATAACTTGCTAAGATTGAAATTTTGGTTTTGATGTCCTTGCATATTGTTTGACCAGATTAGTTCAAAATGGGCAAGCGAAAGAAATGGCAATATATCATGGATCTTGAGGTGCAAGACCTCAAAGGCAAAATGACTTTCTCTAGTAAAGACTTGGTTTGGGCAGAAATAAATACAAAAAACAATGGTATTGATCGTGTTGTTGTAATCCCGTTACGACGAGTTGCTGACTTTATCAAAGGAGAGGAAGAAAATCCTATTGCTCCATGTAAATTCGTACGAAAAACAAAGGGTAAACCAAAAGAAAGATCTACTGCTGCATTGCAATATGATATGTGAGTATTTAAAATATATATTGTTTAGATCTTTTGAAACCATGGTTATCTTTCTTTGTATGTACTAACAATTTAAATTTTTGGTTTAGTTATCATTGTTCATTTGGCCCAGAGGACAAAAGAGGAAATCTTTCAGCTAAACGAAGGACCTCATTTGTGCAGAAGAGGGGTTGCCAATGCCACTTTATTGTGAAAGTTATGCATGAAATTCCTGATAGAGCAATATTAACTTTCAATATGTATGAACATGAAGATGGGGAAGGTTGGGCTTGTCATGGTCAATGTGACACTTCAGGTGAGACCAGGGCCTTGCTTAGGCCAAAGCTTTCGAGGGACATTGTTGCATATGTAGAGAGTTGTTTCTTTTTGGGAGTGCCTATTGATGTAGTGTATAGAACACACATTAAGAGACATGTTGACATCGATGTGGCAGCTCGAGATAGAGATTTCTTCTTATGCAGGAAAGATATTGTAAACATTTATAATAGGTTAGCGAAGGGAAATTATCAACTTCACAAAAAGGATGAAATGAGTGTAAACCTTTGGTATCAAAAGCATCGGGAAGATTTTTTCTTTTACCAAAAGCCCAATGGTGTGGAGGTCCCTTTATAATAGGCATTCAAACAAAGTGGATGTTGGAGACAATGGTCAAGCTATCACACAATAGCTTAATAGCCATGGATTCAACATTTAACACAAACAAATATGGGGTAAGTCAGATGCCAATGATTTATTGAATATATTTATTTAAGTTGTATCCATTCAAAATGATTAATAACTTGTATTTGAATTTATGTAATGTTGAAAATGACAGTATCAGTTGTATACACTCGTGGCATTTGATGAACAACAAAGCGGGGTGCCTGTTGCATGGGTCGTGGCATCACGAAACACATCAGATGATATTGCAATATGGCTGGAGCAGCTCATGCGCAAGTGTTTCCAAACCCGTCCTGATTGGAAAGTCAATGCTTTCATGGTTGATGATGCACTGGCTAAAATCAGTGCCTTGAGGTAACTTTAACATTGTCACGATATAACCAAACTTGCATTTTTTCTAAAAATACCACACTAAACTGCATTGAATATGGCAGGAGGATCATAGGTTGTGATGTGATCTTATGCGTTTCGCATGTACAGAGGGCTTGGTTGAAAAATGTCAATCGGTTGGCCACTAGTTCCATAAAAGCCAAAGAGATGTTCAGTGAGTTAGGTTTCATCATGAAACACACTCTCAATTATGAAGTGGAAGATGCAATCAATCAATTTTTTTATCAAGTTTGCAGATGAAGAGAAGTTTTCAGACTATTTCAACAAGAATTGGGTCACTGGAGATAAGATTCGTAAGTAAACATTTTTTTTCATATTATATGCATTTTTTTCTTTTATAAAGGTGATATAGTGAGACTGACATCATTCTATTTGCAATTAGGTATGTGGGTGAAAGGTTGTCGAGAGTTTCCTCATGCAAATCAGGAGACCAATAATGTTGTTGAGTCATACCATTGTTACCTAAAAACAACATTTCTATCTGACAGAAGGAAAAAATGTGCCCGGAGGATGGATTGGTTATTGCATATGCTACTAACAACAGTTGAACCTTGTTATCGGTTCAAGGAAATCTTAAAAGAATAAGGATTTCTAAACAACTACAAGAGAGAAAAGCAGCTAGAATCATCAGTGGAACGAGCAAGAAAAATTATGGATATTGATTGTTGTCATCATGAGAACATAACCCGTGCTTATTGGGTGAGAAGTCAAACAGATCGAGGTAAAAAATACCTTGTCACTTGGTATTGTAAGGATTTTATAACGTGTGAATATCCATGATCTATCCGTAGAAACATTTGCAAGTATGCCATAAAGGTTAATTGGTTGTATTTCCAATCGGATAATTCAAATCCATTGCTTCATCAGCATGCAGAGGATAACATATGCAATGACCCACCTGAGATTAATGTAGAGCCTCAAAACCATGATGAAGATGTCAATGCTACTCTTATGGCCACAAATGTTGTTGACGCAGATGCCGAGGCACTTCATTTGGCAAGGGAGGAGTTGTTTAGCTATACACATCTCATTTTAGATAATCCTCCTACTACTTTGGCGAAGACAATCCAATTGACTGATATGCTTAAAAAAATGTTGGATGAAGCCAATAATTTGCACGTTACTGATTTTGACTTCACACCTGGATTGGAATCTCTTGATCCATCTTTGAAGAGGAAGAAGAGTTTCCTTAGCCCCACAAAGAAAAGAAGAAGCAGCAGAAAAAACAATGGTTTGGAAATTGATTTAAATGTTGATCCATCAGAATATGAACCATTTGAGTTTCGGTACCTCAATAAGTGAGGACGTCATCGATCAAATAATGTCGTCTCTATGGTTCCAGGTTAGTTTCATGTGTTGAATAGAGTCATGATTTTAGATTTAAGTATTTAATCATCACTATTCTTTAACATGTAGTATGTTTATTTTTACAGCAATGCAACAACCCCCAACCATGGCGATAACCCAAGACCAAAGGGAGATGCAAGACCATACAACCTTACTTGCCATGCCAGGTACATTTGACACTCTTTCATTGTGTGTGCACATATACCTTAATGCTCCAGAAAATTTCTTTGCGATAATGTTTGATATTTTTCTAGGTAACTATAGAATAAGTGGAGAAGCATCATCTTCTACCATGACTGATCATCTAGAGAAGGACTTCAACTCTAGTGGGAATCAATGAGGTATGCACAAAGAATAGATAAGCTAGGTTATTATGGCATCGTCAGGTGGCCCTTTATCATATGATAAGTATATTTATGTTTTCCCATTGTTATGTTGTTATAAAAATACCTTTTTCATAATCTGTTCATGGACATAATCTGTTCTCTTAAAGTTCATGAAACTTTGTGTTTTGACATGGAATGTTGGGTTGTTTCAGAAGGCTCTAGGTACATTGAGAACATGGGTGCCTGCAAAATTTGAGGAAAGTTTGAGCCTTCATCAGTGCAATATTAAAAATATGGGTGCCTGATGAGCACCGAGGAATGTTTGAGCCCTCATCAATGCAAAAGTAAAAGTTCAATTATATGCCACTACTCTCCTGAAGTTTCATGAAATTTTGAACTTTGACATGGAATGTCAAGTTAATTCACATGACTCTGTAATTGTTCGACAAATTGAATTGTTGGTTCTTTTTATTGCAATGTTTCTGTATTTTCTCACGTAATTGGTCTAATACTGCAGACTAAGCTGTAACAATGTTGTATACACACCACAATTTGTGAATGAATTAGTGTTTTGGACATCAATCTAAATTGTTCTTCAAATATATTCTCAAATGTTAGATCTGTTATATGATCAAAACAAATCTAATTTTATTTACGGTGTTCATATTTAAGAAAGAAGCTCTTGGGTTCATAGCATCTTGATGTGCAGTTTTCTGAACCTGTTGCTTTTGAACCAAGTCAACCTGAAACGTGCATTCTTATTTATTCTAATGCTTCAATTATGAACTCTGTTACCAACTGCACAACCAACTTTTCCATGAGTTCTAAAAACATGAAGCAAACAAGACACAAATCAAACCCCTTATTTGGAATTTTGAAGCCTGATTTGGTACTTTTGAAGAAGATTACAAACTTGCCCATGCCCAGGTCTGATACCACTTGGGTGCTTGTGTGAATTTATTATCTTAACATCATGGATCTGCATATCATATCTTTGTTTAGATGGACATAATGAATCGCTTCTAGAGGCTACAATTTCTTTTTTCTCCTTGTAAACAAATAAACCCTTACATCCATACCAACTAATACATTATGCATCCTATCCTTACTCTAAAACCTTCAATGCTTACATAAATACAAGTTTGTAGTTTTATAAAGTACACAAATAAAAAATATGTCCATACCAACCAACACATTTGTCTCCTTTACATAAGAAATCATGGTGCTGTCCATGCTTTTGATGCATTCCTCCTGTCATTTGTGCTGTAGATGATCCATCCTCTTGTCAATTAATGACTTGAACCACTAACTTGACACTGCTTCATTGTGCACTATGACATTTTTATCTAACTTCTTCGGAAAATGAGGAACTGATGTATACAAGCACTGTATATGCAGAGTATACAAGCACTGTATATGCAGAGTTTAGGGCATTAGTGGCTTTATAACTTATGCTACAAACAAATGACAAAAAACAATTTTAGGGAAGAAAAATTTGGCTGTAAGTTCTAATAATCAAAAGCAAACAGTTTCTATTCTATGAAGCCTGATTTGGTACTTTTGAAGAAGATTACAAACTTGCCCATGCCCAGGTCTGATACCACTTGAAAGCTTGGTATTGCATATTCAAGTGTCAATGTTTGATAATTGGGTGCTTGTGTGAATTTATTATCTTAACATCATGGATCTGCATATCATATCTTTGTTTAGATGGACATAATGAATCACTTCTAGAGGCTACAGTTTCTTTTTTCTCCTTGTAAACAAATAAACCCTTACATCCATACCAACCAATACATTATGCATCCTGTCCTTACTCTATAACCTTCAATGCTTACATAAATACAAGTTTGTAGTTTTATAAAGTACACTTTTAAAAAATATGTCCATACCAACCAACACATTTGTCTGCTTTACATAAGAAATCATGGTGTTGTCCATGCTTTTGATGCATTCCTCCTGTCATTTGTGCTGTAGATGATCCATCCTCTTGTCAATTAATGACTTGAACCACTAACTTGACACTGCTTCATTGTGCACTATGACATTTTTATCTAACTTCTTCGGAAAATGAGGAACTGATGTATACAAGCACTATATATGCAAGCACTGTATATGCAGAGTATACAAGCACTGTATATGTCTCAGATTTTATGGAGAAGAATCAACAACTGTGGAGTATATATCAGATTTCAAGGCATTGGGTCAGCAATCAACTGTGGATCTAATTCAAATTTGAAGCATTCCATTTCATCATTTCCAGATTTCCTGTAACATGCCAGAGATTGTTTTATTTTTATTTTATTGTTAGGATTTCATTCCTTAAAGCTAGTAGCTTTATTTCTCTGTAAAGTTGATCATTTTCAATGTAATAGGGGTTGGCTTTCGGGCCAAAGGGAGTAGTCTACCAAAAATCAAAGAAAAGGGTGTTGATTGCTTTGCTAAACAAAATCTAACACATGTAGCATGCTTACAATAAATCCTCACTTAATGCTCCCTGGCCAATTTGATGCTCTGCAAGGTGATAATATTCTTTCTTATGATTTTGGAAGCTTGCAACTTGAATCATTTTCTTAAAATGTTTGTAATAACCTTGTGGGAGACATTGAGGAGGGTTATAGGCCTCCAGCCTCAAATTTCTTGGCATAGTAACATACTACAATGTTGACATCATCATAGTTTTATATCAACTCATGACACAAATGATTGGGAAATATAGAAAATATATTTTGTTAAATATTGATTGAATCTCATATCAAGGTTATAGTGTCTAAGTCACCTTTATGAAATTGTTGAAGTGATTTGCCTCTCCATCAACAAACTCTGGTTGATCAAAGACATGTTCACATATTTTAGAAACCTAAATGTGAGAACTAGATTGAGATTAAATGAAGATGTTCAATTCTGTGTACAGTTTCACCCATTGCTTATATACTTGTTTTAGTCCCTTTTAGCATTCAGTGAGTGAATTAATGATATAAGGTACCTTTTCTTTTCTTTTCTACTTTGCCTTATGGACCAGCATTGATCTCTTTTATATTTGCCTATGAATGGCTTGACATTGGTAATTCAACTATATGAATGAGTTATAGCTCATATTTAGCATGGCTCTTATTGATTTTGTCTGTATATCATTTAGTTGTGGCATGGTAATAGAATACGATTATTTGCTTTTCTAAAGCATTAAACAAAGAGAGTGATTTGGTCACAAAATGTGAAATTTTGAATAATAATTCTAACGGCGCATCCATTTTCTATGGCTTCATTTCAAGCTTAAAAAGTGTATGTTGTAAATTTGTGACTTCCTTTTGTATCTATACACTACATCTCTGGAAGGGCAAGAATGGAAGTGAACAGATTCTTGAAATCTGCAAATGAATCTTCAGAGGAACAAACAGTGTTGTAGTGGGTAATAGACTGTCAAAGGATTTGATAAAGTCTGCGGATGAACCAACGGTGTTTTGGAATGTATTAAGTGAAAAGAAAAGCTATGTGAGCCAGAGGGGAACCATTGAAAGCTAGACACACAAACCAGTGGCACCTCTATGTATTTTGAATCTGCTCCTTTGGGCACTCATTTTGTAGTTCATGTTTCAAAACCACCTGATGCTTTAAACAAGCAAAATGCTCGAGATTTAATTTGAGTTACTCTTCCTCAAGGGAGAATACTCCTCCTGGTAAAAGAAAAAGGTGTTGTGTGACAACAGATAGGTGGCAAAATTTGCATTGTTTAAAGGATATCTGACAGATTTTCAGGGAACAACTTCATGTCTCAGATTTTATGGAGAAGAATCAGCAACTGTGGAGTATATACCAGATTTCAAGGCATTGGGTCAGCAATCAACTGTGGATCTAATTCAGATTTGAAGCATTCCATTTCATCATTTCCAGATTTCCTGTAACATGCCAAAGATTGTTTTATTTTAGTTTATTGTTAGGATTTCATTCCTTAAAGCTAGCAGCTTTATTTCTCTGTAAAGTTGATCATTTTCAATGTAATAGGGGTTGGCTTTCGGGCCAAAGGGAGTAGTCTACCAAAAATCAAAGAAAAGGGTGTTGATTTCTTTGCTAAACAAAATCTAACCCATGTAGCATGCTTACAATAAATCCTCACTTAATTATAGTACACATTTTCAGGTTAAGTTTGTGTTATGTACTATCGATAATTGTCATATTTGTGCCTCTGGAAACATATTAATCTCGTTAACTGAGTTTCTTTGAATAAACAATTGTTAGTTTATTTTATCAATTTACATGGAATGTTAAATTAAACAAAGCCATAGTAGCTTTAAATAGGTGCATTTTTCATTATTCATGTACATTCTTGGAAAACACCACTTTGAAATCAATCTTTGTTTGTGTTAGATATGGATAATGACCTAGATGAAGAAATTCCCTTAATGACCTAGATGAAGCATATCTATGCCCTCTTAATTCTGACGTCATGGAATCTAGCTATATCTGAGCTCAGATAAATTTATTAGTCGTACAAGAAGACTTCATTAATAAATCTAGGGACTTCAAGTTCTGATGTGTAGTGATTTCACATCTGCTTAATAGGGAACTATTTCAACAGCTCTTTGAAGTTTACAGAGATTTGGTGTCTTTATCAATCAATAATACTTGATAGCGCAATTGGGTTTGATACATCTATGCTTTATGATTATTATTGCCAGGTCTGAAGGCTTAAGTTATGAAATCATTCATTTTAACTGTCATCCGAGTTGGAATCTAAACATGAGTGGAGAGGTTCACTTCCCTACTCAGATTTTGTGGCAATTCTTGTTACTTTATGCTCATCCTTCAATAGTACCTATTCTGTAGATGAGCTACTTTCACACATATATTCTAGCTGTTATCAATCAAATTGTGCACCCTATTTAAGTTAGCTTCTCCTAACACATCCATTAACATAGAATTTGATATATCAAGACCAATCAAGGCCATGACCTTATCATTCATCTTGCCCCAGTCCTCCTACTTCACGATGTCAGACTTTGTGTCCTTCATACTGATTTCTACTCTCTTTCAATAAGCAATTATTCCATCTTCAACCTCCATAAATGGAAGTTGTGGCCATAGAATTTATCGATCTCTAAATGTCTAGATGTCATTTCTCCTACCACATATATCTTATTAGCCTCTCACTGAAGCTAGCTACCTCAAAATAATCACTACTACAACAACACAACATTGTCCAACTTGAGCTTCTTTACCTAGAAAATGAGATTTCTCTAGCTTTCTGATCAAGACCTCAAAACAAGGCCTCAAGAACACAAGATTCTGCAAACCAAGCTTCTTCAACTTGGCAACAAAGATGTCCCCTTTTGAAACCAACAACCACTTGATACTAAATTGTTTTACTTGGAGAGCAACCTATAGCAATTAGAGAAGAATCTACAGCAGAAAAATTGTGAAGATAAATAGAAGAATCTACCGCAGAAAAATTGTGAAGATAAATAGGAAATTCAAAATATTTAAAACTATAACAAAGAAGTACATAAAGCAACAAGGATTGGTTTTCTAATATAGAGGGAACAGATGATTGTTCACCTTTTTTTCTATAAGGAATGTACAAACATTGAAACAATGTCGCCCCTAAAATCAGAAATACAATTGGGAAACAACTTTGTTTCTGAAGCACAAGAATGCAAGCCAGAGATTTCTTTATGCATTTCATATACAATGGAAACTGCTAGTTACACAGATAATGTAACTCGGCATATCTTCACACTTGAAAGAAACTCAACACACACTGTTATTTTTTTGTGACTTGTAAATATAATTTAAACATCAGAGAAGAAATTCTCCTCTAAATTTACACTCTGTTGTATCAGATAATCAAGCCATTTGTTGAGATGAAAAACTGGGTCAACTGAAAAAAAATCACTACATTTTGTTGCATCAAATACTCTTTGAAGATTAGTAAAACTGCACACAGTTTGTTTACACTCAGCAATCATAGACTTCAGATCTGTTAGCCTTTTTTTCTGATATATCAAAAGGAAAACTCCAAGCTCTGTATCTCTGGAACTCCAACTCTTAGTCTGTTTGAAGAGGAAGTAACTCATCATTGGCCAGTCCAATAAACAAGAAGACATGGATCATGCACCAACGGACCAAAATAAATATGTTTTTTCAACAACAGTTACTCCATGACTTGTTTTCATTACACACACCTTTCAAGCTGTTGCTGCTAACAGTGAAAGTGGTGATGTTCTATCCGGTGTGAAAACTAGCCTACCATCTGAGCTTCTGTTAGGATGTGAGATAGCAATAGATGAACCATGCTTGTATGAAGAAAATGAAACAATGAATTCATCAAGATTTTCAGTTCTTGTAGGCAATGTCACATGGTTCGGGTTCGAGTTCGGGTTCGGCAATGATTAGATTCGGTTTGAGTTCGAATGTTTTGATGAGATTCGCCATTAGGTTCGTCTATATCTATATCTATATATATATATATATATATATATATATATATATATATATATATAAATATAAAATGAATTATAGGATAAAATAGTAAGAAATCAACATCAGTAAACATCAAAAATGCTATCACGGACATGGAAACTGCAAGGATAAATTACAAGCTTGAGTTGTGACATGAAGTTATGAGTTTTGATCTATGGACTTGGTCAATGGCTATGAGGTTCGCCGAACCTCAAATTTTTTTTAAGGTTCGCCAAAATTCGAACCTCAAGGTTAAAGTTCGACGAACCTTGTGACATAGCTTGTAGGTGTGTCTGCGGAAGGAGGTTCAGAAGGTGGCACAGGATGTGCTTTATCGCCTACAAGCATTTGCACTACTTCTCTCATACTAGGTCGAGCTTCGGGATGAGGATGGGAACAGAGCAAACCCAGTTCAAGAACGAGCCCAACTTCTTCAACAGGGTACTCATTAAGAAGTCTAGGATCAACTGCTTCCAAAAGCTTTCCCTTGGAATGCAACTCTCGAACCCAGTCTACTCGAAGTTTTGAAGTTGATTCCGGTAGTTCTTCTATATGCTTGCATTCTGAGAGATTGAGTTTCTGTAAACAACTCAATGATCCAATATCCTCAGTTAACCCCGTCAATCCATAACATTCCTCCATATTCAATACTCTTAAATATTGAAGCTTTGATATGGATCTTGGTATTTCCTTTATAGATGTGCACCCGGAAAGAGTTAATTCTCGTAACTCATGTATTATCTCTCCCAACTCTGCAGGCAATTTTCTCCATGCTTCAAAGTTGATTAATCGCACTACCCGTAAATTCCGGAGCCGCTGAAGATCACTCGGAGAGATTTCAAAATCATGGGAAGATCCCGCTCCATTTAATTCCATGTGTTTCAGGTTGGAAGTCATCTGCACATAATTAAATGAATGCAACTTATACACCATTATCAAATCATTGGAGCAAATGAGCACGCGTATATAAATATATGGAGCAGAGTTGCTTTATCAAAGATTTGTCATTCAAATATCTCAATTCTTTTACCTGAGATATACTAAATGGGAGACCGGCAACTTTTCCTTGGAAAAACATCAGCTTCTCAAATCTCTTCTCACATTTACCCTTCACATTTAAAACTCCAAACCGAAGAATTCTCAACGAATTAGACATTGAATCTAATTTTGTTGCTGGCATTTCCAATGGATCTCCATAACCATCAAACCAGAGGCCATCGATTCCTGAGATGTCCTGCAATTATAATTAAGTTAGTCATAATAATCGAGAAAGGGATTGTATGAAATAATTCACTGCATTTATTTTCCAATTTCTAATACCTTTTCTAAAAACTCTTGAAATTGACTCCTATTTGCATTGGTGAAATTAAATCTAGTCTCCTCTGCCCTTATGGTACCAATCTTCAAAATCACATCGTGCACATTTAAGCACATGAATCTGTCTTTAGAAACCAGTGCTCTCTTTTCTAGCATATCCAATTCAGACTCTCCCAGAACATCTGCCACAGAGTCCCAATTCATTCCCTTGAAAAATACGCAGATGTCAAGAAATGGACCTTTGCACCTTTCAGGAAGATGATCATAGGCGAAGACATAGCGCTCTATGTCCCCCAGTGCTTGACCCTTCAAATGTTCTTTGTCTTCCATCACTATCCGAAAGGCTTTCTGTTTGTCCCCTTCGGAGATTATAAAGCTTGCAACCACTGTCAAAAGTTTTGGGATTCCACCGCATATCTTTACTATCTTCTCCATTTGGCTAGAGTCTATTTGTGCCTCCTTCATTTCCCTCTCTAAAAGACTCCTCGCTTCAGATGTGGGAAGGCCATTCATAGGATACTGTTTGGTTTCCATTTTGCACCCTGTACACACAGTACGCACACCCATTTCCCGCGCAGTGATGAGCACCCTCACTTTTTTGGCCAAATGCATGTCCCTAGGCAAAAGCTGCTGCAGCTTATCACCGTCCAAAACATTGTCTACGTAGAGAAAGGCTACTTCTTTCTGTAACACGCTCCCAATTTGATGCTGTCCACTTTCAAACGTTCTAACATCTAGCTTTGCCGCCTTTTCTTCAGCTATGCCCACCATCAAATCTCTTAATATACATTTTTGAAACTCTACAATATTTGGAGTTGATGTTATATCATCAAACAATCTGACCATCGAATATTTACAGCCTACAATATCAAGTCTAGCAAACACAGCATCCGCCAGAGTAGACTTTCCCACTCCACCAAAACCATACACAATAACTGCAACTGCATTTTCCTCACTTTCCCATTCCAAAAGATTAACAACTTCTTTTATGGGTTCTTCAATTCCCACTGTTTAACCATATAAAAACATATCAAAAACTATCCTAAAACCTTAAAAATAATATTCATATTTGTACAAAACCAATCAACACTCACAATGTCTCATAATTTACCTGCATATGTAGGATATTCTCGCTCCAGTGTTGTCGGTGGACGCACCGACCTACAATCAATGGCATCGTAAAGACAGATATCGAATCGGGTCTTCAGATACCGCCTAGGTAGACTACTCCCTCTCGATCTTGTCAAGCGCTCCATAAACCAAAAAAACTGAGAAAATGGTTTAACGGAGCTCTTTTCAATTCCACCCATTTCAATCATGCTCACAAATATATAACACCAAAATACCTTCTCATAAGTTCCCCTGCTCGCCGAAATGATCACAAACCCAAAATTCTGGCACATATTGAGCGCGAAGCATGAACTGTTTCGTTTAAAACAGTCCATCATTTAACATATGAGATGGAAGACTTCTTGCAGATGGGCTAACGAAAACTATGGCACACCTTTCTATATAAATGAGTGTGAGGCCTTTAGGTTATCATGAAAATGGTATGCTCTGCCTCACATAACATCCATGACTCAACCACAACAAACAATTGCAGGTGGCGCGTTTAGTACAATACCTTTTCATGTGAATCCTCAGGTATAACAACAGCTAGCCATGCTATTCATGTGGCAGCAAAACGGAATTTCATGTGAATCGTTTCATATATTCATGGAAATAATTACATGGAATATTTGATCAGTGAACAAATACACTAGAACACCTTTCTCGCTGGAGGTTACAAGGTGAAAATCAAGATTCTTCGTTATACAGATCCTATCAAATATCTACACCATAGATCGAACATGTATTTATTGTAACAACCTTTCTGCTATAGTGTTTTTGGAATCTTCTAACTGAGTTATTTAGTAACATGGTATTTTAATTAATGATTTATCAAAAGCATAAAGGAATTCATAGGATTTATGGTACAGAGAGTTCTGATGAGTTTGACCGGATGCACCCGGCTATTAGACTTAAAGTCAGCTGTACCAGCATATTGTTGAAAGGAGGAAGGGTAAAACTCTAAAATACGGAGAAGTTGATTTTAAATAAAACTATTTGATATTTAAAAATTGTGAAATTATTAGAATTAAAGTAAGTATTTATTCAACATCTTGAATCTCGAATTGCATTTGGAAATTCTAAACAATGTTCTGCGGGTATATCGGTAGCCAATTTGGCCTAGATCTTGTCATAGTTGTAACCATCTGACATCAAATTCGGTAGCCCAGAAGATAGAGCATCAAATTCGGTACGTAACTCAAAAGATAAAGCACTATCTCGACGGAATGCGTAAGGTGTCCTAGCTTGGTTATCAATCCAAACATAGTTATGTTAGCATGTGTATGTTGAATTCAATCTTTAATCTCGAATTAAGGGTTGGTGTTCCTATACATAGTGTTCATGGACTGTTAAATATATGTGTTTTTAAAAATAAAAATGTAAATGTGTCTTTGTTAAGTATGAATGTATTAGCATTCACATACGTTGGGTATATTTTCTCAATGACATTTTATTAGTCTAGAGATTAAGAGTTACTTGTGGTTGCGGTAAGTGATTAAGGTTACGAGAAAAGTGAACGTGAGACTTAGGATAAAGGGATTAAAATTTAGTGTAAATAAGTTGAAGGGGTCTAGAGTAAGAATAGGGTTCTAATGAAGAGGGGATAATGAAGGAATAAAGCTTTAGGGTAGAGGAGATAGTGAAGAAATAAGATTTTAGGATAATGAAAGAATATGACTGCAGGAAGAGGATCTAGGGGAAGCACAACCCTTAACTGCTCTCCATGCTATTTTTCATTGTTGGAATACATGAGAATATCATCCAAAAATACTTGGACAAAGTGGTCCAGAAGCTTATGGAACACCCCATTCATGAGGCACATGAACATAGTAGCTGCATTAGTTTTACCAAATCCCACTACAACAAACTCATAATGCATAAAGTGAGTTATAAAGGTGTTTTGGGGATTTCACCTTCCTTAATCCTTAATTGGTCATATCTATTAGAAAAGTAATGAGAGCTGAGCACATAGAGGTTTTGCACAACACAAATCTCACACAATAATATTATTCATTACAACAGTTACATATATAGGAAATAATACACTGACACCTCTAGATACTCCAACTCATTACATAGGAACTACATAGGAATCAACAACTTCTGGACTGGCACATGGGGACTCACAATAACAACTACACATGACATGGAAGCATTGCTTCCAACTAGTCACAAGATCTATTTAAAAGAGAATGATTACTCCTTCATTTGATCAACTAAATCATCGCTCTTAAGTATAAGATACATATTCTTTACTCTGGTAAATAATTCAATATGGATATTACAACTTAGTAAAAAAAATATGGTACCATACATAAAATATTTATATGTTCAAATGAATAAATAATATAATTATGTGAAAAGAATATATATATATATATTTATAAAATTTAAATAAATTAATTGAATATTCATATTAACTAATTTACTGCCATATTAATTATTCTGAGAAAAATACACATATAATTTATAAATAAAATATAAAATATTTCTATTGCCATTAAAAAAAAAAAACTAGCGATTAAAACATTTCTAAATAACTTCATTCATTAGTTTTTAAAGGAGTTGTCTTTAGTGCGACTTTTTGGAGATTCCGGTTGAATCCGACAGAGAAAATTGAGGTTAAATCTTGATTTGTATTATTTAAAATGGTTTTTTCACTGCATATTTGGATTCAGCACCCTGAAAAACTCCTGAGATGCTTTGATTGTGCATAAATTAGCTATCAAACTTGCAATTTCAATAAATTGCTGCTCGATTTTGACCGAAAAACCCACCGAAAAAAATTCCAAAAAATCTCTTTAAAAACAACTCCGTTTTTAAATATATACCTGGTCCGTATTTTCCATAAACTCCATTCCAGTATAGAAATCCGGCTTCGACTGTTGCGATACAGCACTTTGTCAACAACGTTTGGTTCCAGGGTTGTCCTTTGTCATGAACCCCGTTTTCGAGATTCGCTGCCTGTTTTTATATCGCTTATGAGGGTCTACAAATCAAAAGTGTACAGATTTGTCAGGCTCTGACTTGGGTAATATTAGGTTTTTTGAATTTTTAATTATAAAGTATAACAAGATTGCATGGATAGGGTTTCTTGCAGTGTAATTTAATTATTAAATTTTGAATTGTATGAACTAACAAATAAGAGCTATTTTATAGATATTTTTGTTTATTTTAAATATCTTTAAATTAGAGGTCTATGTTACTAATGTTATCAAATGTATTATTATAATAAATGTACATAAATACATGTTATAAACGTTGATTAGGGCCAATTTAATTTTAAATATTAAATTAGTTTGTTTATACCTAGGGCCCTAATAAAGTGAAAGTGTTTATAAATAAAGTTATAATATCAAATAATAGATATTATATAATTTAACGTGAATTTTAGTAAATTAACCATTAGTTATACATGGTTTATGATAATATGTACTTTGACTGATTTGTAAATAAATACAATAATATCATTAGATAGTGCTAATATTATAATATTATAATCTCCATAGGCTAATGTGAAAGTGTTTATAAATAACATTATAATATCAAATAATAAAAAGAATATAACCTTTTCATTTTTTTGAAATTTTAAACATTAAAATATATTTTTTTAAAGAAAAACTACAAAGTTTCCAAGGCATCTTAATGATATAGATTTCTAATCGTGCTTGCCTTTTCCACGAGGAATTTCTATTTTTATCAACAAAAGCTCCACGCTATGCTTGGAGAAGGAGGCCAAATAAATTAATAATGATGGTATGTGGGAGGTATTTTGTTAGCTTGAATTTCCACAAAAGGGGTCCACAATAATGATGGTGATTGCTCTAGGTCAATTATTTAATATATATAGTTTTTAGATATTTATGTGGCTGAGAATGAAGCACATACACATCGAGCCTGACAATTGTGAAAGACGGACCCGAAAAGATGGTATGTAGTGTTGTACTTAATGCGTAATCCAACGGGGATAACGACTTTACTAAATGAATTTATTATGTGTAGATTTGAATGAGTTAACATTTTATTTTTTAGTATGGAGTACATTTGTGATTTTATAGTTGAAATTGTACAATATTAATTAATAGTGAAGTATATCCACCATTATTACATAATAAAAGGTGAAAAAATTGAGCCAATAATATTTAAATAAATGAATTTAAATATGATTTAAAAATAATAAATTTTAATCTATAATGTGATAAAGGACTCCTAATTTTTTTTAATACATTACTACCCTCCTACAATAACATATTTATGAATTTTTATTTATGATTTATTTTGGTGAATGACACATTACCCTCCTACAATAACATATTTATGAATTTTTATTTATGATTTATTTTGGTGAATTACACATTGAATCGCGGATTTACTATTAAAAAACAAGTTGAAGTTTGCCGTACATGAACTTGCGTAGAGATCATTTTTTTTTTGGATTTATTCAAGTTTGTAATTAGTCCTATGTAGGAAAACGGGCAACCGAATAAATGAAGATGTATTAATATTAAACATAAGAGTAAAATTAGTATTTTATTAATAAATAAAAATTTAAAATGACATTCTTTTGGTTTAAATAAATTTTTTTTAAGTTAGTTTAATATATAGATGAAATGGTCTTTTTTCACCATGTTTTTTATTAATTTGAGTGAAACACTGTAGAATTTTTTAAAAACTTGAGTTTAAGTTGTTTAATATGTAGAATTGGAGTACCCCAGGGTTTTTCAGGTTGTTGAATCTATTTATGCATTTTAAATAACAAAAGGTCACATTCTTTCTTGAAGATGAAAAACTCTATTTCGTCTATAAGTTAGACTATACCATTTTTTTGGTAAGTTTATTTGTATTACTTTAAACTATCAAGCCAAAATATATAGAGCAATATCATCATCATCATCATCATCATCATCCAAAGAATCAATGTGAGCGTGGTCTTAATCTCCCTAGTGCAAAACCAGATGTTGTTGACCACCTAATAATAGAGTAGTTTGTCTAGAACTCATGAAGAATAAAAAATTAAGTAGAACTAGAGTACTATATCAATACTATAATACCAAAAATTAAAAGTCAACATTCAATCTCAAGTGTTGGATGATGTCACTAGAGCTAGATCTCTAGCACAGGAACTTGGATGATCATTAGAAGCAACTCCACATTTAAAAATAGAGCTCAATGTGATTCAACCTCTCCTCCATCCTCTGTAGAAAGAACCTACAGTGTGGTCTTAATCCGCCTAGTGCAAAACCAAATGTTGTTGACCACCTCCTAATAGAGTAGTTTATCTAAAACTCATGAAGAATACAAATTTTAAGTATAGCTAGAGTATCTATATCAATAATATAATACCAAAAATTAAAAGTCAACATTCAGTCTCAAGTGTTGGGTGATGTCTCTAGCACTAGAACCTGCAGGATCATTAGAAGCAAGTCCACATTTAAAAATAGAGTTCAATGTGATTCAACCTCTTGTCCATCCTCTCTAGAAAGAACCTTTGGTTTCGGTAAGCCCATTTGATGTTTTCCAAACGAACAAAAATATAATATCTCTCAGTGTGTTTACACATTAGGATCCCGCTAAGTAGGATCTTCGTCTACCAATAAAGGTTCAAGGCACTATAGTACTACTTCCTTCTTTCTCGAGTGTGGGCCGACTCAACAATCCAAGGAGTTATATCTTCTATAATTTTTGAATATGAAAAGACTTGTCTATCACAAACTGCACAAAGCTCTAGATTTTGAATCTCATTCTCGGTGTCAGGAGGGACAACTGTATGAAAATTATCAGCGACATCTTAGGCCTACTATTGGGTGTGGTTGTGGCCCCGGGGGCCATGCAACCAACCCTCATGCTTGTTGCACATGTGTTGATATTGCATGGAAAGAAAACAAGTGTGAACCTCGGGGTATGAATACAAGTCGCACAACTTCAAGCCAAGGATTTCCAACTAACCAATATAAGAACTCCACAGAGCACAAGACGAGTGTTAGTTGTAACAAAGCAACCTTTAGAGAGGGATAAAATAATACAAAACCTGGACCAACCATCCCCCACATAACAAATACTAAGACAAAAACTCAATGATAACACTTAGCTCATGAGGGGGAGTAAGATAAGCCAATGGTAGAAATAAAACCCCACAGTTTGAAGCCTGGTGGTGAAAGGAGGAAGAAATATGTAGACACCCTAACTAATATAAAATTCCCTCGGACATAAAGACCATGAAAGGTGTGAGCTACAAATATTAGCTCCAGACAACATTGGACTTTGTGAGCCAAAGATACATTCAAGCCTAAATAGACAAATACAAGAGCCCCTGGAGTAATTGAATCACTTCTCTAATAAACACATAAGCATTCAAAAGAGAATCATGTGAATTGTGAAAATCGTTTTCAGCGAAAGTGTGGACCCAGTTAATGCATACTTGGAAGGGAAATACACCTAGAGAAGGAAACGATGTGACAAGGCTTCTAGGATCAAACATGCCAAGAGGTCCCTAGTTGATACTTAAAACTACGCCACTAATCTTCCCTCGCAACCAGTTTAAGAAGTTACTCAACCATGCAAAACTTAGAGTCGTAATCTAACAAATTCTTTTAGCAATTACCCATTGAGCATTCCATATAATCATTTTCCAAGGAATTTTCAACAAACCTTACTCACAAATCCTTCCCTGCTTTTCCTATTGTTGTAGGTCAGACTGATATCTCTTTACTATAAAAATACCACATAACTTTCTCTCCCAAGTCAAAATTAGGTATACAAACATTAGTTCAATCAAGGATTAATTCACATGCTTAATGCATGGGAGGGGGAAGCCATTGCACACCCTTGATTTAGTGCATTCTCCAGTTCTGGTTGGTGGGAAAAATCCCCAAACCTCTAAAATACTAGCCTATATGTTTATTGGGATATGGGAATCCCACGATCTATTGTATATATGGCAAAGAGCTTCGGTGAATTGGAGGCATTAGATTTTGTGAAAGTGGGTATTGGTAATGGTATTATGATGTTTGGCCATGTACTGATTGTATATTGTGTATTGTGTCCATGATTGTGATGATATTAGGATTGTGAAATTTTAAAAATGACATATGTTGTTGTGTTAGATTTCTTAACTGAGTGTAAAGATTGAAGATGTCAAGGTTGCTAGCCTTAAAAAAGATGATTTCAATTAATGATGTTGGCCTCGGTAAAGAGACTGAATTTAACTAATGATGTTTATCTCAAGGAAGAGGTTGATTTTAAAACTGAATGATGTTGGCAAAAGGGTTAATTCCTAAAGCCTACAATGGTGATATGAGAGCATGTGTGTTTACACACACACACACACACACACACACACATATATACACACACACACACACACACACATACACACACACACACACACACACACACACACACACATACACACACACACACACACACACACACACACACACATATATATATATATATATGGATATGGGTTTGAGACATGTTACTAATAATACATTTGAAATGTGTGTACAATTGTAATTTAACATGCTTAGTACTCACATGTAAGGAAACAATTGAATTGTTTATTTTATTTTAACTAACAACTACGTAGATGAGTGACAACACATAAGAAGACTTAGTTGCAACAAGAAGAAAAGGCATGGTCAGTGGAATCTAACAAGAATAGGAAAGGGGAAAATCCCTTGAAAGAGAAGGGAATTTCAAGAATTTGGAGGTTGAGTTAAAGAGTTGCAATGAAAAAAAATAAGAAGCTTTCTAGGAAGCAGCAAGGGTTCACAAATTTGAGCTCAATAATGAAAAAAGGCATGTAGAAGTTTTTGCAACAGTATTTATCCTTAAAGGAGATAAATCATGCTAATAGGGCCAAAAAGAGGTCTTGTAAGGCTAAAAGGGAAAGAAATCCAATCTCATGTTGGTTTTGTGGGGAGGAACATTTGCAAAATAACTACCTCAATAGACTGAAAAGGAAGAAGTAACAGGTTTCATTGAGCGAAAAACACATGAACCAATAGTGAATAATGTCGAAGGATAAGAGGGGGCATCCCCTAACTACCTATGACATGCAGACATAAATACACACATACCTACATAAGTACACGCACACACACTCATATATATATATATGGAAAATCCCCTCCATGAACTATTTTGAGGGGCATTAAAATTTTGAAGTGACTTAGAAGCTTTGGAAAGCGCTCAACTTGACTTTTGTACACATATGCGTTTACATATGATGACTAAGGATGCAAAGAACATAGAACTCATCGGAATTGAGTTGATTTTGGTTTTATTTTATGTCTCGTGTTTTTGATGATTGAATTTATATTTTTTTTGTTCATTAACTATTGAATGTAAGTATGGTCATGTTATTTTGTTTGTGATTTTATGTTGTTGTCATGAAATTTTATTTTTGTCCCTCATTCTTCTTATTATTTCCTTCTTTATGATTTGGGTGTTGGTCATTTTTGGGTGCAAAAAGGGGGAGTAATGGAACTCTGGGAAGTGCTAAGTGAAACCTAAAACAAAAATATACAACCAAAATGAAGCCCATTATGTGAAATAAAGGGAACTAGAGGGAAGAAGGGAGGACAAAATAACCAAGAAGGTTGGTTGGGTCTATATGAATAAATGGACATTAAGTTGACAACCATGAGAATGGAATGTGAAAGGAGAGTTTTGTTAACTAAAAAATATGTATGGTTGGTATTTTATTTCTCATGAATATGAGAGAAAATGGAAAATGCAATAAAGATATGAGAATCAATATGGAAACATCACAATAACAAGATAAACCATTTATATTTAAAAAATATTATGATGGTGTGAATGATGTGGAAACATATATTTCACTTAGTATGCTTTAACATTGTGAGGATTCCTAATGAATTCCTTAGTGAACTTCTGATAAGTATTAGTGCTAACATGTTGTGATTATACTCTTGGCATGAGCATAAATGGAAATTCATGGAGGGTTGGAAATGAACAATGATATGACAGTTGTGAAAAATTACATGAAGAAGGGAATGTTTTCTTGAAACATTGACACATCAATTTTATTAATGGGTTCTAGGAAATACAAAACATGATTGGATAAATTGGCAAGTGAGGCCATTGTTGAAATGTACATTGCAAATGATGCTGTTGACAGTTTGAGTGAGCATGAGTGAAGAACATATATTTAGGCTAAAAATTGACTATGTGAACAACATGAGCAACGAAATGTTGAGTCTAATAAGTTGTTATGTATTGCGAATGTAATAATATTAACTGATGGTGTTGATGATGGAAACAAGGTAAAAGGTGAAAAGAATGGAATTTGAGTGAAGAATTCCTTTGGCTGAATTGGAAACTGTTGTTTTGATTTTATGTATGTTTTGCATAAACACAAGAGGTCTTCTTAACCTTGATTTTATTTGACATATGTGAACATGTGGACATGCTGATGATCAAAATAATTTATTAAAATACCATTGTGATTGAAAGGTTATTTTTAGGGATCATTCTTATGAAAGAATGATTGATTATACTCATAAATTTGATGCATATTTGAATGGAATGTTCGGGATAACATAATCAAGTTACCCAATGATATTTCCAATTGTGTGAGAAATATATTGAGTAATTGTCGAATCTCTATTCTTGTTGATGATCATTATTTCTTACCATATCATTTTCCATGCTTATATTATGACAATGAAAATCTTATTACGGTATAAATAGGCATGATAACTAGTAACAGATATTGGGACAGGTCAACCACCTAGGATTAGGGGTTTCATGAGCCCGGGACATGTGATGATAAATAATATTCTTGTCAACATAAGACTATCAGGATTGGTAGTGCCCACACTCACTAGGAGGCAAGTGATAGAGGGGACTTATTTGGAGCATATACAACACTAGGTTCTTGTTAGGTTTGGAAAAAAATCTAGTGTGTGTGAGCCAAAGACTAAGGATTACATGGAGCATATCCACCACTAGGTGCTTGTCAGATTTGGAAATTGATCCAGTGCAAGTGAGTCAAAGACTAAATATACACCACTAGGTGTTTGTCTAGTTTGGAAATTGATTCGGTGTGTGGGAGTCAAATATTGAATATTGCATGGAGCGTATCCACCATTGGGTGCTTGCCTGGTCTAGAAATTGATCTTGTGTATGTAAGTCAAATGCAAAGAGGAAAGTACCACCTAAAGCTATGTGAGCACTATTAGGTGTTATTCGAGCTTGGAAAATAACTTAGTACATGTGGATCAAAGAAGCACGCAAAAACCATAGATAAGTATCACTATTTAATTCAATGAAAATATTAACTATGACCATGATTTAGTTCTAAATCAAGATGAGATTGAAATTATTTGATTTTATGGAATAATTTGGTTTTGGTATGATAGGAAGTGAAATAAAATTTAAGGGTTCACCTCAAGCATAATATGTTAATGGGATATGTTTTAAATTTGATTCAATTTCTTTATGATGTGTCTCATAAAATTTGTATGCCCATGATGTAGGAAGAGCATTGGACTTCCCAGCATGGGTGTGTGAAGTTGGATACAAGTAAAACAATAACAACATTAAACAAATTTGAGTGTGGAACAACACATTGGAGCTAAGAAATTCAATAATAGGGTCGTTTTGGTGACACTGGAACCAATAGTGTGCATTGATTGCCATGAAGTATGCCATGATGGATATGAATGTGTTAATATAGGAATTTTCCTTGGTCGTGAGGACACTTTTAGGGCAAGTAAGAAGAAATGAATCACCCAAGGGATTGGGAAAATAGAGAAGGAGATGTTGGGACAAAAAGGAAATCTTGGTTCTAAAGATTCATGAGCATGATGATTGGGATTAATGATACAATGGATATGCCCCAAAAAGCAATGAGTCAAGACTATTCACTGAAGGAGCATTGAGTGTAATGGAAAATAGCATTGGATATTGGAGGTGGACAACACTCCATAAAACATGTTATCAAAGGTGTAACAAGAAAGCAACTGAAAAAATGGCTAGTCTACTTGTCTCATGGATTGCATGGGGGATTGTCAACAAGAAAGTGTAATGACATTGAAAAAGAGCGGAAAAGAGCATTAAAGTGCTAGAAGGATCCTGGAAAAAAGGGTATTCGAATACTGCAAGGACAAAGATGAGTAAGGGAAGTGACATGAAGGAGATGGGGGAGGAGGATGCCTTCATGAGGAAACATCACATACAACTAATCAAAAGAGAAGCATTTTGGAAAAATGAAAAAAAGGTAGTATTGGGTAGGAAGGGAAAAATTATTAGACAATAACATATTTAGACTATGGATGGAAGGCTAGAGCATGCATGTGAGTGTGGAAGACATTATTCAGGGTGGAGACAGAGTGGTCTTTGAATTCCTTGTAGCAGTTGATTTTTTTGGTTATTATTTCCCTTGAGCACTCCTCCTCAGGAATTGACCCTCGATTGGGGTGATTGATTGCAAGAAAGATCACAGTGTAGTCAATGTAATATTAGGCAGACAATAAGAGTCCCAATCTCAATTTCTATTCATCTAACATACAACATAAATTTCTTATTCATATTGTTGTGTAATTTAATGCAATGTGTTTGATTAGTGTTGTTAATAAGATGCATGTATTTTCATGAGGAATGTATGCCTATCCATGGCTATGGTGACATGTTAAAAATATCATGAATGCCTTGTATTGTATAAATGGATTGTGTTGTGAATGGCCTATGTCACTATATTAAAATAAAAAGTAATAATTCATGTCTACATACATGCATGCATGACATGCATACATACATACACACACACACACACACACACACACACACGCGGATATATATATATATATATATATATATATATATATATATAGTAAATCAACTATTTCTATTAAGTCATCTTAAAAGTACATTGTGAGGAGCTTGATCTCAAAATGCTTATGGCCTCATTCCTACCAGACTTGTTGGCCAAAATATAATGGCAATCCAAAAGAAACTAAGGGATCTCATACAAATCACCTAAACTAACCAAAAGAGTCCAAGAATGAAAATACAATCTATAATAATATGTTGTTAGCAAAATTGCTTGGTCCTAGATCATCCAGTCCCAACCCAGGAGGTGGAGGTGGATGGAAGGCTTCATGCACATGAGCTTCCATATGTGCCAGTCAACCTTCAAGTTGGTCTTGTCAATCCTAGATCATTTTCTCACACAACAGAGTGATACGAGCATTTCCATCATGTGCCACTGGTTGTGTTTAAGGTCATTTATGAATTCTATAACTTCATTGTTGTCTTTTTGCCAACCTTCAGCTAGTTGCTCCACAAAAAGGGCGACCTAACAAATCTAAGCTTCTAGGGAATCAAATGGGGGAGGTAAATCTACTCTCCCTCGTGAATTGACTAGATGTTGGTCCACCACTTCAACTGCATCCCACTCTTCCACATGGTTGAAAACACCTTGGCCCTGATGCGCTTCGCCCCTTTGAGCACATCCTCATTGTCAATGCATAGTCCTCCAACCTACTAATACTTTGCAACACCCACGAAACCTTCCCCCAGAATCACTCACCGATGGGTACAACCTTGAAAACTTTCCTTGTAAGGATCCCCAAACAATGAAAAACCAACATGAGGGAGGAGTAGCCACCCAGACAACACTGACCCCCTTCCAACCCCGTAACTAGGGAAAACCCCCAACAACCTGTTGTGACTTTTTCTGACCCCCGGAAAATTACAAATTTTTAAATTTTAGCCAATTTATTTTCAGCTAAATCTTTGGGCATATATAAGGTTTCATGGCAACATGGTTACTCAACTATTTTAAATAATTTCATATTTTTAAATACTTAATTTTATTAAAAATATAAAATTATATTTCTATTTAAAATATTCAATTATTTAAAAAAGAAAAATGTTGGGTCTATCACCCAATATTTAAGTTTTACATCAACGTTAAGCCAGTCAAATGCAAGCCAAGTAGTCAACACTAATCAAAGCAGCCCACAGGGGCATGCATTTCATTCAATCATGCCTTTATAAATATTGAAATATAATAGCACATGGGATAAATATGGAGCAATTTTTAATGGTCAATATTAGCTCTTATAGATCAATGGTTTTCATTTCACTTCAGACCCCGCAAGGTCATCCGAGCTTTAATGGCTAGGGGGTTCGAAGTCTTTTTTTTTTATAAAAACCACTTGTGATCACGTGGCATCATTTGGAGCATTTCGGTCCCCCAGGTGCAAAGAAAATTACCATAATCGACGCCCTCTGAAATCCATTGGTGGTTTTAGGGATAACACAGGGGTTAATCTGTGAAGCAAGGTTTAAGATGGCATTAGATCATTATGTTTTGTGTGGGAATTTTAGTTTATCATGGTTTATATTGCAGATTGCTATGATGGAAGGATATACATAGAATGGGTTTGTTGATCAGGCAATGGTGTCTGTTTCTGAAATACCTTGTTCTTTGATACAGCTGGAAGGAAACATGATGGTAATGTGTATTTAAGCATGAATTGATGTGATGAGGAATATGAAAAGACAAAGTGTGTCAAATGAGGAGATCAAGATTTGAATCTTGAGATCATTGGAATCCTGTACTAATCTCACGTACAAAGTATTTAACTTGTGGGACATTGGTTTGGTAAATATGCTCAAGAATGAAGATTTGTGGCAGATTTTACCAATTGAAATATTGATAAGGATGCTTTTCCAAATTGAAACGATAAATTCAAGTGGCAGTATTTTCATAAGGGAAAAGAGAAATGAGAAAAGGAGGTTGTGTATTAGGAAACTTCCGAGACGTCGGGTATGAATTATAATAGTTAAAATGATTGTTACTACCCAGCTCAAGCCTTACCATTTTTCGTGCTTCTCGAAGCCATACACAATTGAATTTGCTCTGAAACTATTTCTCAAGCCCTTCAGGAACATGCAATGTGTGCTTTAGTGAGCAATTCAGGTGGAATGTCTGTTATTGTGCTTAGCCTTGGAGAAAGCATTGAATCGTTTTGGTCTAACATTCAAGTGGCTAACATTATCAGTGTCTTGGAGGATGGCCTATGCACTACTGGTGTTTAATAAAAAAACTCATATATTGTAGGCTCATTTGATGTATTAAAAATAGAAGGACTGTTAGTCAGACAACTAAAACCTCATAGCTCTCTGCTGGTGCAAGAACGTGCAATTGAAGCTTTGGCTAGCCTCTATGGCAATGCTTATCTCTCCATAGGTTTGCTACACGCTGAAGCAAAAAGAATGTTGGTTGGGCTAGTGACTATGGCTATTTGTGAGATACAAGAAGAACTCATGCACTTATTAAGAAACCAGTGTTCTGTCCATTTAGATCTCTAACAGTCATTTAAGGGGCAAGAGGGAATTCAAATTTTAATTTCATTCCTTGGTCTATCTACTGAGCAACAACAAGAGCATTCCATTGCTTTTCTTTCTATTTTGTCCATAGAATTTGATGACAGTGAATGAAGGAATTAAAGTAGCACGTGGGATACCTTCACTTGTCCAGCTGCTGGAATCTAGATCCGGGAAAACAAAACAGGATGTTGCACTTTTTCTAGGAAATTTATATTCTCACAGTGAAGAAATTCGTGCTTGTTTTCATAGTGAAGATGTTGTTCCAACCCTCCTATGGCTCTTGAGAAATGTTGGTCCAAAACGAAAAGAAGTTCCTGCTAAGGCATTTAAGAATGTTATTAGAGATGCAGATGCTGCCACTGTCAACTAGTTGATGACTTTACTATGGGAGATTCAAGCACATCATGAAGGAATTGTAGGGAGCTATAATTATAGGTTCCACTTTCTAGATGATCTTGGGCTATAGTGGTCTAATGCCACTTTTTCTCAAGTTGATAAACCTCATTGTTGTTGCACCAAATGTAGAAGCAGTACGTTTAGCATTTTTCAGCTATGGTTTTCCTCAAGTTGGTACTTGTGTGGAAATTAGCATCCCTTAGCTTTTACTAGTCATCCTTTTTGCTTTGTATCTATGCAAGATTTCCATTTTTGGCCATCATATATTTCAAGTTTATGCAATTCCACTGGGCCTTGGGATCACTTGGGCATATGCTTTTCTTCTAATAAAGGCTGGAGCTTATAATTACCAAGGGTGTGATCCAAGTGTACCCATTTCAAATATTGTGTCAGAGGCTTGCAGGAAGCATGTATTTATAATGAACCAATGTCATATAGATGCTTCAAAAGCATGGAGAACAACATTGTGGGTTCGATTTCCATATCCTTTTAATTGGGGCACTCCAACCTTCCATTGGTAGACAATAATTGTAATGTGTGTTGTGTCTGTAATTGCATCTGTGGATTCGATTGGTTCATATCATGCAACATCACTTTTAGTTTCATCGAAGGCACCACCACATGGGGTTGTGAGTGGACAAATTTGTTTGGAAGGCTTGACAAGCATCTTGGCAGGACTTTTGGGTATGGGCATAGGTGCAACAACTCTCACTGAAAATTTCCATACCCTTGCTGGTACTAAGATGGGAAGTAGAAGGGTCATGGAACTTGGTGTTGGATTGTTAATCCTCATTTCACTTGTTGGCAAAGTGGGAGCCATTTTAGCTTTGATTCCACCAGCCATGGTTGCCACTATTCTATTTTTTATGTGGGCTATGCTTGCGGCACTGGGTTTATCAAATTTACGATATATTGAAACTGAGAGCTCAAGGAATATATTCATTGTAGGTATCTCTCTTTTCCTTTTGCTATCAATACCTACCTACTTCCAATAATATGGAGATTAACCAAATGCAAACATGTCCCTTGTTGTTAGCACAAATTACCCAAGTTTTCATCTGAATACCATCCCAAACAGGGTACTGAAGGAAACAGTTGTGTTAGAAAATATTTTTGGCATGCATAATGGTTCAATTATGTTTGAACTTTTGGTTGATATGTATAATGAATCCCATCTACTAAATATGGGGTTTACATGGAAGGCCTATGTTGTTTGGTTGTCTCTCTTGGAACCATTCTGTGGAAACAGGTTTTTGATGGGAAATAGAAATGCACGAGGCTCTATTGTGATTTCTCTGAAAGCTAACAAATCTCATAAAAAAAATTGGGTTGATTATGGTGTATATGCCTAACCAGGTGTAGTTGAATGCCATATAAGCCTTATTACTTTTTAGGTTGTGCCTTGGTACGTTTGGTTATACTTTCACACATTTCAGGTTTTTTTCGATGGACAACCAAGACCAATATGGGAAAGAGATTAATGGAAAAAAGAGTTGTAACCTCTCAGGGTTTAGAAACAAGATTTATTGGGTTCAGTAGATCGAGTTCTTTCCTCATTTGCTGAAGTTAGTGCTACAAATTAAAGACTAAGTTCTATTATCACTACTAGGTTGAGTTCATTCTGGTACAGGGCAACAAATCTCCTTTTCTACAGGTTGAAATATCAGTCCCTTAATTCTAATCATCAATGGCCATACTTCGACATCTTTATTAAATGTTTTAAAGTGAAATATGAACCTGTTATGAATGTTTATTTATTACTAAGGAAAGGGGTGAACTTATCTTTTGAGAAAGGAGATAAGTGGCAGAACATTCCAAATTCAATTCCAAGGAATTTGACTCAAGAAGTTCAACAAACAAAGGCAGAATATTAGCACTAGTGAACCAATTCCAAATTTCAAGGCAAGATACTTGCAAGCAGTTCAAAGTTTCCAGCAAATAAATTAGAGAGATTGTTTTATTTTTAGTATATTGTTCAGGATTTTATTCCATAATTATTGTAACAGTTAGGAGAGATTTTGTCTATATGTTATTTCATTTGTAATAAACAAGGGTTGGCTTTCGATGCCAAAACCTGTCACTTTTGTAAAAAAAGTTCTTTCATATTTCCTAATTACAGCTTTTTGGCTCCAATTCATGATAGAAATTGTGTTTCTTGTTGTTTTTCCAGTACTTTCACAGTATCTTTATGCACATGTTCAAGATGGCATAGAAGATTCTGGGTAAGAATAGATTGAGTATCAGTCTTTCTGAAATCCCATGCAAAATTATAATCATTTAAAGAGATCAGTTTATTGGATTGTTTGTCTGAGATAGCTCCTCTACATATTTAGTAATTATTGCCTTTTTTCATTCTCTGCAATGTGTTTTGTTGGGTTGTAGAAGTTTTCTACATGTATCCAAATTTTCCTGATTGATTAAGTATTCAGTTTGACTTCTTAATTATCAAGAATATCCTTATATTCTTCTGTCAAATTATTTATAAATTATGTTATTCTGTCAAGCTAGAAGCTAACACTTTGAGAAGCGACTCTATAAGGGGTGCCCTTATTCATGAAAAGAGATTGGTTAATCATTAGCAACCACCCAAACTAAATCATAAATTTGGCCACTGTGCTTCATAGGCTGTTATTTAGTGACAGTGAACAACATTAAAAAAGAGGCCTTGTAAAAACTGAGGGAGCCCCCTTTGGTTCAAGGGCTAGCTTGAACCTAAAGACTGGTCAAGTTGGTTTCTCGGCATAGGTTTTGTAGCCAAGAATTGCCTATGAGAAACAGGACAACATTTGGTGTCGTTTCCATGGACCGAAGTAACGAAGAAAATTTTCCCGCAGAACGATAAAAGATTAGATGTATTCCTTGTCGGTGAACCAGGAGTAGACATTTGATATTGGTTGGAATTATTTCACCTGGTGGCTCCACTTTGTCATATGGCAATTCCACTATTTCAAAATGTCAACTGCCTCTATTGTTGTGTTTCTGCAAGGCTCATTGATAGTTGTAGTCAGCATTATATGTTTTCTCCTCTCAGCCATGACCAGAAATCTAAGATGTACATAGAGGATGCAACTTTTAAAGTTCACATGTAAGTATCTATTGCCTATGGGGTTTATGTTTCATATTGTACATATTTTTCAAATTTTCAGTTGTTGGCAACGTGGTATGTCAATAAATCCACTCCTTACTTGGTTACATTGGAAAGAAGATTACACCTAAGAGTGTAGATTTTTAGTTCTGTTAGGTAAGGGTGTGTGGGACTGAATTAGTTATTTTCGGATTCAGTGTGCAATAGATCAATGTTTCGTGTGCAGTGTGTGCATTATTTTAGTTTGAACTGAATGTTGTTTTTGGCATGCTATTTATAAGAATATGAGTCATAAGTAACAAGTTTGCTCATATATGCAAAATTCTTTAATATGATACCATGGACTCCATGCCTAACAATTTGCAGCATGACGATTGTTTCATTTTAGGAAATATGGTAGGCAGTGAGTGAGTAATTATTTTCAAGCAATGGGTTTTGAAGTTCTGGGGAATTTTTCTTTATTGTTTATATTCTTTCTGCTGGGAATAGTCAGCAATGAACAAAGGATGTGTTTAGGTAATAGGTTACAGTGGTTAGATTATAAGTTGAAAGTTACAGTTAAGGATTGCAATGTTTTAGTTGAGAATATTAGTTTGATTACATCATATTGTAGCTCCAAGTCACAGGTTTATGGTATGACTCCATTCCCAAGACTTAAGACAACTGGTCTACTAGTTCTCTGCATCCCACAGGGGGACGTAGTCCCGAGTTGGATTTGATGTTGTAACTTTTTCGGACCCCTAGAAAATTACAAATTTTTAAATTTTACCCAAGTTATTTTAACTAGGATCAAAGACTATTTCACCTTGAACAACCTCCAAGATGGAATCAACTCTGAACTTTCCAAAATTATTGGACAATGTATAGTTTAATGACTGATGGGCATGGGATGGCTGAGACCTATAGCCTCCCTACACATCTAAAACTTTCTTCTCGCCACATGCTTGCCTCCCATCCTCGGAAACCAACAACATAACCAACTAACTGAACAAGCAACACATATACTCATAATGACCTCTATAATGTTTTCCTCTCATGCTTCAAATAAATTGTCCTTTATACACCTCATCATATTAATTGCCACGTGTGGGAGGGATTTAATCTTAGGAGGGATATATATATGTGTGTGTGTGTGTGTGTGTGTGTGTGTTCGCGCACTTGTGTGTGCAAAAGATCAGAAGGGATAACCACCCCTAAATCCTTGTAAGTATCAAGGGTGTCCCCTCTCAATACATATATGTATATGTGGACAAATAAGCTTAGGAGGCATTCACTATGTATCACTGGCACTCCCCATTGATATATATATATATATATAGAGAGAGAGAGAGAGAGAGAGAGAGACAATAGAATTCTCGTCTCACCCCAATGTGAATGCTTCACAACAAGGCCATGAAAAGGGAGTAACCTGGGGCGAGGGACATCGACATGACGTCATGGTGAGATGACATCAATGTGACATCGAGATGATGTCACCATGATACCTTGGGGGTGGCATATGTCTCACAAGTTACAAAAGGAGTTGAGAAAGAGAGTTGGGCAACAATGAGAATTGGTGAATAATTCTTGGACCTCAATCCTTAGGACCCCTTGGTGTGGCAAGGTTAGTGGTGAGCAAGAGCTAAGAAAAATAGGGACTAGGAGGCAAAGTTGTTTTTGATCTATTCACGTGAAAATGGAGTCCATCTCATCTCACGGGCTTGGTGAAGTGGAAGCTATGATGTAGGCCCTGATACATAGTAAAACATCTATAATGGGGAATGGTGGCATGAGAAGTTAAGGTGTTAGTCCCGTGGGCCCTAGATATAGGTCATGTGGCTTGTGCCATGGTGGCATGTTATGGGTAAGCTGTGATGAAGTGGTACCAATGGTGATGTGGAACCTAAGTGGCATGCCACATGGTGTATGTCAATGGCGATATTGGACCAAAAATTAGTGGGACATGGCAAACTCAGAGAGGGACACATGGATGTCATGATGCCAGAGTGATGTCTCCTCGGGGTGACATCATCTTGAGACCTCAAGGAGGAAGAGAGGTGCATCAAGGGAAATGATCGAGATTGATGGAGCTATTATTGACAAGTTGAGATTGATAGGAAGTCTCCGTGGAAATTAACAAAGATTTTTATGTCTTGCGACGTCAGGGTTCCTCGTTATGGAAATGGTGGAAGCAATCAACATTAGCTACACTGAGAGATAGGAGTTCCCACTTCTTAATAGATGCTAACAAGTTCATCTCACCCCAAGATTGGCTAGGCCAAGATACATGAATTCCACTTGATATGTTGGACTTGCAAGGTCATACATGTATTTAAAAATTTATTTTAATAAAAACAAATTGTTTATTTTCTAATGTTATTTAGAAATTTTATGTTTAATTGGTTTGACCCATGATTGTTGTATTTAAAAGTTTGTTTTAATGAAGAAAATGTATTTTTTTTAAGATCATTAATTTATGTTTAAGTCATTTGACGCATAATCCTGGTTTATCTAAACAATAATTTTTACTAAAGTTTTTTTTTGAAAAATAAAGTGTTGTAATTTTATATTTAATATTAAAAAATTTCTTTATTTAGTTTGTCCTGTTCCCTTTAATTCTCTTATCTACCTACAAAACTGAAACGAGTTCTTCAATAAAGTGAACCTGCATTGTGTTTTTATTTTAGTGAAATGAACTTGAGAAATGTGTAATTTCATTATAATTTTTTTGGGTTCGTTAAAATGTAGGTTCTATTTAGTTATTAAAATTATAATTCATTATGATTTCAATTAAGATGTTGATATTTGTAAAGTAAACTTTGAATATTAAGATATATAACCTATTAAATAAAAAACTTTTTGAACTAAAAAATAGCAATGTCTTACACATTTGTTAAATGTAGTTTTTTTTCTATTATCTTTATCAAGGAATAATTATGGAAGATATACTATATTTTAATAAATTTTTTATATTTTTAAATAATATGTTTTTTTAATTAAGTATTTGTTATATAAATTTATTGGTAAAGGGTAGAAAGCTTAAAATAAAAAAGGTTATAAATCTTATTATCTTACTTTACAAACAATTGAATTTCATTTAATTCATATATTATAAAATTATTTGAAATTTGTAAAATCATATAAAATTATATATTATAAAAATTATTGGATATTGTAAAATTATATAAATTTACATATTAGGATTTAAAATAATGGGTGAATTTTTAGCAATGAGTGTTATTACAATGCACTCATTAATTTTTTTTGCCAAGGCTTGCCATAACATTGTGTCCATTTAGTCAACCATTTTTTTAGACTAATACCCAAAAGGATTTGAATTGGTGACCTTTACAAAAAGAGTGTCTTAACAATACATCCATTCACTATCAATTCAAAGTGTTGAGGACTTTAAGAAATGAAGACATAAGGTGGGATATCATTCATTTATGTGTGCATGAGTCACAAAATCATTTAACATATTCTCTAGAGGCTACCATAAATTAGACTACTAATGCTTCCATGATTTAAGATTAAGCCTTTATAGAAATTAAACTTGCCCAATAGTGAAACATCCACCATTTAATCAAACCCTTTATAGAAGTCAAAATACTTACTATTAACCTATTTATATTTTCCCAGTTATACATATTAAATTATGCAACTCTATTAGGAAAACCATATACTCAACAAAATAAGCTTATTGTTGGAAGATAATTCTTCCATGAATAATTTATAATTAGTTGCAGATTTGTAGGTGGGTGTTGAGAGAATATCTCAACCTCCCTATTTATATTTGGAATTGGTTGGATCTCACAAGCACCATGAATATGTGTTGTATCTGTGTGATTTAGAAAATATAATAATAAAATTGTTCCTTTGTGTGTGTACCTCTGTTTTTAAACATGGTATTGGATCCTCTATAGGCTTGACTCCCTACAGGGAGGGCCTATAGAGATGAAAAATATCTGAGGTTTTGTTTTATGTAAATAGCTCAATGAATGTGTGTTGTTGTGTGAGTGTTATTAGTTTGTTATTGTGTTTGTATGTTTGTTGTCTTTGTTTGTGTGATTCTCTTCAATCTGGCTCTAGTCCAAGATGTCGGATAGGAACACTATATCGTAGCTCACCCACTAAAATCGAATATCACCAGTTGGAGGTCCTGTGGATCTGTCAGGAAAAACCAACTACAAATTTATGAGGAACAACATTTTTTTTGAGCGTATATGTTGCATGTTTTCCATCGTCTGTGTACTACTGAGTGTAAAGAAGCCACCAAGTTTTGTGCATAAATCTGGTGGCCCATTCAAGTCAATCGTTTTTCATGGATGGTTGCGAGGGCTCGGGTTGAATACGATAACCTCATAAATTTGCTGATGATTGGTGACAACAGTGTTGGTAAAAGTTTCCTCTTGTTGCATTTTGTTGATGACTCCTTTACCACAAGTTTCATAACTACAATTGGTTTGTGCGTGTGGAATATATGGTAAGGTGCATTGGAATTCAAGATGAAGCATGAGTGTGCTTTACAAGTGAGGAAAGTGAATTGGGCTTTTATGTTGTGTCAATTCAGGCTTAATTGCATAAAAAAACATTATTGTGGAATCTTTTACTGTGTTTTATGTGTTTGTTCTAGTGCTGAAAGATTATTACAATATGCATTTACGTTGATTACTTGGAGCTTGTTTTTGCATATTTTATTACCATTTGGAGATTGTTTTAAATAGGCTCATTCATCTTGAATAATTTTATCTTTTGACCAAAAAAAAAAAGGTGAGAGTCAAATTGAGGAGGAATTGAGAGTTAGGTTCATAATTTAGATATTTGTTCTACTAGTCAATGAAATCAAGTTTATAGCCAAAATTGTTCTTTCTCTTCAAGGATAAATTGATGTGGTTGAATTGTAAAGTTTGGACCAGCTAACGAATTGACATATGGAGAAGTTTGTATCGATATATTTTCTATTTTTGTAAGTTATATTTGGCGCATAACCAATCATTACATAGTATAGCATAATTTAAATCGGTGGTTCTAGGCGCTTGGAAACCCCTAAATATATCACTGGTTTAATTGTGTTTACATACTGTTATAGTTTATTGTTATTGGTGCTCGAAAACCCCTGAACAACAACTACAGGTTACAGAATGAGATCCATGTGTGTGAAGTAGGTCAAGTTTTTATATCATATTGTGTTCAGACCATTTTCCTAACAACCGATGGATAGCTGAAAGAGAAATATCTGACATATGGTGATTGGTCCATAGGATGGTTCATCACTTGAAAACTCTTATAGTTCAGTTTTGATGCTCTCTCATTATTCTCTCTCTCACTCTTGGACACTTATAGTTTCCTTGGAGCACTTTGGTATTGGTGCAAGAAAGGAAAAGAAGGCAAGATGAAGCAAAGATCAAGTAGGGAAAGGTGGGATCAAGAAGCTACAACAGGATTCATTGCAGGTATCGATTTGCATGTTTATTTTCCTTTCTGCAATTGGCATGCATGGTGTTGGATGTGGTTGTTTTCTATCATGGCCTGGGTTTTTCCTGATGTGACAGTGTTTTCAACCTAACCTTGCCATTTCCTAATAGACTTGATGAGATAGGTTCTCATAATTCGGTTCAGTGGATTGTAAGAGGGATTCAAAGCTGAGTGGGGTGGATCTACGAAATGGAAAACACATGGCCTAGTGGTCCCTGAACCATACTGTGAGTCATGGTAAAGCCATAGGCCTAGTAACCCTTAAGCTAGACTGTGGGTTGCGGTAAAAGCAGGATTGTGTGCCTCGATGGGACTAGGAATCCTTGTTAGTGAATGGAGGGATATATGGTAAATCCAAGAGGTGGATTGCTCTCCATTGGGCCTAGTAGTCCTAGGATGGGATGTATGGTAAAGCTTGGACAATGGGTCTTGGTGTAGGGCCTAGTGATCCTTGGATCGAGCCATGGACTACCATAAATCCTAAGAGACTAGGAGGTACTTAAATTCCTCACGGTGTACATGGAGAACTTCAATAGCATCCATGATTTTTTGGTTCCTTTTGGTTGGTTAGGAGTCCCACATTCATGCTTGGAATATGGCACGAGCATGATTGGATGAAGAGAATTTTGTCTTAGCCAATCTACGGTTGGGTGGAACGTGGTAGTCCTATCTCCGGTTGGTTTTTGCATTCAGTAATTAGAAATTCATTCCCTTGGTTTTCATCTATAAATGCACTGGTTTATATGTGGATTTTATGGCTGCCATATTTATGGTATTTTTGTTTTTACTAAGCTGGTTACATGTATGTTTTATGACAACAACTATGTATGGCTCTCAATATGTTTTTACTTGTAAATGAATGGAAAATGTATCTATGACCTAATAGATGATAATACAACAAAATACATCAGGGAACAATGGTTCTTAGCGATTCTTAGATAAGTATGAGATCCATATGCTTAATTTTGTTGTTTACACTTGTAGATCACATGTTTGTGATATGTTTGACAAAATGCCTGTCATGGCTAGTAGGGGTCTCGTTAAGAGACTGCTTAAATAATTGATTCTACTTCATTATTTCCCTATTATTTTAATACTCTTCAGATATCATTCCATTCTGGGTAGTGACATGGGCTTTGGGCCGGAAAAATTGGCTCAAACCCCTGAGAGACTGGCATAGAAATAGAAAAATTGGTCCCTGGACACTGGGATGCAGGGTTATGAGAGTGTCTAGAGGTCCCTAGACTTTGGCATGGACATAGCATGAGAGCATCCAAAGGGAAAGTGATCATAAGTTTCAGTGGGACCTAGGGGAAAGCTTCTTGAAGTATTGGCATGGTTCTCAAGGGTCTTGTAGCATAATGTCGAATGCCTGTTTGTTGTGTTTCCATTGATTCCATTTCCTTAAGGTCACATTGGAGTTAAAATCCAACCATAGTAGCCTCTCATCGCATGTTTACCTAAGTTGGCTAGTTACTTGCGTAGATGTGGAGGGAGGGTGTTACAAAGAGAGACAAAAAAGTTCACTTTAATAAGATGGAATCAAGTAACATCCACTTACGAAAAAGGAGGAAGATAGATCTAGAATCCAAGTTTGATAAACACAACTTTGTGAGAAAAACTCATATGGAGGCTAATAACCAGAGAAACTTCATGGACTTCTCATCTCCCATATTCTTAAGAGACCATGTTATCAAATTTAGAAGTTATGTAAAAAAACTTTGCCCCTTATTCAAGCCAACACTTCTAGAATCCTTGGGGGAGGACAAGAAATAAACATTTGTACAGATAGCATTATGGGTAATCCTTCTCTCTCTTCCTTATAGGACATTCAACATCTCAAGTTTTGGCTTCAAAATAAAGGAATCTTAAAATTAGATCAAATATCTTCTTGTAATCAACATGACAATACATGGGATGGATAGATTCTTCCTGCAGTCCCCCGTGAGCTTATCCATCAAAGGAATATGCTCCTCCAACATCTCAAAGGAGTGGCCCCTATTTGTCTAAGGTAGCAAGACAAATTCAAATGGAACCCAACTGGAAGAGACTATTCAATCAAATTTGGATATGGAAAACGTCATAATGGCCTTGAACAACAACCCACATGGCCCCTATAGAATTTTTTTGGAAATTTGAAAGTCTCTCCAAAATCAAAGTCTTCATATGGACAATGCTCAACATGAAGATTCTCACAATTGACAATCTTAGAAAGTGAGGCATCCATGGCCCTTCAATATACCTTTTTTGTTTAAAACGTGAGGAAACCATTCATCATGTTTTCATCTCACGTGAATTCTCAAACAATTGTTGGCAAGCCTTAGTAAGTCCCCTCCAAGTCCAAGTAAATTGCATTCTTAGCATAAATGAATTCTTTGTCAACTGGAATCCTAGTTATCCTTATTCCTTCAAAAGAAAAATCATGCCCAAATGCTTTTGGACTTGCCTTCCAACCTTTCTATGTTGGCAGCTCTGGTTAGCAAGGAACAAATATATAATTAAAAAAAAAGGTTGAAACTAGGAAAGTCTTGGCCAAAACGTGGAGTCTTTCCATGGAAACTATTTTTGCAAAAGGTAATAATAAAATAGATATCAAGTTATTACAAAATGAAGAGAGACATTGGTTCAATTTCGTCTTAGATAGATCACCTCCCACTGTCTATTTATCTTTGAGAAATATTCTCAGTTCAGTTAATTGGAAGGCGTGTCGAAAAGATCAGGCTTTCAGGGATTGGATAAAAGCAACTAGGTGGCCCTGCCTCTTCTTTGATGGTGCTTCTAAATCAAATCCCAATCGAGCTAGCACTGGTGGTTTCATTATCAATCAATTGGGATCTGAATCAGTGTCATTCGAGTGGGGGTTAGGTAGTGAATATAACAACAGGGCCGAGGCAAAGGCTTTATTTTGGGTGCTCAAATTCTCTATGAGCATAATTTCAAAAACCCGATAGTGATTGGAGATTCAACCATCTTCGTTCATCAAATGGTCAAAAATTCGATTCCAAAAAATGTTAACCTTGGGCAAATAGTCTCTTGAATCCAAGATCAAATGAGGAATTTGGGAGAGGCATCCTATTATCATGTCTTAAGATAAAATAATGGCAGGGCGGATGGATTGAAAAACAATGGATGTTGTAGACCCCAAGGAGAGGCCAATATCAACGACACGATTTTCATCAAGTATATTCCCTGATTTCTTACTTGATCACATGCAGGAAAGGAATCAAGTAATATTCATTTCTAAAAATCATCCTTTCCACTCAAGCGACAAACCCTTTGGAAATCCCCAACATATCTTTATCAATCAAAGCTCCAATTTCCAAGTGGATATTATCTTCTTGAAATATTCTCCTCTACAATTTTTTCAAATCACAAATTTTCACTTGACTCTTCATAGATTTCTTATGACTATGCCCTGCTCTCTCCCTTCCATAAATTCCCCTCATAGCTCCTCTTTGAACCCCATTCTCTTCTTCAGCGCACAAATTCCCTCTAAGCCTCTTTCCTTATCTATTGTTTCATTTTCTCTACCCTATGGTGCCTCTTGTCTCTATTGTGGTCCTTCCTTCAATGGCTACATTGTGATCTTCATTCTCACTCTGCAACCCCTCTGCTTTCAACGCCATCATATTCTCTTAATATCTCAGATCACCCCTCTGCCCTCTCCTCTCTTTGCCCAATGCCTTTGACTCACTATTTTCCTCATTGTAACTCGCTCAAAGAAGAAATGGAATAGGTTAAATATCTGCATAATCAGTGGAAGGACCGTTGCTCCTCAGAGCTGGGGTTCTTATACTATCAATGAACCAACCTCAGGAATGTCGACGATAATATTTATCAATGTTGCATCCATATTAAACAAGTACTGTATTCTCTGCGAGACGTGGTTGAAAATAAATTTGTTGAGAACTAAAGCTCGAATGGTCGAAGCAGCGTACATCCACATAAGGAGGAAAAACCCATCAATTAAGAGTAAAAGGAGCAGACAGACCCAGCTTTTCCCTAGACTCCATGAGAACTTTCTCAATCAAAATGACTGTTTTTCTCTCTAGTGTTTTGTCTCTCATGATAGTGAACAATGAACAGTAAATGTATTCTTCTACTGCAACAATATATTAGAGTCTACAAGTTAAATGTAGTAGGTAAAACAAGTGTTTTCTAGTTTCATGTAAAAGTAAGAAAACACAGATCTAGGAGTTTTGCTCTAGTTACCATCTTGATTTGGTTAAAAGAATTGTACCAAGGCACTAGCCTCTCTCTCTCTTTTTTGAATGAATATATGGTACTCGACTCTATTAAAAATAAAAATAAAAAATAAAGTTCCATTTTAACGTGGAGATGTATGATGGTTAAATGGAAATCCTACAGAGGCATACATACTCTACACCCGTCTAGTTTTGAACCTGTGACCTCTTAGGAGGAAAGACATGCTCTTAACCATTAGGCACACTCAAGCTGTTATAAATGTTGATTGTTTAATATAAATTTTAGATCTTTTTTTTTTTAATTTGAGTGATATTGTAAATTTTTGTCTTTGAAAATGTGTTTTTGAATATATAAATAGATTCAATCTCTTGAAAAATCTATGGGGTATTAAGATTATCTAGACTTCACAACTTAAACTTGTGATTCCAACAAATATCTCTCAAATTTCAAGCTTCAAGAAAAGTTTAATAAATCTCTAGAAAAAATCTAACAAATCCCTACCAAATTTCAAGCAAAATTGGCCAAAATATAACAAAATTTAAACTATAGTTAAAATTAAAAAAAAAAAAGAAAAAAAAAAAATATTGAAATTATAGAGACTACATGACTCGAACTTATACTTCCAACAAATTTTTACCAAAGTTGACATAATACTAAGGTAGTGATATAAATTAAAGCACTCAATTATGCATCAAACCACTTACTTGATACATCTCATTTTTGCTAAAACTAAAAAAATAATAAAAACTAGCAAATTAAACTTTATTTTATATATATATATATATATATATATATATATATATATATATATATATATATATATATATATATATATATATATATATATATATATATATATATAATTATAATTATAATTTTACATTTATCTAATCAATGTCCAAAAATCCATCATTTATATAATTTTTAAAAACCCATCATTTAAATTTTACTTAATTCATTAAAAAAAAACAATGTACATGTATTATATATAATGTATAATATATATTATGATTAAATGAGTGCTAAGTACACTATTAAAAAATCATGAGAAATTAGTTAGTTAGGACTATCTCTCATGGAAATAGTCATAGATGAATGACTTACTTTAAAGCAATTGAATCCAAAAGATGATATCTAATATTTTTTATCTTAATTTTTTAATATTTATAAAAATATTTTTTCAAAATTTAACTATTTTTCCAAGTTCAATCATTTTAAATTAAATTTAAATTTAAAATAATTTAAATTTAAATTTAAATTTATATTAACCATATAATATATTTCATCAATTTAAAAAAAATAGTTTATTTTATATTTATCTAATTAATGTTAAAAAATCTATCATCTATCTATCAAATTGTAAGTTAAATGTTTAATTTAACTATATTTAAACTAATTGATATGTACTAAGCTACTCTGTATCACTTGTTTAATTATTAAAATTATAATTCATTTTATGATTTCAATCAAGATGTTAATATTTGTAAAATAGATTTAATTTAAATAATTAAAAATTATGATACATGGGAAATTAATTCAGAAACTACTCCTAAGTAAAAAAAATAATTTTTTACAATGCAATGTCTTACCATTTGTTAAATGTAGTTTTTTTCCCTTTATTCTCTATCAATTATGGAAGACATACTACATTTTAATGATTTTTTTAATATATATATATATATAAATTTTGAATTAAATATTTACTATATAAACTTACTAGTAAAAGTAAAAAGCTAAAAATAGAAAATCTTATAAATCTTATTTTATTTGAATTTCATTTCATTTATATATTATAAAAGTTATTTACACATTGTAAAATTATAAAAATTTACATATTAGGATTTAAAATAACGGGTGACTTTTTAGCAAGGAGTGTTATAAGAGTGCACCCATCTCATTACTTTTCTTGGTAAGGATTGCTATAACATTGAGCTCATTTCATCAATTTTTTTTTAGACTAATACCCAAAAAGATTAGAATTGATGATCTTTACAAAAGGAGTGTCGTAACAATCTACCCATTTAGTGTCAATTCAAAGTCTTAAGAACTTTAAGAAAAGTAGACATGAGGTGAGATTTGATCCATTTGTGTGTGCATGAGTCACAAAACCATTTAATATGGTTACAATAAATTAAACTATAAATACTTTCATAATTTGAAGTTAAATTTTCATAAAAATTAAACTTGAGAAGAATGAAACATCTACCATTTGATTACACCCCTTTAAACTAAACATCAAAATACTTACAATTACCTTATTTATATTTTCCCAATCATACATGATATTAAATTATACAACTCTATTAAGTTATACAACTTAGTTATGAGAAATTAAATACTTACCTGCATTTCTTAAAAGTCAATTTTTTAAAATCTTAAAACTCGATCTCTATATACCAAATAAAATCTTACTTTATTTGGTATATATCTTAAAAGTCAATTTTTTAAAATCTTAAAACTCGATCTCTATATACCAAATAAAATCTTACTTTATTTGGTATATAGAGATCTGTAAAAAAAAATAAAAATTGTATGAGTTTACATATGTGGTATATAGAGATCAATAATACATTACAATGTTACATTAGAGAACCGGGAAAGCCACAATTCAAAATATGAGAGAATCTAGCACAACAAATATTTCTGCTCATCTAAGAGCAAGACATCATTAATCGTTAAGGACCAAATCGAGAAGCCAGGCTGATCAAATCGAGAAGGATCAAAGGAGTTATCTTGCTAGAAATCAAAGTGAATCAGAGCTTACAACCAAGAAAGCTCATGTTTGGACATGTTGGGGCCAAAGCATGAACTGTTATAACAGTTTATTCGAAGCCTGCAAAGTAATCAGTTCAGATATGAGATAGAAGACTACTTGCAGATAGGTAAACGAAAATTTTGGCACACCTTTCTATATAAATGACTGTTTGGCCTTTAGGTTATCATGAAAATGGTGTGCTCTGCGTCACAAATTATCCATGACTCAATCACAAGAAACAATTGCATGTGACGACCTTAGTACAACACTTTTCATGTGACTCCTCTAGTATAACAAGAAGTCAAGCTATTCATGTGTAGCAAAACAGAATTCCGTGACAAGTTTAGTGCACTATTTTTCATGTGACTCCTCTAGTATACCAACAAGAAGTCATGCTATTCATGTGTAGCAAAACAGAATTTCATGCGAAAATAATTCGATGGAATCTTTGATCAGTGAACAAATGCACTGAAACACCTTTCCGGATGCGGGTTACGTGGTGAAAATCAACATTCATCGCTATACATATAATGTCAATTGCCTACACACCATAGGTCCAACATATATTTATTGTAACAAAGTTTCTCTTATATAATTTGCGAAAGATTCTGACTTACTTAGTAACACAGTATTTTAGCTCATGATTTATCAAGAGTATAAAGGAATCTAAAAATAATATGTTATTAATATTGCAACGCTTCACAAATAGAAGCATCACGATAATGGGATTTATGTTACACAGAGTTGTGATGAGATTGAGAGCATGCACCTGGATGTTAAACTTAAAGGTGGGTTGTACCAGCAAATTGTTGAAAGGAAGAAGGGTTTAAATTAAAGTAAAGAAGAAGTTAATTTTAAATAAAATTATTTTATATTTAAAAATTACGAAATTAGTAAAATTAATATAAGTATTTATTTAGTAGAGAGGACCATTCTCTAACTCAATATGAGGAGATGTGGAAGTTTGTCCATTAGTTCATTCGTCTTTGAAATAAAATTAGAATCAGAAATTATGTTCTAAATAGAAAAATAAAGCTTGTTATAATAAAAAATATGAGTAGAAGTAAAAAAATGTAAGAGTAAGATGTTTAAATGTTATACTTTTCAAAAATATTTTGAAAGAGATTTAAATAAATTATTTTAAGATCTATGTTAACTAATTACGTAGATATCATCTTCGTATATATATCTATGTATAGAAAAAAATTGTTAAAATAAAACATTTTAATGTTGTATATAAAAAATATTCAATGTCGTTATCAATCAAATATTTTAATAAGAATTAATATTGACATATAATTAAAAAATATTAAATATAAATCCATTTTAATTTAAATGATAAAATGTGATGTAAAATATTTTAATATAAATTAAGTATATATTCTATATCATTTTAAAAAAAGTATGTATATATCACAGAAAAATGTTTATTTGGTTCTATATATACTTCTTTTAGCATTCAACAATACATTTTAAACAATGAAAAATAACACATTGTATTTTGCACTTTAAAAAAATTTACACATGAAGAAATTTGATCCCTCTAAGCTCATATTATATTCATACTTAAAATAAATTTATACTAATTCAAAATATTTAATCTCGAATTAGAATGATTCAAAATCTTTAATCTCAAATTAGATTTAAAAACTCTAAAAAACATTGGTAAACACTTTGGCCTAGACCTTGTCATAGTGGTAACGATATGCACATCAAATTCGGTATGTAGCCCCAAAGATAAAGAAACAAATTCACTTTGGCCTAGACCTTGTCATAGTGGTAACAATCTGCACATCGAATTTGGTGTGTAGCCAGAAGATAAAGAAACAAATTCAATACTCAACCCAAAAGATAGAGCATTATCTCGAGGCATCACATTAGGTGGCGCAACTAGTGATGAGTCAAAACATACATATGTTGCCATGTGTTTGTTTAATTTAATGTAAATATTTTCAATTTTGATGTGAGACAGACACCATGTTTGTGTTACATAAGATGTCCTATCAAATAAAGGGTTGGTGCTCGCACCAAAATTTATACATGTTTATGCATTTTTAAATATGTGCTTTCAAAAAGAAGAATGCAAATGTGTTCTGGTTAGGTATGGATGTGTTCGGTATTTTTTGCCAATGACTTTTTACTAGTCTATAACTTGGGAGACCATTGTTGTGGTTGAGGAAAGTGATGAAGGCTATGGGACAAGTCAATGTGAGATTTAGGATAGAGGGGATCAAAATTTAGGGGTATGGGACAAGTCAATGTGAGGCTCACATTTAGGATAGAGGGGATCAAAACTTAGGGATATATAGATAGAAGTAGTCTAGGGGTAGGAATAGGGCTTTAATGAAGAGGGGATAGTGAAGGAATAAGGCCCTAGGTAGAGGAGATAGTGAAGAAATAAGGCCTTAAGATAATGAAGGAATATGAATATTTTTCATTCTTGGAATACATGAGAATATCATCCAAAAATATTTGGACAAAGTGGTATAGATGTTTCATGAACAACCATATTGTTTGGACTCCATAGTTAGTGAAGCGCCTTGAAGAATGAGAAAACAAGATCATGAATGTTGTCGATTATTGGATTGCCAGTGTTTTGGGTGGATTTGTTATTGAGTTCACGATTGATACATCTTCCAGTTACAACGAAGTTGAATGCCTATTTTTCAAAGGAACAAGAGTAACTATTTGAAGTCTCTGAAAACTTGGATTAAAATGTTATTGTCTGACAAATAGGTTATGCCATTAAATTGATGTTTATACAAGACTCAATGGAAGCTACAGAAAGTGGGAGACCATTCAAAAGAGATCTAGATTCAAGTGTTGAGTACAATCCTTTGTTGGGAGCATCTAAGAGTGATGAATAAAGTAATAGTATGAAGACACCCCAAGTTTCACTGCAGAGGATAGTAGGGTATTGCAGGAATACCACATCCTTCCACTCCACCTCCATCATCACCTCCACCTCACACACCTACACCCCCACCTCCACCTCCACCTCCGTTATTCAATATGGAAAATCCTATGAAGATGCTAATATTGAAGGGTCTGGGGACTGAAGATCCTGAACAATTCTGATTTGTAGCAGATGCTATGTGGAAGTCACAACATATAAAAAATGACGACCTGAAGAAAGCACAACTGGTCACAACATTGCAAGATGGGGCACTAAGTTGGTATATCAAGTACAATATGACTCATCTAGTTACGTCATTAAAGGGCACAAAAGATGCGTTGAATAGAGAATTCAGAAAGCCTAAGTCTCAAGCCAAATCTGTGACTGAGGTCAAAGAAATTAAGCAGAAGGTGAATGAATCTGTGTGGGATTTTGATCAAAGGTTGAAATGTTTGCTACAACATGCTAATCTGCAAATATCGGATGAGCAACATAAGGATTGGTATATTTCTTCACTATTACCTCATTTGAGATTACCATTGTCACAGCGGAAGGTTGGATCGCAGGCAGAAGCACTGGAAATGGCTATGAAGTTGGAGGCTTTGCCTGTTCAGGATATGAATCTGAGAGTGAAATAGATTTAGTTGCAATTGGCTAGCCTACATATGGAGTTATAGGATCTCAAAAAGGGGAAAGAGGTCCAAAATGACACCCACATGAAAGTATGGTGCTTAAAGTACAAAGGCCATGGTCATGACAAGGATCATTGCCTAGTGTATCAAAATTATCTGATTGGGGGAGGTCTAGCCCCCTGAAGCCAGAAAATACTGTTGGTTTGAGTATCGGTATAGTACCATGGTGTGCTATCTTCCAGATAACAGGAAAACATTCAATAAACAATTACCATTTGTTGCAGAAGTTTGTACAGACTCCCTAACAATTGTTCTGTAATTTTTATAAGTTGGTAGGCCATGATGAGTGCAATTTCCGAAGCTATGCGTTAATGATGGACATAACATCAACATATAGAGTACAGGCTAAGACACATCCTCAACAAGATCAAGGCACAACTGCAATGCATGGAGGATTCTAGGGATGAGGAAGAGGATGAGGGGAAGGAGTTGGAAGAGGTCACGAACAAATTATATGTTACAATTGTGGGGAACCAAGTCACTTTGCGTGAGATTTTTAGAACCTGACACACCCTTCTTATCAATATTGCCGACAGTTTAACCACATTATAGAATAGTGTCGCGTCCTCATCGTAAAGATGCAAGAAAAGAAGAACCATCAACCCACTCAGAACATCTAGATGATGAGATCAAAACCATGTGAGGATGGGCCCAACATTAATATAGTTACATGAAGCGGTATAGCTACCGAGGAGGATAAAGTCACAGGAAAGAAACAACAAGAAAATATATGGGTGCGCAAGGCTACTGACACAGATGTTGGATTTTATTTGCATAAGGCAAAGGAAAATTTTATGGAGGCAAAAAAGAGATTTGCAGATTCAGGGGATTCCACATCGAAGACTCAAAATGCACGAATGAAGAAGCCTGAATAGGTCATTGGTGCATAGGAAATAGATCCTTCAGTATTGACATCCTTCTTACAGACCTGCATGAAGCTCCAAAGGGACCAAAAAGAAGTAGAGGCACTGCAAAAGTTGATATAAAACTATGTTGGCAAGGGTAATCCACTTCCTAAACAGTGCATAGTGCATAAAGTATACAAAGGTAAGAAAATCATTGGTCGAGAGATGAGATTGACTGCGCAAGTTAGGGATTTTGAAATCTACTAGGCAATCCTTGATCTGGGATTCAATGCAAATGTTTTGCCTAAACAGACCTAGGAGATAATGGGAAAGTCGACACTACAGTGGTCCCCAATTTAGTTGTGAATGATGAACCAACAGAATATTATTCCTATGGGGCACTTAAATGGAGTAACTATAGACATTGAAGTGGAGCACGCTATAGCTGATTTTGAGGTGATCGAGATAGTGGATGATAGTAATCCCTACCGGGTTTTACTTCGAATTGATTGGGTGTTTGATATGAATGTGGTCATCAACCTGAAGAAGGACAGCATGGTGATTGAGAAGAAGGAACTAAGAGTCATTGTTCCATTGGATCGGTTGGATGGTATATTTAACCAGTCTGGGATTACTATGAGGAGGATGATGTTGAACAGATCTATAAGCTTACCACACAAATAAGGAATGGATCAACACTACGATGGATGGGTGGATTACTTGGGAAAAGGACAACTCATATAACTCGGATTGAGATGAGAAGCTTGAGTATTGGCAGAATAAATTGCATGAGGTGACAACGCTACGATGCAACATGCTTACTTAATCATTATGGTGTATAGCTAATGAGGTACGCAATTTACCATATTATAATGGCTTAGAATATGTAAATTTATTTCTTGATAACTTTGAAAGGGATTTACCAAAGGAACATCAATTCTAGGCATTGGACATCGTGCTAAGAGCTATGCCTTCCAGATGGTTGAGTACACATAAGAACAATTTTGTAGACTGGAAGGAGTACTGAAGGATGATGAAGTTGCAGTTTGGATATGCCAATACCCGGTTTGCTGAAAAATATATAGGGAAGGATGACCTGCGCCAGCATCTGGCTCGTTGGACGAAATCATGGGGGGAGGAACCACAAGCTGAATGGGTGCACATATTCTATCACACTTTGGATACTATTCTGAAGAAATAGTATTTAGAAATAGAGCTGTGACACGGAACCATGGAGTGGGATGTCATGAAAGAGAGATTTTTGTTAACTTTCAGTGGTTATGATGGATTCAAATGTATCAATGATGAAGCATTACAAGTAATAAAGGTTGTGATATTTAGGATGTCGAAAGGACCCATTGCATGGGTACAACCACACTGGAGTACACAGATGCGCCATGCTTTGGAGTGCTACAATGTGACGACAGAAGAAGGCAACAGTGATCCCAGAAGTATCAGCATCCTTGAGTCAGAAGGACATCGTGAAGTCGTTGGGCCTAAGGCAGAAGTTCCTGACATCTCAAAACCATTGAAAACCAAGAAAGTGAACATTGGGTCGGAAGCGTAGCCGAAGTTCATGAATATAGGTGATTACTTGGATGAGGACACAGTTGAAAAAGTCGTGGAGCTATTATAGGAATATCAAGACTTATTTCCAATGAGGTTTTTCTTATTTGAATGGGATAGTAGGTGATCTGAGTGTTATGAAGACTAATCTGAAACCATATGTGAAGCTGGTAAAACAATGCCCATACTGGTTGAATCCTAAGTATGAAGAAAAAGTGCACGAAGAACTGGATAAGATGCTTGCATCGGGGATTATTGAGACTATAGAAGAATCAGACTGGGTTAGTCCTATGGTGGTTTAGGATAAGAAGAAAAAGGTTGAAATCCAAATCTGTGTAGATCTAAGGAAGTTGAATGATGCTTGTGTACATGATCCATTTCCTACACTGTTCACAGATGAAGTATTGGAGAATGTTGGTGATCAAGAAGCCTACTATTTTACAGATGAGTTCTTAGGATATCACCAAATCAAGATCGTGACAAAATATTAGAGTAAGGCTACCCTCACCATGGAATGGGGCTATTTTCAGTATACAGTTATGCCCTTTGGACTTAAGAATGCCCCTGCAATCTTTTCTAGAGTGGTAGTCGCATCCTTTAAATAATTTATTCATAAGTTTTTGGAGGTTTAATTTGATGATTGGACACTATTTGGGTTAGTGAAAAATCATGTTGCAAGTCTTTGCCTAATGCTGGATACTTGTAGGAAGTATCGTATATCCCTTAATTTGAAGAAGTGCATATTTTGCATAACATACGTGATAATTTTGGGGTAAGAAAGGGTTGATGGTGGACCCTGCTAAAATTAAATTAATTATCAATTTGTAGCCTCCTCGGAGTGTAAAATAGTTGCGCGCAACATTGGGCCATACAGGATAATATAGGAAGTTCATCAAGGCATATGTGCGGATCACTGTGCCCATGGAAAAATTATTGAAGAAAGATGTGACGTTTTGCTAGGATGATGATTGCCAAAAAAGCTTAGACGTGTTGAAGGAAAAAATGATTACAAGACCTATTCTACTGTTCCCCGATTAGAAGAAATAATTCCATGTACATGTAAATGCATCCTACATAGCATTAGGAGTAATGTTAACCCAACCATGCATAGGAGATATCGACCATCTGATTGCATTTGCTAGTAGAAAGTTGTCTAAGGAAGAGAAGAATTATTCAACCATGCAGCGCAAAGGATTAGCGATGGTATATGCACTCTAGAAGTTCAAGCATTATTTGTTGGGTGCACACTTCAAAATGTACATAGATCATTCAACTTCGAAGTACCTGGTCAATAAGCCTCTATTGTGGGGCGCGATTTTGTAGATGGTTATTTATATTTCAAGAGTACGACTTTGAAGTAATTATGAAGCCACAAAAATTAAATGCTAGACCAGATCACCTCTCGTGGATTGAGAGTGGTGACAAGCCTACAAGTCTTGATGAAGGATTACCTGATGTGCATCTTTTTGATGTACATGTTGCAGATGAATACTTTTTAGATATAATATGATTCTTGTCTCCAGGTACAACTCCTAAGGGATCTACGATGCATCAGAAGAAATAATTGGTGGTCAGGGTAGTGAATTTTTCTGTCATTGTAGGGCACTTGTATAAAATGGGAGTGAATGAAGTTCCACGTAGGTATGTACTAATGAGCCTCATCATTGGGTAATTATATGGACCTTAATTGACCTCCTAGCTTGCTCAAACCAACTATTCTCACAACTTATTGCACACTTTTGATTATATTTTGTTTATGAGATGAGTTAGAGTTTGATACTTTGCTTTGTGGTCTAATGTGAATTTAATGCATGATTAAAGGATAAAAGCAAGGAATTTTGGCAAAGACCTTGGTCAAAACTTGAATGAGACAAGGGAGAGGAATTAGGAGGTAAATCCTCCTCATTTACCACCCCTCCATTCGAATATTCCTCCATCATCTTGAAGTGCAAACAACCAAATCATGAGGACTAGAAGGCAGTCGAGCAAGTGAAAGACAGAGCACCAGTTTATCTCGAGTTTGGGAGCTGAGCCTCCCTAATTTTGAGGAAGTCGTTGGAGAATTCAGATTTATAAGTAGAGAGGCCTAGGACCTCAGTAGCATTCGGATTTTTGATTGGAAAAATCTACTATATTTTCGAGCTGCAAGACTTGCGACAGTTTTTGATGTAATCCATTGTTTTGATAATAAGAATGAGTTTTGTTTTGAGGCAACACTGAGTTAGCTTAGAGGGCTGAAGCTCTTAGGTTAGGGCCCAACCCTAGTAGCCAAGGCTCCTCTTTATTGTACATGTATGTTAGCATAGATTCATAGTTTGATTGTTCATTTGCTTAAGTATCTGCACTTCCATTACAATAGTGTAGATTAGATTGGTTGTATGCTCGTTTGTTTCCATTTGTGCTTTCAGTTAGTAGGTTATCAAGGAGGAAAAATATCACCATAAGGTTCTCAGTAGGTGCCTCGGCCTCACTTCCTCCCTTTGGGACCATGACTTGAGGAAGAGACCCTTCAGCAGCCCCAAAAGCACAGATTTCTAGTTCTTGCATGAGCTTTGGAGTTTATTGTCTTGATTCAACATTTGGTTCATTTCATTGTCATCTTTTTCCATTACTCTATTTTTGCAATAAGATCTCACTCATGTTCTCATTTCCTTTAGCACTTTCTTCATGCATAATACGGGCAATTGATTCATGTTGTTTTAGTCTATGAAGATGTATCTTGTTGCATAGTTCTTGAAAGACACACATGTTTTAAGAACTACAGGTACTTCAGGAGGAGGTCTAGACTTCATCACCAACATCCATCTTCCACCTCATCAACCTTAACCATCTCTTGTTCCACCATCACCCTCACTAGTTTTTTTGTCCTTCTTCATTGAAATCCCCCTAGACACATTGAGTGAATCTAGCCATCTCTTCTCTTGGATGTTGACTCTTGAGTGTTCCTAGACCTTCTAAAATCCTATCCCACACCTCACACACCTTTTACCAGCATCCCAAAACCTCCAACACCTAACAATTAGCTTTCAGCGGTATCTTGTAGGTTTCCTGTAATTCCTATAGGATCATTCTGTAGGCTTCTAGTACATCTTGTAGGTTTTCCTAAAATGGCCTGTTTTGAGGCCGAATTGATGGGGAACCTCTAGGAAGTCACAAAAAGCCTCCTAGGACCCTTCCACCCCATCCAATCACTCCATAAGCCTTTTATCCATCCTCAACCACCTTCCATCCACCTGTCACATCCACAAGAACAATTAAATTGCATGCTTGATTTTACCAAAAAAACCCAAAAAAAGTGAAAACATATTTAGCTTAGTTTTCTTACACACACATTAGTATGGTTTGATGCTCTTTGCTTCTGTAAATTAGATAGCAGCATTAGGTTACTGTTGATTTAGCAATTTTTCTTAGCATAGTTGTTTAAATGGTTAATTAGGATATGGTGTGGTTTACCATTATATGTTGTTTTCCTCATTACTGCAGTAGAGTAGCTTTATTAGAATAGATTTTCTCTTCTTCCATCAAAGAATCAAGCTTCCTTTAACTCTATAGAAGTCTGGCTTGGAACCCCTGGGGTCTCTGGCCAGATGAACAATGTGTTATGTTCCTATACCAATAGGAGTCATAATTTTTGAATAGTTGAGGTCAAATCTGTAATATGTACATACCTTTTCTTTCTGCAAATGTTTTCCATATTCAAAAAAAAATTAAAAAATGTAAAGAGGGTATGTCCTAAAAGAGAAATCAAAGGACAAAAAAAATGAAAAAGGTCAAAAAAGATGAAAAATGAACCCCAAGAAAACGAAAAAGACCATGAAAGTGTGCAAGTAAAAATGCCACTACCATTTACTTTGATGTAGAATAAAAAGATTATGTGCAACTTGTTACTTTTTCCACAATGGATAGTCAAAATGTTTAATCATGGCTATTTCATGTTTTCGATTTTATGCTTAGAAATAGAGAATAAAATCTAAACAAACTATTTAATCTTGGCAAATAAGTAAATAGATAGAGAAAATAGAAGGAGCTCAATTTTTTAATCTGGGACCTTGGATGTAATAAGGTTAGACTTAGATAGATTACTTTTGTAAAAGAAAATAAAAGGTTTTGATAAGGGTTTGCCAGCTTAAGTGCACCCTAACAAAGAGTAGAAAAAAAATTGTAGGATGAGTAGATGGCTAAGTAGTTGAATGGTTGCAGAATTGTGATGATTGATTAGATTAAATCATATCATTTACTTTCATCATCAAATTTATAAAGTATGGATGATAATTGAGCATTTACCAAAGTACACAAAGTCAAATTGATTAACCTCCCTCATTCACTACATTTTTCACTTAATTAATTTCCAAGAAAAGTCTTAAAGTACCTAAAACCTTAAGTTAAAGGGGCTCAGAGCAGTTCTCTGACTTCTGGAGGGACTGGACCCTTGGCCCAATAACTTGAAGGTTCTAAGTACTAAAATCCCCTCATAAACATTCACCCCCTTCAATTCATTCATTTTCCCCTAAAAAATCCCTTTCCCTAAGGTAAAAGCACCATTTTCCTAGGGAAAGTAATCACCCCCATGTAAAACCCCTTTTTCATAAAAAAATGACAAAAACACTTAGCCTAAGTTATAATGTTTCCATCTGAAAAGTAAATAAATTTCAAAACACATTATACTTAGCGCAAATCCATTTTTCCACTTTCATTCATATTAACTCCTAATTTTAATTATATTTCTTAAATCCCAAAAATACCCCTTTCCCGTACACTTTATTAACAACTCCTATGTTAATATCCCACCCCGAAGTTTGAAACATAAACTTTATTAGTGAATAATTAATGGATTAGTTAAGTCAATCAACGAATAATTAACAACCAAGACCCACCACCGAATAAAGAAATTAATTAACCAATCTATGGTTAATTAATAATCAACCCCGCCAATGAAATCACTCCCGATGTCTTTAAACCTCCATAATCCTTCATTAATTAAATCCCACCACATTAAACCTCCGTTGGGCCCCTCCATTAAACGTCATATCAAATCCCCGCTTCGATCACCATACAATCTAGTCCCCTTTGATCCAACAGTTGACGATCATATTGGGCAGCCTTTGAAGGCTGGCCTTTACCCACTTGATATGGGTCATTTCACTATTCACCCCGCTACTACATGGCACCCGATGAATGGCATCAGGTGAACCCCCCCAAAACCGCTCCAACCCAAAAGCAGTGCGATATGAACCTGCTTACCGCCTCCTGCTAGAGGACAAAACGTCTCATGCCCCGCTTAATGCCAAGTGTGCCCTTCCCCTTGTACTCGCCAAAATAGTTAACTTTGCGAATAAAACTAAAAAACTCATTATTTTTAGTTTTATCATTAAAAAGACCGCTGAGACCTCCCTGCAAGCACTAGAGTATGTGCAACCATCAACCCATGTCCAACTGTCAACTTGCTGAAGCTGCTGAAACTCCATACCACCTTTCAATCATGTGCACTTCCTGCAAACCGTGCACAGTCACCATCACTCCGTTCAAAGCCGAAACCAGGTATTTACCCAAATTCACTGAGAAACCTTGTTTTATTCCCAAACCTTGACTCAGTTGCTTCAAATTGCTAAGTAATTCAGTAAGATAATTTCCTAGTGACTCCAAAATACTCTGAATTAGACCAGCTTTCCCCAATTTCACTGAAATCCCTTCGCCCCCGTCCTTGAATCCACAAGAACCAAGGATGGCTACTCCCATTGCCTTGAACATCCTACCAATTTCTACTCCCCACAGGGATTTAGACCATCTCCCATTGGCAGATAAATATTTTCAAATTAAAGATACCTCTGTCCAAGAATCCTCTTTGAAACTATACTGCAGGTACAGAGACCAGTACCTGAACCATGCAGACTACATAGGACTTTGGGAATCAAGTTTACCCAAGCACCAATTCCTAGGAGTTCATATCTTCCTAGAGATTATCCATTACTGCGATATGAACTATAGTCCCAGCCAGAGGGCAGTGATGACCCCTGACCATTCTGTATTATTTACCATCACTGTTGAGTCCATAAATGAAATGCTATAGTTACAACCAAGCCAAAGCCTGAGCCCTCCTTTTGTTGGAGATTTTCTTAACAAATTCCCTACACTCACCTCAATCAAACTTGCTCAGTTATTCCAGACCTTCATTAGTGAAGAGCAATACATTCCAAAGGATCCTCCACCATACATGTCTACCATATTCTCTGATCTTGGCAGAGACATTATAAAAGTGATATCCAGTGTGTTAGGCGAGACTACAAGTGAATTTGTTGATGAAATTATTATAGCCTTTATGTCCATCTACACTCCTGGGCAGCCCTCGGCCATCATGTTTGACTATACTAAGTTCATTGCTGATAAGATGCATGATCAATTCATGAGGATGGATAATGAAAGAGTTTTCAAATATTCTTCAGTTTTATATCATCTTTTCCTATATTATCAAGCTGATAAATTCCCAATTACACTCCAAAATCTTGATACCAGAGGCATCCCAAATCAGTGGTCTTCTGGACTTCATTAATCCACCTATATGACTCTCAATATTCTTATACTGATTTCATAGATCTATTTGTGTACCCAGTGGAAACTATGTTATTAGGAAGTTGTCCCCCCAGAATTAGTGCAAATATCAGGAGGGTCCTATAGTTGTCCAAACAATATAGAGTGGGGGAATGGTACTTGTACCAAAACCACACTGAAATTAGAATATATGGATGTGAGTTGGCTCCCTACAAACTACCCAAATACCTCCCCATGAGATTTTTTTCTCTGGAGTACTACAGGCAAATGATTAATTCAGATGAGGTGCATTTTGTGAAGGCCAAGAAGAAAGCTCAACCTAGCATAAAATATCAGCTTGGTCCCTTCACATGTAACAGTATGGAAGCAGGAAGGAAGCAAAGGAAATCCTCCAAAGGCTGAAACTGAAACAAATTTTTATTTGGAGATATGACCCTTTAGAGTTCATTTGAAATATGAGACAAAAGAACAAATTATCTCCTTATATCCACCAAAAAAATCCTGAAATTGAACAGCAACTAGAATGGGTGGAAAACACTTTGGTAGACTGAGATAGCAGAGAAGTTGTTGTCAATAATGTATTGATTGATTTAGAAAGAAGAATTGATGAAGATTGATTTGTACAGGTTCCAAGAGAGTCCCAATCTCAAAGGGAATCACAGGGACGCAGTGGGCAAACAGTAGAAGAAGGACCTCAAGAGCAAGAGCCATCAGAGTAGCCATAGGAGTCAGAGAAGCCAGAGAGATCAGAAGAACTTGCTCAGTGAGAACATATCATGAGTAATCCTTGTATTTTGCAGACTCCTCTAAATGAGGAGAGGAATCCTAAAAGAGATAGAGAGGAGGCCACTCCTTCTAGCAGACCTATTGCCCAAACTTATGTCAAGAGGCAAAGGTTTAATCCATTTTCAGAACAAGAGTTTACTGAAGAAACAACAGGAACTGTAGGTACAGAAAGAGTAGAAACCATGCATACCACTCCCTCAGGAGGTACACAAGAACCTTCCACCTCACAAGCTCAAATTCTAGAGAAACAATAGAGCGTGGAAGTATCCTCATTCAGAGCTCCAAGTGGCCAGAGCTAAGACATAAGAGAGAAATATAAAGAAATAAAGGGTAGGAATGAAAGATTGAAGTCCCAAAGCTATGCAAATTACCTAAAAATGGCTCCTACTAATCAAACAAGGCTAATGTCAGCCTTTGATGTGAAAGAAGGAGAAATGTAGATGACTTTTATGAAGCCTACTACACAGTAGCCCAGGTGAATATCAGATTATTTAAAGATAGACTTTGAATTATTGGCAAAGGATATCCATCCTATTGACCAAATAGAGTTACACAAGAAGACCGGGGAAATGGTCTACTCCACCTTGACCAGCAAGGCAATTGCAGCTCACCAACTACAAAATTTGGTGAATAATATATCAGCACAATTCTAGTTAGAGAAGGCCCCTTCACATGCCAAAGATACCAGGATAAAGTCCTTAGAGGACTTAGTCATAGAACTAGGACATGATCTCAAAGATGTGAAAGCTACAAAAAAGCTTATTAAAAAGAAAAATGATGACATAGCTGCACTGAGAAAGTAGCTTAAAATTCCTTCTCTACATCATCCTTAGACAGCTGAAGTATTGGAAATGCAGAAGGAGGAAGAGCTTATGGACTTAGTCCTTAAGCTAAATGAACAACTAAAAGAAATAGAGAAAGAGTTGCATAACATGATACAGTCTAGACAGAGTGAGTTGGCCACCACTCCTTCGACTGTAATTCCTACAGTATCTACAGTAGTACCCTCCACATTGGCTGCTTCTTTAGCACCAACAGTTCTACCAACTACTGCTCTGCCAGTTACAAGTACATCAACAAGCACAGGGACATCTACAGAAAAGACAACTGAATTGGTAAAGGCCATGGAGGAAATGACCATCTAGGCTACTGAGCTCAAAAAACTTAGAGAACAAGTGTCAAGTTTGGAAATTGATTGCAAACTTGCACAGATACAATAGAAAGAAGAAGCTCAAAAGAATCAAACAATGGGAGAGAGAATAAAAGTCCTTGAAAAGGACTTGACATTGCAACAACCACTTGGAGACATGAAGGAAATTCTTTGGGCCAACATCATTGACTCAATCAATGATGTTTGGCCATCTATTCAAGTAATTTTTGAACAAACTGAACTGGTAAAAGTGGCTACAGAAGCAATCCACAAGACAATGGAAGAGTTAGGAGATAAGCCTGAAGAAGCCAACCAATTGATAACATTCCTGAACAGCGGAAACTGGTATCAGCTTGATGAACTGGAAATAGAAGACATAACAAAACTGGAAATAGAAATAAAGAAGTTTCTCACTGAGAGGAACCTTATGGTCAGTCTTGAGAAAAAATGCCAAAGTATCCAAGATGACATTGATAAATTTATGACAAAGTTTGGTATTTTAAGAGAAAAAGGACTTCCCAGTCCTATGGTAATACATGACAAGATGATGACTCAAGATGATTATGTTGAAATATTAAACAAGATGACCAACATCCAAGGTAGTACTTTAGCGGTAAAATCTTTGCCCACTGGAAAGGTATTATAGGATAGTTTGGAAAATCTATTTTTCATAGAGCATGAGGTAAAGCACTTGTTTGTAAGCAGGCCAAATTTTGCTACGTATATAGAAGATGAAGAGATATATAGAAAGATGATAAGAATGAAATTACCTAACAGCAAATGGTGGATGAAACTAACAGATTTACTATACAGTTATTGCAGTAAATCTATATGCCAGGTAAAACAAGTAAAGCAGAGTCAAAGTGTAGCAGGTAAAGAGTATCAGTAGGTAGAAGACATAAACTGATTCTAGCACATAAGTATCAAGCAACTGAAAGAGCCAAATCTGAATTACAACAGCCAACACAATCACAATGAAAGGGACAACAAGAAGACAGTTCTTCATCTATCTCTATCTTCATGCTTGAAGATATTTTCGGTTTCCTAGAATAATTCTCATATTGTTATGAGATATTTTGTAACATTGTTTGTATAAGTACTTCACAAAATGAAGTAATTAGGGTGGATTAAAATACATTTTTGTAGACATTTTATATTGAGCCAAGGAGCTATTGTACTCAATACTGGACTGGTTTTGCTGGGTCATGAAATAAAGCTAAGGACATTTCATTCGATTCTTGTGCACATTTGGAACGAAATAAGTATTATCTCTCCATGTCTAAATATTGTTTTCTTGTCATGTTATAAATATTCACATGTGTCTATTATGAAATTTGAAAACTAAACAAGGAATGATATCTCAGAATTAGCTTAAATGCTTTCTATTTTAACTGTTTACTTTCTATATGTTTTCTGCTAAACTATCTTGGTCTGGGAATTCTTAATTGCTCCCTTACTTTGGTAGTTTCCTCCCCTTTGGTACATAGTAAAGGATTCTTAGTTGCCCTTTGCTATTAATCATCCTTATTTTCTTCATCTTAATCCCGGTTAAGGATTCCTCATTGCCCTTTACCCTGGTTAGGTCTACCTCATCCATTTGAATGTGCAGATTTGCTTTTAGTTGTGCTAACCTGCCCTGTGAACTCTTACTTTAGTGATTGATCTGATTCAGTTAAGCCACTCTTTGATTGACTCCATAGCCCAATGGCATGAATACTTGTTCTGCCCATCTGTTTTCTTAATTCCACCACCCAATCAAAACAAAACATCATGAGAACTAATAACTAGCCTGAAATCCTACCCAAAACAAAGTTAAATTATAAAGAGAGAGCCCTCTCTAGACTTAGGTTGTTTAGAACCTGAGTCTAAAAGATTAGGTTTGTGGTTACCTTGGATTATTCCTTCTTTTATAACTTTTAGGGAAGACTTCTAAGTGATAACATAGTGGTGACCGTACTGGGGACTCAAACCCTAGTCTTAATAAACCTTTGAGAAATTCAAATTTTTATTTTTAAGACTCTTAAAGGTTTTATTAGAAGTTATTTAAAAAATTCATAAATAAAGAAAATAATTAGAAAAAATATCAAAATATGGCTTCCGGGAGAACTCATTATACCAGGGCCAACCCTAATCCAAATCCTCCCCCTGTATTTGACAATCCCAAACTTATTTCGAGAATAATCAGAAGACAAGAAAGTTCAGTAAGCCCAAGACCTTTATTTAGATCCAATTCCTGCCCTAGTGAGTGGTTGTTCATAGAAGACCTCCCTTTTGATGAGTATTTTGACCATTCCCTATTTAGAACCAAGTCTGAGAGTGAACTTGAGGACATAGTTCTAGATCCAGAATTTACAGCAGAACTTGAAGTCCAAAGAGCAAACTTGTCAATTGATCAGTACCTTCTCAATTCCCCTCAGTCATCCCTTACTATTGATAGAATGCCTGAACTTTCTAAAATTGCTTCAACTTCTTTTAGCTCACCATCATTTCCCCACACTTCAGAAGACCATCCATCATCTCCATTCATACCTTCACTTCCCCATCAACCTATCACTTCCCTTCAAATACCCATTACCCCTGTTACTCCAAATCCCCCTGTTATCCCAAATCCCCCTGTTACGCCAACTCCTGTTCTCAATCCTGTCCAACTTAGAGCTATGGCACTCAGATATGCCCCTCTTGTGATGCCTGCTCCTCAAGGTGCCTTACCAGTAGATCATTAGAGTAAAATTTTCTTATTTGATGGCACTGGATCTTACATTGCACAGAAGCAAACAAAGAAAATGACAGATTATTTTGAACTGCATGAAATTGACATAGGAGATGTTCGAATGAGAATTTTTGCCCAAAATCTAACTAGAGATGTGAGAACATGGTTTAGATATTTGACTCCTAATAGTATAGATAGTTTAGATGTTTTTTACGAACAATTTTTAAATAGGTGGGAGAAGAAAAGCAACCCTCTTCAAATTCTTTCTGAATATGAAAACCTCAAGAGGGGACCAAACGAAACTGTTCAGGACTACTGTACTAGATTCAAAAATGTATATAACACAATACCACTTGACCTTAGGCCTCCACCTGGCTTAGCCCTAATAAAGTTTCTAGGCAGATTTGACACTGACATGGCTTTTCAACTTAGAGAAAGGAATCCCCATACACTAGAAGATATGCAAAGTGTAGCAGTTAGTGTAGAAGCTAGTCTGCTATCCAAGAGAGATAGAGTTAGAAACGAAAGGAGAACACCCCTTAAAGATGAAACTTCACCCTTTGATCAAAAAATGGATGCTTTTGCTAAAGGAATGGAAAAATTAATGGACAGAATAGAAAACAATGAAAGGAAACCTCATTGGGATAGCCAACAGGCACCTCAAGTAAGGAATCCAAACATTAGGAAGATGAGAACCAAAACACTAGTAAAAATGGGCCTAATCAGAACATTAGACCTCCTTTCCAAGAGAATTATGCTGAAGCTTCCCATCAAAAAGACCCTGAGATAGACACCCAAATCAACTTAATGGGATTAGATGATGAGGAAACATTCTTTTTGACTCAGGATGATCAGGAATTATACATGCTTCAACAGTTACAGACCCAAACTGGAGAATCTTTCGACTACAAGCAAGGGTATGATTTTGCTATCTTCAAAGTGCATAAACAATACAATTTGAGGAGAAAAAAGAACACTAATGTTCCAGACCAAAATGTGTAAGTAGTACCTAATCAGCCTAAGAAAGTGAAAGCTGCAAATCAAAATCCGCCGGTTACAAAAATCCTACAAATCCTTTCCAGACCAAATCAGAATCCTCCCAGTCCCACCATTGAAGATGTAACCGACGACCAACCTTCTAATGAAAAACCTTCTTCTTTAGTTCCCCTCAAGGAAACAATGGAACAGTCTCCAGAAATTATATTAGAAAATTCAATTAAAAAGACTCCAAACATTGACATAGAAGAACAATCTACTCCGAACTCTGTTGCTAAGATTTCAAATGTTCAAACAGACAAATCCCCTCTTCCTTTCAATTTTGGAGTAGAGGTGGCTAAACTTAAGATCTCAGTTCCTTTAATAGAACTGGTCAAACATGAAACTTACAGATCGCAAATAAGCAAATCTTTAAAATTCGCGGAAAATGAAGACTCTTTTAACATATTTGATGATCAACCCGAGTTAATTTTCGGTCCTGATGTTAATGGAAAACCAGTGGAAGGAGGGATACCACCATTCTAAATTAGCCTTAACATCCATGATAAAATCCTACATAATGCCATGCTAGACTCTGGGGCTTCACACAACCTTATGCCTAAATCCGTTATGGAGAAGCTAAACTTGGATATCACTAGACCCTATAATGACCTGTTTTCATTTGATTCAAGCCAAGTTAAGTGCCTAGGACTTATAAAAGACTTGTGTGTTTCCCTAGTGCAGTACCCTACTAAGACCATTCTTATGGACATAGTGGTTGTTGATATACCACCTAAGTATGGTATGTTGTTGTCTAGATCTTGGGGTGCCAAACTCCAGGGATCTCTACAACTTGACATGTCATATGCTACCATATCAGTCTTTGGACATCCTAAGAAACTGTATAGAGAGACTCTGATGAAGTATGTAGTGAGTACCCAGGAGAGGCCTCAAAACTTTCCTATATATTCAATGCATTCTGATATTGATTATTTCATTCTTTACAATGCTAAATCTAACCAAGAAAATACTTCAGATAACATCATGGTAGAACCAAAAGAAATTACAGAGACAAAAGAAAATCCGAGTGTCCAAATTCATGAGATTTCAGATAATAAAAATGACCTAAATACTTTAGTCAAAGAAGATTTTATTCCCCCCTGAGACAGTAAGAATTATGAACATGAAATTTTGTGGCATCTTGAATTCGATGGGTCAATAAACAAAGTAGGTGCAGGAGCAGGATTATGGATTTACAACTTAGAAAATGATCATTCAGAGGGTCATGCCTATAGATTAAACTTTAAATGTACAAACAAAATGGTCGAATATGAAGCACTTCTGTTAGTTCTGAAATTGGTAAAAAGTTTAGGAGCCATAAGAGTCTCTATTATGGGAGATTTTGAGTTGGTAATAAAAAAAATTAACTTTGTTTATATGAATAGGGATCCTAGGTTATGATTTTATAGAGGAACAGTTATAGAAATACTAAATACTTTTTTAGAAACCAAGCTTGCTGTTATTCCTAGAAAACACAATATGCAAGCTCATAGTTTAGCGATATTTGCTAGTACTTGCAAGTTTCCATTTCATCCCAACCATCAGTACACTGCTGAGGTTAGGCATAGACCTGCTATTCCTGATAACTTAAAGAACTGGCAAGTGTTCGATAATGATCAACAAATTAACAATTTTCTAACTTTAGATGAAGAATTTGTTAACAGCAACATAGACACAAACATAATATTAGATTTGGATTACACTGATAAAGTAGAAATTAACAAAGTAGAAGATGAAAAGATAGACAGTTTCCATCCCACAAATTTTACAAAATCTGATATTCGAAACCTAAAACAAATGGAAATTGATGAAGCAATCGATGAAGAATTTAAAGTCATCAATCTTAAAGATAATTTTTTGCCCAAAGGATTAACTCCTTTGGATGACTTATTTGATTCAAATGATGTTCCTAAAAAGCTGAAAATGGAACCCTTAAAATCAAACATTGAGGAATGTAACATAGGCTCTGAAGAAGATCCTAAAATGATAAAAATTTCAAAGTCTTTACCTCCCAATGAAAAAGTGAAATACATAGAACTGCTAAAGGAATTCCAAAATGTTTTTTCCTGGAATTATGAGGACCTTAAATCCTATGATAACATCATAATACAACACACTATTCCCTTAAAAGAAAATCAGAAGCCTTTTAGACAGAAGCTTAGAAGGATTAACTTCATTCTATTGTATTCTATCTAAAAAGAGATCAAAAGAATGTATGAAGCTAAGATTATTGCACCAGTTAGATTCTCAGATTGGGTTTCTAATTTGGTTCCTACAAGAAAGAAAATTGGAAAAATTAGACTGTGTGTTGACCTTAGGAATTTAAATAAAGTTTCACTCAAGGATAACTACCCTCTTCCTAAAATTGATCACATATTACAGAGGGTAGTAGGTTCAACCAGAATCTCACTGCTAGACGGGTTTTCTGGTTATAACCAGATCCTAGTCCACCCAGATGATTAGGAAAAAACTACATTCACCACTTCATGGGGCACTTTCATGTATGTGAAAATGCCTTTTGGGTTAAAAAATGTAGGGGCCACCTTTCAAAGAGCAATGGACATAACCTTTGCTAAGGAAATCCACGACTTCCTAGTAATATACCTAGATGATATTACAATATTCTCTAAATTAGATCAGCAACACTTGGATCATCTTAGGTAGGTCTTCACCAAGTGTAGGAAGTATGGAATTTCTTTGAATCCTAAAAAATATTTATTTGGGTTGGAAGAGGGAAAATTACTAGGCCACATAATCTCCAAAGATGGTATCCAGATTGACCCAACAAGAATTGAAGCCATTTTGCAGATACCACATCCTAGGATCATCAGAGAACTACAAGCATTTTTAGGTAAAATAATTTTTTTGAGAAGATTTATCTCTAACTTAGTTGAACTAATTAGATTACTAAACAACATGTTAAAGAAAGATTCGACTATTAAATGGACTCTAGAAGCTAAAAGGTCTTTTGAAGATATAAAGATAGCCTTAGTACAGACATCGGTTCTCATCAGTCCAATGTTTGATAGGGATTTCATCATTTTTTCTTTCGCCTCAGAACATACAATTGCTGCAGTCCTACTGCAGAAAAATGATCAGGGTTTTGAACAACCAATAGCCTTCTTTAGCAAAGCCCTGAGAGATGCACCTTTAAAGTATAATATAATGGAAAAGCAAGCTTTTTCTCTAGTTAAAGCTATTAAAGATTTTAGAGTTTATATCTTGTACTCTCATATAGTAGCTTATGTTCCCAATGCTGTAGTCAAAGACATTCTAACACAAGATGGACCAGATGGAAAGAGAGGGAAGTGGATAGCTACCATATTAGAATATGACTTAGAAATTAAACCTACAAAATTGATCAAAGGCCAAGGTTTAGCCAAGCTCATGGCTGAATCGAACTGTCAGGCCCTAGACATAAATTTCATTGCAGAATTAGATAACGAAGAGGAGATGTCGACTCCACAGCTCAGCCAAGCCTTTACAAATTCACCATGGTGTGCTAACATTATATATGTTCTACAAAATCTTCAAGCTCCTCCTAAGTTGTCTAGAACTAAAAGTAGGTTATTAAAAATGAAATCTTTGAAGTTTTTCATAATTGACAATGCTTTATTTTGGAAAAATCATGAAGGCATCCTTCTCAATTGTTTGTTAAAGAAAGAATCTGACAAAATATTATAGGAGTTTCATGCAGGTGACCGTGGGGGACATCATTACTGGAAGACCATAGCTGATAAAATCTTAAGAGCTGGTTTTTACTGGCCCACTCTATTTTCTCATGTAAATAAATTTGTAATCTCATGCCACAAATGTCAGATTTTTGAAGGAAAAGGGAAACTATTGCCATTACCTTTGAAACCTATATCTACTAAAACACCATTTCAATAGTGAGGTCTTGACTTCATTGGTGAAATTCATCCCCCTTCCTTTGCCCAACATAGATGGATCTTGACTGCCACATATTATTTTACAAAATTGATAGAATCCATACCCTCAAGGCAAGCTACTGATACTATCATAATAGCTTTCCTTGAGGCCAACATTCTGTCCAGATTCGGTTTCCCTACCAATATCATCACAGAAAATGCAACAACTTTTAAATCAAAGAACTTTTAAATCAAAGAGGATGATTGATTTCTGCAACAAATTTCATATAAGCTTGGGTCACACCACAGCCTACTATCCCCAAGGAAATGGACTAGTAGAGTCTTCCAACAAAAGCTTAGTGAATATCATCAAAAAATTGTTGGAAGATAACAAGAAAACCTGGAATAAAACTAGTAAATTCCTTGTGGGTAGATAGGTTCACCGCAAAGAAATCCATTGGTACCAGCCCTTACCAGCTAATCTATGGAATGGAGGCTATTTTCCCATCTTCCTTGGGAACACCACTAATGAAATTGCTCCAAGAAGCACAAGTTGAGCCAAATTACATTCAAAGGAGGATCAACCAGACAATTCACTTGCAACAAACTAGGGAAGAAGTGTATATTAGATCCCAAGTTGTGCAGGAGAGAATCAAGAAAACTTTTGACAAAAGAGCCAAGGCAGAAGATTTCTATCTAGGAGATAAAGTTTTAAAATGGGACTCAAGAAGGGAAGATAAAGGTAAACATGGGAAGTTTGACTTCTTATGGAAAGGTCCTTATATCATTTATGCTTTCAGAGGTAATAATGCATATTTCCTCAAAGAATCGGATGGTGCAGAAGTAGAAGGAGGACTGGTTAATGGTCGAATGATTGAGCACTATATAGATCCTAGTCACTGATTTCACTAATAAACTTGTACATATTCTATTTTTCACAAAGTTTAGTGTTGATTGGATAGTAAATTTTGGACTTGAAGCCTGAAGACAAGGCCATAAGCTTCAAAAGTTTCACTGTCATAAATATCAGTATAGCAGCAAAGTAAAAGGGAAAAGTTGCAGAGTAAAAACACAGTAATTCAAAAGGCCATTGATCTACTAGTTCTTAAAATTTCACCAGGAAATGCCATCCCCAAGTGGAGCCACTGTTATGTTCCTATACCAATAGGAGTCATAATTTCTGAATAGTTGAGGTCAAATCTATAATATGTACATACCTTTGCTTTCTGCAAATGTTTTCCATATTCAAAAAGTAAAAATAAAAATAAAAAATTAAAAGATGTAAAGAGGGTATGTCCTAAAAGAAAAAACAAAGGACAAAAAGAATGAAAAAGGTCAAAAAATATGAAAAATGAACCACAAGAAAAAGAAAATGACTATGAAAGTGTGCAAGTCAAAATGCCAATACCATTTACTTTGATGTAGAATAAAAAGATTGTGTGCAGCTTGTTACTTTTGCCACAATCCATGGATAGTCAAAATGTTTAAACTTGGCTATTTCATGTTTTTGATTTTATGCTTAGAAATAGAGAATAAAATTTGACCAAATTGTTTAATCTTGGCAGATAAGTAGATAGGTAGAGAAAATAAAAGGAGCTCAACTGTTTAATCTGAGCCCTTGGATGTAATAAGGTTAGACTTAGATAGATTACTTTTGTAAAAGAAAAGAAAATGTTTTGATAAGGGTTTGCCAGCTTAAGTGCACCCTAATAAAGAGTAGAAAAAATGGTAGGATGAGTAGATGGGTAAGTAGTTGAATGGTTGCAGAATTGTGATGATTGATTAGATTAAATCATATCATTTACTTTCATCATCAAATTTATAACGTATGGATGATAATTGAGCATTTACCAAAGTACACAAAGTAAAATTGATTAGCCTCCCTCATTCACCACATTTTTCACTTAACTAATTTCCAAGAAAATTCTTAAAGTACCTAAAACCTTAAGTTAAAGGAGCTCAGAGCATTTCTCTAACTTTTGGAGGGATTGGACCCTCGGCCCAATAACTTATAGGTCCTAAGTACTAAAATCTCCTCATAAACATTCACCCCCTTCAATTCATTCATTTTCCCCTAAAAAATCCCTTTTCCTAAGGTAAAAGCACCATTTTCCTAGGGAAAGTAATGACCCTCATGTAAAACCCCTTTTTCCTAAAAACCCACAAAAACACTTAGCCTAAGTTATAATATTTCCATGTGAAAAGTAAATAAATTTCAAAACACATTATACTTCGTGCAAATCCATTTTTCCACTTTCATTCATATTAACTCCTAATTTTAATTATATTTATTAAATCCCAAAAATACCCATTTCCCATACACTTTATTAAAAACCCCTATGTTAATATCCTGCCGTGAAGTTTGAAACATAAACTTTATTAGTGAATAATTAATGGATTAATTAAGTCGATCAGTGACTAATTAATAACCAAGACCCACCATCGAATAAAAGAGATTAATTAACCAATTTTTGGTTAATTAATAATGAACCCCGCCAATGAAATCACTCCCGACGTCTTTAAACCTCCATAATCCTTCATTAATTAAATCCCGCCACATTAAACCTCTGTCGGGCCCCTCCATTAAACGTCATATAAAATCCCTACCCCAATCATTGTACGATTTGGTCCCTTTTGATCCAACGGTTGATGATCATAGCAGGCGTCCTCTGAAGGTTTGTCTTTACCCCACCGATATGGGTGGTTTCACTATTCACCCCGTTGTTACGTGGTGCCTGATGAATGGCATTGGGCGACCCCCCCCCAAAACTGCTCCAGCCCAAAAGTAGTGCAATATGAACCCACTTACCGCCTCCTGCTAGACGACAAAATGTCTCATCCCCTGCTTAACGCCAAGTGTCCCTTTCCCCTTATACCCGCCAAAATAGTTGACTTTGCAAATAAAAATAAAAAACTCATTGTTTTTAGTTTTATTGTGAAAAATACCACTCAAATCTCCATGCAAGCACTAGAGTACGTGCAACAATAAACCCACATCCAACTATCAACCTGCTAAAGTTGTTGAAACTCCAAACCACCTTTTAGTCATGTTCGCTTCCTACAAACCATGCATAGTTGCCATCACTCCATTCAAAGATGAAACCAGGTATTTACCCAAATTCACTGATAAACCCTATTTTATTCTTGAACCTTGACTCAGTTGATTGAAATTGCTAAGTAATTCAGTAAGATAATTCCCAGTGACTGCAAAATACTCTGGAGTATACTAGTTTTCCCCAATTTCACTGAAAACCCTTCGCCCTCATCCTTGAATCCACAAGAACCAAGGATGGCTGCTCCCACTGCATTGGATGTCCTACTAATTTCTACTCTCCACAGGGATTTAGACCATCTCCCATTGGCAGATAAAGATTTTCAAATTAAAGATACCTCTATCCAAGAATCCCCTTTGAAACCATACTGTAGGTACAGAGACTAGTTCCTGAACCATGCAGACTACATAGGACTTTGGGAATCAGGTTTACCCAAGTACCAATTCCCTAGAGTTCATATCTTCCCAGAGATTATCCATTACTGTGATATGAACTATAGTCCCAGCCAAAGGGCAGTGATGACCCCTGATCATTCTGTATTATTTACCATCACTGCTGAGTCCATAAATGAAATGCTGTAGTTACAACCAAGCCAAAGCCTGACCCCTCTTTCTGTTGGATATTTTCTTAACAGATTCCCTACACTCACCTCAATCAAACTTGCTTTATTAGTCCAGACCTTCATTAGGGAAGAGCAATACATTCCAAAGGATCCTCCACCATACATGTCTACCATATTCTCTGATCTTGGCTGAGACATTATAGAAATGATATCCAATGTGTTAGGCCAGACTACAAGTGAATTTGTTGATGAAATTATTATAGCCTTTATGTCCATCTACACTCTTGGGAAGCCCCCAGCCATCATGTTTGACTATGCTAATTTCATTGTTGATAAGATGCATGATCAATTCATGTGGATGGATAATGAAAGAGTTTTCAAATATTCTTTAGTTTTATATTATCTTTTCCTGTCTTATCAAGCTGATAAATTCCCAATTACACTCCAAAAGCTTGATACCAGAGGAAACCCTAGATCAGTGGTCTTCCAGACTTCATTAATCCACCTATATGACTCTCAATATTCTTATACTAATTTCATAGATCTCTTTATGCACCCATTGGCAACTATGCTATTAGGAAGTCTTCCCCCCAGAATCAGTGCAGATATCAGGAGGGTCCTACAGTTGTCCAAACATTATAGAGTGGGGGATTGGTACCTGTACCAAAACCACACTGAAATCAGAATATATGGATGTGAGTTGGATCCCTACAAACTGCCTAAATAGCTCCCCATGAGATTGTTTGCTCTGGAGTACTACAGGAAAATGATTAATTCAGATGAGGTGCATTTTGTGACAGCCAAGAAGAAAGCTCAACTTAGGATTAAAGATCAGCTTGGCCCCTTCATATGTAACAATAGGGAAGTAGGAAAGGAAGCAGAGGAAATCCTCTAAAGGCTAAAACTCAAACAAAGTTTTATCTAGAGATATGACCCTTTAGAGTTCATTTGCAATAGGAAACAAAAGAACAAATTATCTCCTTATATCCACCACAAAATTCCTGAAATTGAACAGTATGCTAATCAACTAGAATGGGTGGAAAACACTTTGGTAGACCGAGATAGCACATAAGTTGTTGTCAATAATGTATTGATTGATTTAGAAAGAAGACTTGATGAAGATTCATTTGTACAGGTGCCAGGAGAGTCCCAATCTCAAAGGGAATCATAGGGACATAGTGGGCAAATAGTAGAAGAAGGACCTCAAGAGAAAGAGCCATCAGAGTAGCTAGAGGAGTTAGAGTAGCCAGAGATATCAGAAGAACTTGCTCAGTCAAAACATATCATGAGTAATCCTCCTATTTTGCAGACTCCTCTAAATGAGGAGAGGAGGAGGCCACTCCTTCTAGCAGATCTTTTTCTGAAACTTATGATAAGAGGCAAAGGTTGCATCCATTTTCAGAATAGGAGTTTACTAAAGAAACAACAGTAACTACAGGTACAGAAAGAGTAGAAAGCAAGCATACCACTCCCTCAGGAGGTACACAAGAACCTTCCACCTCACAGGCTCAACTGCTAGAGAGACAATAGAGCGTGGAAGTATCCTCATTCAGAGCTCCAAGTGGCCATAGCCAAGACATTAGAGAGAAATATAAAGAAATAAATTCTAGGAATGAAAGATTGAAGGCCCAAAGCTATGCACATTACCTAAAAATGGCTCCTACTAATCAGACAAGGCTAATGTCTGCCTTTGATGTGAAAGAAGGAAAAATGCAGATGACTTTTATGAAGCCTACTACACAGTAGCCCAGGTGAATATCAGATTATTTAAAGATAGACTTTGAAGTATTGGCAAAGGATATATATCCTATTCTCCAAATAGAATTACACAAGTAGACTGGGGAAATGGTCTACTCCACCTTGACCAGCAAGGCAATTGCAGCTCACCAACTCCAAAATTTGTTGAATAATATATCAGCACAATTCCAGTTAGAGAAGGCCTCTTCACAGGCCAAAGATACCAGGGTAAAGTCCTTAGAGGACTTAGTCATAGAACTAGGGCATGATCCCAAAGATGTGAAAGCTGTAGAAAAGCTTATTAAAAAGAAAAATGATGACATAGCTGCACTGAAAAAGCAGCTTAAAATTCTTTCTCTGCATCATCCTCAGACAATTGAAGTATTGGAAACTCAGAAGGAGGAAGAGCTTATGGATTTAGTCCTTAAGTTGAATGAACATCTAAAAGAAACAGAGAAAGAGCTGGATAACGTGATATAGTCTAGACAGAGTGAGCTGGCCACCACTCCTTAGACTGTAATTCCTATAGTCTCTACAACAGTACCCTCCACATTTATTGCTTCTTTAGCACCAACGGTTCCACTAGCTACTACTATGCCAGTTACAGGTACATCAACAAGCACAGGGACATCTATAGAAAAGACAACTGAATTGGTAAAGGCCATGGAAGAAATGACCATCTAGGCTACTGAACTCAAAAAACTTAGAGAACAAGTGTCAAGTTTGGAAACTGATTACAAAATTTCATAGATACAACAGAAAGAAGAAGCTCAAAAGAATCAAAGAATGGGAGAGAGAATAAAATTCCTTAAAAAGGACTTGACATTGCAACAGCCACTTGGAGACATGAAGGAAATTATTTGGGCCAACATCATTGACTCAATCAATGATGTTTGGCGACTATTCAAGTAATTTTTGAACAAACTGAACTGGTAAGAGTGGCTATAGAAGCAATCCACAAGACAATTGAAGAGTTAGGATATAAGCCTAAAGAAGCCAACCAATTGATAATATTGCTGAATAGCAGAAACCATTATCAACTTGATGAACTGGAAATAGAAGACAGAAGGTTCTCACTAAGAGGAACCTTATTCTCAGTCTTGAGAAAAAATGCCAGAATATCCAAGCTGACATTGATAAATTTATGACAAAGTTTGGTATTTTAAGAGAAAAAGGATTTCCCAGTCCTATGGTAATAAATGACAAGCTAATGACCCAAGATGATTATGTTGAAAGATTAAACAAGCTAGCCAACAGCCAAGCTAGTACTTCAGGGGTAAAATCTTTGCCCACTGGAAAGGTATTATATGATAGTCTCGAAAATCTATTTTTCATAGAGCATGAGGTAAAGCACTTGTTCATCAACAAGCGAAATTTTTCTAAGTATACATAAGCTGACGAGATATATAAAAAGATGATAAGAATGAAATTACCTGACAGTGAATGGTGGATGAAAATAATAGATTTACTAAAAAGTTACTATAGTAAATGTATATGCTAGGCAAAGCAGGTAAAGCAGAGTCAAAGTGTAGCAGGTGAAGAGTATCAATAGGTAGAAGACATAAAGATATTCCAACACATAAGTATCAAGCAACTGAAAGAGCCAAATCCGAATTACAACAGCCAGCACAGTCACAATAAAAGGGACAACAATAAGACAGTTCTCCATCTGTCTCTATCTTCATGCTTGAAGATATTTTCAGTTTCCTAGAATAATTCTCATATTGTTACGAGATATTTTTAACATTCTTTGTATAAATACTTCACAAGATGAAGTAATTAGGGTGGATTAAAAGACATTTTATATTGAGCCAAGGAGCTATTGTACTCAAGACTGGACTGGTTTTGCTAGGTCTTGAAATAAAGCTAAGGACATTTCATTGGATTCTTGTGCTTAGTTGGAACCAAATAATTATTATCTCTTCATCTTTAAATATTGTTTTCTTGTTATGTTATAAATATTCACATGTGTCTCCTATGAAATCTGAAAAGTAAACAAGGAATGATATTTCAGAATTAGCTTAAATGCTCTCTATTTTAACTCTTTACTTTCTATATGTTTTATGCTAAACCATATTGGTCTGGGAATTCTTAATTGCTCCCTTACTTCCGTAGTTCCCCCACTTTGGTACATAGTAAAGGATTATTATTTTCCCTTTGCTATTGATCATCCTTCTTTTCTTCATCTTAATCTCGATTAAGGATTCTTCAGCCCTTTGCCCTAGTTAGGACTACCTCATCCATTTGAACCTGCAGATTTTCTTTTTGCTGTGCTAACCTTCCCTGTGAACTCTTGCTTTAGTGATTGATCTAATTCAGTTGAGCCACTCTTTGATTGAATCCATAGCCCAATGGCCTGAATACTTGTTCTGCCCATCTGTTTTCTTAATTCCACCACCCAATCAAAACAAAACATCACGAGCACTAATAACTAGCCTGAAATCCTACCCAAAAAAAAGTTAAATTAGAAAGAGAGAGCCCTCTCTGGACTTAGGTTGGCTAGAACCGGAGTCTAGAAGATTAGGTTTGTGGTTACCTCAGATTATTCCTTCTTTTATAACTTCTAGGGAAGACTTTTGAGTAATAAAATAGTGACAACAGGCAAGACCTTCACATTTTCTTGTGCATATAACACTCTCACCTCCAATTTTTATGAACCCCGGGTTGATAAGTAAAGCTGGTAGCCCAGGAGTTACAGTATCCTTGCTGCAATACTGGCACTCATCACTTTTTGGCGTCGTTGCCGGGGAGGTGTATGAGTAGAATGTGATTACTACTTCCTTTTCTTCTATTTCTAGTCTCCAATTTTCTACCATTAGTTTATTTCTGCAAAAGTAATCAAGTAGCTTCCTTTCTTTTAGTTGTCACTATCTTCTTTCCTTTCCATTCTACAAGTAGAATTTCAATTTAGCAAGTAGATTTTTCTATCAGTATTTTTCATTCAATCAACAATTTCATTTCTTCAAAATACTTTCCAGCTTAAAAAAATCTTATAAAATCCAACCCAAAAACATTTCCTTTCATGCCTCATAGGAATAGGGACAATTTAGGGAAATTCTTGCCAAATACCCCCACTGCATCCAACAACCAACCTTCTCTCTTCTTTGGTGGCTGTGAATTGGAGGAACCTTTAGGTGAGAAACCTGACATATTTGAAGAACTTACAGGGGAAGAAGAAGAAGAGGAACCCATTCCTACTGAACCAATGGCTGAAAACCGAAATGAGAGAGGGAATAGAGAGAGAGTTGAGGGTGCCTTCCCCATCAGGGAAACCAACAGGGACACTAAGATGAAGAATATAAGCCGCTCTGCCCTATGTCATTTCCATGGCCTAACCACAGAGGACCCCGACACTTTCCTATTTGATTTTGTTGTTATATGTCGAACCTATGACTATACAGATGATGAGAAAAACTTAAAATTGTTTCCATCTACCCTCAAGGATGCAGCATTGCGCTGGTTCATGGGTATACCTAGAGATAACACCACAACTTGGGCTCAGTTGCAGTAGGATTTTAACAACAAATATCAGGACTACTATAGGCCAAAGGATATTAAAGAAGAAATTTTTAGGATGACCATGGGCCATGATGACTTCTTAGAAGACTACAAAGAAAGATTCAAACTCAGTTACAAAAGGGCCAAGTGCACACTTGAACCCGAGTCACTAAAGCTAGTCCTGCTCAGAGGAGTAAGGGAAGATCTTCTGGATACGTTACATTTGTTAGCAAGAGGAGATATCTACCAATTACCCTATGAGGATATCAATACTACCTTTAGAAACCATTCTAGGGTAGCTAGGAGAAAGGATAGGAGTAGTCAACCTATGGCCAGTACATCATCTTCCAACTCATCCATCAAGGGTGAAATTGGAAATATGTTAGAAGATTTCAAAAGTGAGATGCTGCAAACCCTTGCCTTACAATTAGATACCGTAAACATCAAAAGGAAGAAAGAGGAATCCCAGAGAGCCCTATCCATATTTACCCAGACTCAAAGTTGTATATCAAGGCGCTGAAGTGGTCACCGAGCAGCTTTGCTACATCAACCAAAGGAGACCTCCTGGGCCTAGACCATACCAACAGGGTATGCAAGGGTCATCCCATGCATATTACAAACCCAACCAAACCACAACTATACCTTCTTGGGGACCCCCTGCTCATCCTTTCTGGTCTACATTCCCTCCTTGGTCCTATGCATCTCAGTATCATTTTTAGCCAGCCAGCTAGTCATTTCAACCTTACGCTCTGCCACAACCACAATGGAGTCCACCACTCTCAGGGTGGAGGCCCCAGTACAACAATGCCCCAGCTCTATTGCCTCCACCACCTACCCAACCACAACTCCTACACTCTACTCCACTCAGGAAACCCTAGATGCCTACCCAGCCAAATTTGAATGCAAACAATAGGCAGGCTCAACAAGTATACAGTGGAGAGACATCATACCCAGCTTATGCTGTAGAAATCCAGGATATCAACCTAAGATATGGGAGAATTCTCCTAGATAACCAACCTCCCTCTCCACATAGGTTGAGGAAGAAAGAGAGGAAAGAAACCTTAAAGTAAATCCACCCTTTCCTGATAGATTAGCCCAACCACTCCAACCTACCCAAACAGAAACTGAACTTCTGGGAGAACTGAAAAATCTATGTGTAAAGATCCCCCTTCTCCAACTAATAAAATATATCCGCATTTACAATAAGTTGATTAAGGAGAAGTTCTTCAAGCATCCAGGAAGAAGAAAAAAGGATGCCCCTACCATTAATGTCATTGGGCAGCTGTCCGAATTAATGTTGGGGCAGGTAATATGTCTGAAATATTTGGACCCTGGAAGCCCTATAGTAGATGTGCACATCAATGGCACCATCGTCCCACACACTCTGATTGATCTTGGGGCTGCCATTAATGTGATGACCAAGGACACCATGCTCAAGCTCAACCTCCAAGGGTCATTGAGGAAGACCACAACAGTTCTACAACTTGTAGACCGTTCCAAAGTCACCTCTGAGGGAATTGTGGAGGATGTAATGGTCTCCATTGACTCCTAGGAGTACACTACAGATTTTCTAGTTCTCCAGCCTAAGGCTAAACTTACTTGCTATCCTCTCATCCTTGGGAGGCCATGGTTGGCCATAACTGATGCTTACATTAGCTACAGAGTTGGGAATATGACCATAAAAAATGAGCATATACCAAACAGTTAGTCCTATACCCTCATGCTCAACCTTCTCTAGAGCATGATTTACCTTTATGGTTGGAGGAGGAGGAAGAAGATGAGGTTTATTCTGCCCAACTTTATGCTTTGGAAGCAACCATAGGAGGAGGACAACAAGATGAGGATGACTTAATTGAACACCTGCTCCAAAGTCCAACTCTTGGTTCATTACCATTAGAAGAAGAAGTAAGGAAAACCCAGAACAATCATCCAATTGACTTATGCTTGGCTGATTCCAACCCACTCCATGTCAAAACCATAGAATTTGGCCCAGAGAAAACCTTGAAAATTAATCCATCTCTTTCTACTCTCGAAGAGGAAAAGCTATGCAACATGTTGAGAGAAAACCTAGAAGCCTTCGCTTGGAGTTACAAGGAAATGAAGGAAGTACACCCCTCAGTGTGTACTCACAACATATACACCAAAGAAGGTTGCAAGCCAGTCCAACAACCACAAAGGAGGATGAAGCCAGCTCTTAAAGATATAGTCAAAGAAGAACTGCAAAAATTGCTAGATGCAGGATTCATTTAACCTGTCTCCAACAGTGAGTGGGTCTCTCCTTTAGTGATAGTTCCCAAGAAAAATGGTAAGTGGAGGATTTGTGTTGATTACAGGGAGTTGAACAAAGCCACAAAGAAGGGTCATTTTCCCCTACCCTCCATCGACTATGTGCTCGATGACCTGGTAGGAAAAAAGACTTTTTTGTTCCTAGATGGATTCAGTGGGTACAACCAAATCCAAATATGCCCAGAAGACCAAGATAAGACTACTTTCACCTACCCTTGGGGTACTTTTTCCTATAGGATCCTTCCTTTTGGCCTATGCAATGGTCTTGCCACTTTCCAGAGAGCAGTCTTGAGTATTTTCGCTGAATTAGTACATGATGACGTGGAAATTTATATGGATGATTCTACACCTTATGGTTGTGATTTTCAAGAAGCCCTGACAAACCTAGGCAAAGTATTACACAAATGCATTGAAATGAACCTATCTCTCCATCCAGAAAAATGTGAATTCTTAATGACTGAAGGGACTGTGCTAGGTCATTCAATATCGCAACAAGGATTGCAGGTGGACCCAAACAAAATAGCAATTATCCAAATGGTCCCACCTCCACAAAAGAAGAGAGATGTCAGGAGTTTGTTAGGGTTAGATGGATACTACCATAAGTTCATAAAAGACTTTAATAAGTTGGCCTCTCCTTTATTTGGGTTGTTGGCCAAAGATTTTGAGTTTATATGGTCAAAAAGCTATCAAGAGGCGTTAGACATTTTAAAGGGTAAGTTAACCATGGCACCAATTCTCCGAGGCCTGAACTGGGCCCTCCCCTCTCATATTGATGTTGATGCCTCACACAAAGCCACAAGAGCAGCCTTAGGTTAGATAGAGGAGAAATTTCCCTATGCCATCTATTTTATCAGTAAGAACCTATCAAAGGCTGAGCTAAATTATACTGTGGCCGAAGGGGAACCCCTGGATGTTGTGCATTCATTAAACAAATTTAGGCATTACATTACAGGCTATCAAACATTTTTGCATATTGACCATGCCGTAATAAAATATTTAATGAACAAACCAGATGTGAATGCTAGAATTATAAGATGGTTTCTTTTATTACAATAGTTTGATTTAACCATTGTTGATAAGCCTGGTAAGGAAAATGTTGTTGCAAAATTTCTATCTAGGATGAATCTACCTGTAGGTGAAGAAGGAATGGTGGATGACTAGTTACCAGATGAGCACTTGTTTGCTATTTTAGTTCTCTCTCCATGGTTTGTTGATATAGAAAACTATTTGGTATCAGCACAGTTCCTACCAAACTTGCCCTCCAAAGAAAGGAGAAAGATAGTTAGGAAAAGCGCCCCCTTCACCTAGATTGGGGGCAATCTTTTCAAACTTGGCCCAGGTCAAATCTTGAGAAGGTGTGTAAAGGAAGAGGAATTTTTGACATCCTTCTGACCTGTCATGATGGGCCTTGTGGAGGTCACTTTGCAACAAAGAGGACAACATTCAAAGTATTACAAGTAGGCTATTATTGGCCCACTCTTCATCAGGATGTTAAAAAGTACATTAGTCAGTGTGATCGGTGCCAGAGGATGGGAAATCCTACTCCAAGAGATGAAATTCCCCTACAACCTCAAGTGACTTTCCAGCCATTTGACAAGTAGGGCAGGGACTTCATTGGGCCTATCAACCCTCCTTCAAAGAAAAAATAGTACATTATTGTGTGCACTGATTATTTGACTAAGCGGGCTGAAACTAAGACAATTAAGGCAGCAACAAAAGAGAAGGTGGTTGAGTTCCTAAGGGAGAATGTATTCTAAAAATTTGGGTACCCTAGAGAGCGCTACTAATAGACCAAGGCAACCAATTTACCTCCAACATGATTGAAGAACTACTCAGCCATCACAAAATCAAGCATAGGACCTCCACTCCCTATCATCCATAAGCTAATGGGCAAATGGAGGTGACCAATAGGGCACTAGAAAGCATATTAACCAAGGTAGTGAGCAACAACAGGAAGTATTGGGCAAAGAGACTAGTTGAGGCTACCTAGGCCTATAATACCACTTGGAAGACCACCACCGGATTTACACCCTATAAGCTGGTCTATGGGAAAAAGGCTTTGATGTCCATTGGTTTTGAATATAATACATTGAGGATGGAATCCCAACTAGATTTGGATCTCATTCATGCACAAAAAGATAGATTGTTCCAATTGAATGGCTTCGATGAATTCAGAATGCAGGCCCTCCTACATATCAATATAATTCAGCTTCAAAGGAAGATCTGGGATGATAAACATATTAAGGAGAAGAAATTTCAAGAGGGTAATTGGGAATTGTTATATGATTATAGGTATAAATAATTCAAGGGAAAGCTAAGGACAAGATGGCTCGGACCTTATGTGGTGGTGAGATGCCAAGATAATGGTTTAGTGTAAATCAGAACTATAGATGAAGAAGCCATTCCATTGCTTGTCAATGGACACCGATTGAAAATGTACAAGAGGCCTTTATCAAAGAAACAGTTCATTTGACAATATCGATAAAACAGTGATGATGGTAGAGTAGGTTCCAGATCCTCCCTCATCAGGTCATTGAAAAAGAAAAAAGAATAAGGACTCATGTGAAAACCTTCGTGAGGCACCTGAGTCCCATCTTTGGGTTGAAAACCTCGTAAATCATCCCAATGATGGAAAAAGAAAAAAAGAAAAAAGATGAACAAGAAGATCCCTGGGTGAAAACCTTCCTTGAGGCAGCCAGGGAAAACATCTAGGGTGAAAACCTCTCTGAGGCAACCTAGGTGTTTTTCAAAAAAAAAGAAAAAAGAGAAAAAGATATAATTGGTATTTGCAGGTGGACGAGAAAGATAGTCAAGGAGAAAAAAGAGGATCCAAAGGGAACCCTGCCTCACATATATCCATATCCTCCACTCCTTACCATGTGACACTCCATAATTTCTATCATTTTCCACTCCACTGCTTCAATTTATGCGTAGACTGTGTTTTCTACAGGATCCCCTATATTCCTACAGGATCCCCTGAAAACCTACAGCATGATCTTGTAGGAATTACAGTGACCTGGAAAACCTACAGGAAGAAATCTAAAGGCACATGGTAGGTTTGTTAGGCCCCTAAAATTCATCCTAAACATGACCTAATCCCTCACCTTGTCCATTATCATCATCCCTACAATCACCATCCAAATAAAAAAGAGATCAGTTTTTGCTAGTTATGAAAAAAAAAAGAAGGAAAAACAGAGGAGAGTAAGAACATTACCTGAATGTCCCTGGCCCCATACACACTCCTACTCCCTTTGTCCATTCATTTCACCATCCTCACAGCCCTAGCCAGTAGCATGATTAATAAATTCTAAGGGAGAAGTAGCTATAGGACATCCTATAGGAAATCCTGTAGCAGCCTATCCCACAGAATGCCAATCATTAGCAACAGGTCTTCACTAGGACGATCCAAGAGCTCCACAACAACAAAAACATCAGATCTTCAGTCACAGACACCTGCAAAAGCAAAGAAACCATAAGTAGATGACAAAAGAAGGAAGAAGAATGACCATGCAACAAATAAACAACGTAGCACCTCTGATATTCGACAACTGCAGCATGGCATCGAAACCACAGGTAAGTATCTCTCTCACTCACTCATATGCATCATGTGATCAAAAGTTGTAAGGGTTACGAGATAGTTGTTTCATAAGTGAAAAGGTGGCCAATTAACTTGGCCACCTTCATTCAATCATCACATGCAATATCGGGTGTCCTCTCACATGTGCCTGCAGTCAACTCAAAGACAGAATAGCAGTAGGACAAGCAGTGGTTAACTACGGATCTATGAGGTGGGAGTTGATTATGAGGAGTGGAAATGATGAGGTGGTAATGGGGACCAACAGTCGAAAAATGGAAACGTACCTCTACTACCAACACACCACCTCACCTCGAAACACCATAAAGGGAAATAAAACATTGTTTGCTTGCATTCATGCATTCCACCTCCTCGAAACTCCCTCACTCATGTTGCTCTCATAAATCTGGCCATCCATCAGAAGCAAGATCCATTGTTCTGCAAGAGAATTTCTACAGGAGCATGCACAGGAATTTCTACAGGAGCAGTCTACAGGATACATAGAGGCAGTCTACAGGATAGGCAAAGAAGAGTTGAAGAGGGGATATCATAAGAATTGTCCACTGCCACTATTCTAAGGAGGTAGGATCTAAAAATCCATCCCCATTTACAATCAAATGAACTAGAAATGCTCTAAAATATAGTGAATTTAGCAACTGTGGGAGGTGAATTACATACATAGTAAACTTTGTTTTCCTCCTGAATTTAAATTTTTTGTTTCAACCCTCTCATTTTCTCCTCAAACCTCATAAGCAAGATGACAGGAGGGTTTAATAGGAGAGAACCCACAAACATTGTGAGGATACAACAACACCCCCAAGTTCTTGAAATCTTTACAAGCCACAACTGGATGGGGGTTTTTTGAAAAATTCATAGGGTATGATGATGAGGTGGCTCAAGTATTTGCTCATTCCCTCACCCCACATAGAAGAATCCATGCCACTGTTATAGTTAGAAATCTCACTATAGATCTCACCCCATATCTCATCAGTAGGGTCACAACACTTCCCCTAGGAATTCCATAGAGAAAAGAAGACAAAGTAGAAAGTCAGGTGGCAAAAAGGAAATTCCTTTTAGAAGGTGAAGAACCCACAAAGGATAAAAATAGAGTAAGGAGGGATAGTCTTCCATACCCATTGAGTGAGGTAGGATACCAACTTATCAAATATATCTCATGCGAGGGTAGATACAGTGCTTTTTATGGCTACCACTTTAGGATCCTTGAAGAATTAAGATTTGGGGTAGAGACACCAATTCACCGAAGACTCAACATACCCTATTTCTTGATGCAATCACTCATAGACTCCAACAACAAATTAAAGGAAGGGAATTCCCAACAATTGGCTTACCATGGGTTGATCAAGATCCTCATTAAGGATGACCTCCAAAACCTCAGGATCCCCATAACATGGTCAGTCTTCAGAGACTTTCCAGCAGAGGATGACATCAAAAACCTCACCTATGATGTTAGTCCTTTTGTCAGTGAGGAGGAGGTAAAGCAAGAAGAAGAAGATAAAGAGCTAGATGGGGATGAGATGGATAAAGAAGAAACTAATACAAAGGAACATGATGAAGCAGAAGAATAAGAGGGAGAAGAGTAGGAGGATGATGGTGAAACATTGGCGGAAACTAAGGAAGAAATTGATGGAGATGAGGAAGAACAACAAGAGGAAGAAGATAAGAAAAATAGAGAGGAAGAAGGCATTGAAATAAAAGGGGAAGACCACAAGGAGGAGTCACCTAGGGTGTCTCTAGAGGCCCCTGAGAGGGAGGCAATACCCGCCCTCACTACTCTCAGCACCCCAGTCAAGCAAAAAGGGAGAGGAAGGAGGCAAACCCCTCTATATTTCAGAACAAGAAAGAGCACAAGAATAAAACAAGGGAAGCCACAAATATCAACACAAATCCCTATTGAGATTGAATATTCCCCTACACCAAGAGACGAAATTCCTTCCCCTAAGTCACCAATTACATATGTAAGGAGGCCTAATACTAGATCAACTTCCTTAAAGGGTAAGGCCATCCTACAAGATCCACAGCAAAACCTACAAGAAGAAAAAATAGTCCTATAGGATACTCTGCAAAAACTACTGGAAGCATAGAAATTGGAAAGCAAGGTAGGGGAGCAATAAGAAACAAAAGTGGAAGACCCTAAAACAAAGGAACCAAGTCCCCAACCTAACCTAGACTCCTACTATCAGCTTATTGAAGGAGGTAGGGTGATACCTGAAAAATTTGCCATCCAATTGTTTTTTGAACTTCAGAAGGAGAGGGCCAGAACCCACCAATGGATGCAAATCACCAAGTCAAAAGGGGTGGAAGACATTGGGCACATGGAAAAGAAGCTCAAAGAAATGGTCAAAGAGATAAGTGGCTTAAGGTATAGAGAAGCAGTGATGAGAGATCAACTTGAGAGGCAAAATGCATGGCTAAGGGGACAACTGTAGGAAAGGGAGAACCAACTAGCATGTATGGCCAACCTCTCCTTAGAGGCCATCTAGTGTAGGATGCCATCTAAATCCTATGCTCTTTACCTTAAAGAACAATGGTTGCAGTTTTAGATTAAAACACTAGCAGAAAGGGGCACCATGCCATTTCGGGACTACAGGCAGTTTATTGATCTTTGTGATCAAAGTACACTAGAGGATATGGCCAAAATGGCTGAGTTCTACTTCCACAACATGGCCCTCACAGACACGAATGTTTGGGATCCTAATGCCAAGCTAGGAGATCTACAATTAATGGATTTGGAATCATGGATGAACCATGAGGAGTCAAGGGCTGTAGAGATGAAAAGAATATTGGCTAGAGAGAAAAATGAACCCCTTTTCATCAGATTCAAACAATCAAATCCCATGGCCCTAATCAACACCCATAATCTGATTGGAAATGATCCTCAACTGTCACCTAGATATCTTGCTGCCCAAGAGCAAGCAATTTCACATTTTAAAGATATGTTTAGGCTACTAGGAGATGATAGTATACATGTCTGCCTAAGGAGATGGAACACACTACCACACAGCTTGAAGATCAGGGAATATCACTCCCATCAAAGGTTGAGAGAGGTACTCAATAGGACACCTATGTATAAGCAATCAATGCAAAGGTTAAGGTCAATTGGATAGGCCTAAAACTTAGTCCACCACCACTCCTAGGGATGCTAGAAGGTAAAAAAGAAGAAGTGGGAAAGAGGCAGTGGGAAGAAGTAGAAAAGAAAGCAGGCTTCTATGAACAAGAAGAAGAGACCACAACAGAGGCATGGGATGTCAGAGAGGCTACCAGAGCCATGAAGGACATGGACATTGACTAAGATGCTCAAAGGATAAGCAACACTTTCAGTAGGGAGGTGACGATGAGCCTCATCATTAGGTAATTATATGGGCCTTAATTCACCTCCTAGAGTAGTCAAACCAACTATTCTCACAACTTATTGCATACTTTTGATTATATTTTGTTTATGAGATGAGTTAGAGTCATATATTTTTCTTTGTTGTCTAATATGCATTTAATGCAGGATTAAAGGATAAAAGCAAGGAATTTTGGCAAAGACCTTGGTCAAGACTTGAATGGGACAAGGGAGAGGAATTATAGGAGGTAAATCCTCCTCATTTACTACCCTTCCATTTGAATATTCCTCCATCAGCTCGGAGTGCAAACAACCAAATCATGAGGACTAGAAGGCAGCCGAGCAAGTGAAAGACAAAGCACTAGTTTATCTCGAGTTTGGGATCCAAGCCTCCCTAGTTTTAAGGAAGTTGTTGGAGACTTCATATGTATAAGTTGAGAGGCCTAGGACCTCAGTAGGATTTGGATTTTTGATTGTAAAATTCTACTCTATTTTCAAGCTACAAGATTTGGGACAATTTTGATGTAATCCATTATTTTGATAATAAAATTGAGTTTTGTTTTGAGCCAGAACTGAGTTATCTCAGAGGGTTGAAGCTCTTGGGTTAGGGCCAAACCCTAGTAGCCAAGGATCCTCTTTATTGTACATGTATGTTAGCATAGATTCATAGTTTGATTGTTCATTTTCTTAAGTAGTTGCATTTCCATTACAACAGTGTATATTAGATTGGTTGTCTACTAGTTTGCTTCAATTTGTGCCTTCTTTCAGTTAGCAGGTTAGCAAGGAGAAAAAGGATCACCACAAGGTTGTTGGCAGTTTCCTCGGCCTCACTTCCTCCCTCCGGGACCATGACTTGAGGAAGAGACCCTTCAGCAGCCCCAAAAACACAGATTTCTAGTTCTTGCATGAGCTTTGGAGTTTGTTGTCTTGATTCAGCATTTGGTTCATTTCATTGTCATCTTTTTTCATTACTCTATTTTTGCAATAAGATCTCACTCATGTTCTCATTTCCTTCAGCACTTTCTTCATGCATAATATGGGCAATTGATTCATGCTTTTCTAGTTTATGAAGATGTATCTTGTTGCATAGTTCTTGAAAGACACACATGTTTTAAGCATTGTAGGTACTTCAAGAAGAGGTCTAGACTTCATCACTAACATCCATCTCCCACCTCATCAACCTTAACCCTCTCTTGTTCCACCATCACCCTCACTAGTTTTTTTTTTCCTTTTTCATTGAAATCCCTCTAGACACATTGAGTAGATCTAGCCATCTCTTCTCCTGGATATTGACTCCTGAGTTTTCCTAGACCTTATAAAACCCTATCCCACACCTCACACACCTTTTTCTAGCTTCCCAACACGTCCAACACCTCACAATTAGCTCTTTTTTGTATCCTGTAGGTTTCCTGTAATTCCTACAGGATCATCCTGTAGGTTTCCAGTACATCCTGTAGGTTTTCTTGAAATGGCCTGTTTTGAGGCCGAATTGATGGGGAACCTCTATGAAGTCAGAAAAATCCTCCTAGGACCCTTCCACCTCATCCAATCACTCCATAAGCCTTTTAGCCATCCTCAACCACCTTCCATCCACATGTCACATCCACAAGAACAATTACATTGCATGCTTGATTTTACCAAAAAAAACCCATTAGTATGGTTTGATGCTCTTTACTTCTGTAACTTATATACCAACATTAGGTTAGTGTTGATTTAACAATTCTACTTAGCATAGCTGTTTAAATGGTTAATTAGGATATGGTGTGATTTAGCATTACATGTTGTTTTCCTCATTACTGCAATAGAGTAGCTCTCTTAGAATAGATTTTCTCTTCTTCCATCAAAGAATCAAGCTTCTTCTGACTCTATAGAAGTCTGGCTTAGAACCCCCAGGGTCTCTTGCGAGATGAACAGTGACAACAACAAGGACCTTCACTTTTACTTATGGATATAACACTGTCACCTCCATGTTTTAATGAACCTCGGGTTGATAAGTAAAGCTAGTAGCCCAGGAGTTGCAACATATGTTATAGACATTTTTGGGCCCTACAACCCCAAGCATGAAATGTCCATAAACTAAGGGCTCCTAAGTCCCTAAAAGTGTTGTTCTAACCCCTAAAGGAACAAGGTCAACAGATTACAGCTTCTTCCAGAAGTTCTCCTTGAAAAACTGATCAGAATTGGTCAAAACAGGATCATTTCAGCTGCTCCACTGGCTAAGTGCGTTGCATCTCACCTAAATACACTGTGTGGGTGCGTTGCATTTCAAAAATCCCTTCTATGGGGTGCGATGGGCGAGAAATGACAAATGGAAGCTTCCAGAATCTTCTCATGTGACACTTGCCTCACTGAATTCGACCAATGATGAGTAAGAGACCTTCAGTCTCCAAGTGGAAGCAAGAATTATCAGAGAGAAGACACTAATCAAATCACAAGCTGACTCATCCCCCTTATAGATATCTATATATGGATCCCTCATCCCAGAGATCCGGAGGCTGGAATTTTGCATATTGTAAGGAATTGTTGTTGGTTTCTTTTGACAAACATTAGATTGTTGGGTGATCTAAGCTTTGCTTGAGGTGAAGAGGGGCTTCTTTGCTGGGAGGTTGATGCTGGGTCAGAACAACTGGTTGTAACTCCTCTTGGCTCTTTTCTTGTTTATCAATAAAAGCTATTCGAGTTTTCCTCCATGCTTTTGTGTCATTGATGCTTGCTACTTTTGTATGGTCAATTCACATCTGATCCTAGATTGTTTATGATTGTAGATCAATGTCTTTGTATAGTGCTATGCTTCTGTGATCTTACAGGTACTTTGTGAAGATGGGCATGCAAGGGAGCAGGTAGCTGAGGACTATCAAAGAAGAGAGGGATCAAATCAGGAGATTAGCGCAAGACAGAGGTTGGTCTTTCTGTTCCTCTCTATCTATAATTCATAAAGGAAAAATGAAAGTAGCTTTTCTCTGTTTGTTTCTAAGGCAGCTGTCACACCTTAGCGGGATAGAGCAGTTCTATATAGACACTTTTCCCTGTAACAACATCCTTGCTGCAATACTGGCGCTCATCATGTACTAGATTCAAAATGAAAAATTATCCTCATTGAAGCACATGGAAGAGTTGATGGGGGAAATTATACCAGAAGAGTGGCTACGCAAAATGTCCTATGAACTAGGCTATGGTAGGCAACTATGCACAAGGATTCCAAGGAATATAGGGCATGCAATACCTGGTAGAGCACTAGGAGGCCATCACGAAGGGATGAATTGCCTCTGAGCCTGCAAGTTTCGTTACAGGCATTCGAAAAATGGGAAATATATTTTGTAGGCCCTAATCACCCACCAGGAAAGAAGATAGGAGCAGGATACATTATCACAACGACAAAATACTTGACTAGGTGGACTGAGGCGCAACCCATGAAGGATTGCAATGTGGTTATAGTTGTGAATTTTATATCTGAATACATTTTGTCTAGGTTTGGTTGTCCTAAGATTTTGATAAGCAATAGGGGTTAACATTTCATGAATGAAACAATAGCCGTTTTTCTTGAAGATTTCCATATGTATCATGAAAAAAGCACACCGTATCATCTTGAAGAAAATGGCCTAGTCGAATCCTTTAATAAAACCCTGGAGAATGCTTTGATGAAGATCTGTAATGCAAATAGGAACGATTGGGATGTGTGCATACCAACTGTTCCTTGGGCATATAGAGCTACATGTAAGAAGTTGAATGGACAATGATGCCAATGGAGTATATCGTGCCCAGTTTGTATATTTCTGTAGTCACAGAGATGGCTAATTGGAATATCATGGAGGAATGCCTCATGCAGATAATTAAGTGGGAGGGAGATCGCTTCTAGGCAGGTTTTCATCAGCAGCTGTAGAAGGCTAGGGAAAAGGCATGGCATGATCACCAAATTAAGCAGTGCACCTTTAAAAGTGGAGCTTTAGTATTGATGTATGATAACAAGTTTACAGAGTTTCCAAGAAGGTTCAAATGCATTGGTTGGGACCATTCATCGTCAAGGAGATTACGGGTCGAGGTGTAGTTCATCTCGCAAAGCTAAACGGAGAGTTATTTCTAGGAAAAATTAATGGGAGCCGATTGATGTTGTACAGGGGTGATCCCACCCCTGCGCAATGACTATATGAATGCGGGAAGTTTTAGTACTTTAGGAAATTGCAAGGAAGTGCGGGACTATAAACTACACTGCCAGAATGCTAGTTTGGCAAAGCAAATGGGTTGCACGATGATTAGAAGAAAGGTGCAAAGGGGAGTTGTGACAAAGGAGTTGCACTACCACAGTGGGTCCCATGCAGCCTGGCCAGAAAGTAACCATTGAAAACATTGTAGATGAATGAATGACTATTTTTGCGTTAAAGGAAGTGGGGGGCAGCGTTTAAGGAGCATATCTTTGGAAATATGCCACCAAAAGAGAATTAATGAAGGAGATATGGAGGGAACAGATGGATTTGAATTCAAAATGGGCTATAAATATTTCATCCCACTCCACATTTGAACACTTTCCTTGCAGAAAAATTACCTTCAGCTCTTGTGCTCTAGTTTGTGCCAAGATGATTGTTGGATGTTTGGAGGGGATTGGAAGGAGATACGACAGAAGTTTTCGCAACAAGGACTTGTGTGGGAGGTGGATTTACCTGAGTGGTAGAAGGAAATATTCTGGGAGAGAATGAATGCAACACAACCCTTACCTACCACAACACCCCAGTCATCAATGCCTAAACCCACTTCCTTCGCAACAGGAGAGAAGAAGCAAAAGAAGCCACAACAAGTGTCACTGCGACAATCTCCATGCAAAAAACTAATGGAGATTAGACAAATGGGTTAGATGGACAAGAGCAAGAATTCGATGGAACTCTTGGATTTAGATGAGTAAGAATTGAATATAGGGTTTGAATATATTAATGTAGACAAAGCAGTGATGATTACTCAGCTACCACCTTCTGTACCCCTTAGAAAATCCACCACCAAAGTGACTAAGGACCTAGATTCAGAGAAATACAAGGTCTTCACACCATTTTTTCTGGAGGATGTACCTATGGAGGGTGATTTGTTGTCTCGGGTACCATTTTTGAATATGGAATACTGAGACCTAGGTGATCATGCATAGTTCCCATAGTTGGAACCCAACAAATCTTTGAAGGAGGTATACTATGAGGAGTCCGCTGTTACACTGCTTGAGCCAATGAAGTGTGTGGCAAAAATTGACCACGCAAGATTACTCAACACATTGTGGGTGCCAGACTTTAGCCGCAACATCATTAATAATATCTGTGTGCGTCAACTGCTAGGTTGGTTTTGCTGACTGAGGTTGTCATTGATGTCAATGTGGCAATATTCTGGATACTAAAGGATGACATGAAGCCAAGGGGATGTAGAGTAGATTCATGAAGAGACAGGGGCAAGGCCATTAGGATAGCCAAGCCATAAGCAAAAGGAGTTACTAGAGGAGCCATATCGGAAGAGCGCTGCATGTAATACATGTCCACGAAGAACCTACATGAGCAGCCACATATATACATACATACATATATATCTATATATATATATATATATATATATATATATATATATATATATATATATATATATGCCAAAATAGAGTTAATGGAGCTACAAGAGAAAACAGAGCAAGTAGAATAGAGCATACATATATGCCATATATATGCCAAAGAAGAGGAGCAAACAGGAGTAGACAGAGCCACCAGAGGAGCAGATGGAGATGAGAGGAGCTAACAGAGCACCACCACAGGAGTGATATATATGTATATGTCAGATATATATGGCAATGAAGAGGAGCAGACAGAGCCAATGGAGGCATGAAAATAATTCATCGAAGAGCTTATATGCATGCAGGTAACAGCTATAAAAAGCCTTTAGATGCGTAAAGAAATTAAGGAGCACGGTCTTAATGGTGGGTAGACGAACTAAATGGAGGAACGAGCCTAACCGTTAGATTGCGCAGATGGACGATAAATACAGCACGATAGGCAAATCCAATGGTCACGGGGTGTGGAAGATGCATAAGGTTTATCGGGTGGGGAGAGCAGGCTTAAGAGGTAAGCGGTAATGCTCGCACCACCCTTGGGAGTCAAGTGGTATTCATACATGGGATCGCGATTCCATTAGAACTGTGATGTGTGGTGGCAAGGAACGGTTGAAAAGCACTTTATCGCGAGTTAACGCGCGGGCCGTTCATGGGATCAGGAGGAGCGAATGTCGTCGGATCGCCTGATGAATGATCGGAAGTTAGGTTTAACTTCACATGTTTTTTGACTGATGTGATAGGAGAATGACATTAGAGTGTGTCAAGTGGACCATTGCAATCATCGATAATGATTATCCCATCAGGAATTTGGAGCAGAAGTCATACAGTGGTAAGCGGCCCCTTTGTGATCGCTGATAACGATACATATATATGCGGACCCATCGCAACATTGCAATATATGTTAATCTATTATCGCATCCACCCATCACAATGCTACACAGAGGGTTGTCCGACCAGAAGCACCGATTGCAATAAAGCATGTGGACCCAATTAAACATTATAACATGGCTTAATATAATATCACATCCAGTGGTGTATCGGCTATCGGCCATCGGTGATGTCATGAGCCCGATGTATAAAGGACTCCTAGAAGTCTTGAATGCCAATTGCGATTACAAGAGCGGACTCGATGTTATATTGCGATTTGGCTTAATGTATTATCGCATCCATCAGCCATCGGCCATCAACCATATGCTGTGACTGCCGATTACGATTTCACTGTGGACCTGACATAGGTATAGATACGGGTGCAATGATCCTTGAAGTTCACCCTTTAGCACTTTCACCTATTTTTGCTCATATTTCTTGTGTAATTGATATTTGGCCTGTGCGGGGTTTGGAGGCAGAAATGTAATACAATAACGCTCCCGATAGTTTAGGAGGCTGAAATAATGTCGATGATGATTGCAATCAGGACGTGGCAGGTCCGTTAAATAATGCCATCCCTGTGTATGCCTGCTATCATGAGAAAACAAGAGCGCTGTTATAGTTTTCTGAATATGTGTCCTCTGCGTATGATTCAGTTCTTGCCATTGATTCAACGTGTCTTGTGAGCACGAATAGACAGAGGACACCGAAAGATGGGAAGCTGAAGAAGCAAGCGAGCACAGAGGAAATGACAGCGAGCGTTGAGGAAGTCTAAGAGGCGGTGTAAGAGGAAACAAATGGACAAAAGAATGAGGAATGCATAAAACAGTAAAAACACAGGACTGTGGTGACCGTTGGAGTGGTGAATGTTGTTGAATGTTGTTGAACATTTTTGTGGAAAATAAGCTGGAGGAGATAGAGGGAGCGAGAGGATCCAGTAGAACAGAAAGAGGGCTGAAGAGCCAATAGGACAACTGACAGTCGAAGGGGAGAAGTAGCCAGCAGAGAACATAAGCTTGAACATAAAGTTGTTCTTTATGTAGAGCTTAGTGCAGCTAATAGTAGACTGACTAAAGCTGTGTGAAGACATTATCAGAAGTCATGAAGGGTACTGGACACTCTGTGTGGGAAGTATGAAGAATTGGGAAGACTACTTCATAAGAATACTGGCTATCATTGATGCTGTAGCTTGGAGACTACAGAGAAGATGTAAATAGACAAAACTCAGCAGATAAGAGTTCTGAGAGCAAAAGATTATTATCAAAAGTGCCTTGACAAGATTGGATTAGAACCCTTGGGGCTGGTGCCTCAAAAGTGAGAAGGATTAGAGTCCTTTGGGTTAGTACCTTAGAAGTCAGTAGGATTGGAGTCCTTGGGGTTGATGCCTCAGAAGTAGGAAGGATTGAAGTCCTTGGGAGTTTGTGCTCCTAAGTCCAAGATTGGTGTCTTGGCGAAATAGAGTTGGTGCTTTGGAGGTTGGAGCCTCACCAAAGTCCAAGTTGGAGCTTGGCAACTGATTGTAACCATCTATATATTGTATCTATTTTACCGCACAGTTTATATTAATAAAATCATTTATTCTTGTTGTTCATCTTGTGTTCTGAATATATATGTTTTAACTGGTAAAACAATAGTGGGAAAAAGAAATACTAATTCACCCCCCCCCTCAGTATTTCCAACAATTGGTACTAGAGCTAGTACATTCATTCAAAGCTTAACAGCTTGAAGGTCGACATTTAGAACACAAATGGCGAGGTCAAGGAAGAAAGTCTCCAATCCTCCTAACGATGTCTCTCCCTCTACTACTAAAATAGAAGACAATCAATTTGATGAGGCTCCAAGGCTCAATGGGAACTTTAATATATGGGAAGCAAGAATGAGGAATTTCTTATAGACTCAAGACATTGAAATCTGGAAATCAGTGATTGATGATAGCAGGATGGATAAAGAATCCAAGGAGTACAATGCAAAAGTAGTAAAGACAATCTTGAATGGGCTACCTGCTTCTGTAAACAACAATCTAGGAAAATATTCATCAGCAAAGGATATATGGGACAAACTTCATGACCTTCACTCAAAAGGAGCACTGACCATGACCATCAATCAAGAAGGAGATACTGAACCCATCATAGAAGCTGAAAATGAGAATGATGACATCAAGGCTAAAGCAGACCTAGAAGATGAAGAGAATGAAAAGGAATTTGTAGAAGAACTCCTCGCTCAACTTATGATTTCCATGGAAGAGATTAACAATTTGAAAAAGGAAAATGAGGCACTTAAGAATATAGCTCCAGTTGGTGACCAAGATCAAACAAGAAAGAAAGTTGACCTCATCAAGCTTCAAGTACAAGAAAGGGATGAAGAGCTTGCCAAGCTTAAGAAGGAATTTGATCAAAGTAAAAGAAAGCATCATGAAGAATTCATATCCATGACAAATCAACTAAATAAAGCAAAGAAGTAGGAAGATACCTTGTCAAGTCAACTTGAACAAAGGCACAAGAGCTTGAACAAACTTGAAGAAGAGATTGGTCAGTACAAGGTAGAGGTCTCCTCCCTTAAGTCTCAATTACAAGAAGCCAGGAAATAGGCACAAGGAGCTGAGAAGAGAATGGAGAGCAGTCAAGCAAAGAATGAAGAAATCTTCAAAATGAAGTCAGATATCATCTCCCTTAAAATAGAAGTAGATGAAGCTACTCGTAGCAAGGAAGAAACTGAGAAACAACTTGCCCAGAAGAATAATGAGTGTGAAAAATTGGAAGAAGAGGTTTTCTTCCTCAGAACAGAAGTTGAAGGGATGAACAAAATCTTGAAGAGATCTCAAGCCTTGGATGACATGCTCAGCTATCACAGATGTCCATCGGATAAATCAGGTCTCGGATATGTAGGTTAATCCTCAAACAAGAATGAAAATTCTTTAAACAAAAGAGATGTGAAGAAGTCAGAAAGAAATGGTGATGCTCCCAGCTCCAGCAAAGGCAAGGAAAAAAATGAAGGCTACAATAGAAGAAATCCTGCTCCAAGAAGAAACCTAGCTCCAAGAAGAAATGTAGATGATGTCAAAGATGCAAGAGGCAATGGTTATCATCGAAGGATCTCAAGGAAGATAGGCTTCAGAAGTTCATCAAGGAAACCTCCATCTCCCAGGTACCAAAGTTCATTTTTTGGTTATTGTTATTCTTGTACAAACTTTGGTCACATGGCAAAAGACTGTAAATCATATCATAAAGATAGATGTTATGGTCCCCAACCATCTCATAGAGATAGATGTTATAGTCTCTAACAACCTCCAAGAAAAAATTTTGCAGGTAGAAATCATGAGTTGTTATTCATGAACAATGTAGAATGCTACAAGTGTCATAACATTGGTCATATGGCACGTGATTGTAACTTAACATGGGCTCGTACACAAGCTAGAACCATGTAAAAGAAGAAAGTTACACAAGTATGGAGAAGGAAGGAAATACAATCCAAAAGTCCCTTGAGCTCTTCAGCCAACAACATATGTCATTGGCTTGAATTTTGACAATCTAAGCATTTGATGGGAAGACTCTACCAAAAGGAGATGATGCATATAGTTAGGGGGAGCCTGTGATTCTTGATCATTAGTGTTGAAGCTATTAGTGAAAGGGTCCTTATGAAGTCCTTGTTGAGCTATATTAACAATCATTCTTTGATGAAGATAATTTCTCAAGTGTACTCCATTGAAGCATATGATCCTGTAACCATTCTTTAGACCGTTGTTAAAGAAATAGGGCAAACAACCATGGTGCTATTATCATAGAAATTTATGTCTTAACTTAGGAATTTAATGTAAGAACAGATAAATTCTGGACACTAATAGAGGCAGTCTTCAAACAAACAGGTACATCTGGAATGGAGTTTGAAGTAAGAGCAACTGGCAACATATAACAAAACTGAAGCATTGCATGAAGATGCAAATCAACAGAATGTATTTAAAAGACAGTCACAGATTGGATATCTAAATCTACTAAGAGGAAATAATTAGCTGAGATATGTACAAGAACGCAAGGAAAAGATGGCTCATAGGAAGGATAATGTTGTGCAACCAAGCATAACTTAACCTGATACATACCACTTAAGAAATATAGCAACAGTAAGGTACAACCCCTCACATTTTTGTCCAAATGCAATGATGATTGAATACTAGATGGCAATAACTTAAGGGGAAGCACAGAGACGCAAAGGAACTCAGATCAGAAGAAAGATAGCAAGAAAGGCAATCTCAAGGGCATTTTCTCTTGATTTGGACTGTGAAGGCCTCTCAATGTTACCTGTGGAGACAACAATATGGATTGAAGCAAAAAAGCTTGGACATGGACACTTGGTGTATGGCCATTTGCAATCTAAATGAAAGCATTAAAGTAGACCATCCTTAAGCATTGTTGAAGACATGATAAAGCAGTTCAAAGACATGAAGAGGGAATAATGTGCAAATTGATGATAAAATATCAATCCTTCTATCTTGAGTAAAAAGAAGAAGAGCATTATGATAGGGGCAGTCATAGACCCGTGAAGATCTACCATTCATGAAGAACTGAAGCAGTTTGATAGGGGGAGTCCCAGAGCACTCCTTTACCATTGATGTCAAAGGGGTAGAGAAGAAGAATACTGCCATCAATAACAAAGAGGGAGATTGTTGACCTAAGTTGTCATTGATGTCAATATGGCAATATTCTGGATACTAAAGGATGACATGAAGCCAAGGGGATGCAAAGAAGATTCATGAAGAGACAGGGGAAAGGCCATCAGGATAGCCAAGCCATAAGCAAAAGGAGTTACTAGAGGAGCCATATCAGAAGAGCGCTACATGTAATACATGCCCACGAAGAACCTATATGAGTAGCCACATATATATATTATATATATGCCAAAACAGAGTTAGCGAAGCTACAAGAGAAAACAAAGCAATCGGAATAGAGCATACATATATGCCATATATATGCCAAAGAAGAGGAGCGAACAGGAGCAGACAGAGCCACCAGAGGAGTAGATGGAGACGAGAGGAGCTAACAGAGCACCACCAGAGGAGTGATATATATGTATATGTTAGATATATATGACAATGAAGAGGAGCAGACAAAGCCAATGGAGGCATGCGAATAAGTCATCGGAGAGCTTATATGCATGCAGGTAATAGCTCTAAACAGCCTTCGGATGCATAGAGAAATTAAGGAGCACGGTCTTTATGGCTGGTAGACGAACTAAATGGACGAATGAGGCTGACCGTTGGATTGCGCAGATGGACGAAAGATACAACACGATGGGTAGATCTAATGGTCGCGGGGCGTGGAAGATGCATAAAGTTTATCGGGCGAGGAGAGCAGGTTTAAGCAGTAAGCAGTAATGATCACATCGCCCTTGGTAGTCAAGTGGTATTAGTACACGGCCTCGCGATTCCATTAGAACTGTGATGCGTGGTGGCAGGGAATAGTTGAAAACCGCTTTATCGCGATTTAACGCACAAGCAGTTCATGGGATCAGGAGGAGCGAATGTTGTCGGATCGCCTGATGAATGATCGGACGTCAGGTTTAACTTCACATGTTTTTTTGACTGATGTGATAGGAGAACGGTGTTACAGTGTGTCAAGTGGACCATTGCAATTGCCAATAGCGATATATATATATATATACATATATATATATATATATATATATATATATATATATATATATATACATATATATATATATATATATATATATATATATATATATATATATATATATATATATATATATATATATGCGGACTCGTCACAACATTGAAATATACGTTAATCTATTATCGCATCCGCCCATCACAATGTTACACAGAGGGGTGTCCGACTAGAAGCGCCGATTGTGATAAAGCATGTGGACCCAATTAAACATTATAACATGGCTTAATATAATATCACGTCCAGTGGTGGATCGGCCATCGGCCATTGGCGATGTCATGAGCCCGATGTATAAAGGACCCCCAGAAGTCTTGAACGCCAATTGTGATTGCAAGAGCGGACCCAATGCTATATTGCCATTTGGCTTAATGTCTTATTGCGTCCATCAACCATCTGCCATTGACCATATGATGCGACTGTCGATTGTGATTTCACTGCAGACCCGACATAGGTATAGATATGGGTGCAATGATCCTTGAAGTCCGCCCTTTAGCACTTTCACCTATTTTTGCTCATGTTTCCTGTGTAATTAACATTTGGCCTGTACGGGGTTTGGAGGCAGAAATGCAATACAATAACGCTCTCAATAGTTCAAGAGGCTGAAATAATGTCGATGATGATTACGATCAGGTCGTGGCAGGTACGTTAAATAATTCCATCCTTGTGTATGCCTGCTATCATGAGAAGACAGGAGCGCTGTTACAGTTTTCTGAATATGTGTCCTCTGCATATGATTCAGTTCTTTCCATTGATTCAACATGTCCTGTGAGCATGAATAGACAGAGGAAACTAAAAGATGGGAATCTGAAGAAGCAAGCGAGCACAGAGGAAATGACAGCGAGCGTTGAGGAAGTCTAAGAGGCAGTGTAAGAGGAAACAAATGGACAGAAGAATGAGGAATGCATAAAACAGTAAAAACACAGGACTGTGGTGACCATCGGAGTGGTGAATTTTGTTGAATGCTGTTGAACATTTTTGTGGAAAATAAGCTAGAGGAGATAGAGGGAGTGAGAGGATCTAGCAGAACAGAAAGAGGGTCGAAGAACCAACAGGACAGCTAACAGTCGAAGGGGAGAAGTAGCCATCAGAGAACATAAGCTTGAATAGAAAGTTGTTCTTTATGCAGAGCTTAGTGCAGTTAACAGTAGATTGACTAAAGCTATTTGAAGACATTATCAGAAGTCATGAAGGGTACTGGACACCTTGTGTGGGCATTATGAATAATTGGGAAGAATACTTCATAAGAATACTAGCTATCATTGATGCTGTAGCTTGGAGACTACAAAGAAGCTGTAAATAGACAAAACTCAGCAGAGAAGAGTTCTGATAGCAAAAGATTGTTATCAAAAGTGCCTTTACAAGATTGGATTAGAACCCTTGGTGCTGGTGCCTTAGAAGTGAGAAGGATTGGAGTCCTTGGGGCTGGTGCCTCAAAAATGAGTAGGATTGGAGTCCTTGGGGCTGATGCCTCAGAAGTAGGAAGGATTGAAGTCCTTGGGAGTTTGTGCTCCTAAGTCCAAGATTGGTGTCTTGGAGAAATAGAGTTGGTGCTCTAGAGGTTGGAGCCTCACCAAAGTCCAATTTGGAGCTTGTTAACTGATCGAAACCATATATTGTATCTATTTTACGGCACAGTTTATATTAATTAAAGCATTTATTCTTGCTATTCATCTTGTGTTTTGAATATATATGTTTTAACCAGTAAAACAATAGTGGGAAAAAGGAATACTGATTCACCCCCCCTCTCAGTATTTCCAACACATGATGGGTGCCTCTGGATGGGAGGACCCATTCTAATTGATGACATGTTGATCCATAGAGTCACCTTGTTGCCATATCAGGGTGAGAGCCCCACAGATGCTTTTGTTGGGAAATGGTAGGAGAAGAAGTTGGTCGAACAGATGAAGAGCGACTTTAGGTTGGTGAAGAAATTGTGTGGCTACTAAATTAGCTCCACTTCGGATGGCGCTGTGCAATTTATTGCACAGATTTTGGCTAGAAAATTAATGACAAAGTGTCGCGCCGATGAAGTGTCGACACCAACAGCATCTCTAGCTATGCAGTGCAGCAAAGGGGTCCAATGCAATTGAGCCAAGTATCTCTATCATGAGTTCATGGAGGATTGTTGTGAAGCCTGGGAGGATGGAAAGGCATTCCATTATTTGTGGTTACTTATGTTGATCACGTTGGTGGCATGGAGAACACTTGAGGAGAGCCAGTTCCCAACACAGGATCCAGACTTGTGCGAGGCTGTGAAATTCACCTCGCTATGGGTGATAAAGGATCCTGATCGCATCATGGAATCAAAGATCTTTTGGGTCTTGTTCAAGATAGAGTTTCATATGGTGATCAACCAATGATTGTGGTTATCACCAAATTTACATGTGCAATATACTAATATTGCAGTCTTTATGGCTGATTTCCACAATCTGTCTATACGTGCAAGAAAGGATACCACACGAATATGGCATAAGTTTTTATATGTGGTTGTAGAGGAAGACATTCTAGGGTTCGTCAGCAAATGGTTGAGCTAGTGTCTCACCCCATCAGATGAAGGCACAGGAACAAGTAAGGCTGCAGAGGGTGAAACTAGGAAAGTAACAGCTGCGACAGTGGCCCAGAAAGATAAAGAGAAAGAAGCACATAATTCTTTTGTGAAATAAAAGACCACACAGAAAGAAAAGGCTGTGCAAAAGGAAAAGGTAGCACAGAAAGACACAACATCACATTAGGAAACAACCTCTACAAAAGCGAACGAAGTGTTGAAAGAAAAGGTTGTTGCCAAAGAGAAGGCACAAAATTAGAAAACTACAACAACCTCACAGGTCACTATTGACTTTGAAGAACCTGAAATAGAGTGCATCAATGTTGAGGTCAAGACTGAAGGCGAAGAGGAAGGGGGCACAGACTTGGAGTCCCCCTTCAAGGTTAGGAAGAGGTAGAAGTGAAGTTCCGCGTGACCTCACAAGAGGCAGAAGTCCAACAAGTCTGCGAGTGCAACACCATTGGTCCTCATGAAGGGGGAACTTGATGAGATCGGTGATGTGGTCTACAATTCTGCATAAACTATTTGGGGACATAACAAGGACCAGTACCATCAGGTATTAGACAAAGTTCAACTGGGCCTGAAGGAAATGCAAGGTCTAGATAGGGGTGATCTAGGTGAGCATGAGACAAGAGAGCATGCTGAGTGTTATTCAGTGGAAATCATGTCTTGGCTTCATCAAGTACCACTACTTCAGGGCTCTCTCCAGTTCAAGATAGTTGAAGACTAGGAATTCACATAATTTTAGAAGAATCTGAGTATCAACCTTGTAGCAGTACTAATCCAGAAATTGCATGATTTGTACCAAGGAGTTTCTGATGAGCTCTATGTCTCAGAGAAATGAGCACTGGTTGATTATTGATGAGGTAAAAAATAACAATCAACATATTTTTGAAGAGAAAGTGCAGGCCTTGTAGGCCTGCGACAAGGCAATAAAACAAAATCAAGAGCTAGAGACTGCCCTTACCGAACTGTGCAGTGAGCTCCTTGAGCTACAAATTCCAGCAGAAGTAGCCTTAGCAGAGAAAATTAAGAAGTTAGCTGTTGCGGTGAGGGAATCTAAGGAGGAAATTGGAAAGGTGTAGTTTGAGCTGCAATTGAAGATATCAGAGCTTCAACTTAAGCTGTAGCCAACCACTCCTTTGGAAGTCAAAGAGCAATGAGAGGTTTCTAATAAAGAAGATATGACTACCGTGGAAGCTGCAGTCAAGGATTGCAGCCAATTGTTTGAATAGACAATGGAGATGTAGACCTTGCTGCATTAGGATCCACACTTGCAGGAAATTGAATTAGACATCCTTGATAAACAACTACAGTTTGACGAGATTAGGGCAACAACACAAACCTTGGCACCTATGTAAAGGTTCACCCTGTTGTCCTTTGAGATAACTCTATGTCAATTAGTTATGCCAAAGCATCGATAATGTTTTTTTGTTTTGAATTATTGGATGACCAATGAACAATTTATAAATAGGTGATTTAAACTCAGATAGATTTCCAACTAAAATAAAATATTTTTCTTTAACTCCACATCATTAATTTGATTTTGATGGGGTGGAAAAGCAGAGCATAAAGAAGTATAATTCATTGAATATTCAAACTACATACTTAACAAACTATAAGAAGAATTTAAGAAAACAGTGTTTACTTAATCAACAAAATACAATTAAACTGTTACAGATATCTGATGTAATTTATATTTAAAGAGGAACTTACAATAACAAACAGTTCTGTAAATTATTCTCTTATTACAAACACAACTTCACAGGGGATTCAGAATAAGACTGAAACTCAGTTAGATTTTTCCCATATTACTGTAAAAGCCATAATTTATATAAAGGAAACATAATCAATGAATAACATGAAATATAACTCACTGAGGAATATACCATATGAGATAAATCCATAATCCTTTATTATTCCAAAAAAAATGCTCCATCTTTGTACAAATCTACTTGATAGCTTGCTCAAGGGTTCAACCCATCATAACTCATAGAAGGAGTTATTTATAAAAAAGTTTGAAAAAGATCTATGATCTATTGGAACAAGATACCAAAATAGGACAAAATTAAAAAAATAGGACAATATTGTAGGAACAGAGAAACTGCTAAAGAGGTGGCTCTATCTTTTGGTAATCTGATGATGATCTAGCTTGAAAAAGCTTATGAGTTTTCATGCTGTTAGGATCAGCAATTACTCAATTGTTTTATTGATCCCATCATTCTTCACTTAGGATTTTCAAATTCACCATCTTTCTAAATGTTTCATCCACTTTTGTGTACCTCTCAAAAGTTGTATTGCTAAGAAATAAATGTCTAATTTCATGCTTGATGGTTAAATCAAACTCCAAGGCTTCCAGAAAAGCCTTCCCTATTATCTATCCTTTGATTCTTGCAAACTTGGCTTTGTCCACTACAATAGTATACAATTTCTTCCAATAATACTCTAATTTGATCAGCTTATCATTTAGAACTACCAATCCTAGTAGTCCTTTCTGATTTAAAATATTAAACTTTGAATCAAACCTTTGGACAAAAATATTCAGGGTTTGACATTTTGTTTCTAACTACTTAATCAAATTCTTCTTTTGTAAGACCTTCTTAATCTCTAAGATGGTAGTTGTTCTGTCATAAATATTTATTTCTTCCAGCTCTTCTCCACTTTTTGAATTTAGCACCTTTATCATATATGTGGCTTCTGTTGGTTTCGAATTCAAATGCTTTAGGAGAGGAGCTGTCACGGATGAATAGAAAAGAGGGTATGACAATTGGTCAATCAGTATGTAAGGTGCGGAGGATAAAACAACTTGGAAACAAGTGTGTGAGGTGGTGGTGTTTGATTGGTCAAGGGATAACAGTCAAAGCAGGGGATGGAGAACTGTTGGCAGATGAAAACCATCGGTGGATTCTGGAGTGGGTGGCAAATGGTTTGTGGTTTTAAGCGGGGGGTGCGGAGTTGTGAGAGTGTGACATGTAAGGTTGGGGTGTCTGCCATTAAAACCATGTTTCGGAGCCCCCCCCACCGCGTTAACGAGAAATGGTCGAGGGGGGGGTACGAAGTCTCTCCCTGCTGTTCATCTAGGGGAGGAGTAAATCCACCTTCCGATGATGTGCACTTTTTATTTAAAGATGACAAGTGACTTTGGCGTATACAAACATATATGGTATATAACATAAAGTTTATTGTAAAAGGTTTACAACAAAGATTAATACCTTTTTAATCTAAATTAATCATCAATTAATATAAATTTAACATTTCTAGTGTGGCACATTTAGACAAGCAACCTTTGAATTTATTCATTTTGAAACTGGAGCTTTTATTTTCTTTTTGTTTCCCTACCATTTTTGGTTTTCTTTTTCCTCGATTCTTTAGGGCAACTAACTCCTAACATTTTATTTGACATGGATATATATAAGATGTACAATTGTCCTAACATTTTTTGATCTTTTCTCTTTTTCATCCATATCCTAACTTAACATTTTGAATCTATTTTTGACAAATACACTAACTTATCAAAACCAAATAATGTTACAACATCGGCTCCAGCTCGGGACTGCTTCCCCTATGGGATGTAGAGAACAAGTTGATCCAAGTGACTTCTCCTCGGGCTATGGAGTCTTTGCTGAAACAATTACACAGTTGTAATTTTTCAAAATAATATGAACTCTCCAGATATTCATAGATGATGAATTAATGGATGAAAATCTAATACTGGATATAATGTTTCAATTATTTCCCATTGACTGGCAATGAGGAATACTGTCCTTCCAAATTCTGTAGGATGAATCTATTATTTCCTTTGAATTCTGCAATGCTAAATGGACCAAACCAAAGGTTGTCAAATTTTTTATGCTTGCCTTTATCTTCCCTTCTTGTATCCCATCTAAGCACCAGGTCTCCTTTCTTGAAATTTCTTTCTCTGGCCTTTTTGTCAAACAACTCCTTCATCTTGTTTTGATATTTCCTTAGCTTGTACTAAATCTCATCCTTGTTCTCATTTAACTCAATGATTTGATTAATCCTTCTTGAAAAATCATCTATTTCTTCATAATATTCCTAAAGGAATCTCATAACTAGTAAAGCTAAACGAGTGGGAAAAATTGCTTCCTTACCATAAACTAATTGGAAAGGAGACTTGTTTCTGGATCTCTTGGGAGAAACTCTGTTTTCCCCAATGGCATGGATCAGATGACTTTCCCAACTCTTTTTATGGTCATCAAGAGTCTTCTTAATGAACTTAACTTAGCTTTTGTTGGAGGACCCTGCTATTCCATTACCCTATGGATAGTATGGTGTACAATGATGTAACAAAATTGAGTACTTTTGACAAAACTCAATCATTTTAGCATTGCTAAAAGCTGCTGCATTATCTATGACAACTTGTTGAGGACATCCAAATCTTGATAAAATATTTTCCTCAAGGAATTTAATTACAACTGTACCAGTTACATTTTTAACAGGTATAGCCTCTATTGATTTGGTAAAACACTTTGTAGCAGTTAGAATCCATCTATGTTAATTACTTGAATGTGGATGAATCTCCCCTATGAAGTCCAATCCCCATTGTAGAAAAGGTGCCTAAACCAATACTAGAACAAGAGGGAGTGATGATAACTTATGTTTCCCTGCAAATATCTGGCATTTTGTGCAACTTCTAACCCTTTCTCCAACTTCTTTAAATAATGTGGGCCAGTAGAAACCTGCTTTTAAAATTTTGTAAGTTGTTTCTCTCTAAGCATAGTGTCCACCACAAAATCTCACATGGAACTGATCTATAATTCCCTTAGTTTCATTTTCAGTCAAACAGAGTAGAAGGATATTGAGAGGATCTTTCCAGTATATATTAGCATTGATAATACAGTATTTAGTTACTTTGAGCTTTAGGATTTTACATTTCTTTAAGTCAAGTTTAGTTGGACATTGAAAATCTCTAAGAAACTTCACAATATTAGAATTCCAATCAGAGAATAGATATTTTTGATCTATATGAATGACAATCATTTGATCTGAAGAAGATAATTCTTGTGGATTCTACCCTTCTTCATTTATGGAAGGTTCTTGTCGATTCTTCGTTTCTGCATTTAAAGATGGTTCTTGTGGATTCTCCCCTTCTAAATTTAAGGAAGGTTCTTGTGGATTCTCCCCTTCTGCATGTAAGGAAGGTTCTTGTGGATTATCCCCTTCTGCATTTAAGGAAGATTATTGTGGATTCTTCTCAGATGAAAGTTTAGAAACAATATTTATTCCCAACACTTTGCAATTGGATTCAACCACAATTTGGCCAAACGTTGACCTTTCACTAGCTTTGTGGTCTTAATATCAAGATCAAATTCAAGAATTTTGGAAATCCATCTCCCTCTTCTTCCATTAGTATTAGGTTGGGTCAAAACAATTTTGACAACATGATTAGGGACATAGGTTGTAATGTGTGAATGAAAAACATAGGTTCTAAAGGATTTGAGGGCATGGATTAAAGCATAAGCTTGCTTTTCAATAATGTCATATTTAAGCTCGACATCCCTCATGAATTTACTAAAGAAGGCTATGGGCTAGTCATCACCATTTATATTCTTCTGTAAAAGTACAACTGCTAAGGTTGTTTCTGAGGCAAGAGAAAATATGCTAAAAGGGGAAGAGTAATCAAGAATGGCTAATGTAGGGGCTTCAGATATAACCTTTTTGATCTGATCGAAAGCAGATGAGAAATTGTCCATTTCACTTCATTGTTCTTCTTTAACATATAAACTATACCTTTTACTATCTTTGCATAATTTGGGGTAAACCTTCTAAGAAAATTAATTTTTCCAAGGAAGGCTTGTATCTCCTTCTTGTTTCCAGACAAAGAAAAAGTTTGAATAGCTGAAACTCTCTTTGGATCAATGAAAATTCCTTCCTTGGAGATAATATGCCCCAGTAATTTCCCTTCCTTTATGGAAAATAAATACTTCTTTGGATTTATGGATATGCCATATTTTCTGCACCTATCACAAACCTTGCTCTAGTGTTTTAAATTATTTTCATCAAAATCAGAGAAAATAGTTAAATCATGTACCTAAACGACAGTGAATTCAGATGTCTTACCAACAAATGCTAGATCCATGGCTCTCTGAAAAGTGGCTCCAACGTTTGTCAGTCCAAATGTCATCCTGACATGCACGAATGTACCCAAGGGAGTAGTAAAAGCAGTTTCGTCTAGGTTAGCTTGATTCACCATAATCTGGTTGTAACCAGAAAATCCATCTAGCATAGAAATTCTATTTGCACCTGAAACTTTTTAAAGTAGATGATCCATTTTTGGCAGTGGGTAGTTATCCATTAATTATGATTTGTTTAGATTTCGGAACTCTACCATAACCTAAGTTCACCATTTTTCTTCTTGATAGGGACTAGGTTAGCCACCCAGTCAGAATACCTCAAAGGTACTATGATATGAGCATCAATTAGCTTTTTAAGTTCTTTCTCAATGGTTGGAACAAGTATTGGATTGATTCTTCTTAATTTTTGTTGGAAAGGTTTTGCCTCTGGTTTTAAAGGAATTTTGTGCTCAATCAAAGATGTATCATAAGTTTTTAATTCATTATAAGACCAGGAAAAAACATCTTTGTAATTTTTAAGAAGATTCAAGTATTTCTTTTTAACATCCAAAGGCAAAGATGATGATATTTTAACATTTCTAACTTCATCTAAAGTCCCAATATTTCACTCTTCAATTTCTTCTTCAGTTGAATTAGATAAGGGGTTTTTGGAGACATCAATATTATCAAATAACTTTTCCAATGGAACTAATCCTTTGGGAATAAAATTATTAGATAACTAATGATATCATGATCAATAATTTTAGGACTAAATGAAGTGTTTGAGATATGTTGATTTGATTCTTGGACATATTTTTGATCTTCTTCAATTTGCATATTTGAACATTCATCAATGACTTGAAGGAAATATGTCAATTGCTCATCATCCTAAAAAAATTGCCACTGTTTAAGGTTATTGGGAATTGATGGTCTGTACTTAACTTGAATATGATATTCTAACAATACTGGGTCAGTGATTTTGAAAGATATTGCTGAAACAACAAGTGAATCAGCGTGCATATTCTCATCCCTGGGTATAGTAGTTGTGTTAAATCTTTGAAAGATATTTTCAATTGTATCCCAAACTTCATTCCTATATGATCTAAGCCTTTGGTGCTTTGTTTGACACAAGTTTTTTACTTGCTTAACTATTAGTTCAGAATCAGAAAAGACACTCAAGTTTTGAACCTTTAGACTCTTAGCTAGTTCAAGACCAAGAAGAAAACCCTCATACTTAGCCACATTATTGGTGACTTCATATTCAAGTTTGCATGGCTGAGTAATATTTTCTTTATTTGGTGAGATTAAAACAATCCCTGCTCATGCTCCTTCTTCTAAGCAAGAGCCATCAAAATAAAGTTTCTAGATATCTGATTTTACAATTTTAGGTTTAGAAATTATATTTTCGATTGCAAGTTGAGTGTTTGATGGATTTTGCAATGATAAATGAAATCAATCAAAACCCTAATCTACTGCATAGATGGGGTGATTTTTTGCTTGATCAGACCTGCAAACAGTATTGAGGAATCTAACTTCCTTATATAACCTTAAATGTTCACCTCCATAGACTGGAATAGTAGCAAAAGACATGTCAATTTGAAGTGATCCTCCAAGTTTAGCATAGCATGATCTAGACAGAAGCATGCCAAACTTGGCATGAATATTAGTGACAACTATGTCTAAGACTACACTATTAAGAAGTATTTAGGCTAAGGTCACAACTAGGTCTTTGATCAGTCCTAGGCATGGTACTTTCTTTGAATTAAAGGTGTAGAGATCATGACAGGAAAAAGTAACTTCTAACTTGAGCTGATCCATAGTTACCTTTGGCATAAGGCTATGAGAAGCTCCAGAGTCCAACATGCATTTATATAAGAGAAAATCATGGAATTTTAAAGTTTAGTAAAAGGGTGGTACATTCTCGTCAATCATGTCAAAACTAGGGCCAAAAAATACTGAGGTTTTTTCATCTTGTAAACTAATAATATCTCCCTACGCATCTACACTAGAGGATTGTATCCATTTAGACATTTGATTTTTATAACTAGGGTTCTTGGAAAGTTTAGCTAAAGGGATAGGAATCTTGGCTCTTTTCATTCTTTCTCATTATTAAAAGTTGTCAAAATGCTTTTATCAGATGAAAAGGTTTCAGTAGATGACTCTCTAGGTTGAGGTGTTGGAGTTTGTGTTTGGATATATTTTATTGCAGGTTCAATTATAGTTGGATATTTTGGAGGTCTACCTGGGCCTGATCTAGGTCTTAGATCATATCTCTTATTTAGCTCTGCAAGGAAAAACTCAAAAAATTCTTAATATTTGGAGAGTTGAGCATCTCCTTGCTCTTGCTCAAAATACTGAGAGGAATATGTAGGTACTATTGCCATTTGTACTGCTGAAGAATCAAGATTATTTATGTCTTCAATAATTAAAGGACCTGCATCTTGAGGTTGTTGATCATCAACCAAAAATGGTGGTTGGATGTTTTGATCATAACCTGGTCTCTGAAGGATCTGCATTTGAGTAGCTCTTCAAAATTGAGTTTGAGATTGAGGCCTAACAACAGTTTGCTAGGTAGTTCTAGGTTGTGATTAAATCTTAAAAATCCTATTGAAAATGTTTCTAAGTAAAGATTTCATCAATTTTATGATCTTAAAGTTTAGATTTGGAAGAAGATGAGTCATAAATCCTAGATTTTAATTTTCTTTCTTATTTTTCTACTTCAGATTTAATATTTCTAGAAGTAGATCTATTAGCTTCAACCTCTATAGCATTTGTCTGCATATCTTCTAATGTATTAGATACACTTTCTCTTAGCATGACTGCAAAGTCATCTTAAAATGCTTTGGAAAAGCTAACTTTTTCAACTGCTACTGGTGGCTTACAATCAACAGGCATTTTATGATAGAGTTTATTAAATCTCTTGATAAAATGGGCCACTAGTTCACCAGGATTTCTCTCTAATTCTTCAAATTCAGTGAGAAAGTAGACAAGATCCTTCTTTACCCCCCATTGATTCTTAAATATAGTTATGAGCTCATTCCATGTTCTAATAGAGTCAGGTCTAAGTTGTCTAAACTAGATCCTAACATTTCCTTCTAAGGATTGAAAAAATAATCTCATATAAACATTTTCATTGTTCTATGTTCATATTATCTGCAAAATCTAAGAAAGTTGCTACATGATATTTTGTTGAAGGGCCAGTTTTTCCATTGAATCTTGGTAAATGCTTTAGATATCAATCAAGAAAATTTGCCAAGTTTTTAGGAAGGACTAAAGTATCATATCTTGGTTGTACAATGGGTTGAAAATCCATAATGGAAGGTGGAGTCTAGGGTGATTGAGTAGATGATGAAGAAGAAGAGGATGAAGACGAAGGTGAAGGATAATCGTAAGGGGTATTAGTATGTGGAGGAGAGAAAGGAGGAGACCGCCTTAAGGGTTTCAAAGGTGTTTTAATAACCAACTTCTGAACTCTTGATGGAAACTCTTATTTTCAAACAAAGGATTTGAATACACAGAGAATGTCTCTTCAAGATTAGTAGAATTTGATGGAACAGAATAAGTAGTTGGAGAGGTGAAATCTCTAGGCTTAAATTCAGGTAAATGTAAACCCAATTCTTCTTTAGATGATTGTGCTTTTATAGAAATGGATGTCACTTTATATGACTCAAGTGGTTGGATTAAAAAGGCTGATGGAAGATCTACTCCTTTTGAATGGAGTTCAGAAACCCTACGAGGTAGTTCAATCCAATCAAGATTAGATGGAACAAATGAAAAAGGATATACAGATGATATATCTTCAGGGTGTAATGGTGAAGAAGAAGAATAGGTTTGAATTCTTCTCCTTAAAGAGGTTCCCCTAATAAGTCTCTTTGGATTTGGTAGAGGGTTAACAATCTCAAAATCAGAGCATGACCTAGTGTGCTTAAAAGGAGACAACTTGAAAAAGTGCAATCACCAGGTGAAAGATTTTAACCTATATCTAATCCTTTATTCACCTTAAAGGAAAAGAGAAAAATTGTTGCTCCCAGGGAAAATAAATCTTTCAATCCTTCATTCCTCAGAAATGATGCCAATCTGATGTTGTCATTTGAGATAACTCTAGGTCAATTAGTTATGCCAAAGCATCTATAATGTTTTGTTGTTTTGAATTATTGAATGACTAGTGAACAATTTATAAACAAGTTCTTTAAAATCAGATAGATTTTGCAAGTAAAATAAAATGTTTTTCTTTAAATGCACATAGTTAATTTGATTTTAATGGGGTGGAAAAGTAGAGCATAAAGAAGTATAATTCATTGAATATTTAAACTGAATATTTAAAAAAATATAAGAAGAATTTAAGAAAACCGTGTTTTCTTAATCAACAAAATATAATTAAACTGTTACAGATATTTGATGTAATTTATATTTAAAGAGGAACTTACAATAACAAACAGTTCTATAAATTATTCTCTTATTATAAATACAACTTCACAGAGGATCCAGAATAAGATTGAAACTCAATCAGATTTTGCCCAGATTACTTTAAAAGAATTAATTTATATGAAGGAAACATAATGAATGAATAACATGAAATAGAACTCACTGAGAAATAGACCATATGAGATAAATCCATAATCCTTTATTATTCCAAAAAAAATGCTCCACCTTAGTACAAATCTGCTTGATAGCTTGTTCAAGGGTTCAACCCATAATAACTCAAATAAGGAGTTATTTATTAAAAAAAATTGAAAAATATCTACAATTTTTTGGAACAACATACCAAAATAGGACAAAATTATAAAAATAGGACAATATTGTAGGAATCGAGAAACTACTGAAGAGGTGGCTCTATCTTTTGGTAATATGCTAATGATTTGGCTTGTAAAAGTTGATGAGCTGAAATACTAATCGAGGTGGATGTTGGTGGCCACCCACCTATCCCACTTGGACCCCCACAACTATCTCTCTCAGTTTTTTAGTTTTCTTAATTGTAGCACAATTTACTATTTTTGGCAGTTTTTCATGTCATGAACTTCCAGAGCCATTTTGAGGCCCTAAATGACATTTTTTGGGGAAAACCGGGAGCAACATGGGTCATCAACCAATGTTTCTCACTCAAAAGTTGTATTCCTCATACAAATATTTCTAACGAGGAATTTTGCACGTCAAACAAAGATTGTATGCCAAAGTTACGACCCCGAGAAGTTGTTGTGCCAATGTACCCAAACAGGGCCCACAGTTTGGCATTTCATCTCCTAGGGTTAGGTTTTTGGATGTTTAGGATTTTCAATTTTTTCTGAATAATAAATAGGCCTTTGAGCCTCATTGTAACATATTTTAGAGGCATGTAGCTGCCACATCTCTTCTCATAGATAAGCTACCATCGCCCGAGCTAGTTTTGTTTCCATTCTGTTTGTAAGCATAATTTAGTATTTTACATTAGTGAAATGAAGTATTATTTATATTTCATCTCTATATTTATGGTTATCTCTATAATTTTTTGCATTCCTGTGTAAATCAGGATCACATACTGTTAGGATAAAAAATTACTCAATTGTTTCACACAATTGATCCCATCTTTCTTCAGTTGGGATTTCCAAATTCACCATCTTTCTAAATGTTTCATCCACTTCTGTGTACCTATCGAAAGTTGGCTTTTTAAGGAAGATATGTCGAATTTCATGCTTGATGGTCAAATCAAACTCCAAGGCTTCCAGAAAATCCTTCCTTGTTATCTGTTCTTTGATTCCTACAAACTTGGCTATGTCCACTGCAATAGTATACAACTTCTTGCAATAATCTTCTAATTTGATCAACTTATCATTCAAAACTGCCAATCCTAGTAGTCCTTTTTGATTTAAAATATTAAAATTTGAATGAAACCTTTGGATAACAATATCCAGGGTTTGACATTTTGTTTCTAACTTGTTAATCAAATTCTTAAGACCTTCTTAATCTCTAAGATGGTAGTTGTTCTGTCAGAAATATAAATTTCTTCCATATCTTCTCTTCTTTTTGAATTTAAAACCTTTATCATATGTGTGGCTTCTATTGGTTTGGTCTTTAAAAGCTTTAGGAGTAGAGTTGTAATGGACCAATAGAAAAACAGGTATGACAACTCAACAACAGGTATGTAAGGTGGTAGCGGATAGAATAGCTTGGCAACGGGTATGTGAGGTGGTGATGTTTGATTGGTCAAGGTATAATGGTCAAAGTGCAGGATGGAGAATTGTTGGCAAAAGAAAACCATTAGCGGATTTCGGAGGGGGTGGAAAATGGTTGTGGTTTTGAGTGGGGGTGGAGGGGTGGTGCAGAGTTGTGAGATTGCGACATGTAAGGTCGGGTCGTCCGCCATTAAAGTCACTTTTCGGACACCCCCCCCCCCACCCCGTTAACAGGAAATGGTCGAGGGGGGGTGTGAAGTATATCTTTGCCTTTGATCTGGGTGAGGAGTAAATCCACTGTCTAATGATGCACGCTTTTTGTTTAAAGCCGACAAGGAACTTTAGCCTAAACAAATATATGTGATATATAACATAAATTTTAATGTAAAACCAAATCACCCTTAGAGAATGCATGGGGGGAGATCGGCCGATCAAAATGGGACTTGACTCACTTCTTTTGTGCTTCGATGACCAAAGCAGCGAGACGACGAGTTTCATCCAGTCGTTCTAAATATAAGAGGCGCTCTTCCTGAGGTGAGGTTTCGGGGAGAAGTTCGACAACTAGCTTGAGTGAAGGAATTTCACATTCAATTGATAATGTTTCTTCCAGATCGTAGACAAGATGGAATGGTGTGAAACCAGTTGTGTCCTTGGTTGAGGTTCAGTAAGCCCACATAGCTGAAAATAGCATGAGATGCCAATTTGAATTGTGCATCCCAATAGTACGCTGAAGCATTGTAACGAAAAAAAATTCACAAGTTCAACTTGACCATTGGCCTGAGGGTAATACGGGGTCGAGCCATCGTGGCACAAACCCAACGTAGATGTCATCTCAGCCATAATGTAATCTTGGAAATGGAGCCATGGTTTGTGACAATGGATTGAGGTACGTCAAACCTGGAAATAACGTGATTGAAAAGAAATTGAGCCGCCATTTTACCGTCTGCAGAGTATGTAGGCATCGCTTATGTCCATTTGGTGAAATAATCCACAACAGTGATAATATAACCATGCCCCCAGCCTAACAAGGGTTACATGTCATATAGTCAATGTCGCATTTGGAAAAAGGACCAACGGTAATGACTGGGTGTAGGTGAGCGGGTTGGGCATGCATCTTGCGCTGGTAAATTTGGCATTCATGTCACTTGCGAACAACAAGGATGAAATCCTTAAAAATGGATGACCAGAAATAACTAGTGCGAAGGATTTTTTGAGCAGTAGCATAGCTAGAAATATGACCGCCACATGCCCCAGAATGGAAGTCATTGAGAAATATCTCAGGCTCCTCGAGCGTAAGACATCGGTGAAGAACTGAATTGACACTGACACAGTATAAAGTATCTCCAATAATACGGTAGGGTTGGGAGTGACGCCGAATCCATCGACGATCATCCTTAGTCAACACGGACCAGAACGTTGATTTCTGGAGATACATGATGATATCACCGAACCACAAGTCAAGGGTGTTGATCAAGTAAAGAGTCTCGTCTGGAAGCTGTTCATCTACACTAGTGGGGAGAGACATAGAAGGAAGGGAGAAAATCAACTCAGAAAAAACTAGTGATTTCTTAGATTTGGCAGTAGTCAACACCAAATTGAATTCTTGGAGGATGAAAATCCATTTAGAATACTTCCCCCCAGCAACTGACAAGGTAGGATGTAGGTCATGGGGTTGCATTCAAAAATAATAGTAGTAATGCATAAGATAGTGTAGTGCCGAAAGCACTGAACGACCTGGACGACAGCCAAAGCCAACTTCTCGACATGGTCATAATGTGTTTCAGTGTCGAGGAGATTACGACTGAGGAAATATATAGCATGTCCATTTCCTTCGTCATTGTCTTGTACCAACACCATAGAAATGGTGCTAGGGGCTACAACTAGATAAAGGAAGTAATCACGATGATAATCAGGGGGATGCAGCAAAGGAGCGTTTACGAGGATAGCCTTGAGGTCATCGAAAGACTTTTGGGCAACCTCATGCCAAACAAAGGGAAATTCTTGCTTGAGAAATTGGGTAAATCCTTAAGCTAGCCCAACGTAATTGGGTATGGAACCACAGAGGAAATTTTCCTTTCCTTGCAGGCTCTAGAGTTGGTGCAATGGGGATGGGGGGCTTAAATTAACAATGGACTCAACTTTAAGCAGATCAAGGCAAATACTATCCTTGGAAATAATAAATCTGATGAGTCGTCTGGATTTGATTCAGAAAACACACTTATGTGGGTTTAAAAAAATGTTGTAGTGTCTACAGTGAAGAAAAATCTGTTGAAGATGGTCAAGGTGATCTTGGTGCTTACAAGAATGAGCGAGAAGGTCATCCAAGTAAGGTTGAAAGATGTTGCAAATGTCATGAAACGCATAGGACATCGCCCTCTAAAATGTAGCCCCAACATTTTTTAAGCCAAAAGGGATATTTTTGTATGCGAAAGTACCCCACGGACAGATAAAGGCTGTCTTTTCTTGATCGATCGGCGTAATCTTAATTTGGTTGTAACTAGAAAAACTTTCCATAAGGGAAAAAAAATTCTCCCAGCACATTCATCAATTATCTGATCAATGAAGGGAGTGGGATAGTTATCCTTAGGATAGGCACGATTAAGATCATGGTAATCGATGCAAACGTGGATCGTGCCTTGTTTCTTTGTCACTAGTACAATATTTGACACCCAATTTGTAAGAGGGATCAAATAAATGAATCCATCTTTGAGAAGTTTTTCAACTTCACCCTTGATAGCAGATGCTTTCCTAGGGTGCACTGGGCAGAGCCGTTGGCAAACAGGCCTTGCATGAGAATAAGTTGGTATTTCGTGCACAACGATGCTAGGATCAATGTCAGGCATTTCTTCATATGACCATGCAAACACATCATGGAATTCTTGAAATAGACGAGTATAGATCTTGATTTCATCCGAAGAACAAGTTACCTCGATATGGAAATTTTCAATTATGTCAGGCTTGACATAAATATCAATTGGCATAATTTGGGTAATATTACCAAAATTTCCTTCTGACCATACTTCATGAGTCAGGATCGGTGCTCGAAGCGGTAGGGAAGGAAACTGAGAAGAGAACTCCTCGATACTAGTATACATGACCATCGGGCGAGGCAGGAACGAGGAACGATGATGAGTGTTGTTCCAAGGTGGTTCCTCCAGAGACATTACTTGCATGATACTCTTGTTAGCAAGAAAATTCTTGGTTAAGGGATCAAAAGGTTCTGAAGCACCAAGCCACGGGGATTGAGAATACGTGTCGAGGAAAGTCCCCAAAATAGGAAAATAAAAGTATAAGGAAGTTGAGGCCGAAACAATTTCCACGTAATTGATTTCTGCAAGACTAAGTGGCATAACCTCGTTGAGGTATCTACAAGATCTAGTGAAGGTATGCTCCAAGGATCAGATTTGACTGAGATCATGTTGAAAGAAGCAACATGAGGAGGTGGGAGTGGAAAAATTCCCATCAAGGCAAAATCTATAAAAAGACCTATCCCCACACTCTCATAAGAAGCACCAGTGTGTTTGACATACGGAACATTCTCATATGAGGAGGAAGAGGCAAAGAAGGATAGTTGGTCGACTGTGACGATCTTCCCTTGATGGGGAAAATGAATCACACGAATCAGGGAGCAGGCTACAACATGCATGGCATGGGTCCAGCTTCGCCCGAGTAGAAGATTATAATTGAGATTAGTGTTAAGAATTTCCACCTCGACGTGTACTGTCTTGCCCTCCAAAGTAATGGCAAGGTTGGTTAAGACATTGAAGGGTTGCAAATCATGCCCGTCAAAAGCTTCCAAAGTATTAGGGCATTGGTTCAAAGTAGGAGAACCAATTGCCTTCCAGCAAGCAACTGGCATGATGCAGGTTGAAGCACCTTCATCGATGATGGTCATATGAATGGTTTTCTCATTGATGATTACCTGAATAAGAAAGGAAATCTGATGAGGCAGTCACGAAACATGGTTCTCTAGATCAAAACATATGAAATTGGAATTGGTAGGATCAATACCCCCAATAGCTAACAACAAGGATTTCTGCTGAGATGGACAGCTTTGGAGGACCTTGAGAGAAGACATAGTTGATGGCACCTGAGCCAAATCCTCAACAATATTATAGTTCTGAGCGATGTGAGCGTTGGGATTGTACAAGGACTTCCTTAGCACACCTAGAGAATGTGTTCAAATGGCGAAATCAGGGTTAGGGTGCTCGATATGGAGAGGGCCAAAACTCGGGGTAGAAGAAGAAGGGGTGGCCTCTTTCTCTTTCCCGATGGTCGAAGGAGGAGCTTGATAATATGTTGATTTAGTAGCCACATTAATAGGCATACTCATCATGAACACTTGAGACCCTGAGGAAGAAGATGATTGAGGTTGGTCTACCATTTGAGTATGCTGAGACGTAAATGGCTCTTTTGGGACAACTAGGGTCCCTTTGAGAAAGTGACTAACTTTGGACCATCGGGGACAATCCCTAGTATAGTGATCCTCCTCGCAAATGAGGCATAGATACTTAGGTTTTCGTTGTGAAGAATCACAAGTAGACAGCGTAGGAGGACCCTATTTTGGGGCATCGACTTTACCCTTTCCTTTGCCTTTCTTCTTACCTTTCGAGGATTTGTTCGATGTGGTGGACTAGACAGCATGGACCTCTGAGGATTTACGAGGACCAGGTGGATTCCAGGAGGAAGTATTGGAAGCATTGTTCGAGAGTGACTTCTGTTTGGAAGAAGATTTTGCAGGGGTCTGGGACACTGAACCAATTACTCCATCAACAGGGGGTGTAGCCTATGACTTTAATGTTGTTGGATCAGATGAGGGTCATGGAGCATGGGGTAATAACTCATACAAAGTGCCAAACTGAGAGTAAACGATATCTAATTACTAGGCATGAGCAATGGCTTGTCCTTCGGTAACACATCCACCCATAGCTATATCGCGAGCAATTGGAGTGACGAATGACTTGGTAAACCATTCGGTGAGTAACTGATCAGTAATCTCGAATTTGATTAGGCGATGCCTACATCTCCATTCATGGATGTGATCGGAGATGTGTGTCACAATATCTTGCTTAAGCAATGTGAGAAAATAGGTGATAGTTTCATAGCGAACCAGAAAGTGGAAATGCGTGAGGAAAGCCATGGCTAAAGAGTTGAAGTCATGGTAACTACTTCGAGGGAGCTCGATGTACCACTTGGCTGCAGCACCTGTGAGGGTTCGTTGGAAAAGACGAAGATGAATAAAATCATCAATGTTGGAATTTTAAGAGCACCAGAGGTGATATGTCATCACATGGGCTTGAGGATATTCCTTTTCTTTCCCATAAAACTTGGGACAATTGCTCAGGATCTTGGATGGAACCGGAGGCTAGTATGGCGAAGGAAGAATCAGATCATTCGTGAGTCGAGACACATCTGGCAACTCTAGTGTGCCCAAGAATGGAAATTGAGTATTAAAAGGCCTTGGGGGTCGCTAAGCGGGTCCAACTAGAGGAGACCATCCCTACTAGTAAGGGTTTTTCCCCCATAGTGGAGGGTTTTGGCCATATGGCATTTGATTATGCCCCCACTATAGGTTACCTTGGCCGTAGGGAAGATTTTGACCTTGAACACCTTGGAACTGTCCGACCATAGGTTGCTGAAAAGAAACATATGGGTTAAGAGGTTGTTGAGCCTATTGACCTTGGACATATGGATATTCCACCTATTGTCCCTGAACATACAGGTTTTGAACCTGCTACCCTTGAATAAGAAGATTTTGGACCTGCTTTCCTTGGACATACGAATTCTACACTTGTTGTCCTTAGACATATGGATTCTGGACCTGCTGCCCTTGGGAAAAAGGATTTTGTACCTGTTGCCCAAGGACATTAGAATTTTGGGCCTGTTGCTGCAGGACTTGACCTTAGCCTTGTCCTTGGGAAGGTTAACCTTGTTGTTGTGTGGATGACCCTTACTGTAACAAAGGTTACCCTTATTGCTACAGAGGCTTTGCTTGTTGCTGCAAGGGTACTTGAATAGTTCTCGAGAAATTTCTGAACTGTATCTGGCCATAGCCACCTTGAAAAGTGGATGGGCCAGGTTGAACATACTACTGAGACTGAAGGACATAAGGTGGATTCACCATTCCTTGAGAACCATATGGAACATAAGGAGCTTGGTACTGAACTCGAGCCTCATAAGGCTGCCAATACTGGAAATTGATTGACCCAGATGGACCAACGGGATTTTGGACCAGTTGGTACTAGACATTGCTTGATCCAGCAGGACCAATAGGGTTTTGGATAACATTAGAAGAAGGTTTGTTCATACCAACCATGTGAGCTTGTGAGCTACTCACATTGGTTGTGCCTGACACCATAGAAACACTCAGATTCTTCCCCCCTAGGCAGTGCCATAAACTGTCCACTTATTGGAGGGATCGAAGAACTAATAGTAACATTCTTCGAGGCTACCGGTTGCACTAGATGGGTGACTGGGACGGACGAGACAAGAGGGTTCAAAACAGTGGGTTGCATCGGGACAGAGGTAATGGCCTGTTGGGAGGTTGAGTTTGAAATAAACGGACCTGTAGTAGGCATGACACCAGATGCCCAAAGAGGGTTGTGATCAAGTGATTGGGCACCAGGTGTACCTGAGACCGATTGTGCTAAATTCACAAAATTAGGTGGAAAATCCTGATACACACTGATGGCAATGCTCCCTGTATAGGGGAAACCTTTAGGAGGAAATTGATGTTCTTCCTCTTCGACAATGTGTGGAGTAGAAACTTCTGATTGATCCAGGGAGGTAACTGGAGTGTCGCCTTCCGGTTCCATAGATGGGAACAAACGATGACGAACGAATGAAGATGTACGAGGGGATAATTTGAAAGGAACACCCGACTGATCATACAAACTGTACGGACACTATGGTGAGATCACAACATGGTCAAACAAAGGATTTAGAGGACATATAACTAGTCCAAGCTGACTGTCAATAGTCAGCAAACTATTAGGAGTCTAGACGGGATTGTATAGAGATTCCAGCCCAATATCAACAGGGGACCTAGTATTTGAAGTAGGCGGAGGATGAGATGACAAAGTTTGAATGCTCAAAACGATTCCCAGTTCAACACCTTGGTCCTCGAGTGACTCTGGTAATTCAGGAAAAGGCTCCTCAGACTATCTTTCAGACAGAGGAAATGAAGAGGAACTAGGTGAACCAGATGGTTAAGCCACAATGACCTTGTTTTAGTTAACAGGAAAAGAGAGATAAATTTCAAGGCTTTAAAATGTACTTTAGGGAAACTCACGATTTGGTCTAGAAAAGACTAACAAGATGTTATAAGATCATGGAAAACAATTTTTTAAGATGCATAAATAAACTGGTGCTCTGTCATGTTTTAAGAGTTGAGAAGGAAGCAAAGATGACTCTATCACTTTCGATTGGAAATGAGCTCGAAAGGACAAGAGATTAAATGATCCTTTAAGTTTAATGAGTCAAAAAGATTCAAATTAATTCTCCGGATGATCTAGGTAAAATGGATTACCAGGAAAACATGAATTGCAAAATACCTCCCAGTGAACCTAGAATTATAGGCAGGCAATCTCCTCGAATGTTGTGATCAGTGTATCACGTCTGCAAGGCCGTAGACTCAACTTCCTATGGATAAAGGATTGTAACCTAGAGGGATCTCCCATAATATACTGAACAGTATGGGAAGCATAATTCCGTACTAATGCTGTCTAATGCCGAAGCTAACAACAATTGTTAGGTCTAAAGATGCTGGAACACGTCTCTAGCCTAGACCATCTAGATGTGATCGTTAGGTTTCAAATGTGCCTTAGGTAAATTGAGTTCATTTTAAAGTTTATCTTGAATTATGTCTCAATTTTCAGGCCTTAGCAATGCTACTCAAAAAGCCCTAAATGTAGCTAAATGAGACAAAATCCCTTTCAATTCGATGAATCGTCTACACTAGAAAGGGTAGGAAACACAATCAAATGCAAACAACCACGCAACTGAAAGAAAAATGATTTTTCACTAATTCATTTTTCGAGAAAATAAACTAACGAAAAATACATTCCAATTCTTAATTTCCTAATAAGTACACTCGAACAATCCTTTCCAAAGTAAAGATAATTATTTTTCTTTTCAAATTCCAATGCAATCCTAGTCTTCAGTGATGCTAACCACTGTAACATATTGATGCAGCAAACTAGAATTTTGTGCTTTTCATGAAATGACGAAATGAATTCTCATAAAACACTTCAATGAAAAAGTTCCGAGACAACTGATTCTCAAGCAAATTAAAAACACGAAAAAAAAATCTCTTTCAAACAAATGACACAATGACTTTACCAAAAACAAGACAAGCAATGTGATCTATGATGGAAAAGAGACGTTTAGACAAGCAAACGAAAATTTTCAAACTTGTGTAATGGAGGTCAAAGTCGTAGAAGGACCATAAATGAAATGAAAGTAAATGCACCAACAACTTGACTCACCGAGTTCACAATCAGCTGAATGGATGACAACTAGATGCCCTAGTGCCACAAACCATCCAATGACCCAAGAAATCAAGCGAAAAGATGGCAAATCAATGAGCAAAGAAACCAATTGAAAAGCAACTTTATAGTCAAGGAGAAGACAGTCTAGACAACTTACAAGGCATAAATCAAGAGAGCAAGACACACTGGCCAAGATCTGGGGTGAACCCTAATATTCACTTACAGGCATCAGCGTGACTGCCTAACTGACAACAAGTGCCAGAAGGGGGTCGGCGCGACTGTCAGTGAAATAAGCGCGCTGAGCAAGGATGCAAAGAAAAAAATAAAAAATTTCAAAAGTTGCGACCAGACTTGCTACTATGAATTTCAAACCCAAAGTAGTAAGCAAAGAAAAGCAGATAGAACTAAAGGGAAATGGTGAAACTCGAAAATTTCACACAAAACCATGAAATTCCAAGAAAACAAATAGAATGATAAGATCCCCAGTGGAGTCACCAATTTGTGGTGAAGTAAAATTCTAAGTGTGGACATAAACAATTCATGTAGCCTAATAGCCACAAACAAGACATTCTATGGAATTTTTTCTTAGGTTAGAACCAATTAAGAGGGCCTACCTCTTAGTAAGCTTATCCCATTTGGTGATGACTTTTCTTGCTTTCTCCAGCTATCTCTCGTTTCCTTCTTCGAATGCGTGAAACAAGTAAACAATAAGAAAAAAATTGTGATAATAGAAAAATTGTAATCCAACCTACTTAACAAGTAAACAAGCATTAATCCATAAACATGTGATATTACACATTATGAAGGAAATCAATTGATAGCTGCATATATATTAAATCAAGAAGATATTATGACCATTGTCTTGATGTTGTTGTTCTCCTCCAACAAAACGAGGTTCCCACACACTTCCATTAGCATTCCATGGTGGCCTCAACAATGATAGTTTTAAGGCTCTTCCCTTAAGTCTTCACACTAAACCCAATTAATGCTTCTCCCTCACACACAACTAGAGAGCCACAACTATGGGTAACTTGTTGATCACTCCAAACCCAATTAGCACTAGAACACCAACATTAACACTAGCTTGTGCTTGGGAAAAAGGGAGGTTTATATAGCGTGAATGGATGGGAGATGGCTCCTCTTCTCATGGGAGAAGGTCTTATCTCTTGAGTTAGTTCTGTCCTTATAGGGGAAAGGAGCCCAAACTGACATCGACTCCATCCGGCCCAGCCATTTACTAGACTTCCATTACAAAGCTTCTATAGCTGGAAGCTTCGGTTCCTCATTTAAAAAACTTTCCAAAAGAGGATTGGCATGAATGGAACAAGGATAAATCGCTCCAGTCAGTTCTAGGGATAGTGTTAATCCCTGCATATCGACATAAAGAAGACACTACTCATTAGCGCTGAGCTTGTAAACTAGGAAAAGCAGAAGATTTCTGGGAAGTGATGCAAAAGGGAATTGTTACGATCATGAAGAGGGACACAATGGGAGTTTATTCATGAAGGGGAAGAATGTAGGGTTCACTGTAGAGGTCCTTTAGGATCATGGAACGGGGAGTACAGGGACAGTGACAAAATGCTGTGTAACACATAGACAACTACCTAATTGCTGCAAAGTTACCTCCAAATATTTCATCCAGGGAGAAGAGAAGAATTGTAAGGAACAATACCCCATTTACTTAGATTAGGGGCAATCTTTTCAAGTTGGGCCCAGATCAAATTTTGAGGAGGTGTGTCGAGGAGGAGGATGTATTTGACATCCTTCTAGCTTATCATGATGGGCCTTGTGGAGGTCACTTTGCAGCCAAAAGGAGAACTTTCAAGGTACTGCAAGCCGGCTACTACTGGCCCACTCTCCACCAAGATGCAAGAAGATACACTAGTCGATGTGATTAGTGTCAGAGGATGAGAAAACCTACTCCCAAGGATGAAATGCCCTTGCAACCTCAGGTGACTCTAGAGCCATTTGACAAGTGGGGCATGGATTTCATTGGGCCCATTGATCCACCATCAAGGTAGAAAAAGTACATAATTGTATGCACTGATTATTTGAAAAAGTGGGCTAAGACCAAGGATATGAAGGTAGAAACAGAGGAGAAAGTGGCTAGGTTCTTAAGGGAGAATGTATTCTACAAGTTTGGGTACCCTAGAGAACTAGTCACCCATCATGGAGCTCAATTCACATCACATCCGATCAAAAATTTGTTGAGGCAACATGGGAAAAACACAACAAGTCAACTTCCTATCATCCTTAGGCCAATGGAAAAGTAGAGGTCACAAATAGAGCATCGGAAGGAATCCTCACTAAGGTGAGAAACAACAAAAAATATTGGGCTGATAGACTAGTGGAGGCCACTTGGGCCTATAATACAACCTAGAATACCACCACTGGTTTCACCCTTTATGACTTGGTCTATGGAAAGAAGGCTTTTCTCTCCATTAATTTTGAGTAAAATATCTTGAGAATGGCAACATGATTAGATTTGGATGTTAGAAAGGCACAACAGGAGAGTTTCCTCCAGTTGAATGGTCTGGATGAATTCAGGATGCAAGCCCTCCTGCACACTAAAGTTATCCAAGTATAGAGGAAGGTTTGGCATGAAAAGAACATCAAGGACAGGATTTTTCAAGAAGGGGATTGGGCTTTGCTATATGACTCCAGGTTTAAGGAGTTTAAAGGAAAAGTGATGACAAGGTGGTTACGCCCATACTTGATAGAGAAGTGTCATGATAATGGAGTTGCTCAGATCGGGATCATTGATGAGGAAGGTATTCCCATTCTTGTCAATGGATAAATATTGAAATATTACAAAAGAACTTTGTCCACGGAGGAGTTCATCAGCACCAAACAATGTAAACTTTGAAACAAGAACTGATACTGTTACCCGTTTTGTAGAGATAGCAAAAAAGTGACCATATTTTGAAAAGGGGCGATGTAGAACACACATCCTTTTTTAGAGCATAGTTTTTAGCACTTCAATTTTTTTTATGTACATTACATTTAAGAATGGTAGTGATTTTGATGCTGACTTTAAAAAGTGGCGATTCTGCATCAGGCCCTTTTTCTAAAAGACTTATTTTTGAATTTAAATTTTCTAATGTATGAAATGTAAATAATTATTTTCTAAATATAACAATTTTTGAAGTGGTCATCTTCTTCATATTTTCTTGCCTTTTTTTGTAGTGAGGTTTTCAATGTTTTGCATATTTAAAGAAGAAGGTAAATATTTTGAATTTTCAATATTCTACATATTTATACATCATTACTTAATTTTTCAATGCAAAAGAAATAATTATCTCTAAAAATCATTAATTTTTAACAATTGACATACAAATAACCATTTTCAACATAAATATAACTAAAAAACTACACATTTTGATAATTTTTTGTAAATTTTTGCTAGAAATGACATGCAAAATCACAATTTTTATAGGAAAATTTTAACTAAAAATGGTTAAATAATAGTTTTTTTATGAAATTCATGTCAAAAAAATAATAATAATCACAGTTTTTTTCAAAAAATAATGATTAACATAAAAATTAATGCGAAAATCACATAATACAAATATTGAACACATAACAACCTTAATTGAGTGCTTATTTTTCTCATAAAATGTATAAGTCAAAACATTACAAGTATAACTAATTAATAGTTACAAAAAATGAGTTTGATTTCCAAGCATAACTTAAATTTAATCAACAATATCACGTAATCCAAATTCTTCATCCTCTAGAGTTTCATCATTGTCTTCTTCCACAATATTTTCTACTTCATTTTTCTCATTTTCCTCTTCTAATGGATCTTTGATGTTTGCGAATCTCCCAATGTATGCCTTTCCAATAATTCCATGTAATGGTGGTTGGGGCTCCTTTTCCTTTTTTGCCACACATGATTCACTAAGGTCCACTTTCTTCAACCCAGTTTCTTGCATTGCATCTGGAAGAAATTGAAGAGAATTAATTCTTTGCTGAATAAAATTGCACTATATTGGATCTTTTTCAATGGCAATGCAATTTCTTCATTTTTAAAGGCAACATGCTAGTGTTTTCACCTAATTATCAAGCACAAAAGAAATAATGAAGTAAATTAGTACAATGACATATAAATTAAGAAAAAATATATTGAAATTCAATTCCATATAATAAAGCTTACCTAAGTCAGAAAATAAATCCAGAACCCAATCTCCTTCATTTGAACATATGTCTATAAGATAGTTAATCAATAACTGTGGTTTTTGATAAATGTTAACTATCTCTCCTTTTTCTTCTTTGTCTTCATATGTGAGTTTTCTCATAGCATCATAAGGCAGTACTTGGCTATGACTCTTTCCATCTACCCGATTAAGAATCATAGACATATATCTATCATCTTTTGCCCAACCATTAATATGGATGAACTCACAATCATTTATAAATGGTTAGTCTTCACGATTAAGAAGATTTTACTTTTTCCTATAACATGAAATAGTAAAAGTTCAATTAACTTGTACATAAATGAACTTTTTAACATTAATCAAATATAAATTTTAAACGTCTTACCATGCAAGCTGCATCCTTGAGTTTGTTTTCCCCTTCAAGCTTGACAGTGACATTTCCAATTGTGTGTCTAAATGAAATGTCACAAATCTCCATAATGGTGATGATGTGACTTCTAGGAATCCCACAACCACTTTAATAAGAGCTTGATAAGTATAAGGGTCACTATCATAGTCAATGTTTGGAATATTGAAACCAAGGGGAATATCTGCAATAACTAAGGCATAATCCCTTTTAAGTATGAGTTTAGAAATGTCTTCACAATCACCTTGTATTACTTGATATTGAATAGTGTCAAGCCCATTCCAAATGTAATGAGTAAGTGTTGCATCAAGTTCAACATTCCTAAGACGTTTCTTCTTCAGTCTTTTGATCTTAATTTTTTCAATAAAGGTTTTGAAAATATCTGGTGCTCCATTTGCATCCTTCCTTTTCTGTAATAAAACAAACAAATATACGTGTAAGTTATAAAATAAAAATAGTATACAGATGAATAAAAATGATTGTATAAATCAAAATACTTTTTTGAATGAAAGATAAAAAAAAATGAATGTTGATATAGAATTTGAATTTGGATAGTTGCGTACAACATCATCCCAACTATCTTCATTAAACAATTTAACCATTTGTTCTTGAATTTTCATTTAAACTTTGTGAGTGCACAGATAAAGTAAAAAAGTTAATATAATGATATGTATAACAAATACTACGAAGAACAATATGTTATATTTAAAAGAAAATTATAGTGTAGAAATAAGTAAAAATAATTCAACAAACTTACTTTTGAAATTCCTTAGACATTTCCTCCAATGATAAATACCCTGACCTCACACGAGATAACATTGCTTTGACAAGTTTTTCATCCTTCACTCGCAATTCTCTCCAAGGTTTGATAGTCATATCATCTGGAAACTGCTTCATTTCAAGACCTGATTTACTGTTGCTGCATATCAATGGTTTAGACCTTTTGACCTTCTGGTTTTTAATGCCAATGTTCCCCCACATGGTAAAAATCTCATTAATCAATTCCCATATCTCTCCAGTTCTAAATCTCAATTGGAAAATGTTATCAATACCTCTGGATAAATCAGTATTTACTTTGCTGCCTTTTGAATTTATTTTCTCCTCAATTTGATAACCCATTTACATACAACATTGCTTTTGGAAATCTACAGTAACATTTAGCTTATCCCCACCACATTTTTCTTCAAATTCACTATGAATAAATCTAACCCTTTGGATGAAAGTAATAGACATCCTATATTCATTATCTGAATTATGATCCCATGCCACTAACTTTGATTATGTATCTGATAAACCAACATAAATGATACATTTCATTGTTTCAAAATGTGGGTTATTGGGATATTCCTCCATCAATTGTCTTTGAGCTTCTACAGAATGGTTCCCCCCAAGCATATTATAATTGTATTCAAAACATTTTAGCTTATCAAATGCTTCTTTGTTGGGAACTTGAATTGGATCAACAAGAAGCACATAATTAACCACATGAGCATATGGATTGTACCTCATCAATGTCTTGAAGTTGTGAACATGCAAATGGTGTGGCTTTCTGACTTGATATTTACATTGTCCTTCAATTTCCTTATAGATTTGTCAGACATTAAGCTGAAATGTACGACCACCTTCAATTAAGCTTCTCTTTGTCAAGTTCTGTCGAATGGCATTTTGTTTTGTTTTAATAATGCCATCCTCTAAATCAGCTCCTGGTGTAATGATTTCTCTGCTTTCTTTCGAAGTTTCACTAGGTTCTTGACTGCTGGTAATGACTACTTCAGAATGTTCAACTTTATTTTTCTTCCACATAAGATTCTCATCATTAACTAGAACACATTTATTCTTGGGCATTATTACTTTTGGTCTTTTACAACTCTTCTCCTTTCTAACATTAGTTCCAATGTCATCCTCAGTAACGACAGCATATTCTTCAGTGCCAGTTTCAACTTCCTCATCTTCAAAAGTAACTTGTCTACCTTTGCTAGATTTATCCACTAAAGGCATTTTTTTATGATCCCTTGGATGTAGTTTTGCAGCATCATGAATTACTACATTTTTCTTGTTTGCCATATCTTCTTCTGACATTGAGTAGAAACTGTTGACAACTTTGATAATATCATGCTCTATGAAATGAATGTCTCCCAACATAATTGAACAACTTTCAACAAAATTATGCCAAAAAAATATCATATGTCAATAAAAACAAAGCTATAAAAATATAGTGACACAATTACAAGAATGCAAAACAAAAATATAAATAACAATACTTGCGATATTTTGTGTCATCTCATTTACAATTTGTCTACACAACTTTGTAGATACCTCTTTCATGTCATACAATGAATATGATAACTGGTATTTAATCCTTTCATGTGACTTGGGTGGTTTTGTAAGTATGTAAACAACTTCATTGTCCGGTATCAAACACATGGCTATGACCTTTCCCAGCACCTCATAAATTCCATTATCGTTAGGTATATCATCATATAGATATATATGCACATCTTCGCTTTCTCTTTCTTTCACATTACATACATTTGTTGGAAGTTTTACTTCATTTGATTTCTTCCAGTATGAAATCATCTTCTTCTCATTTGAGGCACTTGAAATATTTTTAGCCATCATCTCAGATGGGGTTAGTTCAATACCGTTTTTTAAAGATCCACCTTTAAGAGTCTTTGGTCCAGAAAGATTCACAGAAATCTTCTTTGATGCCATTTTCCTAAAAAAAGACACATATAAATCAGTTAACCACAAAAAAATAATAACTTAAATTAACAAAGAAAAGAATAAATGATAATTAATTTCGTAAAACATAACAATTTAAAAAAAAAAATAACAAATTTAAAAAAATATATTGCCCTGTCGCCCCACCCTGGAAATCGGCCACCCAACCGAGCCCACAGTACGACCTAGCCTCCCTAGCCCACCTTGGCAGCCCAAAAACCGCCCACCCTCCCAACCCTAAGCCCCACCAGACCTCGACGTCCCAACCGCTTGCCATTCATTGGGAAACTAGGGTGGAGCGTGGGTGCTGGAGCCCGGCCCCCCACCCCACCCCGATGACCCAACAGCTCGCCTAGGGGCTGGCGTCCGGCCCCCCGCCCCACCCCTATAGCCGAACGGTCGGTCGGGTTGTTGGGCTGGCAGGGTGGGATGGGGGGCCGGGCGCAATTGGCCTACCACCTCGGCGGGCCGTTGGGTCGCCGGGGTGGGGCGGGGGTCTGGCAGCCAACCCTCACCGTACGACCCACCTGGGTGGTGAGAAGATTCCCAAAATTGACTTGCCACCCCGATGGGGGCTGGCCGCTAGCCCCCCACCCCAGCCTGATGGACCAACGGCCCACCACCCTGGGGGGCTGGCCGACAGTCCCCTGGCCCACCTTGGTGGGTGCTGGCCAACAGCCCCACGCCCCTCCCCGGTGGCCGAATGACCCACCAGGGTGGCAGGTTGTTGCACCATTAGGGTGGGGCGGAGGGCTGGTAGCTAGCCCCTAGTGGTGGAGGGGTGGTGGCCCACCGTTGGGTTGCGAGGGTGGTGGGTCGATTATGAGAATTGGCCCACCACCCTAGAGGGGCATTTGGTCGCTGGGGGTGGGGCAAAGCCTGGCTGCTAGTAATCTGCCCCACCCCGTCAGCCCAACCGCGAGCCCTCCACCCCACCCCGGCGGCCCAACAACCCACTGGGGTGGCAGGCCGTTGGGCCCTTGGGGTGGGGTGGGTGATTGGCGGGAATCGGCCTGCCACCCTGACAGGCCATTGGGCCACCAGGGTGGAGTGGGGAACCAGGTGGCCAGCCCCATTGACCCTAACCCACGGGCTTGTTTGGCTACTGGGAGCCTAATTGGGCCCACTACGCCCACTGTGGACGTAGTGGGTAAATTTGTCCTACAAAATTTTTTAATTTCTAAAAAAAAATTAAACTTCATTAAACATTTTTAATTTTTAAATTTGAAAAGCAGAAAAATTAACTAACCTTTCAATTTCGATAATCCTCTGTTGAATATGTTATTGATAGAAATGTTGTTGCTCCACAAATTCACTCCAAGTCTTTTAACAAACCTCGAAAAACCTTGATGTGATGTGAGTAATAGTGATAATGAACTTTATTATATAAGTGAAATTACAGAATTGTTTTACCATATGGTTAATGTGGGATTAATTTGTTTTTATAAATTTTAACATGTTAATTTTGTTATGGCAATATAGGAAACTATGATAAAGCGAATATTACGAAATTGTTTTATAGCACGGTGAATGTGGGATTAATTTGTTTTAGAAGGTATAATAAAAATTTAGAAAAAGCATTCAAGTGTCTAGTAAATATTATACAGTTTAAGTATTAAATTAATTTAGGTAAAAGATTTAGTTCACAATTCTAAATTTAAAGATTTATTTCATAAAAAAAAATTAGTTAAATTTTTTCAATAAATTGTAGAAGAAAATAATGGAGGGACATACATGAAACAAAATTTTTGGAGGGAAAATTTCATTCTTTAAGCTATATAATATCATTAGGAGGGTTTTAATTTGTATCATTCAACCTCTTCTATTTGAAAGGGATGGATTCTTTTGATTGTGAAGTCTCGCTTTGTGAGGCATCAACATCTTCGTCACGTAACAACTCTATTCATATTGATGAATATAACATAAATTCTTCCGCTATGAATAGAGAGTCAATTCTTCCACTTAGTCCTAATCCTAAGGACTATGAGAGCAACATTGATGAAAGATGGGATGAAGAATTTCAAATAAATAAAGAGTCACGGTTTCCACTTAGTCCTAATCCTAAGGATTATGAGAGAAACAGTGATGAAGAGCATGATGAAGAATTTCAAAAGAATGGAGTGTCACGATGTCCACTTAGTCCTAATCCTATGGACTATGAGAGCACCAGTGATGAAGAGCATGATGGCAAATTTCAAAAGAATGGAGTGTCACAATGTCCACTTAGTCCTAATCCTATGGACTATGAGAGCAACAGTAATGAAGAGCATGATGATGAATTTCAAAAGAATGAAGTGTCACATTGTCCACTTAGTCCTAATCCTGTGGACTATGAGAGAAAAATGATGAAGAGAATGATGATGAATTTCAAAAGAATGGAGTGTCACAGTCTCCACTTAGTCCTAATCCTATGGAATATGAGAGCAGTAGTGACAAAGAGCATGATGAAAAATTTCAAAAGGATGGAGTGTCACAGTGTCCACTTAGTCCTAATCCTGTGGACTATGAGAGCAGAAGTGTTATAGATCCAATTGGGAACATCACTCCCATCATCCATATTAGTGTTTTAGGTCTCCTACATGCCCTAAACAAGTTACCCTTTTGAATGCCTCCTTCCCAGATATTTCATGACTTGGGAATGCTCTCAATGTGCGGTTTTGCATTAGACAATGCTAATACGGACAGGGCCTCCACGTATTTTCAAGTATAAATGGGAGGAAAACACTAGGTTGCTATCCATCCTTAGGTAACCGGGTCAGTCGCCTTGTACACTGTGATACACCAAACACAACATTCGGGGAGATTGTCTGCCCATACTTCTCAGTTCATTAAGAGGTATTTTGCAGTTCACAATTACTTCTTAATCCTTTTGCCTAGATCATGCCTCTTTGGTTCTGTTTTGTTATTTTGATTAAAATAAATTTAATTTACCACGGATAACATCCTCCACGCTCGCTTGTTAGTTTATCTTAGGTTGAGACATATGGCAACAAATCTAGAGTCCACCAATTAAGGAATTCATTTGGATGGGAATCCTAGTCCTTTTCCTCCTTTCAGAAATATTGGTGCTCCTTATATGACTACATTGTCCCTTACGAGACTTACCATTGGCTTGCCAGTATGGTTTTTTTCAACCTCCTTGGTTCAAAGTGTCGTGATTTCTCCACAATCGAGTACTCCTCAAACTGGACAAAATCAACCTCTAGTTGATCCTAAATTTGACACTTTTCCTTCTTCCTCAGTTAATTCTTCCTCCCCTTCTCCCTCTTTTCCTAGTGAAAGTACTGGTACTAGTAACGAAGTGGCTAAGAAGAATAATAAAGGGAAGAAGATGAAGAATAAGAAAATTCAATAGGGGGCAACCAAGCAACCATTTCTTTGAATGCAACTTCTGATGAGAAACCGTCCAATAAGCCTCAGAAAGTTCGATATCCATGCAAACTTTGTATGGGAGACCATCTTCTTTGAAATTATCCTGATATTCCTAAGATCTTAGAAGAATGGTCTTCTCATTCACATCATCCTGTGTAATCAACTTCTGGATATCATGCTAGTGACACACCATCAACTAGTGGTAGTAAAGTTCATGGAAAGAAGGGTAAATTTAAGTTTCCCTGTAGGTTATGTGAAGGGAATCACCCCATTCACCTTTGTACGTATCTGGATGAAGCCAAAAAAGTGTTGGATAACCGTCCTACTTCACTGCAGCGACTTCCATCTAGTTACAAGAGACTCTCCCTTAATCCTTCACTAGTTGATGAATTGACTGACCCAAATCAACCGTCGGTCAAACCCACTCTCTCTGTGAATCCCGTGAGTTTATACCTGACCAATCATAGGTCGAGGAAAGAGTTAACTCGATTTCACCTTCAGTTAATCGTACCTTTCTCGAAGAGAGTGAATATGATACCACTCAGGTTCCTTTCGTTTCTTCAAATTCCAATGAGCTTGGGGGAAATCCTCCTATTCCATTAAGACAGGAGGAAAATCCTCCCATTCATGTAACTCAAGGGGTTAATTCTCCCGTTTCTATGGTACCCCCTCCAAGTAGTCTGGTCACTTCCTTTGATTGGAATCAACTGACAAGATTCTGTCTTCCTTCTTATGTGCCTTTCTAGATCATGGTACAAGTTTGTAATATGATTGTATCTCGCACTATTATAGATGAAGGTGCATCTGTGAGTATCCTTTCCTCCACTGCTTGGAAAGCGCTTGGTTCACTGCCACTTGTGCCTGTTACCCAGAATTTGTTGGCTTTTAATAGAGGAACTAGTCAACCATTAGGGATCCTTCCTCAATTTCCTATTATTTTGGGAGGAAAAATCATTTATCTGAATGTGATGGCAGTCCCAGGCCCTTTAGCTTACAATTTACTTCTTGGGCGTGACTATGTTTATGACATGGGAGCTATTGTTTCAACACTCTTTCGAGTGATTTGTTTTTTGCATGAAGTTAGAATTGTCACCATTGACCAGCTTTCATTTCCTGGTCCAAATATGGCTTCCTGTCAACCATATTCCCTAAATGGTCCTTTTGTACCAATTCTATCATCCTTGGCACAGGTTAATTATGTGGCAACCCGTTCCATACCTACATCAACTGACGATCAATTTAGTGATGTTGTACATTATGTACTGGGGGCATTGGAACCAGATCTCTCTATTGGATTCCTTGCTATGGATCGCTTTCAAAGCATTGTTATCCCATCTGATGAGAACCTCTTGGAAGTCATGACCTCTTATGAGTCATGATCGAGGAATATGAGAATATTTCTTTGTCTTGTGTCAACCTCATTAAAAAATGAAACAAGGAATATGAGGATAGTTCCTTGTCTTATGTCAACCTTGTTAAAAAATGAAACCAAGGGCATGAGGATAGTTCTTTTACTGTGTCAACCTCATGAAAAAATGAAATATCTCCCATGATGATAGTTCCTTGCCTTCTGTCAACCTCCTTAAAAAATGAAACCAACGATATGAGGATGGTTTTTTAACTGTGTCAACCTCATTAAAAAATGAAAGAAAGGGTATGAGCATAGTTCCTTATCTTGTGTCAAGCTCATTAAAAAATGAAACAAGGAATATGATAATAGTTCCTTGTCTTGTGTCAAGCTCGTTAAAAAATGAAACAAGGAGCATGAGCATAGTTCCTTGTCTTGTGTCAAGATCGTTAAAAAATGAAACAAGGAATCTGAGTAGAGTTCCTTGTCTTATGTCAAGCTCATTAAAAAATGAAACGAGGTCCCCTAAAGAAAAGTTCCAAGTCGAGTCTTTGAGTAGATCTCGTAAAATCCCAATTGAGTCTTTCACTTGATCTCATAAATGAACCTTCATTCCATCCACCTGATAGCCACGAGTAGTCTAGTTAGGTGAATGTAATGAAGCTTGGGGGGCATGCACCTAGAGTCGAATCATCATGCTAGGGGCATGTAAACTAATCTCAAGCATAATTTTTCATGGTTCAAGCTTGTGTAAACATGAAACTAAATCCAAGAATAGTTTGCTATGGTTCAATCTTGTGTAAAAATGAACCCATCTCCATTTTAACCCTCGCGATTTCCATTCTATCAGCCTCTTCCATTAAATAAGCCTTGGTTTTTATTCTTCCTTCATCACTATCTGCTTGGCTGATCATATGCTTTCACTTGGTTGTTTTACCTCTTTTGGGGAACAGTTGCAATGAGTGGTCTTATTAGCCAGCCTCTTCACATAAATCAACAAGTTTTGAGAAGATCCAACATCACTAGAACTAGTTGCTATCCTAGACACCACTCGTTCCTCAAAGTGGAGTCCTCTTTAAGCTCTTTTCAAACTCTCAAACTATGAAAATATTGCTGAGCAATTTTCCTTTTCAGCTAATTAACGGATTGGAAATGACATCTACTTAGTATAAGTTTAACCCTTTTTAGGACAAAAGGAATTTGTTGACCGAACATGGTCAATAGGTTCTCTCCCATATTGTTTTATGCTTTTTCGGGCTTGAGAGACAAATTTACGAAAAAGAACTTGTGGGGTTTTCTTTTTGTCCTTTTCAAGCTCTTTAAACATGAAAAGGACCAAGTTATCTTTGTCGTTAAACTCGTTAAAACATCAAATAGTGACAAACTTGTCCATCTAGACAAGACCAAGTTTCACCTTCGCTAGACTTGTTAAAACATCACATAGCGATGGATTCACCTGAAGGGTGGAATTATACAACAAAAATATGTTATCCTCCTCAAGATTGATAGAAAATAAAGAGGTATTGGTCAGCAATGACTGGGGAAAATGGGAAAAAGGTGAAAACCACATTATGGTCGCAGTTGCTCTTGAACATGACACTTTCACTTCATCACCATGACTACTTGCTTTTGTTATCAGCTTGATGGTTATCATACCATTGGTCTATCATAGCATCCATCTCTTTGTTTTGGATCAATACTACTAATTCATTTCAGTGTTGCCAACATGTTCAAGAGAAGTCATCCAGTTTCAATTCATCTTTTGCAATACCATAAACCTTCATTTTCATGATCGTCATTCCTGAACGTTGTGTCGTCAGTCAAATTCAATCTTCAAAATCATTACACTCATTTTGTGTCGTTGATGTGGGATACATCAAGGCCCTCTTGCGATGAGTTGCTTCTTGTCGACATCAACACATTATCCAAGAAGTTCACTTAGAAACACCCTTCCAGTACCTTGAGTCTTGCATACATCAATGGCAAGTTTCTCTCTTCTAGCAATAGGTTGACATCACTGGCCTTTGACACGAAAGACTTTGTATGGTGTTCAACATCAAATCATTTATTCACACCATGCAGAATGTACTGTAGTACCTTGAGGATCATTATCATTATCAGAGATTTCTCTCACATATGTTAACGACTTATATCATTGGCTGGTAATCAAACAATGTCTTCCCATGTTTGACTTCAGATCACATATTCACATGGTTAGAATCGTACTTGAACGAATGATTGAACAAGATAGAGGACCCAGAATCTAGTTTCATCCATTCGGGCTGCGATTTCAGGAGTACTAAATCATATGTACAATGGCTTTACATTGATGGTTATTCCGATCATGGGTCTATATATGTAGACGACTGTCTGTTTATATGTAATGAAAGTTTATAGGCTGAGCATGGGTATGCCTTCCCTCAACAATTCATAAAAAATTCAAAAAAATCCTGATATATGTATTGTAATTGATGCAGGTCACCTTCCACTTCGAAACCTCCTCATCACATCATAAAGAATTTCATTCAATATTAACATTTTTCTGACTTCATGCTTTAGGGGGCAGATGTTATAGATCTAATTAGGCACATAACTCCCATCATCCATATCAATATTTTAGGGCTCATCAAACCCTAATTTCAGTTGCTACATGCCCTAAACAAGTCACCCTTTTGAATGCCTCCTTCCCAGACAATTTCATGACTTGAAGGCATCCTGAAATGACCTTTAAAGGGACCAGCACAGGTAGGCCCATGTAAGGGTGCATTGCAAAGTAGTTGAGTCCATGCTAGGGTGCTCTGCAGAGCACTTAGGCCCTCTTTCACCTGCGCTGGGTGAGGTTGAGCGAAATTCACATATGGTTCTGGGAATATTCTTATCTTTTAGAGCCATCTAGAAGATTCCCACTTATCATCTCCTTTGAGCTCGAAAATGGATGAGTAATGAGTTAAGATACCTCCTATCCTCTCATCCCTTCCTTCATGGAACTAATTCTAAGTATGGAAGGCCATTCAATACCCTTATTGATGAAAAAACCTCCTCCATCTTCCTATAAATTGAGCACTCATCTAAGTGATCAAGGGCTGGACTTTCATGATTGTAAGGAGATAATGTTAGTTTGATGTTTGAGACTATTCTAAGTGTCGCTATGTTGCCAAATAATCATGCTTATGATGTGATGTTGATGGAACCAAAGCTGGAGAAGTGACTTCGAATCAGGCTTCATGGTTGTAATTCTTCCTTCTATTCAATAAAGTATTTGCACCTTTTTCCATATGATTATCTTGATATTTGATGCTTATATATGTGAATGTATTTGATTCCATTTACTTGTAATCAATAGATATTTTTCTTTGATTGGTTCTTTGTCTTCTGTTGATGTTTACAGGTACTTCTCAAGCGTGTTAAGTATGGGAAAGAGTGACAGGATTGATACAAAGGAAACAAGAGGAAAGCGAAAGTACAAGTAGGTCCTCTCGTTCTCTTTGTCTTATCTATTGTTTATAGGAAAATGTTAAAGTTCTTTAAGCTGTTGTTCTAGATATAGCTACTATCTAGGGAATTAGTATTTATCCGTAGATACCAAATTCTTCATAACAAGTAGTGATGAATAAATTCAACTAAATAGAGTGTCACAGTGTCCACTTAGTCCTAATCCTATGGATTATGAAAGCAGCAGTGATGAAGAACATGATGAAGAATTTCAAAAGAATGAAGTGTCACAGTGTCCACTTAGTCATACTCCTATGGACTATGAGAGTAGCGGTGATGAAGAGCATGATGAATAATTTCAAATGAATAGAGTGTCACATTGTCCACTTAGTCCTAATCCTATGGACTATGAAAGTAGCAGTGATGAAGAACATGATGAATAATTTCAAATGAGTAGAGTGTCACAGTGTCCACTTAGTCCTAATCCCATGGACTATGAGAGCAATAGTGATGAAGACCATGCTGAATAATTTCAAATAAATAAAGAGTCACAGTTTCCACGTCATCCTAATCCTAAGGACTATGACAGAAGTAGTGATGAAGGACAGGAGGAGGCAATTAGTCCTAATTCTAAGGACTATGAGAGTAGCAGTGACAAAGGACAGGAGGAAGAAATTAGTCCTAATTCTAAGGACTATGAGAGTAGCAGTGACAAAGGATAGGATGTAGAATTTTCAGTAAGTAAATAGTAATATTTTCGACAGAGTCCTAATCCTATGGACTATGAGAGAAACACTGACAATGCACGTGAGGAAGAATATCCAATAAACATAGAGTCAAATTTTCCATTTAGTCCTAATTCTAAGGACTATGATAGTAGCACTGAAGAAGGGGAAGACAAAGAATATCCTCCAAGTCAGTATTTCAAAAGGACATCTGATCATAATGAGGATAACATTCCTCAAAATGATGATGAAAGTGCTTATACAAAGGATTATCCAATGATGGGTATGTTGCGAGAAAATATTGTATCGAGGAGTAGGATTAGACCTTTTCGTATTAATCCAAGACGTTCTAGTTATACAAGGGGTAGAGTAGAATATTTGATGAGAAGAGGTTCTATAAGCACTCTCATTTCAAGTGAATGTTGTTAGAAAGATTGCTTGAAACATATGGATTTCAAATTTTCATTAGAGAAAAGGAAGAGATATTTGTCAATGAATAAAAGCATGCAAAATTCATATTTAGTTGGGTGCATGCAATCTACATTATCGGGTTATGACTATCATATTGGGCCTTTATTTATCTGTAGAAAGGCTATCAAAATGTTTCATTGGGTGCATGCAATCTACATTATCGGGTTATGACTATCATATTGGGCCTTTATTTATCTGTAGAAAGGCTATCAAAATGTTTCATTCTATGGGTAATTTTCATCTCTGGAGAATCCAAGAAAATTTGAAAAAGGATCCCACACTTTATTTAGAAGTACATCATAAAAGACAATTTGGGCCATTGTCAAATACTACAATGTCATGGATGAAAGATTTCTTTTCAAAGCATGGAGAGTGTATGCCAAAATAGAGAGACAATACATATTCCAGATAATTTTTCAAGAGGATAAATCTACAACTTATACAAAGAATATGCAGAAGGTTTTGAGGGACATGGTCGGTTTATTACATATCAATATTTTGTGAAGGTATGGAAAAAAAATTCAACAATGTCTGTATTCCTAAGAAGACAAGGATGGGGATTTGGAGTACATGCGCTTCTCTTAAATAAAAAAGGGATCAATGTGAAGGGTCAGAAATAGGTAAGCATTCATAACTTTAACTTTTAAAGTTGTATATTCATCAACTATGAAAATGCATTTCTTAATGGCTTTGTTTTATGTTGTGTAGATTCCATTGTCAAATAACTTCAGGAGCATCATGAACAATGAACAAGTGAAAGGAAAAAGTTATACAAGAATCGAAAGAAGTGTTATGATAATCCAAATAAATATCTGGGTTTGATAATTGATGGTATGGACCAGAAGAAAACACTTTTACCACATTTTGTTCACACACCCGAAAAATTTACAGGAGGAAAATTTTATTCAGTATCACTTGGTCGGTTGTATGGTCTTCAATGGGAAAATGTTGCCAAGGGTGTAATTCACAACTCCAAATATTCATAATGATGCAAATATGACAATAACCATAATTCATGATGTGCTTTCTCATTAGTATGGTTATCTTCCTGAAGTTTTGTATCTACAGTTGGACAACACTTTCCATGAAAACAAAAATCAGGTTGTTTTTTGATATCTAAACATGCTTGTTGAATTGAGAAATTTTCATAAGGTAAAGGTTGGTTTCCTTGTTGGTCACACTCATGACCATATTGATCATATGTTCAGTCATTTTTTAGTCACATTGAGGAGGAAGGAAGTTGGGAACTTGCCATCATTAATTGAATGTGTTAAGAAATCATACATGTCAGAGCCTACTTTTGATGTGTTGGAAGAAACTGTTCACATGTGAAGGTTTATTCTGGGATTGTATAGTGAGGAGAAATGAATTGAACAACTTAATGACATTAGCTTCCAAAATCAATTTCGTATAAAAAAAATTGATGGGAAAACACTAATATGGGGAAAGTATTCAACTACTGCAGAATGGGCACCATCATCAGGTTTGGAATTTTTGAAGTTCGTTCTAGATCATCTAATATTTGCATCAAAAACATTGTTATTACAATCAGTTGGTGAAGTTCATAATGCACGCAGACAGAATAGAGATATAAATTATTGTGATTGCCTAGAAGAAATTAAAAAATGTTTTAGATATACAAATGAGTACTTTGACATTGCTAATTCAGTTTGGTGGGAGTCATTTTTCAATAATCGAAGTGATATCATTTCAACAACAACAAATTAATATATACCTTTGAAAAATCAATTTATTTGGCCACAAAATGTGTCAAATGAACATGAGGAAATAAACATTGTTGAACAACCACAATCTCAAGATATTATTAATTCTTCATAGGCAGTAGAAAGAGACATGTACATTGGTTCGAGAAGATCTTGTGCACAACATGAAGCCATGGAAGACCTTTACAGGGGTTCAGTATAGGATATTAAGGAGGGTTGCATGATCGCGGTGCTAGCAGATGAAGATCCCAATGGTTATCCATTCTGGGTTTCTAAGGTTATAAAGGTCTTTACAAAAAATGAAGATGTTACAAGTGTTGAAGTGCATTGGTATACCACAAATACACACCCATTTAATGGTGTGTATAAGCCAGAGATGGTAGTTGACAAAAAAATTGGCGGAAAGAGAAAAAGAAAGGGTAGAAATATAATTTGTCGCTGCATAGACCTCTTAAAATTGGAGGATGTTGACATACTTGTTTATGACTTCAATTTAACAAAGAGAGGAACTCTATGCTTCAAGACGATAGAGATTCTGAAAAGGTTGTTACCAGAGGGAACAATGTTGAGATGGGAGTTTGTTGAAACCAGTCGTAGATCCAGAAGAATTTTGAAACCTAAAATGGTGGGCATGCATGTGGACTCAGATGGGGCAGTAGTTGATGAAAGAGAAGAATATGGAACATCTTCGTTAGCATCCAGTCATTCATATGAAAATGTGAATTCTGATGGTGTGCAAGAAAACATGAGTGATTTTGAATAATTGTCTAAGACAGTTTATATAACTGATGTTTGCATCATATCTTGAAATAAAATTTTTGATTTCCATATGGTGTTAAATCAGAAGTTCTGAGTGATTTTTATGTTGTTGGATCATATGTTTTAATTATGATGATTTTTATTGTTTAGAATATCTACAATGCAACAATAAATTAGAGATATAATGTATGTTTCATACAATATACAAATAATGACATTTTATTTTTATGGTTGAAAAATTTCCAAATTGTTTTGTATCTTTAATGTTAAGGTTGAAAACAATTAGAATTTTAGCGATCTTTAGTGTGATGTTATTATATGTTTAACAACATGGATAAAAACTAATAGAATTTTAATGTGTTTCAGATCCCATTATTTTATCTTTATTGTCATTACTAAAACATGTTGAATTTATACTTAGGAAAGAAAAATGTTATTCTACCAAAAACATTAGTGTTTTTTTCCCTCAAAAACAACTATTTTTTTGCACATAAGAATTCAGTTTTACTAGAATTTTTAAAGATGTTGAAAATTGACCCTTTAAAAAAAACCATCGTTTGAGTATCAACACTTTTCGTTTTCAGGGTGTTTTTTGCACAATATTTGCACAGAAATTTCATTTTCATTGCCATTTTTAAAACGTGTTCAAAATTGACCCTACAAAAAAAGCCATCGTTCCAATATACACACTTTTCATTTTTAGCACTGTTTTTAATGTTTTTTTCGGGGTTTTTTTCGCTAGAGTTCCCATTTTGAGTTTATAGTTCCCATTTCAAAATTTACATTGTTACCATTAGTAAGGAGGTAAATGTGATTGGAAGTGTCCTAGCGTCCAAGTCACACAAAACTTGAAAACTATTTTATTTCTGAAGAAAAAAAAAAGGAGAAAAAAATAAGAGGCCTGAACAAAAACCTCTATGAGGCATTTGAGGCCAACTCTTGGTTCGAAAACTTCCTTGAGGCAACCCAAGAGTGAAAAAAGAAAAATAAAAAAATCCCTCCATGAAAACCTCCCTTGAGGTGCCTAGGGCAGGCAAGCAAGTTGAAAACCTCTCTAAAGGTAGCTTGTGTGTCTTTCGAAAAGAAAAGAGAAATGAAGGAAAAAAAAAAAAATACCATGGCAAGGAGCTCAAACCTGTCCACAAATAAATTTTGTAATTTTGCAGGGTTTTAAAGGCAGTAAAAGATTTAGAACTACAGGGATAGCATGCCAATTTTCATTCCATTTCTCCCACCATCAACCCCATCTCATCCATGCCAACCATGTCCCTACCACTCATATCCATTTTCAAGCATCAAAAATCAATTTTATTTCCATTTTCTGGCTAGCTATAGGATGTCCTGTAGCTGTTACAAGAAGATCCTATAGCACTACAGGATGTCCTGAAATGCTACACGAAAGGGGACCCAATAAGAAAATCAGCATGTATTCCTATTCTAGGTTGACCAGGGACCTCACACTTCATCAAACCGCTCACCCATCATCAATGCATCCCTGGTTGAAATCACCATACCCATACCTAGATCGGTCTCATTTAAAAGAAACACAGGAAATGTAAAAATATAATGAAGAAAACCATAGGACATGTCCTCCCTTGACTCAACAATTCGCTACTCCATCAGAGCTCTTCCATCATCATCCAACCCCTACACCACTACCCAACATCCATTTGAGGAAAAAATCATCGTAAAAGGAAGAAAAGAGGGAAGCTACAAGATCTCTTGTAGCATCCTGTTCCATTATTGCAACTAGCCTGAGACTTCATCTTTCATCCCAACCAGAGCAGGGAGGAGTACCATGATCTCTGATCACCTTGTTTATCTTAGCTAGATTCCACAATAGCAGCAGAAGAAAAGAGATACCAAGAACCTACACACATGAAAAAACAAGCAGCCAACTATACAAGAAGGAAGAAATAAACAAGAAGAGAGCAAAGGAGCACTTACATGAGAAGCAACACAAAAGGAAAATATTCCAACATGAATCGATCAACAAAAGGTAGGCACAGGTATGGAAACTTACCCAGCTCAAGCTATAGGTGGCCAATTAACTTGGCCACCCTCATCTCATGATCAAAAAGTGAGCTCCTAGTCAGCATGCCACGTCAGAGTGTCACATCAATGGAAATTAGTTAAAAAGGTGGTCAAATCAATTAAGGGGGAGTGGGTGATGATTACGAGGAGAAAGTGAATGATCACCAATGGTGGGCCAATGGTCCCAATTAGGAAATATCGTACCACTGCCAGCCAGCACAGCACTCTAAGCCTTGACCATAAATAACATAAACCCAAAATTTTCATGCACTTTTTTCCTCATTTCGAGGTCAAAGAGATAGGGACAGCTCAGGAAGCCATCTAAAAGTCAAACCCTGCTCTGGCCATCCTATAGGAGACAACTACAAGAAACTCAAAAGCCTATAATAAGCTACTAGAAGCACTGGAATTCCACAGGAAGTCTACAAGGGGGTGCCTAGGGTCAACTTGGTCATCAATTGGCATAATCCCAATCATTACAGTGAAAAGTAAGTGGCCCATCTCTCCTTTTTCCATTCTTTGATAATTGATAAACTCTGCACTCTTTTAGTAATTACAGTCAGCTTGGGAATTAGATAGAGTTTGGGGCTATATAAGAAAAATTATGTGGTTATAAGGAATTGTATAAATTACAGTCATCCACTAAGAAAGTTAAGCTCTCAGCCACCTGAAATCCATACTAAATCTATCCTACAAAACCTCCTACACTTAGCTAAAACAGAGAATAAAATGGGAGGGGGGTTCAATAGAAGAGAACTCACATATACATCAATAATTCACCTTCATCCCCCTATGGTAGATATCTTCAAGAGGTAACACTGGTTATGCTTATGCTTCTTTGATTTTCTCAAGGAATACGATGATGATATAACCTATGAGTTTGACATGGCACTAAACCCTCAAGGAAGAATAAGCATTGCCACTATGGTGAGAGGGTTTCCCATTACCATCAACCCTATGTGATCAGTAGAGTGCCTATGTGATCAGTAGAGTGACAACACTTCCTATCAGGATTCAATGGAGAAAGGAGGACAAGGCCAACAACACCTTTGCTAAGAAAAAATTCTTCCTAAATGATGAAAAGCCAATTGAAGACAAAAATGGGTTTAGAAGGGAGAGCCTTCCCTATCCATGGGATGAGGTGAGTTGCAACGTCCTTAAGTACATTTCTTGTGAAGGGAGACTAAGTGTAGTATATGGCTACCAATTCAAACTCCTCCGTGAGCTGAGATTCAGAGACAACGTACCCATAAACCATAGGCTTAGTGTGCCTTATTTCCGTTTACAATCCATTATAGACACGAGTGAGAAGGTGAAAGAAGAGAATAACCAGTAGTTAGCACACCATGGTCTCATTAAGAAAATAATGGAAGATGCTTTAAGCCAATTGAGAATTCATGTCCTCTAGTCCAAATTTAGGGAAATGGACAAATACGCCTTCCTCAAAACCCGAGCCCTTGAACATAGTGGAACCCCAACATCTAGTTCTAAAGAGGAAGGGGAAGAAGAGGAAGGAGAAGAGGAGGAAGAAGGAGGAGAAGAAGAAGAGGTAGAAAAAATAGAGGAATAATAAAAAGAAGAGGAGGAAGAAGAAGAGAAAGAAAGAGAGGAGGAGTAGAAGGCAGAGACTAGCTGTGAGAAAAATGTTTCACTTGAAGAGGAGGAGATGTCCCTAAGATTGTCTCCTGAACACACTAAAAAGGAGGTAGTTGTTTTCATGGCTGCCTTGAGCACACCCATCAAGTCCAAGAGGAAAAGGCAAATTAAGACTCCCCTATATTTCAAAGCAAGAAGAAACACTAGGATTAAGCAAGGGAAGCCACAAACACCAACAAAAACCCCCATCATAATTGAAGAATGACCAAACAAGCAAGAGGAGATAGAGTCTATGTGAGTGAAGGTTGATAAAGACACATCACCAGAAGAAACCCCAAAGGATACCATCACCTATGTCAAGAAACCTATCACTAAGTCAAAATCATCTAAGAAAACCAAGGCACCTGTAACCCTCCAATAGAAACAAAAAGTCCTGCAACAGGATCCCCAAACAATGTTATAGGAAACACTCGTAGTGCTACAGGAAAGACAAAAAGAGAAACAGAAACAACAACAGGGGTAGAAAGAAGGAAAGGAAGCAACAACATAGGTACATGAGGGCCCAACTTCTCCAAAGACATTTGAGGGGGATTTTCCAAAGTTGTGGGAGCCTAGGACACAACTAAATCTGAGCTCCTACTGTGAAGCTGTAACAAGGGTCTTTTTCACCTCTAGTTATCTCACATTACAAGTCAATCCGGGAGCGTTTTGTTATTGTAAAGGACATCTTAATTTGAGGCTATTTGTCAGGATAATGCTTCATAGTATAGATCTAAAGAACACAAGAGTAAACGGATGCTAATGCTAAATTACTTTTGCATAAAGAAATCACACACGCAGCAACTCCGTCGGTCGAGGGTATGGAATTAGTAACCTATCTCCCTAGAAACTGATGAAGGAGTATGGATCATGATCTGGGAGCATTATAGCGTCTGCTGTATCTCACAACAGTCTTGAACCTCCTTTCATGCCACTTCAATCAACGCAAGCGAAAGGAACAGCAATAAAACAGAATGAAACAGCAACTTCAGAAATGGAACAACAATAAATGGAACGACAGTAAAAAAACTAAGTCTCGCGAGGTCAACACTTCCAATCCTTGGTACACACTTACATACAAAAAGGAAAGAAATCACTTATACAGGTTTGCAGCTTAATCAAATGGAACAGCAAATTATTAAAGACAGGAAACGTCAATCATATATATGCGATCTGCAATAGTCACCAACAATCCATTAACCCTAATCACCTGTAGCTGAAATATTCTACTTGTGAATTCTGTAATTGATGCAAACAATTCGGATCAACAGTCTGCGAAGAATCCTGAAAGTATGATATGAACTTGTTACAGAGATTTATAACAGGAAAGCTACAGATGAATAAATATGAGACAACATGCAACCATAACAGATTATGAGAAACAAACCACACAAAGCAGAATTGTAATGGTACAATCAGCCAGTGTCCGTTGGAGCCGGGTCCAAAGCTTCCAATGGCGCACTGCCGTAAACTACTTCAGACGCATGGAGAAATTAACGCCAAGATATTGTATTAACACATCAATGAGAGTACAAAACTAGGTCTCAGAGAGACTCAATAGTCTGAGTTCAACTGACAATAAAATTCATGACAGAAAGTTAAAGATACCAAAAGTAGTCCCCTAGTTTCCAATGCTACCCTCCTTTTATACAATTAACGGCGGAGTTCACCAGTCGACAAAACGATTGATCGTAGCGATCCCTCAGGATCGAAGATCCTGAGGGATCCGCTAAACTGTTAACGCTTTCCTTTACTCAGCCTGTATTTCCGAACTGGCAGTCCTTCATCTCATTCCGGACTGATCTTCCTTGATTTACTCGACCTGGTCTGAACCTTATTTAGAATTGGAGGGACAGCCGTTATCTTCTCATCAAATCCTCGTTTTGCATTGCGCCTTCCTGCTTTTACCTTTTCCTACGTAGAGAAGACAACTGTTAGTGATTGGATCATTTTAGACTCGTTCTCGTTGCATTTTCCCTACTTTATAATAAAGAAAAGATTACAACTATTGCTTAAAACATCACTAAATTATTTATTAAAACATACCTTCCCAATGCTCTACACACCCCCCGACTTACTCTGTTTCATGGCCTCATGAAAACATTATAATTAACATGGAGAGCAGTAAGAGAATAGGCTGGAGAGGGTACTTCATGAGGGGGTCTGCAACCATGATAGGCAACCAGATTATCAAAGAAATAATGCAACTGATCTGCAGGCATATCATACAAGGCCTGGTACCCCGGTGCAGGGTGCCAGATAATTGGGCTACAGAACCGATATCCTAACCATGATGGTCCAGCTTGCAGAATGCACTGGCCATAAAAAGGCAATCGTTCAGCAGCCAGCTCAAAGTTCTCATATCTGAAGGGCTCCCTGAGCTGGATGCTTGGGGTGGAAATCCGATAACGGAATTTGGCAGCCTCCAAGGTGGAATCTTTAATAACGAGGAAGTATTCTAAGCTATTTCGGATCAACTCCTCATGCATGGGTCCTAGTAGTTTTATAACGCCAGGGTTTCTCATAAGGCTTTTATGTGATTGCCATAGGCGAACTGGATCTTGAGGCTCAGCCCTGACCCATATCTCTAGGCTGTGCTCCTGCCTCTGAAAGGCATTATAAGCCCTGAGCCATTTTAACTGGTTGACCCCGAATGAAACAAAGGCTTGCAACTGTATATCCCCCACAAAGGGGCCAGGGTTTAGATCAGTTTCCTGCTCAAGCACCATATTGTGCAAATAAAATTCGCATAATAATCGTTGGACCTTAACCCCATAATGTTTGCAACAATCAATAAAATCATTAACAGTGTTAATCTGAATGGGGGCACCTGCCCTGACAGCTTTTATTTTCAATCTTAAGTATCTTTCAAGGAGGAATAAAGCATAATTCTTCGCGGGGGCCCTGCAAGTCAAAACATCATCATACAACGAACATACAGTGTCCAATTGTTTAATAACAGCATCTAGTCGACGTGTTACCTTAGCAACCTTTTCCTGTTCCTTCTGCCATCCTTCAAAAGCCTGACTCTCCGATTCACTCATGTTTCGCAGCTGTTGTTGCAGTTCTTCATGTTTTTCCAGAGGGATCCTTTGTTCCTCTAACTGCTCAGCCCTCTGCTGCAATTCTTCGTATTTTTCTCGAGGAATCCTCTGCTCAACTTCCTGCTGTAGCTCCTCATATTTCTCTCGAGGGATCATTTGTCCCCGTAGCTGTTCAGCCTCCTATTGGGCCTGTCGTATCTCACGGCGCAAGGCCTTGGTTTTTGGATCCCTTTCCCATGATTCCCTGGAGGCAGGAAGTTTCGCCTGAACCTTTACATTTCGTCGCTTAATTCTCCCTGAAGGTGGTGTCTCAGTGTGAACTGCTCTATTTTCCCCTTCCTTCTTGACATGTATAAAGGGGTACGGTGGTCCCTCTGTAACTGGGATGTCGTCTTGTGGCTCAGTTTTAATTGGAACGTCAGTTGGTTCTAATGGGCTGTTTGGAATATCAGCCTGCTCCTCTATGCCAATAGGAACGGCATTCTGGTGCTCTGTTCCAGATGGAACAGCATTTTGTTCCTCAGTATTAATTGGAACAGCTGCAGGTTTGCTAGCAGAGTATCGACCTACTAGATGTCTATAGGTGCTCTGTCTTCCTCTCTGAGATGACCCAGCTGTATTTGTCCTTCTTTTTCTTCTCACAGTCCTCTTTATTCTCAAACTGGCTTTCAGACTCCGAATTTTCTGCCGAAGCTGGGCTATAATATTCAGCAATTTCTGCTGTTTTCTTCTCAATTTCTTAATTTCTTTTGCCTCGGCTGTGGGCACATGGGCGGCCCTCAGTTCTGCTCCTCTTTCATCGAGGGTTTCTTCTATCATTCGGGGAACGTCCTGTTCCCGACAAACATTTTCATCCCCCCCGCCATCAGCGGGTGGATTTCCTTCTGGTGTTTTGGGAACGGCTTGTTCCTAATTGGTATTTTGATTTTCTTTGTCAATGACAGGGGGGTTTTCTTCCCCTGCCATCCCATCATGCAATTCGTCACGCGTCTCTTCCTCAGAAGGTCCTTCGGGAGGCTCTGCCGGACTGGAGGGTGAAGGATAACCTCTAAGGCTGGCCAAGATGGTGGCCAGCTCTTCTTCCTCCACAGGGTTTTGTGGATGGCTACCCCCCAATTGTTCCATCTCCTTCTCCCGAATTGGCTGCTCGGTAGCTGCCTCTGGATAGCTGGTCTCGGCCGCAGAGTCGTCATCCCTATCTCCTTCTTCAGCTCCTACTTCATTCTCTGTTTGTTCCAGGTTTTCCCCAGGTATTTGTTCTGGCGCTAGAGGGTCCTCTATTATTTCAATCGGCTGGCCTATGTTTGGCTGGATTTTTTCCAGCCTACCTCTTATCTTTGCCAACTGAACTGACTTTCTAGGCCTCCTGGGCTGTTCGGGTGTGCTGACCACCTGTTCTTCCACCTCCACCTTTCCGCGTTTTTCAACCTGTTCTTCTGTGCCAGAGGAATACCTTCGCTTTAAGGTAGCACATCTTTCTGCGGCCAATTCCTTATGTTTTTCTGCATGTCTAGTTGCTTCAGGGGTGCATTTTTGTTTCCCTAGCTTTATGCGTTTCTTCGCTTGCTCGGTTGTGCCCGAGGGTTGCTTAGGTTTTGGCGATTCTCTGGGTTTTTTAGGTGTTTCGGAGGTGCTAGCGGGGTGCTTCGTCTTTGGGGATGGTGATGCTACTTCCCCTCCAATTGCTGTAATAAGTTCCCGCCAGCTAGTCTACTGCCGAGCGAGACTGTATGTCACTATCAGGCGGATCAGCCCGTGGTGGCTAACCACTGCGTCTTCATGGTGTGCCTTTTTCAGGCTTCGAGAGGTATCATGCAACAATGAATTTAACAATGCAGGGAGATTCACAGCACATTTTCCTTTTAACACAGCTAAGAGCTTAAGGTGACGCGGCCTTACCACATCTTTTCATCCTTCGCAGGTGATGTAGCTCTGTACTACCTTTGCCAGTTCGCTCCAAGGTTCTCCCAGTGTTGCCGGTAGCACTCCTTTTCCCTTCACTATCAGCTCCTGTCCTTCATCTTGGAAGAGTTCTACGATCTTTTGCATTCTTTCTTTCTTTGTCGTCCATATTGGACCTAAGTCTGGTAATCCGGTTACTTCCGCGATTATTTCTTTCGTGACTGCTATCTGCTTCCCACCTACCACTGAGTGTTCTTCCTGCAAATTCTGCAGGAATTCCATGGCCACTATTTCGTTTGATTTGCGCAGGCGGCCAAAATAAGTTAACCACCCTGCTTTTTCTAAGATCTTCCGAGCGGCTTCAGAGACTATGAGCTCGCTCGGCTCGCTTCTGATAGATTTTCCCCCCATGGTTCTGTTTCAGGGTCTAGATGGAACAGCAATGCAAAGAACGTAATTGCGGCAAAAAGAAAAGACATAGAGCATGCATGAATAATTGATCATAAATAACAACTTTTTCGAAAAATAGCATTGTCATGCCGTTAACGCATATCGTACCTCCGTATCATATCATTTCCGAATGATGTGTTAACACGTGGCCAGCGGAGTAATGAAGTCACCTCCCCCCCGCGCGAAATGATAGGCTGCCTCAGCCGTCAAATAGAAGAAGGCGGTCATCCCATCACCGAGTCATAATGGAACAGCTTATAAAGTTTTGCCATGTGTCAGATTAGACAAAGAAATACCGAGATCGATGCGACAGATAGATCGCGTTTAACATAAGCCTTCGTGATTGATGCAGAACATAAGGATAGGACGTCTAGCACTCATGGAAAGTCTGAGATTGTCATAGTCAATACCTTTGCCATAATTGGTAATGATAAATGTTCATGTGACGTATCCATTAAGGTGGAAGATATAATTATTACGAGGAGAGAAAGAAATATTTAATAAGATCCAAATTGGTGTATATGTTTTGACTCCGATACCATTAACAGAGCTCTGCTGTCGACCGGTGTTTATAACCGTGGCAGAGTTGTTTATTTCACCCCGGAACCATAGTCCTTTGTGTAGTTTTGAAGAGCAATTCTTGTCAACATGCAGGCCATCATGCTGGCTTGGTAACCAGATAACCATGACGCCATTCACCAGAGAGGCGCGAAACGTGGGCAGGCTGGCTCATGATGAGACCCCCTGTTCCAAGGTTTGTTTATATAATGAACCTGTTGGACCATATCCCTGGTGTGGTGGCCATGATGGGAATGCCACTTCGCTTCCAATCTTATGATCATAGTAGGCTGGTTCTTTAATGAAACCCCCTATCCTGCATTTGACAAATAATTTCTTTTGGTTCTGCTGTTGCTTTTTTTCTTTTGAGATGGACTTTTGCTCTTGTATAGTTACACATAGGGGTGGTTCAGCCCTCCTTAAGAGTGGGAATGGCGGAAGAAGTCTTGTTATCCCAATAGGAAAATATAAATTTTCTATTCTTATTTCCAAGTAATAATAAAGAAAATTGTAGGAACGTAACATGATGAAGTTTTCCAACAGGGCAGAGGAGGTGAGACTTATGGCTGAAAGAATGATGAGTGTATGGTTCCCTCCGTTGTTGCATCAATACTAGGGCTGTTATAGATAGCGATCTATGATGTGCTGATCTTGATATATCATGCCTTTTATATTTGTTGCATAAATATATAGCTGCTACTTATGGCCTCGGGACAATGTTTTCTTCTTATAGAAAGGACGAGGGCATACTATTTCTTTCTTACAAGGGAGGGTGGGAGGGTTCTTTTGATGTAATGTCCTAAGATAACAAAAACACTTAAATGCTGCTTGCTAAAAAAGAATTGAAAAAACACACAAATGTTGCTCCTTCTAAAAAGGGATAAAAAAATTCAACAGTGCTGTTCCTTTTGAAAAGGAACAGCAAAAATTCAATAGTGCTGTTCCTTTTGGAAAGGAACAGCAAAAATTCAAAAAGTGCTGTTCCTTTTGGAAAGGAACAGCAAAACTCAAGGGTGCCGTTCCTTTTGAAAAGGAACAGCAAAACACACAAGTGTTGTTCCTTTTGAAAAGGAACAGCAAAACACGCAAGTGCTGTTCCTTTTGAAAAGGAACAGCAAAACACACAAGTGCTGTTCCTTTTGAAAAGGAACAGCAAAACACACAAGCGTTGTTCCTTTTGAAAAGGAACAGCAAAACACACAAGTGCTGTTCCTTTTGAAAAGGAACAGCAAAACTCACAAGTGCTGTTCCTTTTGAAAAGGAACAGCAAAACACACAAGTGTTGTTCCTTTTGAAAAGGAACAGCAAAACACACAAGTGTTGTTCCTTTTGAAAAGGAACAGCAAAACTCACAAGTGCTGTTCCTTTTGAAAAGGAACAGCAAAACACACACTCGCAACATATATACAAAATTTACAATCTTATATACAAAATGTGGTAATAAAGAATGAACTTCTTACCAATCTATAGGGGAGGACGTTTTTGCTTCCCCTCCCATAATCTTGATGTTAGTATCTTGGCGTAACTGCTGGCAAAATGATTCCCGAGTGAGCGGTTTGTGATACAGACGAACTCGGTGGCCGTTTACCTTAAATGTATATCCAGATCCATCAATTGTAATCAAAGTAAGGGTCCCATTGTCATGGACTTTTTGAATCTCGTATGGTCCCAACCATCGAGTCTGAAGCTTCCCCGGGAAATCCTGAAATCTAGAATCATATAACAGAGCCCAGTCTCCTTCGTGAAATATCTTGTTTTTGATGAGCGCATCATGCCATTTGGCTCGCTGCTGTTGGATGAGTGCTGTATTCTGTAATGCAGCGAGCCTTGTTTCGTCCAACTCATTAATTTGCTGTAATCGATTTTTCTGTGCTTCACTTAAATCCAATCCGACTTCTTGGGCAGTTCGCAGGGTTTGGATCTCAAATTCTATAGGAAAAATGGGTTGCTTTCCAAACACTAAATGATATGGTGAATAGCCAGTGGTACTTCTCCATGTGGTTCGATAAGCCCACAGTGCCTCCGGTAGTCGGGCGGCCCAATCGCGGCGGTGTGAGGCAACAGTTTTTGTCAAAATTGACTCTATTATCTTATTACTGTTTTCGACTTGCCCATTTGCCTGCGGATGGTATGGGGTAGTAATTTTGTGATGGATGTGATGGTTATTGAGTGTTGCGGCTAATTTATGTCCCACAAATTGTGGTCCTCCATCTGTAACCACTTCCCTTGGAAGACCATAACGTACAAACAAATGGAACAAGAACTGAATTACCAACTCCTCTGTAGCTCTGGGTAATGCCTCCGCCTCAACCCATTTGGTAACATATTCAGTTGCCACCAAAATGTAGGTTTTTTGGTTTGATGGGGGGTTGATGGGTCCGACAAAGTGCAGAGCCCAGCGTTCGAAAGGTTCGATCACCAATTGAGGCCGCAAAGGCATTTCGTCTGCTGGGCCAGGTCGTCCTACACGTTGACAACTATCACAGGCCTGGAAAAATTTTTTGGCATCTTTGAAGATTGTAGGCCAGTAATATCCCGTTTGTAATACTTTGTGTGCTGTCCTTCGTTCAGCGAAATGTCCTCCACATGGCCCGTCATGGCAGGCTTTCAAGATATCAAAGATTTCGTCTTCTCGAATACATCTTCTGATTTCCATATCTGCGCCTGTGTGAAACAGATAGCCCCCAACCCACGAAAATCGATTGCTTTTCGCGACGATCTGTTTCTGTTCATTGGGAGTTAAATGTTTTGGAAGCTTACCTACTGCAAGATAATTAGCCACATCAGCGTACCAGGGAGTCTGAACAGCGACTGCAAATAAGTGTTCATCTGGGAATTGGTCCTCAACTGCTGTTGTTTCAACTGATTTTGGTATTCGTGAAAGAAAATTAGCTACAGGGTTCTCCTTCCCTGGTCGGTCTCTGATTGTAATGTCGAATTCCTGCAACAAGATCAACCACCTGGTTATTCTTCCATTTGTAATAGGCTTATTTGCCAAATACCTAATAGCAGAATGGTCTGTGTACAAAATAACGGGATAGCCTGTAATATAGTGTCTAAATTTATTAATAGCATGTATCACGGCTAAAAATTCTTTTTCGGTGACAGTGTAATTTAATTCAGCCGGAGCCAAATTTTTGCTGATGTAATAGATAGCGTATGGTCTTTTCTCTTCTTCTTGGCCCAACACTGCACCGATTGCTGTGTCTGAGGCGTCGGTTGAAATTTGGAATGGTAAGTTCCAATTAGGTCCTCTGAGAACTGGAGCTGTAGATAGCAACTTCTTTAATTCTGTGAAGGCTCGATCACATTTTTCTGTCCACACAAAATCAACATTTCCAGTTAATGCATGTAGAGGTGCGGCAATACGTGAGTAATGTTGTATAAATCGTCTATAATACCCAGAAAAACCAAGAAAACTGCGTACCTCTGTTTGATTAGTGGGGGTTGGGATAAGCATGAGTATTTGAATTTTAGCCGGGTCTACCTGAATGCCAGCTGCTGAGATGTAATGTCCCAGAATGAGTCCTTCTGTCATCATCATGTAACATTTTTCGTGACTCAAGCAAAGCCTGGTAGCGATGCAACGTTCTAGAACTTTTTCGAGAGTGTCCAAGGCTGGATCAAAGTCATCTCCATATGGTGTAAAATCATCCATATAGACTTCCAATCCATCATTAATTAAATCTGCGAAGATGCTAAGAACAGCCCGTTCGAATGTGGTCGGAGCATTACATAATCCAAAGGGTAAGACTCGGTAGGCGAACGTTCCCCAGGGGCAAGTAAAGGTAGTCTTGTCCTGGTCTTCAGGGGCAATCTGAATCTGGTTATATCCGCTGAAGCCATCCAAGAAAGAAAAAAATTTCTTGCCTGCTAAGGTGTCCAATACCTGGTCTATGAAAGGGAGCGGGAAGTGATCTTTTTGTGTAGCTTTGTTTAATTCTCTGTAATCGACACAGATCCTCCATTTCCCGTTCTTTTTAGGTACGACCACAAGTGGGGAGACCCATTTGCTGTCAGAAATAGGATAAATAAAATTAACGTCTAATAATTTCTGCAGCTCATCTTTTACAACATCTTTTAAATGGGGATTGAGTCTTCTCTGTGGTTGGCGAACCGGTCTTGCATCTTTTTCGATATAGATACGGTGTGTACATAGCTGGGGATCAATCCCCTTCATATCGGGATAGTCCCAAGCAAATGCCTCCTGATACTTTCGTAGGAGCTGGATGAGTTTGGTCTCTTGCTCAGGTGTCAGATTAGCGTTAATGTTTAAAGTTTTGCCCGGTTCAATTTGTATTACTTTGCTGTTAGCAACAGAGGTTACAGGTATATTTGGGTCATTGTCATCTTTTAGAGGATCTTCCTCTAATTCGTTATCAAATGCCGCTTTTATCATAAAGCATTGTGTATACGATGTGGATTCTGTTTGATTAATGAATTTATTGATGGCATCATCTTCTGTTTGATCTTTAAAATCTAGCGCTTCCTGAACTGTTAATGGTGGTCTAATATTATCAATAATATATGAGGCAGGGCGCAGATTGGTCAGCGATATATGAGGTGTGATGCTTGGCTGGGCTGGCGGGTACAAGATTAAATTTTTGATATCCGGTCCTCTGGTTATGGTCATGTTTCCCTGTCGGCATCCAATGTAGGCGTCAGCAGTAGCGAGCCATGGTCTACCTAGAATTAGCGGATGTCCATCTAGTCGGGTTTTTGGATTAATCACCAGAAAATCGGTCGGGTATTCCCAAGAGTCCACTGAAACCATGACATCATACAAGGTGCCTTTTGGCCTTATTACTGATCGGTCAGCTAGTTCTAGTAAAGTGGAAGTAGGCTCTACCGATGTGATTCCAAGCTTCTGGCAGGTTGATGTTGTTAGGATGTTAATCGCAGCCCCTAGATCTACTAAAACGTTGGTCAGGGTCTGCCCACAGACTTGAACAGTGACAATTGGGTTTCCAGGATCCTCATATTTAATTGGTGTTTCTTTCCCTGATAAGAGGTCAGATAAGGTGCCGACTACTTGGACTCTAGGGTTAGGGGTTATATTTCTTTTTGTTTTTCTGCTACACAGGTCTTTTATGGTTTTTGCATATATGGGGATATCCTGTATAGCCTGAAGGAATGGAATTCTTATATACAAGTTTTGAAGTTCTCCCAGAATATCAAAATCCGGATATTGCATTTGTCTCGGAATGGCCAGCCGTTCTGGGAAAGGTGGAGAAGATGTAATTACTTGCTGATGAACCTGGTCTTTACTTACTTCTTCTTGTTGTGACGGCTGTTCTATCGGTAACTGGTTTTCAATATGAGCGGTTCTATGTCCCTCAGTTTCTATTATTCGCCCAGATCTCAACTGAAGATCATTGCACTCCTGCAGAGCAGATTCAATCTCGGAAGATTCTATAATTTGAAGAGATTGAACTGGTCGATTATTTGGGTTCGGGTTGGGTTGGGCTGGGAGCTGCGGTCTTAGGTTGGGCTGGGGATTTTGTTGCAAGGCTGGCAGAGTTGGTTGAGGGAGCGGAATTGATCCTGGTGTTTGATATGTCGATCTTGGCCAGTTGCTCTGCCAGGGTGAACTTTGCGAAGTGGAAGGGGTCCACTGCGGAGGATATGAATTATTTGGCCAATATGGCGGAGGATAAGGAAAGTTTGGCCAACCAGCTTGGTTCGTCCAAGGGTTCGGAGTAGGAAACATTTGAGGCGGCCAATTTGAAAACGGGTGCTGAGACTGATTTTGCCACATATTCTGTTGCTGAGCATTAAATTGCGGAGATTGAAAAGAAGAGGAGGGATCTTGAAACATACCAGGTTGCCTAGGTTGCCATTGACGACGCTGGTTAATAAAGTATGCTGCTTCTGGTTCCTCTTCTGCTTCTTTGTACACCGCCTTCAAACCAGGGAGCGAGGGACAGCTTTCAGTCGGATGGTCCTTGGTACAAATAGCACACATTTGAACTGTATCGAGCGGGCATTCTTTCTGGCTATGTTTCTTCCTGCACCGCGGGCAGAAAATTGCCAGATTCTGTTCCGCCTCTGCTTGCTTCTGTTTAGCCTGCACAATATCAAGCTGTGTAGTTAATGTCCCCATGATATCAGTTTTAAAATTCTCTAACAGATTTCCAAGTTCCACTCGTGATACTCCTTCTGTTGATGTTCGATTGTCTCTAATGAAGCGATCATATTCTGCTAGTTTTATCCTTGTGCTGCCTCTTGAGCTCCTGATACACAGATCAATGATGTCAGCAAAATTTTCCTGATAAATGTCTCCTTTTCCCATAATATTCAGTGTTTCAATCCATTGCTCCTTCATACCTCTAATCAATGCAGTTTTCAACACATTATCGGGCAGAGGTAACGATGCATATGGAGATCTCTGCAAGTTATATTGGAAACGTTCTACATATTCTTCTAAAGTTTCATTTGGTCTGGCTGACATTTGAAAGATTTCATCCTTTAGTTCTCTTGATCTACAGTAATCCTGATATTTTTTTAAGAAGGCCGCTTTCATTTCTTCCCAATTGTTTATGACTCCACCACCTAAACCCATGAACCATCTCAGAGTTGCTCCCTTCAAAGTAGAGGGGAACAGTTTTAGCTTCTGGGGATCAGTGGTGTAATCGTATCCCCTGCATAACACATCAAATTCGAATAGAAACGCATCAGGGTCTTCTGATGTGAGTCCATGAAACGTCGGGATATGTTGAAGCGGAATTGCTTTCATTGGTGCATTCGCAGCGGAATCTACTATGGGATATTGCAAAGTAGAGGTTTGGATATTTGGCTGATTCTGCGCCATGGAATCAAATATATGCCAGTAATCTTCAGGAATTTCCAAGAGAGTATTCCTTGGTTGAGGAGGGGTAATCTTAGCAGGAACTGTTTTTACAGCACTCCCTTTATCAGGGATAATGATGGCCCCTACGGTCTGAGATGAATGAATTCCCTCAACGAGGATTTTTGCAGCGCTTCCTTTATCTGGACTATTTAAAGGCTGGTTTGGTTCAATAGGAGATCTAGGTTCCACGATTTCCCCTGTTTCTCCTTCTCCTTCGCAAAGGTTGCTAAAATTTCCTTCGTGCACTGGTCCAGGAGTTGAATTGTCAAATTCTTGAAAGTCCTGCTCCTCTGTCTGACTGTGCACCTCCGCAAAGGCTTCAGATGGTGATTCTGAGGCCTGAAGGGAACTAGCAGGTTGTTTAGAGTTTACTTTCCTATAACCTACTGATGGCGGAGATCCGGCTTTCTTGTAAATTTCGTCTATAAAGGTTTTTCGTCCAAGGGTCGCCGACCCCTTGGCTTTTTCGGTTTTGGATGGAGGCTTTTGATTCTTTTCTGGCTTTTTCTGCTTAGTCATGCACTCCAATTAAATTACTAAATCAATTCTGCTAGGAAAGCGGACGGTGGAGCAGGGCTTTTACATGCTCCGTACGTAGGTTCTTACCTTCCGTTTTTAAAATCCAGTTCTCCCCTAACAGATTCACACACTACCCTGTTAAAAAAACAAATGGCTATGCCCCTTCCCCGGCAACGGCGCCAAAATGTGAAGCTGTAACAAGGGTCTTTTTCACCTCTAGTTATCTCACATTACAAGTCAATCCGGGAGCGTTTTGTTATTGTAAAGGACATCTTAATTTGAGGCTATTTGTCAGGATAATGCTTTGTAGTATAGATCTAAAGAACACAAGAGTAAACGGATGCTAATGCTAAATTACTTTTGCATAAAGAAATCACACACGCAGCAACTCCGTCGGTCGAGGGTATGGAATTAGTAACCTATCCCCCTAGAAACTGATGAAGGAGTATGGATCATGATCTGGGAGCATTATAGCGTCTGCTGTATCTCACAACAGTCTTGAACCTCCTCTCATGCCACTTCAATCAACGCAAGCGAAAGGAACAACAATAAAACAGAATGAAACAGCAACTTCAGAAATGGAACAGCAATAAATGGAACGGCAATAAAGAAACTAAGTCTCGCGAGGTCAACACTTCCAATCCTTGGCACACACTTACATACAAAAAGGAAAGCAATCACTTATACAGGTTTGCAGCTTAATCAAATGGAACAGCAAATTATTAAAGACAGGAAACGTCAATCATATATATACGATCTGCAATAGTCACCAACAATCCATTAACCCTAATCACCTGTAGCTGAAATATTCTACTTATGAATTCTGTAATTGATGCAAATAATTCGGATCAACAGTCTGCGAAGAATCCTGAAAGTATGATATGAACTTGTTACAGAGATTTATAATAGGAAAGCTACAGATGAATAAATATGAGACAACATGCAACCATAACAGATTATGAGAAACAAACCACACAAAGCAGAATTGTAATGGTACAATCAGCCAGTGTCCGTTGGAGCCGGGCCCAAAGCTTCCAATGGCGCACTGCCGTAAACTACTTCAGACGCACGGAGAAATTAACGCCAAGATATTGTATTAACGCATCAATGAGAGTACAAAACTAGGTCTCAGAGAGACTCAATAGTCTGAGTTCAACTGACAATAAAATTCATGACAGAAAGTTAAAGATACCAAAAGTAGTCCCCTAGTTTCCAATGCTACCCTCCTTTTATACAATTAATGACGGAGTTCACCGGTCGACAAAACGATTGATCGTAGCGATCCCTCAGGATCGAAGATCCTGAGGGATCCGCTAAACTGTTAACGCTTTCCTTTACTCGGCCTGTATTTCCGAACTGGCAGTCCTTCATCTCATTCCAGACTGATCTTCCTTGATTTACTCGACCTGGTCTGAACCTTATTTAGAATTGGAGGGACAGCCGTTATCTTCTCATCAAATCCTCGTTTTGCATTGCGCCTTCCTGCTTTTACCTTTTCCTGCGTAGAGAAGACAACTGTTAGTGATTGGATCATTTTAGACTCGTTCTCGTTGCATTTTCCCTACTTTATAATAAAGAAAAGATTACAACTATTTCTTAAAACATCACTAAATTATTTATTAAAACATACCTTCCCAATGCTCTACACCTACTACAAGTTTATTGAGGGAGGCAAAGTGATACGATAGAAATTTGCAATCCCTAACTTCTTTGAACTTGAGAAAGAAAGAGGAAGGATACATTAATGGATGCAATTTTCTCAGTCAAAGAAAGTATAAGATGTGGGCCATATGGAAGAGAAAATCCTAAATATGGGTAGGGAGTTGAGTGAATTAAGAGATAGAGAGAGCACCATGAGAAAAAAGTTGCAGGAAGAAAACACATGGCTGAGGGGGCAGTTGCAAGAGAAGGAGAGCCAATTAGCCACCATGGCAAGCCTCTTCCTAGAGGCACTTCAATGCAAGCTACCATCCAAATCATATGCACATTAACTCAAAGATCAATGGATGCAGTTTCAAATTAAGACATTGGCACAACAGGGGACCATGCCATTCCAAGATTATAAACAATTCATTGAGCTATGTGATAAGAGCACTCTTGAAGACAAGGCCAAATTATCCGAATTCTACATACACAACCTTGAATTGACAAACTTAAATGTGTGGGGCCCTAATGCGAAGTTGGGGGACTTACATTTGATGGCCCTTGCACCATGGATGAGTTATGGGGATGCTAGGGTTGAGGAAGTGAAGAGAATAATAGAAAAAGAGGAAAGAGAACCCCTCTACATTAGAGTAGAACATATAAATTCCATGGATGTTATCAGTAACCACATCATCATTTCCAATGATGCTCAACTTGCACCAAGATACTTAGCTACCCAAGAACATGCCATCTCCCATTTTGAGAACACTTTAAGATTGTTGGGGATTGAGAGCCAACAAGAATGCCAAAGGAGATGGAATAACAGGACACACAATCTCCAGATCAGGGAGTACCACTCTCCTGAGAGATTGAGAAATTCATTGGAAAGGACACCCTTGCATAAGAAGGCCATGCAAAGACTAAAGATCAATTGGATTAGACTAAAGCTCAGTCTGCCTTTGATGTTTGGTCTGCTGGAAGATAGGAAGGAAGAAGAGGAAAGAAAGCAGTGGAAAGAGATAGATAAAACTGTAGGGTTCTATCCTCAAGAAGAGACACCATCCACAGAAGCCTGGTATGTTAGAGGGGCCACCAGGGCTATGAAAGATATGGATATAGATGACTAGGTTGCTCAGAGGATGAGGAACAATTTCAGTAGGGGGTGATGATGAGGCTCATCAATGGGTAAATGATTTGATATTGACCCTATGAGTGACATCAGTTAAAGATTTATTAAACTAAGGTATTACAGACTCATGTGCTGGTGTGTGTTCTATGTTATTGAAACAACGAATTGATTAGATTGCCAATACACAGACAATAAAATGGAGAGATAGCAGAGAAATACAGTAAGCAACAGAGAGACACAAACAATTTTAATAAGGAGTTCACCCTATTCTCCAGGACTACGTTTCCGGTCTAGCTTCAGTGGTGGCCTTGTTTTATTGTGTCTTTCAGAAGAGAAATTACAATACAGGGTCTTAATATGAGTTCTCCTAAAGCAGATTTTGCTTGGCAGGGTGGTTTTTGGATTCCCCAAGCCACTTGGAGTACATAGACTCTTCTTCTTCCTACCAGCTCTGTGACGCTTGGTCTCCAGTGGAAAGAGCTAAATGTGATGCTCAGTTCGGATAGATTCCTCTATGGGAAGGCTTGAATATTCAAGCTCTCTGGTACTCGATGCTGCCTGTGGTCAGCTTGACCCTCTGTCTCTTCTGCTTGCTTTATTGTTCTTTGTGTTCAGTACTCCTCTCAGGGTTCACTGTTCACTGTCTCTCTTGGTCGCTTGGACTCCTCTCAATTCTGACTCCAAATCAACTCTGATTGATTCGACTATCTCTGTTCATGGCTTTAGCTATTCGATCCCTACGCCTGTTTGGTTTCTCTTCCACATGTGTCGATTCACCTTTTGCAGCTGTGCTTGGATTTCCCTGCATTCGGCATCATCATGAATGCTTAGGGAGTGGCCACTTGTCCTCCTCTAAATGGCACCAGCATGCTTCATTGGTTTGTTTCTTATGTTACGCCATGGATGAATCTTTCCTCCACCGTGGTGGTCAAATGGATTCCAAATCCCTGCTAGAACACGACTTAATTCCCTGTCGATTCCTCTTCCTCCTTCGAGCAAGATCTCAGCCGTCTGATTTGAGCCCTTCAGATCCATTGTCATACACATGTTTCACACGGTTGACTTGCTCAACCGATAGCGCGCGATCAACGCCAGTTTTCTCTCGCCTCCACTTGCCACATGTCGATCGATGTATGGAATCACTCCACTCTCATCCAAAACCTCTTACCGTTCAAGGGTGCCCTAATCAATACCACCCGTTTCCAAAGCGCGGGTCCCACCTTTGTACTTTAGCACTTTTACCTTTTCCACCCACGGTCCTCTGGTTCCCAATGTGACTGAGTGCTCGGGCTTCCTCCATTTTGGCCCTGTTCACCCAGCGATGCGCGATTAGCACTTTTTTGACCGAGTGCTAGGCACTAATCGCGCATCAAAATCCACCTCCGTTTCCCGATCCGGGGCTCCCATGGGATATTTTGGCCTCCTGCATGGTCTCCATGGGCCTCGGTTAGCGCACTTTGACCGAGGTCCTCATCATTCCACGTCAACTGCCATGGCCACTAGTTCAGGGTGTTTTTGATACTGTTTTGGATTTCTTTAGAGATTTGTTCGACCTGATTCAGTCATGGTTCTGGACAGTATTTCTATGGATCCAATCTGGATCATGGCCTCCCTACTGAAAAGGCTTTTGGACCACCAAAAGTTGGTTTTCAAGCATCGACTAAGTGAGGATATTGTTTCTTCACTTTTCCAATCTCAATCCACTTTGCGCTGCTCGACTTTGAACCTTTGAGCCCAATCTTGAGGTACTCAACTTCTCCCCTACGCATTGTCCTCATCTTTCTGTCCAACACGGTGTCTTCCTACAACTCATTGAGGTATTCAGGTAGAAGGTCATCAATAGAAGACAATTGACTTTGCTCTTCAGGGTCCTCAATCATTGAGGGTTCAAACAATCTTAAGCAGTTAGCATTTACGACTGAGTAGATGTGCATGTAAGCTGGTAGATCAAGGTGAAAAGAATTTTCACTAATTTTCTCAAGTATCCTAAAAGGTCCATACCTGATAGGCTTTAGCTTTTTACCTTCACCTTGCATCCTATCCTTGCTAATATACATCTAGACTTGGTCTCCAACTTGAAAACTATGCTCCATCTGATGCTTATCATGCCTAGCCTTATACTTTGCCTAGCTCTTTTCCAGCTGTTCTTGTACTACCTGATGGATCTCCTGGATCTATTCGATGAACCTGGTTTCCTTGTCCACATCACTGTGTCCATCAACCATGGTAACTTTACCAAAGACAAAATCCAAAGGAGACCTTGGTGTGAAACCGAAGCAGGTCTCAAAAGGAGATCTCTGTGTAGAAGAGTGTTTGGCTCTGTTGTAAGCATGTTGCACATAACACAAGTGTGCATCCAAAGCTTAGGATGTTTACTGCAATAACCTCTCAGTAACTGGATCACAGTCCTCTTTACTACTTTTGTCTAGCCATTTGTTTGTGGATGAAACGCTATGCTTTTCTTTAACTTGGTGTCCATCAGTTCCCACAGAATAGACCAAAACTTCCCCTCAAATCAGGTGTCTTAATCAGATACAATGGAAGTGGGTAATCCAAAATGAACCCATACATGTTCAAGGAACAATTTTGCAGTCTGTTTAGCTGTGATTTGTTTACTGCAAGGTATCAAAATACACGTTTTGCTGAACCTATCCACAACAACATATAGATAATCATGACCTTTCCTAGATTTAGGCAGTCCTCCAACAAAATCCATGGAAACACTTTCTCGAGGGTGAGAAGGAACTGGCAGTGGAGTGTACAAGCCTAGTTTTCTATTGCTGGGCTTGATTTTAGCACACATGGCACACCCTCTTACATATCTAGAAACTGTCTCATTCATTTTCGGCCAATAGCAGAATCTTTGCAGCTGTGCAAACGTTTTTCTTACCCCAAAGTGACCTAAAATTAGAGAAGTGTGTGCTTCCCTAATTATCTTTATCCTCTCAGTTTGTGGAATGCAGAGTTCCCCAGAATTGTATAAGAGTCGGTCCTTTATATGATAGTCCAATTCTTCTACTCTTTTTCCTTGACTCAAAGTTGCATATACATCTTTAAAATCCATATCCTGAGAATATTGTTCTATGTAGCTTTCATGTAGCACAAAATTATGCTTAAGTATGGTAGATGCATTTATAATGGGTCTAGGTAACATGTCTGCAACCTTGTTATGTATGCCCTTTTTATATCTGATGACTATGTGAAATTGTTGTAGAAAACCCATCCATCTGTAGTGTCTTGATTGTTGCAACTTAGTTTGGGAGTGTAGATATTGAAGTGGCTAATGATTAGTATGTATTACTGTCTCTTTACCCATTAAATAACGTTTTCACTTTTTCACACTCTGAAATAATGCATACAATTCTTTATCATTTGTAGGATAGTTAACTACTACCGGATTAAAAGTCTCAGAATGATAACATATGGGTTTGTCGTGTTGTGTCAACACTGCTCCCATGGCATAGTCACTAGCATCAGTTTGGATCTCAAATGGTCTTTGTAAATCTGGCAGTGCTAGTACAGGTGTTGTACTTATTTTCTCTTTCAAGGTATCGAAGGCTTTGTGATGTTTACCTCCCCACTAAAACACCTTATTCAATCCTGTTAAAGCATGTAAGGGAGCTGCAATCAAGGAGAAGTTAGAGATGAACTTCCTCCAATATTGTGGTTCTCCTAAGAAGCTTCTCACTTCTGTAGCAGACCTGGGTTTAGGCCAGTTCATAATGACTTCCACTTTAGAGGGATCTATTTTCAATACACCTCCCCCTACTATATGACCCAAGTAGTTTAGAGATGTTTTGCCAAATTCACATTTTGAGAGTTTAACATAAATTTTTTCTCTTTTCAAAACATCTAATGTTTGCTTAACATGCTTTAAATGTTCTTCCCACATTTTACTAAAAATTAGAATGTCATCCAGATACACAATAACAAAATCATCAAGAAAAGGTCTGAGCACATCATTCATTAATCTCATGAAAGTAGCAGGAGAATTAGTTAAGCCAAAAGGCATAACCAGCCATTCATACAATCCCTGCTTTGTTTTGAAAGCAGTCTTCCATGCATCTTGTTCTACAACTCTGACCTGATGGTATCCACTGTGCAAATCTAGCTTGGTGAAATAAACAGCTTTATTTAATTGATCTAAAAGATCATCTATGCGAGGAAAGGGATAACGATTTTTGATTTTTATCTTATTCAGTGCTCGATAATCAATGCACATTCTCCACAAGCCATCTTTCTTTCTCACGAAACCGATTGGTGACCCACATGGTGATGTGTTAGGCCTGATGAAGCCCTTCTCGAGCAACTCCTGCACCTGCTTCTTGATTTCAGCATTCTCTAAAGCAAACAACCTGTGCATCCCAATGTTAGGCAATGGAACATCTTGCTGCAAAATAATATCATGTACTATTCCCTTTTTGGGTGGCAGACCTTTAGGTTCTTGAAACAAGACATCATACTCTGAAACAAACTTTTCTATATCAGCCTGTTGTTCAGCATTACAACCCTCAAATACATTGGCTTTATCAGATTTCTTTTCCTTTACAACCATCAGTAAGAATTGTTTGCATGAAATAATCATTCTTTTCATCTGTCCTGAGTTTACGAGAGTATAATTATTCTTGAGCTTATGAGCTCTTACAAAGTATTCGATTCCATCTTTAACCAGTAGATACGTGTTCTCAGCTCTATAGAAAATAGCCTTTCTATCATACAAGTAAGGACTTCCTAAAACAATTCCACATCCAAAGGAATTATGTCTAACTCAACCTCATCTACAAATGTTGACCCAAAAAAAACTTGAGTTTGCACTGTCTACTCACTTGTAGTTGTGCTTTATCATTCAACCATCCTAATGGGCATGGTTTCTTGTGAGGTGTAGTTTCTAATCCCAATTTCTTTACAATTGCTTCAGAAATCAAATTTACTTGAGAGCCACTATCAAACAAAGTATCAATCTTTTGATTTTTGGAAATAACTCGAATATGGAAAGCTCATGTCTTTTTCTCTCATTTTCTTCATCAATAACAGATTGAGCAGAATTACTAGTAGATGCTTCAGAATTCTTACCTCTTATACCTGTGGCTGCTATAGTTGTTTCATCTCCTGAGTCTGACCCCAAATCTCTTTGAATAGCTGTAGCTATCTTCTTCTTCTTGCCCTCGGACTTCTTAGGTTTCAGCTCTGGATGCAGAATCCAACAATGCTCATCATCATGCCCCTCCTTTTTATAGTGAGTGCATGAAGCTTTGGCTTTCTGTGCAGTGTTAGCCTTCCTTGCCTTCCATTTGTGTTTTCTTTTCTCCTTTCTCTTGTTGACAGTGGGCGGGGATGGTCCCACAACTTCTGGATTGCCATTCTTTCCTCTAGCCTCTAGATGAGTAGCTTGTACAAATACCTCATCTATACTATTGGGATTAAACATGAGGATGGTATGCCTCATGTAGCTGTGCAGACCACTAATGTACTTCAAAAGTGTCTCTGGTGAGTCTAGTGAGATACCCAATGTCAATGCTCTCTTTCTGAACTCTTGAGTATACCCTTGTACACTTTACCCTTTCAACTACAGAAGAGTTTGCCAACTCATCATAGCTTGCCGCATGTAGGCTAATGGATAAAACTATTTTTTTATTGCAGAAATGAAGTCACTCCAGACAGAGATGGTCTTACCATGGCTTTTAATATTAGCTTGGGCTCTACCTTCCCACCAAACCAAGGCAGTGCCTCCTAGGCATAGACTTGCCAGCTGAATCTTACTCTTGTCTGAGTTTATGTTCTTTACCATGCAATACGCATCAATTTGTCTAATCCAATTATCCAATTCTTCAGCATTTAGCTCCCCATCATAGATAGGAAAATCAAATTTAACATCTAACTTAATCAAAGATTCTTTCTTATTATGTACAGGGCTATTAGGAGGTGTGACAAAGTTTTCCTCATTTCCCTTTCCTTTGGAGTTCTCATGGAAGTGAGACTCATCATCTTCTTTCTCTTGCTTAGAGCCTAATGCATCTTCCCCCTTTTTCTTTCTAAAGTCTCTGTACATTTCCTCAACCATAGACTTTATAGCTAGGAAACTCTCTATGAATTGAGGGTCTGGCCCCATAGAACCTTCTTTTGACATGGTCTTTCGAGGATAGACTCTTCCAATTTTAGGATTAGTTTCCGCCAACTCTCCTTCTCCTAATTTGAGCTTTGATCTTGTGAGCATTCACAACTATACCAACACAAGCTTTTCTAACCTTACAACCAAGAGCTATGATACCACTTGATCTGATATTCACCCTATGAATGACATCAGTTAAAGATTTATTAAAATAAGGTATTACAGACTCGTGTGTTGGTGTGTGTTCTGTGTTATTGAAACAATGGATCGATTAGATTGCCAATACATAGACAATAAAATGGAGAGATCGCAGAGAAATACACTAAGCAACACAAAGAAACAAACATTTTTAATAAGGAGTTGACCCTATTCTCCAGGGCTACGTCTCCAATCCAGCTTTAGTGGTGGCCTTGCTTTGTTGCGTCTTTCAGTAGAGAAATTACAATACAGGGACTCAATATGAGTTCTCCTAAAGCAGATTTTGCTTGGCAGGGTGGTTCTTGGATTCCCCAAGCCACTTGGAGTACACAAACTCTTCTTCTTCCTACCAGTTTTGTGACCCTTGGTCTATAGTGGAAAGAGCCAAATGTGATGCTCAGTTTGGATAGATTCCTCTATGGGAAAGCTTGAATCTTCAAGCTCTCTGGTTCTCGACGCTGCATGTGGTAAGCTCGACCCTCTGTCTCTTCTGCTTGCTTTACTGTTCTCTGTGTTTAGTCCTCCTCTTAGGGTTCACTGCTGACTGTCTCTCTTGGTTGCTTGGACTCCTCCCAATTCTAACTGATTCGACTCTCTCTATTCATGGCTTTCTCCATTCGATCCCTACACCTGTTCGGTTCCTCTTTCACCTGCGTCGATTCACCTTCTGTAACTGCACTTGGAGTTCCCTGCATTCAACGTCATCATGAACATTTAGGGAGTGGCCACTTCTCCTCGTCTAAATGGAGCCAGCATGCTTCTTCGATTCGTTTCTTCAGTTACGCCGTGGATGAATCTTTCCTCCACCGCGACAATCAAATGGATTCCAAATCCCTTCTAGAACATGGCTTAATTCCTTGTCGATTCTTCTTCCTCTGTTGGGCAACATCTCAGCCTTCCGATCTGAGCCCTCCAGATCTGACGTCATACGTACGTTTCGCGCGGTTGACTTGCTCGATCGATAGCGCGCGATCAATGACGGTTTTCTCTCACCTTCGCTTACCATGCGTCGATCGATGTATGGAATCGCTCCGCTCTCATCCAAAACCTCTTACCATTCAAGGGTGCCTTGATCAATACCGCCGGTTTCTAGAGTGCGGGTACGACCTTTTTACTTTAGTGCTTTTACCTTTTCCGCCCTTGGTCCTCTGATTCCCAACATGACTGAGTGCTCGGGCTTCCTCCATTTTGGCCCTATTCGCCCAACAATATGCAATTAGCACTAGGTGCTAATCGTGCATCAAAATCCACCTCCGTTTCCTGATCCGGGGCTCCCAGGGGCTACATTGGCCTCCTGCACGATCTCCATGGTCCTCGGTCAGCGCACTTTGACCAAGGTCCTCGTCGTTCCACGTCAGCTGCCATGGCCACTGGTTTAGGGTGTTTTTGATACTGTTTTGGATTTCTATAGAGATTTGTTCGACCTGATTCAATCATGGTTCTCGACAGTCTTTCTATGGATCCAATCTAGATCAGTAAACTATATGGGTCACAATGCCACTCTCTAGCTTATTAAATTGACTTTTCTCACATTTATTTAGATATTTTGTTATATTTTACTTAGTGAGAAGAGTAAAGGTGAGTTACTATGTCATGTGGCCTAATATGTGTTAAATGTAGGAATTGGAGCATATTTGGGTTGACTTAAGTGTAGGAATTCATAGTAGGAAAGGAAGAGATATTTTAGGAGTTGGTCTCCCTCTTTAACTCCTCAAATCATTCGAAGATTCCTCCACTCTATCTCATCATCTCAGTGTCACTGGAAGCCATGCAAACCAAGATCATTGGTAGCCAAGCCAGTGACAGACAAGGAAGAGTTATTCTCAAGTTAGGGAGCCAAGTAACCCTATTTTCCAGGGAGTTGTTGGTAGCTCCAGTTTTCTATAAATAAGAGAGCCAAGGAACTCATTAGGATTCGATTTTTTGCTGTATCGAAGAGGCCATTTTTGAGCTAAAACATTTTGACTGTTATTGTTATGATGTACTTGACAATTTTATGATAATGAGAAATTATGTTTTGATCCAGCACTGAGTTGACTTAGAGGATTAAATCTCTTGGGTTAGGGCCCAACCTTACCAGCAAAAGCTCCTCTTCTGTAGCTATATTCTTAGCTTAGAATGATAGTTAGTTGGTGAAATTTATTTATGTTTTCTTATGCTTAACTTAGCAGGTTACTTGAATTGTTGCTTAACCTGTTTCCATTGGTTTAAAGAGGTAGATTAGTATTGCCGTTTAGTGGAGAAAATTATACCAGAAAAGCTTGTGATAGTGGCCTCCATCTCATCTCCCTCATGGGATTATGATTAGAGGAACCCACTCTCACAACCCCAAAAACATAATTTGTTTTTTGTTTATTGCTTAAATCGAGTTTCATTCTTAGCTAGATAATTGTTTATGATTTCTTGGAAGCATCTGCAGTTCATTAGAGAACTTTTGAGGTCTAAAATGGGCCTCTTAAGAAAAATGTACAACCAAAATAAACTATATAAGAGCCAATAGGATTGAAAATGATGATGTCAACCATGGGGGATGATTCACCATTTTTGGGGTAAAAAAGTAAAAAAATAATAAAATAATAAAATAATAAAACTACTTTTTCAACTTGTATTTTCAACTTATCTCCCAAAGTTTTTAATCAAATTTTGAGTGGGAGTTCTTGTTGGATGAAAAATTTAACTCCTCATCCAAGGATTACCCATGTTGTATACTTTTGATGGACCCTGCTACACAAAAATGATAAATGCATGAAAAAGTGTGTTTGCAATCACGTTTTTCATGTATTTCTCATTTTTCGTGTAGCAGGTTCCATTGAAATTATGCAACATGGGTACTCCTTGTATGAGGAATCAAATTATGCATCTAATGCGTGTTCTCGCTGGAAATTTGAGTAAGCCCATAGGGAGATAAGTTGAAAATATGAGTTGAAAAAATATTTTTTTCTTTTTTTTTTTCCCTCTAAAATTTGATGATGTAATCTAATATTATTTTGTTATTTTCACTATCTCATTTGCTAGTCGTCTATAGTAGATATATTAGCTTTCTCAAATTCAACTCATTTTTTCCATGTGGACATGTAGTGATTTATAAATGAAAAGAGAAACAAGTCTTATTGTAGGGATTGTTGATCTGCAGGAAGGGATTCCTTCACGTAGGTCTTCTCCACCTTCTGTCGAGGCATACCAACCCATAGTCTGAACCTTTGTTTTCCAGCCACTATGAGCAAGATGCCTTAGGCAAATCTGACCTCCTTAGGGTGTTCGGATTATCCTTGGGTGTTGTTCACCTTCCCTACACCTTCTACAACTTTCCTGCACCTCTCCAACACCTCATCTCACTATTCTTACCCTCCAAAACCTCTCAGCTAACTTCTTGTAGCAGTTTAGGACATCCTGTAGCAAACCTATAGCAGCCTGTTTTGACCCTATTTTGACCTGAAATGATAGGATAACCTAGCATAGGAGTAGCTTAGCCCCTTAGCTTGAAGTCCATGACCGGAAGTGCAAAGTAGAACAACCTTCCCATTCCTTTCCCTCCTGCAAGATCAGATAGCATTTGATTTTATATCTCTGAAGTTAGTAATTAAGACTTTTTTTCTACAAATGCGAATGAGATAGTTAGTGTATGCATGTTTGAGTTCTGAGATGGTAGAGTAACTTTCTATTTTCAAGCAATCTTGATAGCTAGATGATTAATTGAATGATTATCATAGTTTCCTTTTTGCAAGTAATTTGTGTCATTTCATATCTAGATGATTTATGGCATTTCATAGCGTTTACCTTTTGGCACCTTTCATTTCCTAAATAGAAAAACATTTACTTTTCCTCCACTAGAACTAGATTTACATTCACTGTCAGTATTCAGACTTCCTTTAGCTCAATAGAGGACTAGTCTAGAACCCTAATGGTCAAGTTCCCTACTTGAGAAGTGACATGAGTAGAATGATGCATCTTTTATGTATATAGCATTTTCACCTCTAAGTTTGTATGAAACCCCAGGTTGATAAAGTAAAGTTGGTAACCTTAGGAGTTACAACATTATTATTGCAATACTAAGGCTCATTAATCATTAGGACCCTTGTCTTTTGTCCAACGATCCTATATATGTATGTTGTGTGTCAACGTATAAGCCTATATGTCTTGTCGTATGGCCCACCAAATTTCAAATCTTTTATCTCACATTAGTGGTTTGTGGACCCCCTTCACTATTAAAGGTGGTGTGCAATAATCCTCCGTCATTGATCTTGCAATCAGTGGTCTAGGCTAACCGCCCATTGCAGACCACCCGTGTTATTAACGATCGAGTGGACATGGACCTACGAAATTCAACGCTGTGTTGATGGGGAAAAATGGCTTTTATTCCACCCTAGGACTTTCCCATCATTTAATGTTCATCTCTGTTGCTAAAATCTATGCTAAGTTTGGCCAGTTTCCAAACTAAAATTTTTCCCGAGACCTCCACCAGTTTAACTTTGCCTCCTTTGACTTTAGGGTTAAATTTTCTTTCATTAACCATATCTTCTGATCATGGACGCCATTTTTTGACTTCAACATACCGTTGGAAATATATTTAGGAGCTCTTTTCATCTAAGTGGTTTCCACTTGACTTTGAGATTTTCTTCTATACTGGAAATTTCTTCAAATTCAATGCACCTTCTCCATCCATGCTATGCTCTGTTGGGTTGTGTTATATTCTTGTCTTTCCACAACTAGCCCACGTAGTGAACCGGAGGGGTCAGAGGGGGGGCGTAGCCCTCCCTTCATTGCGCCAATTGCGCAATGGGGGGTGGGGTCACAAGGGGGGGGGGGGGTAGCCCCCCTTGTCCAGAGGGCTTGAGGGGGGCAGGTAGTCCCCCTCAATGGGGTATGGGGCAACACCCCGAGAAAATTGCTTTTGGACCCTATATTAGGTTGGGTGGACCTACCCATGGTTTTGTGCATGGTTTTCACACATGGTTTTCGGTCCATGGTTTTGGATGCAATGGTTTTTTGGTCCATGGTATTGGATGCTTTGGCATGTATAAATATGTATTATAACATTGAAAGGAACATAATAAAAAATTAAGCTAGTATTCCCAGCTTTGCGATCCAATGGAAATCTCTGTGTATACGTGTTTTATGTGTTATGCTCTCGCATTGTTTATTTTATGTGTTTTAGAATTCGTATGCAGGTAATTTCTGTATAGGGTTAAACCTACATGCTCATCTTGCAATCATCTTGTCTTTTTCCATCATCTATCAACACCTTTGAAATCCTTTGCCATCAATGAGAACTCATTTCTAATAATGTGATCACGGGTTTAGTGAGTGACATAATAATAAGACCTCAACCAATCGCATTACAAATAAATAAATTTAAATAATAATAAAAAAATAAGAAAATTGAATTCACAATGTTAAACTATGGATAATCGACATAGATTTTTGGTCAAAGGGAAAGAAATACACAGTCAAATGAAAAATCCAATGCATAATATTATGCTTGCTCGCAAGGCAGTATATATTGCATTGGATTTTATGTTTGACCTTCTATTATCTTGTCGTTGACCAAAGAAATTTGCATCTTATCCATGATTCATTGACCTCCTATTTTGTAACGATTACATGTGTACAATAGTAGTTTTATTTATATAGAGTTATTAATTTAGGATCTCATGAGAGTTGTGTAATTATGGCAAGGGAAACCTTTTTATAATATAATGCCCGGTGGCATAGTTAATATAATTGAACTTTTCTGCAGCAGAAATGATGCCATGTGGTATAATAGAAAATAACTTCTTAGTTACAATAATCATGGCACACACACATATATCAAAATTAATAAATCAAAATCAAAACAAAATTATTTATAAAACTTATTTTTTTTAAATATTTCCTTTTTATAAAATATATCTTCTCATGGGCCGACATCATTGATAAAGGCATTTTTTTCTATGGGAAAATATGATTCATTGAAATTTTAAAACACTACAAAAAGTCTAGTACCAGTCCGAGTTTATCCATCTATCCATCAACAATTATTCATTAGTTTTTACTTTAATTTAGCTATATTTAAATTAAACGGTAGGTACTAGTTACTATGCAACAATTATTTTATTCTATAATTATTGTTATTATAGCCTTTACACAAAACAATACCATGTGGATAACTACCTCATATTTTTGTGCAATAATTTTTGGATGCAGTTGCAAGTCATTAGATGCTCACCTCCCACATTTCACTCCAACGAACTGAAAGAAAGAGAACTAAACCTTCAAACTCCACTTTTGTGAAATAATTGCAAATGTTGAATCCCCAATTTGACATCAAACTAAATATTCAAAATTTACTGTGTTGAGAATACCCGGAGATTAGTTGAATGATAAGAAGGAAACTTTTCTTCCAAACCCCACCCTATTTTATATTACTTCTAGATCCCACCTTATTTTATATTTTAAACTACCAGTTTTGTCGAAGATCAAATAATTGTAACGAGCTATGATGATGTATGTGTAAAAGTATTTAGTTTATGATCTTATGAAATGAATTTTTTTTTTCAATTGTTTTTTAATATATGTTTTTTGGTCAATGCAATAAAGTTTCATTTTAGCATTTGCAAGTCTCTTTAGTTGATAATAATTAACTAAGGTAATGTTTTTTGTGCCACGCCCTCCCTCTAAGCTCATTGTGAACTAGATTCTCCCTGCGTTTTCTTCCCCGATGGCCCATTTGGAGTCTAATATGGAAGGGGTTTTCCGTTCTCAAGCAGAACCTTCTGATGTCACTGCCTTTTCTTTCTCCATCCTCATTTCCTCTCTTGGGGCTCATCGTGACCAACCTTCCATATCTAAGTTTGTTAAGAAGATAGATGAAATCCCTAAAATCAATTTTCCACTTGCTAGCCCCGCAGAGCTTCTCTTTCTTTGGGATCGTTTCTTGCTTGGTAATTTTACATGAATCTAGCCTCCTCCAAAAATAGTCCAAAAATGGGTGGAAAGAATCTGGGCTGCTAAAACCCAAGGTCAAATCTCAATCTTCTTCTGTGGTAGGGAATACTTTAACTTATACTTTGAATTGAAGGAAGACAATGACTTGACATTTATTATTTTCCATCTCTACACCCCATCTCACTTCAAAGACAAGGAAATATGTTGGAAATCCTTAGTAGATGAGTTAGAAGCATAAGAAAATTGAATTATAATAGTTGGAGGGGACTTCAAATTGGTTATGAACACAGGGGGAAAATGAGGAGGTGTTTTCCTGCCAAATTCAAATAGTGACAAGATCGAAAACATTATAGAGGAACATAATTCAGTTGATGTCATCCCAAAGAACAACAAATTCATCTGGAGCAACAAAAGGATCGACCGAGGCAACATAAAGGGAAGACTTAACCATTTCCTAACCCATGCTAGTATTATTTCATAATCAGAACTAGTGTCACAAAGAATCCTCTCATCAGCAACATCTGATCACAAACCTATTTCTCTAATATTTAGAGAGTCCATAAATCTAGGACCACTGCCCTTTCATTTCAACCCCTTGTAGCCCACTATCGATGAGGTCATGAAACTAGTGCATTCTACATGGAAATCTAGTATCAATGGATCGCCAGCATATATATGGGAAACAAAGCTCAATATGAACAAGAACACTCTCAAAGAATGGGATAGAACTCATTACAAAGAACCAAACCAAAATAAAATTGAACTCCAAAGAGATTTGGACCAAGTCCAGGCAAAGATGGAAACTGGAGAAGACACCAAAGAACTACAATCCAAAGAAAATGAACTCTATTTGGAAATCTATCAAACTAATATGAAAGAAGAGGAAAGTTGGAGAATCAAATCCATGAGTTTATGGATTTAGGTAGACGAAAAGAATGCAACCTTCTTTCACAATCTAACTAAAATGTAAATAATAACGAATCATGTAGAGGTGATAAAGGGAGAAGGGAATTTAGAAATTAAATGGCAGGAGGAAATAAAAGAGGAGGCGTATCAACACTTTAAAAGATTACTATCAGTAGAGGAAGATCATAAAACTTATGAATATTTCTTAAGACACACTCCAAATATGGTTTTTGATGAGTCAAATGCAACTCTAACAAAACCAATAGAGGAAGAGGAAATAAAAAGTGCAATTTAGAATATCCATCCAAACAAAGTGCCCGTGCCAGATGGTTTCTCCATCAATTTCTGTCGCTTGTTCTAGGAGATCATTAAAAAATACCTTCTTAAAATGATTCACTGCGAAATCAAAAATACGAGGAAATACAAATTCAACCTTCCTGGATCTAATCCCAAAAGAATCTAGGACAACCTCCTTTAACCGCTTTATACCGATATCCTTGTGCAACTCCTCCTATAAAATCATAAATATGATTCTAGCTAATCATCTCAAAATTATCCTGCCCACCTGGTTTCTGAAAATCACGGTGGCTTTGTTCCTAATCAACAAATTGTTGATAATATTCTATTAGTTCAAGAAGTTATCCACTCTAGCCTTTCCAGAAATGAGCAAGGATTCATCTTGAAGTTAGACATGGCTAATTCTTTTGATAGAGTTAGACACTCTTTCCTTCTTGTTGTTCTTCACAAATTAGGCTTTGCAAAATATTTCATAGACCTCATAAAAGCTTGTATTCAAGGGCCTTGGATTGCCCCTTTAATCAATGGTAAGCTTGGAATTTTTTTTCAAAGTTCTACGGGCATTAGGCAGGCTGCCCTATTTCTCCCTTCCTCTACATAATAATGGCTGAATCTCTCAGTAGAAATCTAGAACACAACAGGCAAAGTGGGATCATCACTAGGATCCAATATAGTAGAGGAATAAAAAGCATGAATCATTCCCAATTTTTCAATGACACTTTGTTCATTGGTGGCGCCTCTTGCACTATTTCCAGAAGATTTAAATCCACCCTAGATCAATTTTTGGAGGCCTTTGAAGGACTTATAAACAATTCTAAGAGCAACATATTTGGATAGAACACCCCTTCCGTAACTCTTCAACTCATTTCTCAAATATTTGGCATCCCTTTCAAATCAAATTGGTCACATTTCAAGCATTTAGGAATGTCAATTTCAAATTGTCCTATGAAGGTTGAGGTATGGACAAAAGCTATAGACAAAATGAAGAGGAAAATGTAGCACTAGGGAATGCAATGGCTTAATTTGGCTGGGAGGATAACTTTGATCAAGTCAATTCTCTCCACCCTCCCCTTATACCAATACACAATTGTGCAAGCTCTAGCTGGGATCCAAAAGAAAATTGAGCTAATCATAAGGAAGTTCCTCTGGCAGGGAGGTAAAACAGAGACAAAAAAATTTATTTTAATAAGCTAGAATCAAGTAACATCCACTTATGACAAAGGAGGAATATCCAATGGAATCTAGGTTTGATGAACACAACTTTGGGAGAAAAACTCATATGGAGGCTAATAACTAGAGAAGCTTCATGGTGGAAGAAAGTTTTAGAACATAAATACATTAACACCTCACAACATCAGCTTCTCACCTCCTAGATTCCTAATAGACCATGTTCACAAATTTGGAAGCTATGAAAAAAAGCTTTGCCTCTTATTCAAACCAACACTTCTAGAATCCCTTGGCGATGACAAGAAATAAACATCTGGATAGATAGAGTTATGGGTAAGCCTTCTCTCTCTTCCTTAAAGTGACATTCAACATCTCAAGTTTTGGCTTCAAAAGAAAGGCATCTTGAAATTAGATCAAATATATTCCTGGAATCAACATGAAAATACATGGTATGGATGGATTATTCCTCCAATCCCCCTTGAGATTCTCCATCAAAGGAATCTCCTCCTCCAACATCTCAAGAGACTGGCCCCTATTCATCTCAGGCAGCAAGACAACTTCAAATGGAACCCAATTGGAATAAACTATTCAGACAAATCTGGATAAGGTAAAATTCAAGATGATCTTGAATAACAACCCGCATGGCCCCTATGGAAAATTGTTTAGAAATCTGAAAGTCTCCCCAAAATAAAAGTTTTCATATAGATAATGCTCAAGGGGAAGATTCTCATAGATGACAATCTTAGAAAACAAGGAATCCATTGCGCTTCAATCTTCCACTTTTGTTTAAAAGTTGAGGAAACCATTCCTCATCTTTTCATCTCATGTAAATTCTCAAACAACTATTGGCAAGCCTTAGTAAGTCCCCTCCATGTCCAGGTAAATTCCACTCTTAGCATATATGAATTATTTGTCAACTGGAATCCCAACTATCCTTATTCGTTCAAAAGAAAAATCATGCTCAAACTCTTATGGACATTCCTTCCAACCTTTCTATGTTGGAAGCTTTAGTTAGCAATGAACAAATATATATTTCAAAACAAAAATCCTAAAACCACGAAAGGCTTAGCCAAAACATGGAGTCTTTCCATGTAAACCATTTTCTCAAAAGGTAACAATAAAATATATATCAAGCTATTACAAAATGAAGAGAGACATTGGTTCAACTTCGTCTTGGATAGATCACCCCACACTGTCTGTCTACCCATGAGAAATATTCTCAATTTAGTTAATTAGAAGGTGCATTTGAAAGATCAGGCTTTCAGGGATTGGCTAAAAGCACTTAGGCGATCATGCCTCTTCTTTGATGGTGTCTCTAATCAAATCTCGGTCATGCTAGAGCTGGATATTTCATTATTGATCAACTGGGATTTGAATAAGTGTCATTTGAGTGGGGTCAGGTACTAAATCTAACAACAACGCTGAGGCCTATGGCTTTCTTTTGGGTGCTCAGATTATTTGTGAGCGTAATTTGAAAAAACTGACAGTGATTGGAGATTCAACCATCCTCATTCATCAGATGGTCAAAAATTCAATTCCCAAAAATGTTGAGCTTGGGAAAATAGTCTCTCGAATCCAACATCAAATGAGGAATTTTGGAGAGGATTCCTATTATCATGTATATAGAGAAAATAATGGCAAGGTAGATGAATTGGAAAACCATGCATGTTGTAGACCCAAGGAGAGGCCATGATCAACCAGGAGATTTTCAACAAGTATATTCCCTAATTTCTTACTTGATCACATGCAAGAAAGGACTCTAGTAATATTCATTTCTAAAAATCATCCTTTCCACTTTGGTGATAGACCTTTCAGAAATCCCTAGCATATCTTTATTGTTCAAAGCTCCAATTTCCATGTGGATAGGAGTATCTTCTTGAAATCTTCTCCTTTGAAATTTTTTGAGACTGCAAATTTTCACCTGACTCTTCATAGAGTTCTTGTAACTATGTCTTGCTCTCTATCTTCCCTAAATTTCCCTCATAGCTCCCCTCTGAGCCTCATTCTCTTCGTTAGTGCACAACTTCCCTCTAAGACTCTTTCCTTATCCACTGCTTCATTCTCTCTGCCTTATGGTGCCTATTTTCTCTATTATGGTCCTTCCTTCAGCCACTGCGTTGTGCTCTTCCTTCTCACTCCACAACCCCTCTGCTATCTGTGCCATCAGAATCTCCTGATATCTCAGATCACCCCTTTATCTTCTCCTCTCTTCACCCAATGGCTTCGACTCACTGTTGTCAACATTGTAACTCCCTCAAAGAAGAAATGTAACATGTCAAATATCAGCACAATTAGTGTAAGGAGAGTTTCTCCTTGGAGATGGGGTTCTTATACCATCAATGCACCAACATTAGGTATACTCTCAACATTATTTTCTAGCGTTGCATCCATATCGAAAAAGACGTGTATTCTCTATGAGACATGGTCGAAAAGAAATTTGTTGAGAACTCAAGCTCGAATGGTTGAAGTAGTGTACATCCAAAGAACGATGAAGAAAGTCCATCAGTCAAGAGTAAAAGGAGCATATAGACCCATCTTCGCCCAAGACTCCACGAGGACTTTCTCAATCAAAATGACTATTTTCTCTCTAGTTTTTTGTCTCTCATCATAGTGAACAATGAAAAATAAATGTATTCTTTTCCTACAACAATATATTAGAGTCTACAAGTTAAATCTTGTAGGTAAAAAAAGTGTTTTTTTAGTTTCATGTAAAAGTGGGAAAACACGAATCTAGGAATTTTGTGCTAGTTCCCATGCTTATTTGGTTAAAAGAATTGTACCAAGGCACTAGCCTCTCTCTTTTTTTCGAATGAATATACCATAGCCGTCTCCATTATATATATATATATATATATATATATATATATATATATATATATATATATATATATATATATATATATATATATATATATATATATATATATATATATATATATATATATATATATATATATATGTTTCATTTTAACGTGGAGATGTTTGACGTGTGAATGGAAATCATTCATCGAACTAATTTTAGATCTTTATATGTAATTCTAATCATATAAATATTATATTATGAAATTTCATATGGAGGCATACATATTCTACCCCCCTCTGGTTTTTAACCTGTGATCTCTTAGGAGGAAACACATGCTCTTAACCATTAGGCCCACTCAAGCTGTTATGAATGTTTATTGTTTAATATAAATTTGATATTTTTTTTTTGAAATTGATGATACAATTTTTGGTTATATTGTGAATTTTTGTCCTTGAAAATGTATTGAATATATAAATAGATTCAATCTCTTGAAAAATATATGGGGTATTGAGGTTGTGTAGACTCCACAACTTAAACTTGTAATTCCAACAAATCCCCTCTCATGTTTCAAGCAAAATTTAATAAATCTCTAGAAAAAATCTAACAAAACCCTACCAAATTTCAGGCAAAATTGACCAAAATATACCAAAACTTAAACTATAGTTAAAATTAAAAAAAAAATGGTAAAATATTGAAATTAAAAGACTACATGACTCAAACTTATACTTCCAACAATTTTTTACCAAAGTTGATATAATACTAGGGCACTTAAATGAATTAAAACACTTTATCAGTATTATGCACCAAAACACTTACTTTAGGATACATCTCATTTTTGCTGAAATTAAAAAAGTTCATAAAAAATAACTAAATTTATAACTTTATTATATATATATATATATATATATATATATATATATATATATATATATATATATATATATATATATATATATATATATATATCTATATCTATATCTATATCTATATATATATATATATATATATATATAGATATAGATATAATCATAATCATAATCATAATCATAGTTCAATGTTCAAAAATCCATCATCTATATAATTTTTAAAAATCCGTCATTTCTAACTTTTAATTAATTCATTAATAAGAAACAATAATGGACCTGTATTATATATATTATGATTAAAAAAAAAATATCTTAATTATTTAATATTTATAAAAATATTTTTTCAAATTTAATAGTTTAAATTATTATTTTTAAGTTTAATTATTTTAAATTAAATTTAAATTTAAAATAATTATAATTGAAATGTATATTAGTTATATACCACCTCATTATGCTTAGGATCATTGTGGAGGAATGTCGTAATGATAAATCCAATCTCTTTTGTTGCTTTGTGGACTTTAGAAAGGCTTTCTTTACAGTTCATAGAAACAACCTTTCGAAAATATTAGAAGAGCTAAAGGTTCCTTTTGAGTTGAGTGCTGCTGCTATAAGGTTATACGAGAATGTAATTGCCAAGTTAAAGAGCAATGAGGGGTGGTCGAAAGATATTAAGTGTAATATCGGAATTAAAAAAGGTTGCCCCCTCTCCCCTACCTTATTTGGCATTTACATTGACAAGCTCGAAGGTTATTTAGAGGAAGTAGGTTGTGTTGGCACGATCTTAGCTGGTATAGTCGTCATCCTTTTTCTCTATGCTCGATATTGTTCTCCTCGCAAGGTGTCCATCTGATCTTGATAAGCAACTTAGGCTTCTTAAGGATTTCTGCTCTACCATGGGTATGACTGTTAACACTAACAAAACAAAAGTTATGATTATCAAATCCAAGAAGGACACCTACGCTAATTTTATGTACGACAATAATAACTTGGAGGAAGTGTATTCTTACAAGTACCTAGGAATTGATATTCATCACAAGCTCAACTGGAACTATAGTATTGAGAAACAGATTAATGGGGGGTGGAAAGCTTACTTTGGCCTTGAAAATAATTGTAAAACGACAAACCTCGTAATGTGGGATAAAAAGAAGTTCCTCTTTGAAACTTTAGTCACTCCTCTTATCTTATATGGATGTGAGGTTCGAGGTTGCAGCATCTCTAGAGAATCCTGGAGAAAGATTGAGCAAATCCAGAAGCGATTTATAACGTATAACCTGAAAATTAAAAGCAATACACCCTATCATATTCTCCTTATAGAAGTAGGTCTTTCCCCTATCGAGAGCCTAGCTATGACTAGGCTTCTGTTGTACAAGCACAAGCTCAATAACATAGGAGATCACAAGCTTCTTAAGCTAGCTTTAAATTCCAGCCAAAACCACCTAAGGCTGAAACAAGGGTGGTATAAAGACACGAGGGCCTGGTTAAACCATTGGGCGATCAATGAGAATGAAGCATTGCACAACGTTAATAACATTAAAAATATTGTTACTTCCAAGTTCAAAGAAAAATGTGGTGTGAGAAAGATTTAATAGCTAAAAGAAAATTAAGTTGTTATAAGAAGGTCATCAACCCCACCCTAGAAGATCAAAAGTATCTCTCTATTTTAACTAGTTCAAAGAATAAAATTAATATAGCAAAGATTAGAATGAACTCTCATGAGCTCCATAGTGAAACATGTCAATGGGTAGTTCCTAAAACACCATGGATGGAAAGGATCTACCATCTCTGTGAGAATAGGAACATCAAGGATGAAAATCAATTCCTCTTAGAGTGCCCAACGTACAACCACATTAGATCTTAGTTTCATAATCTTTGTCACAACACTGATCTCCCTAGCCTTTTACGATGTCAAAATTGTAGTGAGCTTGGGAGGTTTCTCTCCAAGCTTTTTGAGCATAGGAATAAAATCTTAAATCAAACTAAATAATTTGTTTCTTTAGGTCCGATAGACCAAAGTTTGGTCTCAGTGGATGTTAACAATCATTATCATCATCATCATCTAATATATTTCACAAATTAAAAAATATATATTTTATTTTACATTTAACTAATTAATGTTCAAAAATCTATCATTTATTTATCAAATTGTAATGTTAAATGTTTAATTTAGCTATCTTTAAACTAAGTAGTATGTACTAACTATTATGTAACCCTTGTTTAGTTATTAAAATTATAATTTATTTTATGATTTCAATCAAGAAGTTAATATTTGTAAAATAGACTTAATTCAAATAATTAAAAATTAGAATATAGGGAAGATTAATTCAAAAATATTTCTAAGTAAAAAGTAATGTTTTATAATGTAATTTCTTACACATTTGTTATGTAGTTTTTTCCCTATAATCTATATCAAGGAAGCTATTATAGAAAACATACTATATTTTAATGTTGTTGTTGTTGTTGTTTCTTTTTTTTTTTCCAAGTAGTTTTTTTTTTATTAATTTAAATTTTGAATTAAATCTCTGTTATATAAACTTATTGGTAAAAATAGAAAGCTAAAAATAAAAAATCTTATAAATCTTATTATCTTACTTTACAAACAATTGAATTTTATTTAATTCATATATTATAAAAATTGTTTAAAAATTGTAAAATCATATAAAATTATATATTAACAAAATTATTTTAACATTGTAAAATTATATAAATTTACATATTATGATTTAAATTAACAAGCAATTAAATCTTTAAAATACTACAACAAATTAAACTACAAATACTTCCATATTTTAAAATTAAATCTTTATAAAAGTTAAACTTGCCAAACAATAAAATATCCACTATTTAACTACACCCCTTTAAACTAAAATTCAAAATACTTACAATTAACTTATTTATCTATTAGGAGAAACTAGATACTTACCTGCATTTCTTAAAAATCAAAATTTGGAAATCTTAAAAACTTAATCGGAACGAAATAAGTTTTCTCTGCAAATCCCTTGAACGTCCAGCTTTAATTTTTTTCAAAGATCTATAACGATGTACTTATAATGGGATAGAAAACTTAAAAGTTAATAAACAAATACTGACGTAATCAATACGTACTTCATATAAGAAACAAAACTTAGAAAGAAAATTTTTAGAGACAAGGGTACCTCTATAAAATATGCCATACGTTAAAATAAAACATAAAGTGGTATTATTATTAACCAATATACTCCATGATAAAAATTAAAAAGCCGTCACGTTTACAAAGCCAGCGGTATGTAGTTGATACACTGGAAGAGTACACCACGCGTGGCATTGTATAATTCATATTTATATAGCGTCATAAACTATACAAAAACCCGCAACAAAACAAGATGCTGAGATTCAAGTAAAACGACTACACCTAAGCCGGTACGAAGATTGGATATGTTTTCCCATCATTTATCAATTTGGAAATGAGAATGAGAACTATTGACACGGCTAAATGTGCACTTTGAAGGATAAACAAGATTACAAATTTATTAGGATCATAACATAACATCATATCGATGTCAGCGAATGAGAGATCACAGTGAGCTTTAGGATGATCCATGCTGCTGCAGTAGGGCATGGACATTTTTATTTTTATGTCAATTGAAGATTTTGGGATTGTAAAAGTAAGAGAGACTAATCTGCTTTCCTTTTCACAAGAAAAAACAGAAGTGTTTTTTATTTTAAAAAGAAGTTTACATGAGTTTACATATGTGGTATGCAGAGGTCAATAATGCATTTACATTAGAGAACCTGGAAAGCCACAATTCAAAATCTGACAGAATCTAACAAAATAAATATTTCGGCTCATCGAAAAACAAGACAACATTAATCTTTAAGAACCAAATCGTGGTGATCAAATCGAGAAGGATCAAAGGAGTTATCTTGTTAGAAATCAAAGTGAATCAGACCTGACAGGCAAGAAAGCACATGTTTGGATAAGGCATCAGCCTTAGTGTTCTGTTCATGGTAGACATGTTGAAAGGAAGGTAAAAAGAGGGCAACTGAGCTTCATATTTGGTATACAATCAATATTTCAAAAAGCTTTTTCTATGATTGATTTTGAATTACTAGATATTAATCTGATTTATTTAGAAATTGTTTAGATGTAAATGTTTCCTAAATTGATATATGATTGAGATATTCTCTCAGTCAATTAACAAAACAATTTACTTGAAACAACACTTCATAATGGACTTACTCAACTACCACCTGTCATCACCAATCCAGTCCATTGTTTGGTCACCGAGACAGTCCATGTGTCATCAGTCATCAGGAGAGCCAAATCACGTGACGCTGAGCGCACTGAAGCAAGGCTGAACATTCAACAGTGTTCTGAAAATATTGTTTTTATGTGATCAACGGAAACTGTCCTGGCCACCAATGCGTTGATCAAGGCCCGTTGAGCAGAGATAAACGCATGTGTTCTTGGCCAAAGAGTTCCGCTCGTGAAGTTGTGGCCGAGGAAGCTTGAGGAGCGGCTGCAAGGTTGTCGCAAGACCCGTGTGTGGGTTTTCCGCTGCTGTTGAAGAGGATGCAGAGGATCACTGTTTGAACATTTAATTTTCAAAGCTGTGGAGCTGTGTAACTGTCTTTTGTTTTTGAGTGTTAGAACTGCACATTGCATAATTGGAAACGTGGTGGCCTGGATATATGCTGAAGAATTGTTTGAATTGCTCGTGTGTGCGGAGGAAACTGCGGAAAGGACCTCTGCGTAGCAGAGCTGCATATTGAAGGTGCAACTCCTCATTGGTTGGCATGAACTTATTAATACAAAGGCAATTGCCGTTTAACGATGCTCGTTCGGGAAATTGGTGGCTGTGCCAGGAAATGAATCAGAGATATTGGTGGTGCGATGCTCACGCTCTTTGCAAAATAAGACAACTCTCACATACCTAAACCAAACAATCTGAGGAATTGATTTAACTGAGCTCTTTTCAATTCTACCCATTCCAATCCTGCTCACAAATATAAAACAACGAAATACCTTCTCATAAGTTCCCCTGCTAGCTAAAATGATCACAAAATTCTGGGACATTTTGACCGCAAAGCATGAACTGTTTAGAACAGTTTATTCGAACCCTGCAAAGTAATCATTTCACATATGAGATAGAAGACAACTTGCACATAGATAAACGAAACCTTTCGCACACCTTTCTATATAAATGACTGTTTGGCCTTTAGGTTATCATGAAAATGGTGTGCTCTGCGTCACAAAATATTCCTGATTCAATCACAAGAAACAATTGCATGTGACGAGCTTAGTACAATACTTTTCATGTGACTCCTCTAGTATAACAACAAGTCACGCTATTCATGTGTGTAAAAACAGAATTCCGTGACAAGTTTAGTGCACTATTTTTCATGTGACTCCTCTAGTATAACAACAACCAGTCATGCTATTCATGTGTAGCAAAACAGAATTTCATGTGAAAATAATTAGATGGAATCTTTGATCAGTGAACAAATGCACTGGAACACCTTTCCGGATGGAGGTGACGTGGTGAAAATCAACATTCATCGCTACACATATACTATCAATTGCCTACTCACCATAGGTCCAACATGTATTTATTGTAACACGGTTTCTCCTATATAATCTGCGAAAGATTCTAACTGACTTATTTAGTAACCTAGTATTTTAGCTCATGATTTATCAAGAGCATAAAGGAATCTATAAATAATATGTTATTAATATTGCAAGGCTTGACAAATAGAAGCATCACGATAATGGTATTATGGTACAAAGAGTTGCGATGAGATTGAGAGGATGCACCTCGATATTAAACTTAAAGGTGGGTTGTACCAGCAAATTGTTGAAAGGAAAAAGGGTAACAGTATAAAGTGTACGGTTTACGATGTTTTAAAATTTTGAATTAAAGTAGGGAAGAAGTTATTTTATATTTAAAAATTATGAAATTAGTAGCATTAATAGAAGTATATATTGAGGTTAGAGGTTCATTCTACAGCTGAGTATGAGGAGATGTGTAAGTTTGTTTTTCTTTAAAATAAAATAAAAAATTAGAAATTTTGTTCTAAATAGAAAAATAAGATTGTTATAATAAAAAATATGAGTAGAAGTAAAAAAAATGTAAGAGTAAGATGTTTAAATCTTATATTTTTCAAAAATATTTCAAAAGAGATTTAAATAAATTATTCGAAGATCTTTGTTAACTAATTAATGTGGATTTCATCTTCATATATATCTATATATAGAAAAAAAATTATTAGAATAAAACATTTTAATGTTGTATATAAAAGAATATTCAATGTGGATTATCAATCAAATATTTTAATAAGAATTAATATTGACATATACTTAAAAAATATTAATAATAAAAATCCACTTTAATTTAACTGATAAAATGTGATGTAAAATATTTAATATAAATTAAGTATATTATATGATTTAAAAAATTTTATGTATATATCATGGAAAAATGTTTATTTGGTCCTATATGTACTCTTTTTAGCACTTGCCAATACATTTTAAACAATGAAAAATAACACATTGCATTTTGCAATCAAAAAAAATTTACACTTGAAGAAATTTGATCCCTCTATGCTCATATTATATTCGTACTTAAAATTGATTTATACTAATTCAAAATATTTAATCTCTAATTAGAATTATTCAAAATCTTTAATCTCAAATTAGATTTAAAAACTCTAAAAAGCATATGTAGACACTTTTGCCTAGTCCTTGACCTTGTCACAGTGGTAGTAATCTACACATCAAATTCAGTATGTAGTCTAGAAGATTATACTAATTCAAAATATTTTAATCTCTAATTAGAATTATTCAAAATCTTTAATCTCAAATTAGATTTAAAAACTCTAAAAAACACATGTAGACACTTTGGCCTAGTCCTTGACCTTGTCATAGTGGTAATAACCTGCACATCAAATTCGGTATGTAGCCCAGAAGATAAAGAAAAAAAATTGGTACTTAACCCAAAAGATAGAGCATTATCTCCAGGCATCCCATTAGGTGGCACAACTAGTGATGAGTCAAAACATACATATGTTACCATGTGTTTGTTGAATTTAATGCAAACATTTTCAATTTTGATGTGAGAATCACACCATGTTTGTGTTACATAAGATGTCCTATCAAATTAAGGGTTTATGCTCGCACCAAAATTTATACATGTTTATGGATTTTTAAATACGTGCTTTTGAAAAGAAGAATGAAAATGTGTTGGGTATTTTTTCCCAGTGGATTTTTACTAGTCTAGAACTTGGGAGCCCATTGTTTTGGTTGAGGAAAGTGATAAAGGGGGACAAGTCAATGTGATATTTAGGATAGAGGGGATCAAAATTTAGGGGTATGGGACACGTCAATGTGAGGCTCACATTTAGGATAGATGGGATAAAAAATTAGGGATGTATAGATAGAAGTAGTCTAGGGGTAGGAATAGGGCTTTAGTGAAGAGGGGATAATGAAGGAATAACGCCCTAGGTAGAGCAGATAGTGAAGAAATAAGGCCTTAGGGTAATGAAGGAATACAACTACTTTTCATTCATGGAATACATGAGAATATCATCGAGAAATATTTGGGCAAAGTGGTCTAGGTCTTTCAGGAACAACCTTATTGTTTTGACCCCAGATTTAGTGAAGCAAGTGGAAGAATCAGAAAACAAGATCACGAAGGCTGTCAATTATTGGATCAATAGTATTTTGGGTGGATTTGTTACTGAGTTCATTATTGATACATCTACCAGTTATAATGACGTTGAACGCCTTCTTTTCAAAGAACTAAGAGGTAAGTATCTGAAGTCTCAAAAAACTTGGATTAAAATGATATTGTGTGAGAAACGGGTTATGCCATTAAATTGATGTTTAAACAAGAATCGATGGGAGCTACATGAAGTGGGAGACCATTCAGAAGAGATCTAGATTCAAGTGTTGAGTACAGTCCTTTGTTGGGAGCATCTAATAGCGATGAATAAAGTAATAGTCTGAAGACACCCTAAGGTGCACTATAGATGATAGATTAGGGTATTTCAAGAATACCACATCCGTCCACTCCACCTCCGCCATCACCTCCACCTCACACACCTACACCCCCACCTCCACCTACACCCCCACCTCCACCTAGACCTCCATTTTCACTATTCAATATGGTGAATGCTATGAAGATGCATATATTCAAGGATCTGGGGACTAAAGATCCTCAATAATTCTCGTTTATAGCAGATGTTGTGTGGAAGTCACAACATATAACAGACGATGACCTGAACAAAGCACAGCTAGTCACAACATTGCAAGATAGGGCATTGAGTTGGTATATCAAGTACAATATGACTCATCTAGTTGCGTCATTAAAGGACACAAAAGATGCATTGAATAGTGAATTCAGAAAGCCTAAGTCTCAAGCCCAATTTGTGATTGAGGTCAAAGAAATTAAGTAGAAGGTGGATGAATCTGCATGGGATTTTGATCAAAGGCTAAAATGTCTCCTACAACAGGGTAATCTGTAGATCTGGGATGAGCAACATAGGGATTGGTATATTTTTTCATTATTTCCTCATTTGAGATTACCATTGTCACAACAGAAGGTTGGATCACTCGCCAAAGTACTGGAAATTTCTATGAAGTTGGAGGCTTCGCCTATTCAAGATATGAATATGGGTGTGCAACAGATTTTTTTGTAGTTGTCTAGCCTGCATATGGAGTTGCAGGATCTCAAAAAGGGGAATGATTTCCAAAATGACACCCACGTGAAAGTATGGTGCTTAAAGTACAAAGGCCATGGTCACGACAAGGATCATTGCGCGGTGTATCAGAACTATCTAATTGGGGGAGGTAATGTCCCCCTGAAACAAGAAAATACCGTTGGGTCGAGTACTAATGTAGTACCATGGTGCGTTATCTTCCAGATAACAGGAAGACATTCAACAAAAAATTACCATTTTTTGTAGAAGTGTGTACAGATTCCGCAACAACTGTTCTGTAATTTTTGTAAGTTTGTAGGTCATGATTAGTGCAATTTCTGAAGCTATGAGTTAATGATGGACAGAACACCGACATATAGAGTACAGGCTGAGACGTGTCCTCAACAGATCAAGGCACAACTGCAGCACGTGGAGGATTCTAGGGATGAGGAAGAGGACGAGGGGGAGGAGCTCAAAGAGGTCACGGACAAATTATCAGTTACAATTGTGCAGAACTAGGCCACTTTGCATGAGATAGTTAGAACCCGACACAACCCTCTTGTTAATATTGCTAATAGTTTGACCACATTATAGAATATTGTCCCATGCTCATCGCAAAGATGCAAGAGAAGAAGAATCAATAGCCCACTCAAAACATCTAGATGATGAGATCAGAACCATGCGTAGATGAACCCAACATTAATATAGTTATGCGAAGCCGTATAACTACCGGGGAGGATAAAGTCACAAGAAAACAACCAGAAGAAAATATATGGGTGTGTAAGGCTGCTGAGAAAGATGTTGGATTTGATTTGCATAAGGAAAAGGAAACTTTTATGGAGGTGTTATCTCAAAATCAGATCCTGATAGGCTGCTGGTCAGGTTGACTCTAAGTAACTATTTCAAACCGACTTTAGGCTGAGGCTTAGCCTCCTCAACCTGAGAGGGCTCTCTCTTGATGGATTAATGATTTTGATTAAAGATAAGATGGCTAACTCTTATAGAACAACTGTGAAAAATATGAATGGTGGAAACACATTAAACAAAACTATCCATTGGGCTTATGGAGTCAACAACACCTCAATATAACAATGAACTCAACCTTACATGGAAGTCAGGGCATTCAGCATTTAAACATTCAGAACATAAACTCATATGGGACCACACAGTTTATAAATGTATACAGGAAGTCAGAGCACATTCAGTGAATTCTGAGTGATTATACATCCATACCACTGTAAGAATTAAGAAAAGGACAACATCACATATTTTGAACATAAAAAATCCTTCATGAATCCTGAGAAGTAAAGTCCAGCATGTATATTACTGAGAATGAGTCTTACATAGGCCAAATACCAGCTTTTTCATAAAATTTCCAACCCTGATTACATTGCTGTTTCAGCTATATATAGAGCTCTTATTCTAACTGATCGAGATTCCTCCTCAAGCATGAGGGGAATTCGAAAACTACTTCTAATGACACCTATTAACCCTTTAACTAACTAATAAATACAACTGACTACTAATTGACAACTCTAGAATCCTAAAACAATTAGGATTCTAATTCTAACTACTTAATAAATACAACAAAGTGTTGACTGGAGTTTTTAGAGATCTAAATCAACTATGACTCTAACTCCATATCAGCCTTGGTCTACAATCATTTTCGTTCTCTGACATCTGGTTCCCTTCTGGCGGTGGCTGTGATGGACCTTTAATGCTTCATGTTGCTCTTCAATATCACATGTTTTCCAATGTCCTGAAACATAGGAAACTACCCCTGTTTACTGGTCTTTAGTTTTCCTCAAAATATTCGAATCCAAAGAAGCATGTCCTTTATCCTTTAATTACCCAAAATGGAGCAGACTGCCACGTCCTTGATGTGCTGGCCACCTTTGTCATGTGTAAAGGCAAAAACTCTTTCAAACCGTTTTGACATATCTTGAACTGTGGTAAGTGTGTTCACTTTATGACAAAAATTTAAAGCTGGATTCGAATCCATATTTTCTCCACCTGTCTTTACATGGTTGAATGTTGATAGCTTCAGATGATGCCTTGTATATATTCCCCTTTCAAAATTTCCGCTTGTATCTCAAAACCGCTTGATTTATGTTGAAATCATCACTTTCAGCAGTTTCGTAGCGCGCTACGAAACTGCTGAGTTGTTTCAAAATTCACAGTTTCAACCCAAAACTTTGCTATTTGAGCACTTTTTCTATTTAAACATTCTTTTTAAATGCCCTGAAGCTATTCAAAATTGCTATGTGATTTTCTTAAGGAAATCTTTCCCGCTGTCTTAGCTGCATCTTCAAAAAATTTAAATTGTAATAGACCTCCAGCTGTTCCTGAATTTGCAACCGCAAGAAGTGTTCCCCTGCTTCCATTTCAGACAAGACTAGCCCATGATTGAACAGCAAAATACCTATCAATCATTTCATCGGACCTCAGTAACATGGCAAGAGATGGTATTAAACGTATTGTAGCACCAGCTTGAATAACATCTCTTTCTTGGAATAGAATAGCGAATAGCAATGTGCTGACCCATGTACGTCCACCATCCTCCGTTTCTATTTGATGTGTGCTTGAAGAAAAATTTTCCAGTTTTTAAATTAACACCTCAATTGCACCTGCTTCCATGATGGCCACTTTACTTGCACTATTAAAGGAAGCAATCATTGATAGCAACCACATTGCAACTGTTCTGGCTGAAAAATGGGTCTTGGGACAGAGTTCATATCTTCTCATAAAAACTGTATTTTGAAAAACTGAAGGAGGCTTTTGTGAACCAATCCATGCTGAACAAAAACCTTTCTTGGTTTTTTGAAACACCTTCCCTACCGCCCAGAATGTGTCTTTGAAAAACAGGTGTAAAACAGAAGATGAAAAACTGCACCTACAGCAGTTTCGTAGCGCAACTTTGGTCATTAATTTCTCTCAACTCATAATGAATTTGAGGAAAATGGAAGAGGTTTTTGTACTTCAGTATCTTAGGAATTAAAACCTCTTTCACTTTTCAGAGATGAGTTTTCAAATGTTCAGAAACTCTTCTAGAAGCTGACTAGTAAAAATAAGGAGACAAAGTTCCTCATTTTTAGAGTTTCATTCTTATGCTTGTCTTGAAATCCTTCTGCTGACCATGTTGTCTCTTTAACCACATGAAATGCATTAAATCAACCATATACCCTGCTCAAATACTTGTGCTAAGACAAAAATTCTTTAATGGCGCCCGGAGCATTATGAATCAATACTAACTATGAGATAATGACCATTTTCATAACATAGAGTTTAGAGTTCATGAATGTCCTTCCTGTCCTTGTTTTTCCCTTGCTTGATGTTTATACCTTGTAAGTAATCCCTTTCCTTGAATTTGGTAATCTCAAGGTTGGTAGACATCAGTTTCTTTTTTGACTTCCTTAAAGCTACATTCTTCTTCTTGAGTGCTAACTGCCTTACTTGAGTTGAAATGGAAAACTTTGATGTATGCTGACCCTGAGCTTTGGCAAGTGCTTCTTATGCATGAAAGGAACACGAAAGTGACCAAGAGCAAATCTTCCTTACATTACCCATTTCTTTGAAATTTGTTTAGTGATAACAGGAGGCAAGAAAGAGATTTGTGAATTCATGAGCTTCCACATCAAAGATAGAATGCACGATTGGAGAAGCCTAAAGAGGTCATTGGTGTGCAGGAAACGGTTCCTTCAGTGTTGACAACTTTCTTATAGACCTACATCAAACTCCTAAGGGACCGGAATGAAGTAGAGGGACTGCAAGAGTTGATAGACAACTGCGTTGGCAAGGATAAGCCACTGCCTAACAATGCGTAGTGCATAAAGTATACAAAGGTAAGAAAATGACTGGTTGAGAGATGAGATTGACTGCACAAGTCAGGGATTTCGAAATGGACTAGGTGATCCTTGATCTGGTATTCGATGTGAATGTTTTGCCTAAACAAACCTAGGAGAGAATGGGAAAGTTGTTGGGTTGTGTTATATTCTTTCCACAACTAACCTACGTAGTGAAACGGGGGGTTAGAGGGGGGTGGTAGCCCCCCTTCATTGCGCCGATTGCACAGCGGGGGGGTCACAGGGGTGGCGGCAGCCCCCCCTGTCCGGGGGGTTTGAGGGGGTAGGTAGCCCCCCTCTACGGGGTTCGGGGCAGCACCCCGAGAAAATTTTTTTTGGACCCTATATTAGGTTGGGCAAACCTACCTATGGTTTTGTGCATGATTTTCGCACATGGTATTGGACGCGATGGTTTTTCGGTCCATGGTATTGGATGCTTCGGCATGTATAAATATGTATTGTAACATTGAAAGGAACATAATGAAAAATCAAGCTGGTAGTCCCGGTTTTGGGATCCAGGGAAAAATCTCTGTGCATATGTGTTTTATGGGTTATGCTCTCGCATTGTTTATTTTCTTTGTTTAAGAATTCGTATGCAGGTAATTTCTGTACAGGGTTAAAACCTACATTTGGTATCAAAGCTGTTTTGGCTTCAAGGGGACGCCTTTGTTGCTGAGGGGTTTCGCTCGGGCCTGTGGTAGACCCTGTTCAGTGGGAGATCTGGGAGATCGATTCTGGTGGTGAAAGAAGATGGCGAGCAGTGGAAAGATCGAGATTGAGAAGTTCAATGGTCAGAATTTTGAGTTGTGGAAACTCAAGATGGAGGATCTGTTGGTGGATAAAGATCAGTGGATCGCGGTAGATTCGGGTACTAAACCATCTGGAGTGACCGATGAAGAATGGAAGAAGTTGGATCGGAAGGCAAAGAGCACAATACGATTGTGTGTCTCAGATTCAGTATTGTTGAATGTATCAGGGGAAGCTACGGCGAAGGCTTTGTGGGTCAAGTTAGGGACTTTGTACCAATCTAAGTCTCTGGTGAATAAATTGTTCCTGCGGAAAAAGATGTATAACCTGAGGATGAAAGATGGAGACTCGGTGACAGAGCATCTGAATGCGTTTAATACTGTGGTAAGTCAGTTATTATCTGTTGATATTAAAATTTCAGATGAAGATAAGTGCATCAGTCTATTGTGTTCTCTACCAGATTCGTGGGATAGTTTGGTTATTGCAATAGGTAGCAATGCAACTGCTTTGCAGTTTGATGAAATAGTCTCAGCCTTGCTGACGGAGGAGATGAGACGAAAGAATATGGACAACCAGAATGGTGATGCCTTGTCTGTACGAGGACGGTCCCAGAACAGAAACAAAAATAAGTCATCGAGTGGGAGATCTAAATCTAGAGGGAGATCTAAATCTCCAGGAAAACCTACAAAGGTGGTGTGCTAGAAATGCGGAAAGGAAGGGCACCTCAGAAGGGATTGTAAATCTAAAGCTCCTGATAAAGCAAAGGGATCTGATGATGCTCCTTCTGCAGAGGCAAAAACCACCTCAGATGAAGGTGGGGATGTGTACTTGGCTTCTTCAAGTACACATGTAGATCATGAGGCATGGTTGATTGACTCAGGTGCATCCTTTCACTTCACTCCCCATAGAGAGTGGTTCTGCGAGTATGAGAAATACGATGGTGGTGATGTCTTCTTAGGAGATGATAGGAAGGCTAGAATCATTGGTCGGGGAAAAGTAAAGTTGAAGCTGCAAGGTGGAAGGGTTAGAACACTTCCGGGTGTTCTACATATTCCTGCATTGGCCAGAAATCTGATTTCTGTAAGCAAGTTGGATGATGCAGGTGTAAAGACGGTGTTCGAGAAAGATACCTGCAAGATGGTTCGAGGAGCACTGATATTGATGCGGGGAGTTCGGATTGGAACTCTGTACAAGCTGCAAGGTAGCACTGTTGTTGATGGGTGCAATAGTTCTATGGTTCCTGAAAATGGAGTAGAAAATCTAGTGGTCTCTGGAGAGAAGACCATGTTTTGGCATCAAAGGCTTGGACATATTGGAGAGAAGGGCCTTTGAATACTTCATGGTAAAGGTATGGTAGAAGGTATGAATGATAGCTCTCTGGATTTTGATTTCTGTGAAAATTGTGTGTATGGGAATCAGAATCGAGTGAGTTTCCCCTCTGGTGGCAAGAGGATGAAACAGATATTAGAGCTTGTGCACAGTGATGTGTTTGGACCTGTGAAGGTTCCAATACTGGGTAAGTCTGTGTACTATGTATCATTCATAGATGACTTCTCAAGGAATACATGGATATATTTCCTTAAGAAGAAATCTGAAGTCTTTGACAGGTTTAAATAATTTAAGGCTCCGGTGGAAAATCAGACAGAGAAGAAGATAAAGGTGCTGAGGACAGATAATGGTGGAGAATTTTGCAGCAAGGAATTTGAAGAATTTTGTAAGAAGTGTGGTATAGCACGGCAGAAGACTACTCCATATACACCTCAACAAAATGGAGTCGCGGAAAGAATGAACAAGACGTTGATGGAAAGGGCAAGAAGTATGCTCAGTGGTGCCAGGTTAGGACAGGAATTCTGGGTAGAGGCAGTGGATACTGCACGTTACCTGATCAACAGATCACCCTCATCAGCGTTGGAGGATAAGACTCCACAAGAAGTATGGACTGGTAAGAAACCCTCTCTTTCACATCTGAGGGTATTTGGATGTGATGCATATGTACATGTTCCAAAGGAGAAATGAACCAAGTTGGATAGTAAATCTGAAAAGTGCATCTTTATTGGGTATAACGATGGTTTAAAGGGTTATAAGCTTTGGAACCCAGTCACACGGAAGGTTGTGTATAGCCGAGATGTGGTGTTCAGAGAGGTAAAAGATGTTATTCAACATGAAGTCCAACCAAAGGAACCTGAGAAGATAGAGTTTGAGCCAAAGGAGGAAGAATCGGACTCTGTAGCAGAGGAGGAATCAGAAGATGAAGAGCCACAAACTCCGGCTGTGAGAAGATCAGGTCGAGAAAGAAGGCAGCCAGAAAGGTATAGTCCATCTGGTTTCAGTTCAAATTTTGCTTTGTCTGTTACTAATGATGATCCCAGAACTGTGAAGGAAGCAATGGATTCAGAGGATGGAAAACTCTGGAAAGAGGCCATGGTTGATGAAATGGCATCTTTGCACAAAAATGAGGCTTGGGATCTGGTAGAGTTGCCGGCTGGAAGGAAACCCATTGGCAGCAAATGGGTGTTCAAGAAGAAGACTAATGCAGAAGGAAAGGTGGAGAAATACAAAGCTCGGTTGGTAGCAAAAGGTTATTCCCAGGTGCCGGGAATTGATTTTGGTGATATTTTTTCTCCTGTTGCCAAGGTAGCTTCTATTAGATTACTTTTATCTGTTGCTGCTGCTTTTGATTTTGAGGTAGAACAGATGGATGTGAAGACAACATTTCTTCATGGGGATTTGGAAGAGGAAATCTACATGAAGCAACCTGAAGGCTTTGCGGTGAAGGGTAAGAAAGAACTGGTATGCAAGTTAAAGTAGTCTTTGTATGGGTTAAAACAGTCACCAAGGATGTGGTATCAGAAATTTGATACATTTATACGGGGACTTGGCTTCACCAGAAGCAAAGCAGATCATTGTGTGTATTTTAAATTAATTGGTGACCGTGTTATTTATCTGGTCTTGTATGTGGATGATATGTTGCTGGTTGGAAATGACAAAGAAATTATCCAGGATTTGAAGACCCAATTGTCCTCCAAATTTGACATGAAAGATCTTGGTGCTGCAAACTATATTTTGGGCATGGAAATTAAAAGAGATCGGGCAAAGAGGAAGCTCTGGTTAAACAAGAGGAAGTATGTCGAGACAATACTGCAGAGGTTTAATATGCAGGATAGTAAACCGGTGAAGGTTCCTATTCCTGTAGGTGTGAGGTTATCTACTGAACAGTGTCCCAAGACACAAGAAGAGGAAGAGGACATGTCCCGTGTTCCATATGCAAGTGCAGTCGGTAGCCTGATGTATGCAATGGTCTGTACTAGACCAGACATTGCACATGCAGTGGGAGTATTGAGCAGGTTTATGTCAAAACCTAGGAAGGGGCACTGGACAACAGTGAAGCGGGTTTTCAGGTATTTGCGTGGCACTAGTGATTATGGTTTGTGCTACCAAGGAAGACCAGGATTGGACAGAGTGTTGGATATTCATGGTTTTGTTGATGCAGACTGGGCTGGAGATCTGGATCAGAGAAGATCTACAAGTGGGTATGTGTTTAACCTATTTGGAGGTGTAGTCAGTTGGATGAGTAAGAAACAATCTGTAGTGGCACTATCAACTACAGAGGCAGAATACATGGCAGCCACTCATGCAAGCAAGGAAGCAGTTTGGTTGCAGAGATTGTGTTCAAGTATGGGGTTAGTATAGGGAGCTATAAAAATAGACTGTGACAGCCAAAGTGCAATTTTCTTGGCAAAGAACCCTGCTTATCATTCAAAGACAAAGCACATTGATGTTCAGTATCACTTTGTGAGGGATATGATAGAAGACAAAAAGGTGTTGCTGGTAAAGGTGGATACTTTGAAGAATACTGTAGATGCATTGACAAAATCTGTGAGCTCTGAGAAGTTCTCTTGGTGTAGAGAAACAATGGGTGTTTCAAGGCTGGAAAAATGACTAAGCTCTCCTGTGGCCCCCTGTGGAAAGAAAACAACAAGTGGGAGATTGTTGGGTTGTGTTATATTCTTTCCACAACTAACCTATGTAGTGAACCGGGGGGTTAGAGGGGGGCGTTAGCCCCCCTTCGTTGCGCCGATTGCGCAGCGGGGGGGTCACAGGGGGGGCGGCAGCCCCCCCTGTCCGGGGGTTTGAGGGGGGCGGGTAGCCCCCCCTGTCCGGGGGGTTTGAGGGGGGCGGGTAGCCCCCCTCTATGGGGTCCGGGGCAGAGCCCCGGGAAAATTTTTTTTGGACCCTATATTAGGTTGGGCGAACCTACCTATGGTTTTGTGCATGATTTTCACACATGGTATTGGACGTGATGGTTTTTCGATCCATGGTATTGGATGCTTCAGCATGTATAAATATGTATTGTAACATTGAAAGGAACATAATGAAAAATCCAGCTGGTAGTCCCGGTTTTGGGATCCAGGGAAAAATCTCTGTGCATATGTGTTTTATGGGTTATGCTCTTGCATTGTTTATTTTCTTTGTTTAAGAATTCGTATCCAAGTAATTTCTGTACAGGGTTAAAACCTACAAAAGTCTGCGCTACAGTGGTCCCCAATTCAGCTGCAAATAACGAACCAATAGAATATTTTTCCTATGGGGCACTTACATGGAGTAAATGTAGACATTGAAGGGGCACGCGCTATAGCACATTTTGAGGTAATCGAAATAGTGGTTGATATTAATCCCTATCTGGCGCTACTTCAAATTGATTGGGTTTTTGATATGAATGCAGTCATGAACTTGAAGAAGTGCAACATGACATTTGAGAAGAAGGAACTAAGTGTCATTGTTCCATTGGATCTGGCTGAGGGTGTGTGGTATACTTAACCAATCCGGGATTACTATGAGGAAGATGGTATTGAGCAAATCTATAAGCTTACCGCGTGGGATAAGGAATGGATCAACCCTACGATAGGTGGATGAATTACTTGGGAAAAGGACAATTCCTATAACTCAGATTCAGATGAGGAGCTTGAGCATTAGCAAAATAGATTGCATGAGGTGTCAATGCTGCTATGAAAAAGGCTTACTAAATCACTATAGTGTATATCTACTGAGTTACGCAATTTACCATATTATGATGGCTTAGAAGATGTAAATTTCTTTCTTGATAAATTTGAAAGGGATGTACCAGAGGAACAACGGTTCCAGGAATTAGACATTGTACTAAGAGATACACTTGTCAGATGGTGAAGTACATAAAAGAACAATTATGCAAACCGGAAGGAGTACCGAAGGATGAAGAAGCTGCAGTTTGGATAAGCTAATACGCACATTACTCAAAAATATATAGGGAAGAATGACCCACACGAGCATCTGGCTCGTTGGACCAAAGCATGGGGAGAGGAACCACAACCTGAATGGGTGCACATATTCTGCGACACTTTGGATATTATTCCGATGAACTAAATCTAGAAACAGAGTTGCGACATGAAACTGGGGAGTGGGACGTTATGAAAGAGAGCTTTTTCTTCACTTTCAATTTTGAGGATGGATTTGAATGTATTAGTGATGAAGCATTATAGATAATAAAGGTTGTGATATTCAGGATGTCGGAAGAACCCGTCACATGGGTACAACTAGATTGGAGTACGCAGTTGCACCATGCTTTAGAGTGCTACAATGTGATCAGAGAAGAAGGCAATGATGATCCCAGGAATATCAGTATCCCTGAGTTAGAAGGATAGCATGAAGTCGTCGGGCCTAAGGTGGAAGTTCCTCACATATCGAAACCATTGAAAACCAAACAAGTGAACGTCAGGTTGGAAGCACAACCGAAGTTCATGAATATAGGTGATTAATGGGATGAGGACACTGTTGACAAAGTCATGGAGCTATTACGGGAATATCAAGACTTATTTCCAATGAGGTTTTCTTATTTGAAGGGGATAGTAGGTGATCTGGGTGTTATGAAGATTAATCTGAAACTAAATGTGAAGCCGGTAAAAAAGCAACCATACCGGTTAAATCTTAAGTACAAAGAAAAATTGCACGATGAAATGGATAAGATGGTTGCAACATGGATTATTGAGCCTGTAGAAGAATTGGATTGGGTTGCTCCTATGGTGGTTTAGGAGAATAAGACAAAGGGTGAAATCCGAATCTATGTAGATCTAAGGAAGTTGAACGATGCTTGTGTACATGATCCATTTCCTACATTGTTAACAGATGAAGTATTGGAGAACATTGGTGATCAAGAATCTTACTCTTTTAAAGATGAGTTCTCAAGATATCACCAAATCAAGATCATGATAGAAGATTAGAGTAAGGCCACCTTCGCCATGGAATGGGGTTGTTTTTAGTATATAGTTATGCCCTTTGGACTTAAGAATTCCCCTGCGATATTTTCTAGAGTGGTAGTCGCAGCCTTTAAAGAATTTATTCATAAGTTTTTTGATGTTTACTTTGATGATTGGACAGTGTTTGGGTTAGTGAAAAATCATGTTGCAAGTCTTCACCTAATGTTGGATGCTTGTAGGAAGTATCATATATCCCTTAATTTGAAGAAGTGCATATTTTGCATACCATATGGGATAATTTTGGGTCAAGTTGTTTGTAAGCAAGGGATGATGGTGGACCCTGCTATAATTAAAGTAATTATCAATTCCGAGCCTCCTAGGAATGTAAAATAACTGCATCCAACATTGGACCATACAATATACTATAGTAATTTCATCAAGGCATATGTGTGGATCACTACGCGCATGGAAAAATTATTGAAGAAAGATGCAACGTTTTGTTGGGATGATGATTTCCAGAAAAGCTTAAATGTGTTTAAGGAAAAAATGGTTACAACACCTATTCTAGTGTTCCCTGATTGGAAGAAATAATTCCATGTACATGTAGATGCATCCTGCATAGAATTAGGAGTGGTGTTAACCCAAACATGCGTAGGAGATATCGACCATCTGATTGCATTTGCGAGTAGAAAGTTGTCTAAGGCAGAGAAGAATTATTCAACCATAGAGCACGAAGGATTGGCAATGGTATATGCACTCTAGAAGTTCAGGCATTATTTGTTGGGTGTACACTTCAAAATGTACATAGATCATTCTGCTTTGAAGTACCTGGTCAACAAGCCTGTGTTGGGGGGGGGGGGGGGGGGGGGGGGGGGGGAGAGAGAATTTGTAGGTGGTTACTACTATTTCAAGAGTATGACTTTGAAGTAATTGTGAAGGCAGGGAAATTAAATGCTAGACCAAATCACCTCCTGTCGATTAAGATTGGCAACGAGCCTACAAGTCTTGATGAAGCATTGTCGAATGTGCAGAATTTTGTTGTGTGTGTTGCAGATGAACACTTTGAGGATATAATGTTAGTCCTATCTACAGGTACAACTCCTGAGGGATCTACGATACATCAGAAGAAAGAATTGGTGGTTAGGGCTGCGGATCTTTCTTTCATTGCATAACACTTATATAAAATGGGAGCGGATGAAGTTCTGCGTAGGTATGTACTTGATTCTGAATGAAAAAGTATCCTTGTTGAAGCACATGGAGGAGTTGTTGGGGGACATTATGCTAGAAGAGAAACTATGCAAAAGGTCATATGAACTAGGCTATGCATAAGGGTTCCAAGGAATATAGGGCGTGCAATGTCTGTCAGAGCACTAGGAGGCCATTACGAAGGGATAAATTTCCTCTGAGCCGACATGTTTCGTTATAGGCATTCGAAAAATGGGCAATAGATTTTTTAGGTCCTATTCAACCACCAAGAAAGAAGATAGGAGCACGATACATTATCACAGCAAAAAAATACTTGACCAGGTGGACTAAGGCACAACCCGTGAAGTATTGCAATGTGGCTATAACTACGAAGTTTATATTTGAATACATTTTGTCTAGCTTTGGTTGTCCCAAGATTTTGATGAGCGAAAGGGGTTCACATTTCTTGAATGAAAAAATAGCCACTTTTCTTGAATATTTCCAAATGTATCATCAGAAAAGCATAGGGTATCATCCTCAAGCAAATGGCACAGTTGAAGCCTTTAATAAAATCCAATAGAATGCTTTGTCGAAGATCTTTAATGAAAATAGGAACGATTGGGATGTGAGTATACTAGCTGTTCTTTAGGCCTATAGAACTACCTGTAAGTAGTTGACTAGACAGACACTATTTAGGCTAGTTTATGGACAAGAGGTAGTAATGCCGATGGATTATATCATGCCAAGTTTACGAATTGTTGTAGTCATAGAGATGGCTGATTGGGATATCATGGAGGAATGCCTCGCGCAAATAGTTGAGTTGGAAGAAGATCGCTTCTTGGTAGACTTTCATCAGCAGGTGTAGAAGGCTATGGAAAATGCGTGGCATGATCACCACATTAAGTAGAGCACCTTTAAAAGTGGAGATTTAGTATTGATGTATGATAGCAAGTTTACGAAGTTTACAGGAAAGTTTCAAATGCGTTGGCTAGGACCATACATCGTCAAGGAGCTTATGGGTGGAGGTGCAGTTTAGCTCATGAAGCTGAATGAAGAGTTATTTCTAGGAAAAATTAATGGGATCTGATTGAAGTTGTACAGGGGTGATCCCACCCCTGCACAATGACTATATGAATGCGGGATAGTCTTAGTATTGCAAACCGTTGCAAGGAAGTGCGGGACTATAAACTACACTGCGAGAAGGCTAGTTTGGTGAAGTGAATGGATTGTGTGATGATTAGAAGAAAGGCACAGACGGGAGCTGTGAAGCAGAGTAGGTCCCAGATAGCCTGGCCAAAAAGTAACCATTGACTATAGATGATTGGATGGCTATTTTTATGTTAAAGGGAGTGGGGGGGCAGTGTTTAAGGAGCATATATTTGGAAATCTGTCACCAAAAGAGAATTAATGAAGGAGATCTAGAGGGAACATATGGATTTGAATTCAAAATGGGCTATAAATACAACATCCTGCTCCACATTTGAACACTTTTCTTCCAGAGAAATTTCCTTGAGCTTTTGCACTTTAGTTTGTGCCAAGATGATTGTTGCATGTCTAGAGGGGATTGGAAAGATATACGAGAGAAGTTTTTGCAACAAGGACTTGTGTGGGGGGTGGATTTACCTGAGTGGTAGAAGGAAATATTATGGGAGAGAATGACTGCAACACAAACTGTACCTACCACAACACCTCATTTTATGAGGCCTAAACCCACTACCTCCACAGCATGAGAGAAGAAGGAAAGGAAGCCACAACAATTGTCAGTTTAGAAATCTTCTCTCAAAAATCCAATGGAGATTAGACAGAAGGGCCAGATGGATAGGAGCAAGAAGCCGACAGAACCCTTGGATTTAGATGACGAATAATTGAATATGGAGGTTGAATATATTGATGCAGAGGAAGAAATGATGATTACTTGGCTACAACCTTATGTACCCCCTAGGAAATCCACCGCCAAGATTCAAATAAATACAAGGTCTTCACACCATTGTTTTTGGAGGACATACCTATGGAGGGTGATTTGCTAGCCTGGGTACCGTTTCTAAATATGGAAGACTAAGACCTAGGTGATAATTCAAATTTTCCACAGTTGGAACCCATCAAATATTTGAAGGAGGTCTACTATGAGGAGTGGGTTGTTACACAGCTTGAGCCAATGAATTGGGTAGCCAAAATTGAGCACGAAAGATTTCTCAACACGTTAGGGGTACCACACTTTAGCCGTAACTTCATTAATAATATCTTTGTGCGTCAAATGTCAGCGTTCATTCATGATGGGTGCCTATGGCTGGGAGGGTCCATTCTAGTTGACGACCTGTTGATCCATAGAATCACCTTATTGCCATATCAAGGTGAGAACCCCATAGATGCTTTTGTGGGGAAATTGTAGGAGAAGAAGTGGGTCGATCAAATGAAGAGCGACTTCGGGTTGGTGAAGAAGTTGTGCGGCTACACCATTAGCTCCACATCGGATGGTTTTGTGCAATTTGCTGCACAGATTTTGGCTGGAAAATTATGAGGAAGTGTCGCGCCGATGAAGTGTCGACACCAGTAGTATCTCTGGCTATGTAGTGCAGCAAAGGGGTCTAATACAATTGGGCCAAGTATCTCTATCATGAGTTCATAGAGGATTGTTGTGAAGCCCAGGAGGATGGAAAGGCATTCCACTATGTGTGGTTACTTCTATTGATCATGCTAGTGGCATGGAGAACACCTGAGCAGAGCTAGTTCCTGGGACAGGATCCAGACTTGTGTGAGGTTGCGAAATTCTCCTCGGTATGGGCGACAAAGGATCCTAAACACATCATGGAAAAAAAGATATTTTGGGTCTTATTCGAGGCATAGTTGCGGATAGTGATCAACCAATGGCTACGGTTATCACTGAGTTTACATGCGCAATATACTAATATTGTAGACTTCAAGGCAAAATTCCACAATCTGTCTATACATGCAAAGAAGGATACCACACGAACATGGCATAAGTGGCTATGTTAGGTTACAGAGGAAGACATTTTGGGGGTCATCAGTAAATGGCCGAGTGAGTGGCTAACCCCATTAGATGAAGGTACAAGAACTAGTAAGGTTGTAGAGGAAGAAACTGGAAAAATAACAGCTGCGACAGTGACCCAAAAAAATAAAGAGAAAGAAGCACAGAAGGGTTCTGTGAAATAAAAAGCTGGGCAAAAAGACACAGTAGCGCAGTAGGAAATGAACTCTACAAAAGAGAAGGAAGCATCAAAAGAAAAGGTTGCTTCCAAAGAGAAGGAAGTGCTGAAGGAGAAAACTACAATAACCTTGCAGGTCACTATTAACCTCGAAGAACCTAAAATGGAGTGCATTGATGTTGAGGTTGAGACTAAAGGCGAAGAGGAAGTGGGTATAGACTTAGAGTCTCCCTTCAAGGTTAGGAAGAGGTATAAGTGAAGTTCCATGGGGCCTGATAAGAAGCAAAAGTCTAACAACTTTGCGAATGTGACACCATTGGTCCTCATGGAGGTGGACCTTGATGAGATCGATGATGTGGTCTGCAACACCATAGAAAATATTTTGGGACACAACGAGGATGATTACCATCTGGTATTGAACAAATTACAGTAGGGCCTGAAGGAATTGTAGGTCCAGATAGGGTGATTCAGGCAAGCATGACGAGCATTAGTGTAGTGGAAACCATGTCCAGGCTTTGCCCGGTACCACTAATTCAGGGCTCTCTTCAGCTCAAGAGAGTCAAAGATGAGGAGCACACATAGTTTTGGAAGAATCTGAGTATTAACCTTGCAACACTACCGATGCATACATTGCATGAGCTGCACTAAGGAGTTTCTGATGAGCTCCGTGTCTGAGAGAAATGAGCACTAGTTGATTAACGATGAGGTAAAAAATAACAATCAACATTTTTTTGAAGAGAAAATGTAGGCCTTGCAGGCTTGCAACAAGGGGATACAACAAATTCAACAGCTAGAGATTTCCCTTACCCAAGTGTATATTGAGCTCTGTGAGCTCCAAATTCCAGCAAAAGCAGCCTCAACAAGAAAAGTTAAGAAGTTAGTTGTTGCGATGAAGGAAACTAAGGAGGAAATTAAAAAGGTCCAATTTGAGCTGCAGTTGCAGATTTCAGAGCTTCAACTTAATTTTCAACCAACCACTCCTTTGGAAGCCAGAGAGAAGTGTGAGGATTCTATTAAAGAAGATATGAATACTCTGGAAGCTGTAGTCAAGGATTGTAGCCAATTATTTGAATAGGCGATGGAGATGTGTACCTTGCTACATTAGGATCCACACTTTCAGAAAATTGAGGCAGGCATTCGTGACAAACAACTGCAGTTTAACAAGATCAAGGCAACAACGCAGACCTTGACACCTGTGAAAAGGTTCACCAAACTTCAGGAAGGAATGTTCATCCAAGTCTAGATTGATAAGATGCATCAGATGGCCTCCATTATCTACTCAAGTGCGTAACCCTAGGCTGATGAGGAAAGCTAGTTGTCACAGACAATTTAGAGCAAGTTAAAGGCTCTGCAACAAAAACAGAGAACCATGGGTGATGAAGTTTAAGGTCCAAATATAGATAAAACGGTTGAAGAAATTTGTCAAGTCATCACGTAGGGAATAACATATCTTCAAGCCTTGAAGATAAAATCTAGTGTTTTGCAAGCAAAGAACGAGGCAACAACAGGAAAGTGTCTCGAGACGAGTCATGACTTTTTGTTGGAGGCCTATTAGGACAGGGTCCCCTAGGGTCAAATTGTGTAAATTTTTGTTAATAATTGTAAAGTCTTTGCATTTTTAGGAGCAGAGCGTGAGTAGCGCAGGTTGATAGGAGTCAAAGGGGATTTTAGAAGGTCAAAGCCCCTTAGTTTGTTAATATTCAAGCTATTTTGTGACCCGCCCATGGTTCACGGACCATGGTATTATAATGAAGAATCATATAAAAAGGATTCATAGAAGATTCATAGGGAGATAAGTAAGAGAGCACATAGAAGTGCAGGAATTGGGTCTATTTTTTCTATTTTATACTTGGGCGAAGCGAAAGGCTCCTGCAGCTATGTGCGCGGAGACCTTGGTAAGTTCGCAACTGAGTGCAGAGGCCCTTGTAGCAGTGTGCACAGGGTTGGAAAAGATTGTAATTGAAGATCTAAGCATAATAAAGGTTGTTTTGAAGAATTATCTATGTATATGTGTATCATTTCTTATCTTTGAATTTATTGTATGTTTTGATGTATTGAATGCAATTAACCATGAAAAATAATTAATAGGTTCGCGAAGAATTATATATTTGTATTTATAGGATGTTATGAATGTTTAGCGTAGTCGACAAAGGGCATAAACCTTCTAACTGTTAATTGCTGCAATTTTCGGGTTTTAAGGGTTAGGGTTCACAAAGGTCAATATAAGCCATAAGTTTGATAGAAAAACATCACATAGTCCTTTGGATGTAGAAACTTGGTTCTAGCATCCCCCAATACTACCTCAGGTGAGACTACAGCCTACGCTATGTGGGTTGTTGCCAAAGGTCCAGTAGTGTAGGGTTTTGTTGGTTAGTGCAACTAAATCTGAACCTGGGTCCAAGCCTGCTCAAGCCAACAAGCTATTATCGTAGCTTGGTGACCAAATATGATAATATCATAAGAGTCAAAGCCCATGATCATGGTAGGCTAGCTTATTATGGAGACCACCTATCTTTCAAGTTTTTCACACACTTTCAATTTATAATGTGATAATTTGTGCTAATAGATGGGGAGACAATTCCTCTCCTTAAGAGATGAGGATGACATGGAATATTTATAGAATACTAAATTGGTGTGTTTCTTTTGTAACCTTAGTATCTGTTTTAGGATATGGTTGATTGTAAAGAAGTTTTCTTATGTGTATTAAGGTAAGAGAGCCTTCAAATACTGATAGAAGATAAAGTTGTTAGAACTTCAATTTGATCCTAAAAAACTAGAATTTTAAAGATCTTCCTTTTATTCTCCCTTTTACTAATGGATTCCATTAGATAAGAGTAAAATGTTCCAAAGAATTGACCAAAGTTGGGATAAAAATAACTTTTTAAAAAGGTTTGGTAATATTACTTAAACCAATTTGAGGCAAAGGTAAAATTGGCACTCAAGGGATTTAAAAGAGAAGAAGTGAGATGTTATTAATTCAAACCCAAATTCAAGAGCTAAGAGAAACCGACAAATCCCAGAAATAATCAACAACAAAAATAAAATCATAAGATAAACAATACTCAACTTAAACAAGTAAAATTAATGATCTTGAAATAAGGAATTACGTTTCTTGTTAAGAAGAATTCCAAGCATGTTAATGTTGTCTTGCTTAGTTAGTTAGTTATTCATTAAATAAGTTTCTAATCTAAGGGGAATTTGCAAAAGAAAATTGCTTATAAAAGTTCAAACAAGGTTAATTTCCTTTTATAATTTTGGCTTCCAAACAAAAGATAAAGTCGTCATAATCAATATTTCATAATAGCTTTGGAAATAAGAAAAAAATTGCCCTAAATGTGTTTTGGAAATTGTCCTCACTGAAAATTTTCACAACTTCTTTATTGATCTTCCAAATTATTCCAAAGAAAACCTGTAGGAAGACAAACAAACATAAGGAAGAAACAACTAAAGGAAAATAAGAACAAATTGAAATAAAGCAATCAGATGATGCATAACAAGAAGAATTTAGTAATAAGTTTACCTCATTTATCTTCATCTTCTTTCATGTATTTCTTAAGAATGTTTAAAATCATGTTTTTGTTCAATCTACAAAGCATTATCAAAAAGAAATCTAATCTATCCCTAATCCTAATATAAAAGGTAGATTAATACTAGGTGAAATCAAACTTCTAGTGTAACCATTCTCTTAGCTTTATTTTTGCATGCATGCAAGCAACAAATGCCGGGAAAAATAAAATTGTAGCTAAAACATTAAAACAAAAATGAAACACACTAAGTACTTTTAAAATTGAAAGAACAAAAATACAATTATTTACAAAATACTTCCCTTGAAACTCTTCCAAATATTTATCTATAAGATCATCAAAATAAGGATGTGATTCATATGTTTGAAAAGAATGCAAAGAAAGAGGAAACATCAAACCAATATTAAATGTTAAATCTTTGCAAATGAAAGGATGCTATAAAGAAAAAGAAAAATCAGAAATATTATTTTCAAAAGAATCAAGTAGATATCAATGAGGAAGATTTCTAAAAAGAATGCATGGATGGTCAAAATGTATAGATGTACTATCAAGTGTTATCATTCGTATAAAATGCATTTAGAAATATGAAACCAACAGTCCAATCATAAGATAGAACCTCAACTTAAGAAGAAATTGAAATATATGATTGAAATTTTGGAACTGATTATTGCATGTACTAATTAATGCATTTGATGAGAGTGTGGAACTTTGTAGCTCAAGATGCCAACGTAGTATGTGCAAGAAATCAAAAATAAATTGAAAAAAGAAAGAAATTGAAAAGAAAGAGAGAAAGGTAATTTGTGATGTACCTCTATGTTACAAATTATGTTACAACATAGTGGAAGTTTGTTTACAGAGATTTCCTTTTTACAAATGATTATGAATTTAAAATCATTATTATTCTCAATATTAAAATTGCAAGAAGGTACATTATCATTGTAGGATTGAGAAATCAGAGTTGATTTATAATCATTGAAATCATTATGACTATGAGAGGAAGTGTTTGAACTGTTATCTTTTTCACTTTCAAAAACAGATTCATTTGAGGATTGGGAATCAATTAAAATAGTTTTTGAAGATAAAGAATAAACAAGTTCAATATTTTCATTGACATAAATGACTTTATTAATATCTTCCTTGGTATCAGATTCTTCATTAGAATTAAAAGGAAGAGAAATTAAATACTTAAACCAACTTGTTAGTTTATTTTCAAGAGGTATTTCATTAGATATAAAGAGAATTAATGTCAATTTAAATTTAACTGGAAATTGATCCAAGGGCTCACCTTCTGTCCTATGCAATTTAAGTAGCTGTTTTCACACCTTTTTGTAGTTGTATCGTTGAAAATCCTAAAGGAGCATTGCTGCAAAATAATCCCAGCTATGTACTGGGGCAACTGGAAGTGAAAGACACCAGTATTTTTCTTGTCCTATCAAAGTCTATGTGAAAATCCTGCCAACATTAACCTCATCAATATTAAATTTTTAAGAATTTGAAATGAACAAAAAAAGGTGATTGAAGGCAGAAGACTTACCATTGAACTTTTTCTTTGACAATGTTATAAATCCCTTGATTGGATTAGTGTTTGATTTTGATACACTAAAGCATCTCCAAGTAGGATTTTTGTGGGAACCCATAATTCAAAGTTAAAAAATTTTCAATAAAAACTTTAACAAACAATTTAAAATAGGGCCTTCTAGTGCCAAAAAAGTTGACTGAAAAAATGACCTTTCAAAATTCTAAGGGAGACCACTGAGTTGGGAACTTAAAACAATTCCTTTTCTGTTGAAATGGTAGTTCTAAATGGTTCAATTGGGTCTAGTTACCCTCTCTCTATATCTACTAGATTAATGTGTGACTTTCAACTATGAATAGAGAAGAGACATCATATCAACTCTTCTTGTTGATAAGGCAAGAAAGTTATCCTTAAGATGAATTTATGGCCTAGCCAAACCAATCTAAATATTTCCCCTATATGAGGGGACTTCTAGGATGCAAAAAGTAGAACTAAAGGCAAAGTATAATCTAAAATGCATCTCATACTATACCTATCTTGATTGAAGGAAGGATTAGTCGTTATTTCAATCAAGAGAAATCTAAAAGAATGGGAAAAGAAGCATGCTGGAATTGAAATGATATAAAGGAAATAGACCAGGCGAATAGTTCATAAGATATAATCCTTGTTAAAGGAGATATAAACAACTAAATTCCTAATCAATAATTTCCAGACATCCAACTACAAACATCTCGAATTCCTAATAAAACATATGCATAAGAACAAAAAGATTCATGTCACAATATTGAAATAGTTCAAATACATGACATGTGGAAAGGAAGACATTTATACGATTAAACTATTAGATAGCTAGTATCTCAAGGAGATGAAGGTTTGTCCTTATGAAAGTTTCAGTTTTGAAACTCATTTCTGATTAACCTTGCAAGATAGCTTGACTGGATTCTAAATGAGCATTTAAATAAATAGTCAACAATAGTGTTGAAAAGACACATACATACTCATACTCCATAAATGAATTTGAAATCTGAATAATTTATCTTTAATAATAGGGTAAGAAATAGTGTTGTACATATGATTACAGAAAGAAATCTTATTATAAAAATGAATCAATTACATAAAACACCAAATAAATACAATAATGCAGGTCCTCTGTTGTTTCTAAATCAGTTGCCTATTTGCACAGATGGATCTGATCTCACTACAATATTGAAAATGAGTCTTAACTCCTTCTATACAAACAGATTGTAAGCTCTAGTATTACTCTGCCTCTTTTCTCTCGGATTTGAATCCCCTTTCTTACAATCATAGTAGAGTATTTATACATAGTGGAAATATTAACAGTCCCTCTCTATTTCTCAACAAATGATTTAATTAAAAGAAAATGAAGAAAAATGGTTCCTTCGGTTGGGGTAATGGCCAAATGTAGATGGCCACAATTGAGAAAAATGCCTAGTTCTGTTCTCTCTTTGATCATTTTGTCCGGCATGTTTCCAATCTGTTTCAAAGAATTCGTAGTCATGGAACAACTAAAACAACAATTTTATTTTATTATAATATCCCTTTGACTGCCTGAAGAATTTTCATTAGCAATATATCGGATTTTTTTTTAATATTTTCCTTAATCAGAAACCCTATGTCAAAACATAATTACAAAATCAGAGTTAGGCATAAAAATGGAAAAAACAATGATATGAAAACAACTATTATTTACGCCCAAAACTAATAAAAAAATAAATGGCTTTTCAATTAATATAAAAACGATCGAAGGATGATACACGTGGCAAGATTTGAATGGTATTAGAGGTAAGCCCATCGAACTTTTTATAATGCACACAAATAAAAAAGTTGAAATATTGGGTGGCTCCGATATGGAGTGGATGTGATATCATATTGAACTCCTTTTTAATAGTGTATCGGGTGTGAATATCAGAGGGGAGTGGAATATCGAAAGTCAAGAATTGGAGTGAGATGATTATCAGAGATCGGAGATCAGAGGGAGATAATTATCGAAGATTGGAGGGAGATGATTATCGGAGATCAGAAGGATTGGTTATCGGAATATCGGCGGGATATGAATATCATAGTTGTTAAAAGCTTTCGCAGTTGAAAATCTATGATCGTCATATCTCATGAGCGGAAGTAATGACGTGGCAAGTTGGTTCTTCTAAATACTCATAGTTTATAATATATAAATGAATTGTAGCCACTTCGTATGAGGTTCAAGACTTTTGGATATTTGGGATTCTTAAGAATTCCTTCGATATCCAAAATCCAAAAACTATGATATATATATATATATATATATATATATATATATATATATATATATATATATATATATATATATATATATATATATATATATATATATATATTGTTAATAAAATATCTCTGTTGCTTTATGATAAAGGGATATGGCCTATAACCACTTTACAATAGATCTTGGTCTCTGAGGCTATTTTCATAATTAATCAAATTGATTAAAAATTAAAATAAAACAAATAAGACTAATATTTACAAATAAAAGTTTAATTTTTTTTTTTTTGTTCAAGTGAGAGTAGGTCCTTCTATTCATCTATATAAAGGTACATAATATACAAACAGCAGCACAAGCTCCAATGGAGCTGTGGCCCACACAATTGCTGAGCCCCTAAAAGAAAACTTGGTAACCATGCCTATGGCCCACAAACAGTTCCAAACATAACCAAAAGATCGATCAACCATTCGATCAACCATCAGCGAATCCAACGGATAAAAGGTAATCTCAGGTAGCCATGATGCTAACCCTTTAACTTTTTAAACGGACCCGAAATGAAGATTTGCCAGCTCTCTAAACTTTTTCGGGTCTGATATCAGAGATAACCCTCGAGCTTTTTAATCACCCGAAAACCTTTGGAGTCATGAGATCCCAAAAAGCCTTATCAACTCGTCCAGACGATAACTGTTCATACGGACCCGAAACAAAAATAAAGCACCACTAAAAGGGATTTCGGGTCCATTTGGTAAATTAACGCTCTTGTTGTTTAGCGCCCGAAATCCTTAGGATGCCTGTGATAACTCCAACCTGCCCACTTTTTAACTGATCAGACGGCCCCACAAATCTAAAGGTTAGATGCACTGTTTTTTGGGCTCTTACAAAGACTTACTTTTTATATGGTCTTCCACCCACTAACTCTATGAATATAGATTTCTGATTACATTTTCCCACCCATAAACCCAAGGCAAACTATAGTTCTTTTCCTGTGGACCTGTTCGCCTTTTTCTCTGTGTTACTTACTTGTGCAGACCCCACCTCTTCTGTTTACATCAGTCTTCATTCTGACACAAATAAAAGTTTATTATTTGCAAACGAATAAGTTTATAAAACAAAAGTAATGTAAATTTTATAAATTTAGTAGGCCAAGGCAGTCAAAATTTCCAATCTTCGTTTAGGCACCATTTGCAAACCAAACAACCAAATGAGATCAAACGAGTTTTCATAGGAAGACAAAAACAGATCAAACTCATTGAAGCAATCCAAACGAAGAGAATTAGAAAGCAACATCACCAAGATTCAATCAAAGGGCCCCCATAATGAGAACTAAGTGAATAATGAGGGGGTTGTGGTATTACCACAACAGTGTCCAAGAATATGAGAGAGAGAGAAAATAGAATGAGAGCTCCAAAACCAAACTAATAAAAAGCTTGACCCAAAAGCTCGCCAATCGATCCTCATAAGCCTTTTTATCAATGAGGCCTCTAATTTATTTAATTTCCATTATTTTCCTTCATTTTCCTCCTCACATGCAACCCTTGACCTTTCACCTTCCTTTTCTCCTAATTTCCATTATCTATATAAACAAATGTGCCAAAAATTCCATTTTCACTTTCCAAAGACTTTGCCACTGCCTTTGCAAAATTCCTTTAGCCATAATAACCGAAATGAACACCCACTAGGATTTTTTCCCCACCATTCAACTTGGAATACATATCCCATCACTATAGTTTTATATATTTTGAATGGATTTTTTAACCATGGTTGTTATATAAAATTTCGATTAAATATCTCAGGAAGATATCTTGACTCCTTTTGAACTACTACCGTTTCTTCTACTTCTCATTGACATCTATTATAGTGTTCACAACTTCAACAACTCTCAAGAAGTACTTTGCAATATCTTCATCATCACGCATCTTCAAAGACTCAAATTTCATCCTAAATCCTTGAAGGTTAGCTTGTTTTACCTTATTTTCACCTCCATGTCAAGCACTAATCTCATCCTAGATAGTTTTGGAAGATGTGTAGTCCATTACTTTCAAAAGTTCTGATTCAAGTAGGCTAGCAAGCTAGGAATTCATGGCTTTAACACTGCATGTAAGCTTTATCGTCTGATCTTTCGTAATCATTGCTGGAGATTTTGATACTCATCTTCTATTCCATCACATACATCAACTCCAAGTGTTTGAATGTAGATTTTCATCCTTAATTTCCAAAACACATATTTTTTCGTTTAATCATAAATACCCTATTGGTAAATTCTCCCTCTTGGTTTGCCATGGTCCTCGATCTTTCTTCTAGCTGTTAAACTAATTTGAAGAAACCAGGCTCTGATACCAATTTTTAGAAACCAGGGAAATACTGAGAGGGGGAATGAATCAGTATTGTAGGAATTTTATACTTTCTTTCACTTGTGCAAATATATTAGGACACCATGAAATAATTCAACAATTAATTCTTATGAGCATGACAAGAAGTAATATAAGTAACACAAAGGAACACAAAAATTCTTCAAAATTTTCTTCAATTTCTTCACAAAGGAAAGCTACTACTTGTTGTTACAATTTTTTTTTTATTACAACTAGCAGGAATCTACTACTCCTCAATTTATCAGCTAAAACTAAAACAAGCTACAACCCCTCAATATTTACCAGCAATTGTTGGGAGGAACAACAACCCCTGAATTGCAACATACAACTTTCTTGACCTCAATTTTCATAATCAAATCATTAAGGACATATCCTTGCATAAACATATAAATATGTTCTTCAAACACTCACATAAACATCTTGAGCAATCTTTGATTACTGATAAATCCACCATTTACGCCAACAACAATTCGATTTTGTAGCCTTTAAGGAAAGTTACATGATTTTCCCAATCGACTCTGCTTGTAAAGAATTTTTCCTACTAGATTTAGGCTTCTTCAACTTCTAGTTAACTACAAGTCTCTTTGTGAATGAATCTCTGATTTATTTCTTGCTTAGGTCTCCAATCACTGATTTGGAGTGTCTACAAAAACATTTGAGCTTAAACTCCTTAATTTTCTATTTAGAACTCCAACTAAGTTTAGTTCTTTGTTGTTTAACCTGTTAATCTTGAGTTGTGCATGTGTGAAACTTGAATTTCGTCTTTGCATGAGATTTTGAACTCAATATATGAGTTAATCTGCTAATTTTAGCTAATCTCTGAGTATAGTTTGACTTTTGACCATATTTTAAAATTTGGCTAACTGCTAAATATAGAAAAATGACAAATATGGAATAATAGTGCCAAAATTCCCAAGCCTGTTGTATGTTGACCCCTTAGCCCATACAATCTTGGGAAGTGACCTCAGATGTAATCCCTCTGTTGTGGGGAAAAATGCCTATGCAGGACGATCCTATCCACCTAAGGCATGATAGTGCCTTAGCAACAAACGAGTGCAGCTACTTCAGTTTCTTTCCTTTATGAAAATGAAAGAGAGGAGATTGGTAGACTTACCGTTATCTTTCGGTTGTCCCTCGATCTAGATCCTCTCCGCTTTGTGTGTCCACAGCTACTTGCCTCCTCGCTTTTGCTCCCACAAGATCACAAGAGAACAGCTACCTGTGACAAGAGAACAGCTACATGCAACAAGAGAAGGACACAATACAAAGACAAATATACATATTCATAAATGATTCAGGATTAGAAGTAAATCAAATACACTAATGCAAATCATACAATAAACACCAGCATATAGGAAATAACCAAGAAGCTTTATTGATTGATAAACAGGGTTCAGGAAGAGATACAACCCATAGGGTTCCAACCCAGCATCTCCTTCCTAGCAGCAAGGAATTCCTTCTTCAACCCCTTTCAAAAGCATAAACACCCAAAGATCCAACCACAATCCAACAACAATTCTTTACAATACAATCCACCCTCCTTAGACCTCATGAGAGAGCTCTATATATAGGAGTTTTGGAGAAAGGATGAGTCAGCTTGAGGCTGGCATGAAGCTGACTAGTGTCCTCTCTCACTTCAGTTCTTGAGTCCACTTGGAGATTCTAACTTCCACTTGGAGATTTGGAACCTCTTACTCATCACCAGTCGAATTCCCTGATCCAAGTGTCATTTTGGAAGCTTCCTGGGCATTGACACCTTGAGGAATGAGTCTGCCACTTGTCCAAGTATGCTCAGCGCAGGTGGCCTTCTTTGCAGTTGACATTCAGCGCAGATGCTCAGTGGAGCAGTTGACATGATCCAGAATTTTCTTGTTTTTGAGTGTTTTCAGGTGGAGAACTTTTAGAAACTGCTGTGGTTTGCTGGCCTTGTTCCTCTAGGGGTAGGAACAACATGTTTAGGGACTTTGGGATCCCTTAATTATTGACATTTCATGCAAGGCACAAAAATGTCTATAACAGTTGCCCCCTAAAGTATGAGGCCGTTTATCGGGTGAAATGCTTTATCCAGGGGAGTCCGAAGTTCATCCATTTGCTGGGAGGAGACCTGTAATAAGATACAATACAATACATTATGATTCATTCTGTTTTCATGATCTAGCTGAGGCGGGCATTCCCATGCTCAGCTTTATAAATACATTTTGGTACATAGAACAGACGATTGTCTGATGGTAGACTGATAGTTCTAGCGAAACTATCATCCTTTGAGGAGGATGATCATCTGCTGCAATGATGTACATAACAAATGTCTTTATTTTCCTGAATATATTATCGCAGCCCGGATGGATGAAACTAGATCCGGGGTCTTCAAACTCGTTCGATCTTCACTCTAAGTACAAGTCGATCCATGTGAGAATTGTGCTGAAGTCGAACATGGAAAGACATCGCTTGATTATCGGTCAATGATGTAAACCGTTAACAAGCGCGAGAGGAATCACCGATAATGATAATGACCCTCAAGGTACTGCAGTACAATTCACGTGGTGTGAATAAAGGACTTGGTGTCGAACACCACGCAAAATCTTCTGGTCGAAGGTCATTGATGTATACCTGTCACCGGAAGTGAGAAACTTGCCATTGAGGCATGCAAGCTTCAAAGTACTGAAGGGGTTGTTCCTAGATCAACTTCTTGGATAATGAGCTGATGTCGACAAGAAGCGATCCGTCAAAGGAGGGCCTTAATGAATCCCACATTAGTGACACGGAACGGAGCTAATGATTTTAGTGGACGTGAAAAAAATCTATGACATATGATTCAGGGTGGCGGTCATGAATGGATGAAGGATAATGTATGGCAGTGGATGGGACCTGGTTGAGTCTTTCTGAACGACTTCTCTTGAACATATAGCGACACTGATGCGATGGATCGGTAGCATTACCCCAAATATGGATGGTGTGGCAAGGACCATGGTGATGTGACCGGTGAATGAAACAACCCAACCCGATGTGATACGGAGGAAAAGTGTCATGTTCAAGAGCGACTTGCTACCATCAAAGACTTCTCGATTTTTCCCAATTTTTCCCCAGTCATTGCTTACCAGTACCTCTTTATTTTTGTCAAGCTTGAGGAGGATAACATATGCTTGTTCTATAACCTGCCCTTTGGGCAAGCCCATCGCTATGTTTTAACGAGCCTAGCGATAGGGAAACTCGTTCTCGTCTAAAGACAAGTTTGTCGCTATTTAATAATTTTAACGAATCTAACGACAAGGAAAACTCAGCCCTTTTCATTTTTAGAGAGTCTGAAAAGGTACATAAAGTTAACTCCAAAATTCCTTTTTGGTCATCTAATCCCTTAAGTCCGAAAAAGTATAAAACAATACAGAAGGGATGAGTTTTCGGTACTTTAACGAGCCGAACAAAACAAGCGCTCGATCTTTTTGTGCAATAATCCCTCAGGTCCAAAAAGATTAAAATCTAGAGGAGGGATAGCTCTTCCTGTCCTTTAACGAGCTGGAAGGCCAAAACTCGGCAATCTTTTCATATTTTACGAGTCAATTGAAAAGAGCTTAAAGAAGACTTGTCTTTTGAGGAACGAGTGATAAACAAGGATAGCAACTGATTCCAGGTACAGGTTGGAATTTTCCAATCACGGCAGTGTCACAAGGATGGCTAGGTGAAATCACTCTTCGCAGCTGTTCCTCAAAATGGGTAAACAATCATATGGAGGTAAACGATCAGCCAAATGAACGGTGGAGGTGAAGGTGCACAAAAAACGACCAAGGTCTTTTTATGGTTGATCAGGTTACATACTTAATGGTTATTTACCGGGAAGTTCATTTTTTAACGAGCTTAAACTTGCTCGAAAGCTTATGTTTATTTTTTAACGAGCATGAACTATGCTGCTAAAACTGCTCGAAAGCTTATGTTTATTTTTTAACGAGCATGAACTATGCTGCTAAAACTGCTCGAAAGCTTATGTTTATTTTTTAACGAGCATGAACTATGCTGCTAAAACTGCTCGAAATACCAGTCATATGATAAGATTGTCTCATTGTGAGATCTCTATTTTTTATGGAGCTTCATCTCACTACGCTCTACTCCGTACCCTTCCTTTATGAAAGTTCGGAAATGGCTAACCCCAAAAAACAGATAAATAACTGGTTCCGACATAGCTAACCCAAAAAACAGATAAATAGCCGCTCTTTTCTTGCACTCCAAAAGGGTTTGCATGCCCCCAGGTATAAAATATGATTTCAAGGCTGCCCCTCCTCCTTCTCACTTTTGTTTTTCTTTGGGTGTCC